>CM034544.1:34530660-34555852 GCA_020002185.1 Paraescarpia echinospica
CATGCTATTTCTCCGGTACATGTGTAACGCTCTAGGATAACCGTTTTTTTCTGCATGAAAATTAGTGACAGGATCCACAATTAGTACATGTGCACGTGATTACCAAATTCGTCGTGATATTCTTTTCTAAAAATCACACTTCAAAGCAAAAGCCAACTTATATGTTGGTTTCAACTGTTGCTTACTATCTAAGCATACCATAACTAGATCAAAGAGAAACATATCTAAACATAATACTTTTTATTCAGAACAGTGTCAAGAACAGCGACTCCTCGTTCTTTCGTGTCACCGAGGGAGCCATCCCGCGGCCTGATTTCCTCGGCAAAAAAATCAATAGCTTGTGCGACGGTGTCTCCATCTACTGGCTTACTCCGACGTGTAGCAGCAACGGCACAGACGTGGAGACGCCGGGCTGTGATGGTCAGTTATTAAAACCATTGATTCTTAAATAACTTATTTTGAGTGTGAATCGTAGTATTTTACCTTAGTATTATATCAGATTATATCCGGCGTGCGTATATAGAATGTTGCTATGGAAATAGTAAGGCGTCGGAATAAGGTGAATATTTTTGGGAGGGTTGAGCCGTAGCTTTTGCGTATCGCAGGTGTTTGGCTTTGGTCTGGAAGTCGTGGGAGATGCTGTTTGAGATTCTTCACTGTGTTCTTTCAGCAACGCTGCAGACTACACCCCAGCATTCATCATATTACTTTACACACAGACACACACTCGCACACGCACACGCACACGTGCACGCACACACACACACAAACACGAGCACACACACGCACACACACAGACAACCTATAACATTTTGTTTCTCTGTAGATGACGTGGCGTCTCGACATAAGAGGGCGACCCGAAAACTGCGTTGCGTCATGTGTGGGTGCTACAAAGTGTACGCCCCGTGGGTTGCTTGTGTTAGACGTTACAACAAGAAGACAAGGACTGTCCACTACAATTTGTACTCCCGCGGCAGACCCTTTGTCGCCATCCGTGTGACGAAAACGTGCAACCTGTTCCGAAAGTGTTATTTGCACCCGGACCGCCGTAGAGACAGTAGCTCGATTCACGACAGATGCACCCGCATCGGCGTGGAGACAGTCGCTCGAGTCACGACAGTCGGACGGTGACTCGCCAAAATCTCTTATAAACTCGGCCACTTTTCATTTCTTCAGAACGTTGGTTTTGTTGCAAGAAATATAAGCACAAGCTAAAACTATGAATATTGACTAGGGTTGTTTTAAAAGCTTATATCACATTACACTGTGTATGTAGCAGTGGCCACTGTCACATTAAACAGTGCATGTAGTAAAGTTCAGTCGCTTACTTGTTTTAGTGTTAGTGACGTACAACTTGTGATAATTAAAGCAACTTACATTTATGCCGAATCTTGTCACAATAAAATTGACATGGTGTTTTTGTTACTAGAAACATCATAGCTAAAGTAGGGGTTCCTCATTTAATCATATTTACGTTTCTTTTTACCTTTACGAGATATACATGTATGAATATTTTCTTGCAAAGAAATTACCTTTTATACATTTCGTTTCATACAACAATGTTTGTTTTGCATTTTTCCATCTTTTTTTTGTTTTGCTTATTATGAATTGCTATGTAACTAAGTATTATGATATACCGATTTAAAGAAAATTAAAGTTTAAAATGCCCGCAATGTAGTTGTCTTTATATATTATGTAGTTGACCTATTTCTGAAAGTGGCAGTTGCTGCATGAAGCATGGTAAACTATTCCTGCTGACACCGTCCAACACTTGGTACACTCTACGCCTCGCCGATGTGCCGCAGTGATCGCCGCGAAGGGGCAGCACACACGTTATTAACATTATTTTGTAATTATTGTGTTATATTTACCTTTTATTTCAATGTTCTTTATTCCTAGAATGTAATATGTCACTAAGCAGTGATTTATTATGATATGCATTTGACTGTGTAAATATTCCCTAAGAATGTTCCACTATTTTGACTGTTTTTCATATTTTGTATAATTTCATGTGAAATATGGAAACTAATACTGAAATCATCAAAATCAAACGCAGTGTGTATCTTATGTTATTAGTATTACATGAATGATACATTTAATACAATATCAAGGTTATTAAAATAAATTCATGTGTACCTTTTCAAGATCAACTTTGTGCATTTTTTGGTGTTTATGAAGAAAAAATAGTGTTTTTTATAATATGAACAGAAACAATAATTTAATGTTATCAATATAGTCAGATAGGATGGCTGAAGCATCACATAAAGAAACAATGTATCCACATATACATGGTTATCTGAAAAGCTGGTCAGAACACCAACAATGTCATATTTTGCTGCTGTCCCCAATACTTTATGCCGGTACTGTATAGATATATATGTATATATATATATATATACCTTTATATTCAAATTTAACGTGAAATATACTGAGTAGGCCCTGCTCAATTCACCAAGTATGCGTTGATTTTGCGCATTAGCGTAGTAAATAAACGTCTCTCAACTGAGAGTACGAAGACTCGAATTCTGTTGTTGCTTTTCGAAGCTTGGGCGATGTTGTTCAGTACACGTTACTCCAGTTTACTCAAGTGTAAAACTGAATAGCAATGGCTGCAGACAGTTGAGTATGTGTGAATGAATATGACAGTCGTTGGGTGTTAATTTCAACGAGACTGAATACCTCCCAAATAAGTTGACCTGGTATACCAATAAACATGTGCACAAGTAGTGACGGGTAATACCTTCTGAGCGTCATATGGAATGTATACCACTTTATAAATTAACATAGCTTTTATATTATCAACTATATAATCATAAGAATTCAGAAACTTCCAAAACCAGGACGTTTCGTACACTTCCGAATGGGTGTTTATGTTGCCGTATTTATATTGCACCATTAGAACATAATGCGATCGATTTGTGTTTATCCCTCTTTTACACTCCACCATTTGCTTTGTTTGCCAACGTAATATCCCCGTAGTATCAAGATTCAAATACCTGGGTGCAAATATCACAGACGAGGGGTCCAAACTTGAAGTGCTATCCATGATTGAACAGACAAGGGCAGCGCTGACAAGACTAAAAGCCATCTGGAAGGATGACCTCTCACTCAGCTTCAAAATCACACTGATGCGCTCCCTTGTGATGTCAGTATTCATTTACGCTTGCGAGATATATGGACAATTACAGCAGACCTGCAAAGAAGAATCAAAGGCGATGGAGTTGAGATGCTGCCGCAAAATCCTGCGCATCTCATACAAGGACCATATCACCAACGAAGAAGTCCGCAACAGAATTAAACGAGTCATCGGACCCTTTGAAGAATCCTGACGACAGTCAAGAAACAACCGCTAAAGTGTCATAAAGTGTCATGTTACTAGATCAACCGGCCTTGCAAAAACCATCCTGCAAGGCATTGTGCCAAGTCCTCAGTGGAGCCCCAATGACCGCCTGGTTATGGGACAGTGAGTGAGTGAGTAAGTAATATCCACGGCCTTCGACGTTGTTATTGAATGCCATAAGACATTATTCCGAGAGTTTGTCACACAGGCAGGGGCAGTGGTCCCAATAACAGTGTCACGACGACTGACTGTACGCCGCTCCCAGATGGCGGGGCGACGTGTTTATTGCAAAAACATTAACATCTTTACATTATACAGTAGTATTACTGTTTATCCCACTACTACGTGTGTGCGTGTGCGTGTGTATTTTTGTGTGTGTATGTGTTTGTGTGTGTTTGTGAGTGTTATTTTAAATAACGTTTTGCCGCCCACACATGAGTTTTAATTAACCTGTGCGTATCAATAAAAGTGCACGAAATACGTTGTTGGTTTAATTTTATTTCCAGACGTCGTCCCCCCTCCCCGTATGTTCGTTGAATAACCCTGTTTTCAAACAAGACCCTATGGAAGATCTATGAAGTGAGAACGTCATCTAGGAAAGTTACTTGAGTACGTTTCGGCTGAAAAGTTCTTTTGTGAGCCACCGCAGTTTCATTACTAAGCCATGGGCGGTTTTTAAACAGCCAGTCTGCCACATATATCGTGCATCTCCGCGTACTGGGAGATACCTTCGCTAGGCGGCAATGTTAGTGATAGTTCTGTGAGTGCAATATTATGAGTGGGGTTTAGACATGAATTCAGTTGTGTAGGTTCCTGGGAACTAGTTTGTTTGCCAGGCATGAACATGTCAAACTTAATTACGTCTTCTGATGACCAGATATTAATCATCTTAATTTGGTGATAGTTAATTGGTTACAGAGTGTGGGGTGATTTATGGAATGATAGCTGTAATCGTGGTGAGAATAGAAAGCTCACCATGTGTGATGTTTTAGGAATCGAAGTGCCTCCCTGATCCCAACCGCACCTTGGCATGTTGGGATGTGCACTCACATGTTGTAATGTGGCTCCAGCCAAACAGATCACAACCAGCGGAGCAGCAACTCCACTCTTTGAAAGAAGTTTCACAATAGTCGCCCGGCTGGACGGAGACGATACAGCGGTCCGGCTAACCGGTGAAACGGTCCCTATGCAGCCCGAGCCACTGCGGTTTTCCTCCAGTACAGGCTGTTGCGGTCACACCTGATCTGAGCCGGTCGAACATAGCAACATACATTTACAACTACCGTCGTGATCAACGAAAGTACTGAAGCGACTCACTTCTTACAAATAGACGTCCAAGTTGTTTACAGCTGTCGACCAACACAATGAACTTGGCCTTTCATTGTACACACAACGCTTCCTTTGTTGGATAAACACACTCGAGGAAAATAACTACCTCACAATAGGGGATGGTTTTGAGGTGTGGCGTGTTGTTTGGTGAGGGGTGGATCCTTCATGTGGCGGCGCTTTCTATGCTTTATTCACTGCATCAGAATAAGTATTAATTACATAACGTATCAAGGTAAGTTCTTATATAGCGCAGCATCCAGTCCCCAGGACTGTTCAAAGCGCTTTACACTTTACTCCCTGGCAGACCTGTTCAATTTAACGCTATCTCGACGTCTCTGGGAATGTTACAATGATAGATTGCTTAGCGTGTGACGTTGTTCTTCTTCCTCTATCACTAAGAAATACGTTTCGTCGTATATTCTTTAATGTCCAAATCATTTCATATCATCCAGTAAGTGTCAAATGTAGGAAACATGTGGATAGATGATGTCGGGACACTTTGTGAGTTGGTAGACTGCATGGGGAGCGGTAGTCGCGCGGTAGACCGCCAGACTATCGATGGATGAGGCGATGGTTCGATTACATTCCACCTGCCGCCGTTTCGAAACTTACGCAATTTCGTTCACCTCACGTTGCCTGTTTTGTTTCGGTAGAAACGCTAAAAGCCGTTGGTCCCTTCTAACTGGTATCTATGTCAGGGGAAGTAAACGATCCCACACAGGGGGGAAATGTGTCACTTGTCGTGGACTCACATATCCTAGATGAATGGAGTTGCTTCCCGGTCGGACGTGTTAGAGACGGCGTGCAGGCAGTATATATATATATATATATAGTATATAAATATATATATATATATATATAGTATATATATATATATATACATGTATATATATATATATATATATATATATATATATATACATACATACAGTATATCATTGGACCCACAATATGATTGAAATAGGCCAACTTAATGACAATGACATCATAAACTACAACAAAAATACATGTTCACAGCAAGCATGCCGGCCCCAATGGTATTGCTAACCACTACCTACAAGTCGTAGACGTATTACCAACCACCAGCACTAACTATCTCACGACACTATATTTACCATTGACACCGTATCGGTGGGGATCATTCCGCCTAGCACCATTAGCAGCCTATTTTATTTACCGCACTTAAAACCCTGAGTATACTACTGAGATCCAGTAAGAGGGAAAAGCCAAGGCCAAACCCCGTGTACTTATATAACAGGGAAAAGCGTCCAATAATCTACACTGTATACAATTATGCATCTAGTGTGGTACCGGGGGAGGGTGGGAGAAAAAATCACATTGAATGACAATAAACCAATAGCAATAACAAATTCAACAATAAAACACAAAATGAAGTAAATGATTCGTCAAGCGAAAACCACGCGCAGAACCGCTCAATCAATATCTCCGTGAACGGCGCATTGATACTACGAGGACTAATTACTGCTATGTAATCTTACGCGTACGAGTAAGTCCGCTCTCTATATTGTCCACCAGGTTACCGTTGGCCTACTCCGCTACGGGACACCATCTTCCCTCTTACACTGCTATTTCACATAGGATATATATATATATATATATATATATATTATATATATATATATATATATGTGTGTGTGTGTGTGTGTGTGTGTGTGTGTGCGTGTGTGTGCGTGTGTGTGTGTGTGTGTGGTGTGTGTGTATGGTGTGTGTGTTTGTGTGTGTGTGTGTGTGTGTGTGTTTGTGTGTGTGTGTGTGTGTGTGTGTGTGTGTGTGTGTGTGTGTGTGTGTGTGTGTGTGTGTGTGTGTGTGTGTGTGTGTGTGTGTGTGTGTGTGACTGTTTTGACATGTACTGGCACGTGGTGACTCAACCAATGACACGTTATGCTAAAAGGAGTAGTGCAACTGAACTCTGCTGTGGGAATTACTAAATAAAAATAATATCAGTCAACCAACATATCTTATACAATTCTTGTATGTCTACATATTCGCATTAAAACCCACTTACAGACGCGCATGCACATGCACGCATGCGTGTTCATAGGAAGGCAACATACGCGTACTCACACGTTTGTGTTACTGTGTGTGTGTGTGTGTGTGTGTGTGTGTGTGTCTATGCGCGTGCGTGCGTGCGTGCGTGCGTGCGTGCGTGCGAGCTGCCGTTATCCATGATCGGTGGTGGTAGTTTTTTTATATGCGACAAATGTCTCGTAGTTTCCGGTTGACATCAATTTCGAATCAACATAGGGATAGGTGAATTCCATTTGTGACCGATAGCGCAAAACCCGCCGACTAAATGGACTAAATAAAAGAAGACACGGTGTAAAAACTTAGGTTTTTATAATGTTGAGTTAAAAACATCAGTTAAAAACGCCCGTCATATACATGACGATGACTTTCTCGCTCACTTCTCATGCAAAGTGTTAAACATTCGCAGGCAGGTAGCCAGTAGACGCCTGCAAACTTTCAACGCTGAGTACGTGCATTGTGGACGGTCTTGCACAGTCAATGCGTTTTCCGGCATCACAACAGACGACGTTCTCTCTTTGGTGAGGAAGTGCCCAAACAAATCAAGCGCGCTTGATCCACTTCCTACCTCAATTGTGAAAACCAACATTGACATTATTCCGCCGACATTAGCTACAATCAACAACGTGTCGCTCTAGTAGGGGTCCGTGCCGGCCAACTTGAAACATGATGTGATCATACTTCTATTAAAGAAACCAAACATGATTCAGACTCGATGTACTTCGTCAGCATCTAGACAACAACAATTTTATGGACATTTTCCAAAGTGCATACAAACAACATTAGAACACCGAGACAGCACTGGTGCGCATTCAGAATGATCACCTCCTTTCCATTGACAAAAGGAAAGGTGTGCTGGCAGTGTTGCTCGATATGAGTGCGGCGTTTGATAATGTTGACCACTCGGTGTTAATCAACCAGCTGCGCAGCATAGGCATTGAAGGCATCGCACTGAAATGGCTGGAGTCATACCTGTTGAACCGGACTCAGTCAGTGTGTAGTATTGGCTACAACTCACATAGAACATTGATCAAGTCTGGCATCCCCCAAGGGTCTGTGCTGGGCCCAATCCTCTTCTCCATCTACACTCTGCCATTGGGTGGATGCTATCTTCAGAAGGCACCAGTTGCAATACAATCTTTATGCAGATGACGCCCAATTGTATGTTGACCTGAGTGGAACGTATAACCATCTCTACGCAATTTCAAAAATAAGACATTGTCTTACTACTGATGCATGTAAGACACTAATCCACGCCCTGGTGACATCGCGGCTGGACTACAGTAACGCGGTCCTCTACTGCATCACCGAGACACTATGAACAAGTTGCAGATGGTACAGAACTCGGCGGCAAGACTTATCTCAAGACACTGAAAGCACCAGCACATAACACCTGTGCTGGTCGAACTGCACTGGCTTCTAGTTCGCTAGCGTATCCAGTACAAACTGTTGGTCCTTGTTTTCACGGCTTTACATGGTCTTGCTCCAGCGTATATCTATGACCTTATAACACCGTATACGCCCACCCGCAACCTCCGATCAGCTGATCCACATCTGCTTGTAGTCCCGCGCTACAACTTAGAGGGCTATTGCAGACGAGCTTTCTCTGTGTCTGGACCTACGCTCCGGAACGCTCTGCCAATAAACGTTCGTCAAATAGACACTTTAAATAAATTCAAAACTTGTATTAAAACTTACCTATTTAAGCAGGCGTACTTCGGCTGACGAAATGTGCTATAGGACAATTTTATGAATATGTATTTAATAAATTAATACCTTTTATTATATAGTATATTTTAATTAATATATTATTATTTTTCTTTTAGTAACATTTTATATATTGAAAAATATATTCTTTTACTTAATTATCTTAATATTTGTGCAAATATGTCATCTATTTGAGCTACATCATATATACAATCTTGGAAATCTTAATATTATATTTACCGGCATCTTTATACATATATATTTTTATATTTGTTTCCATGTAGCTTTTATAATGTATGTACGTGCCTGTGAACGGGCTGGTCCCGGAAATATGGCGCTATAGAAATGCTAATAATAATAATAATAATATAACGTTCTTGTTGTCTTAGCCAAAAACCGAACAGTCATATCTAAAAAAAAATTTCACCGCGATCACCAGAAAATGTGTAACTGTTTTGTCGCTTGATATAACTTGTTTAGTGCTATATATATGTTGTTCGTGAATGATCGCTGCGTTGTGCGGCCCTATGTGAAGTTGTTCATTATGGTCGCGAAATTGTTTAGTGAAAGCATTGCGACATTGACGCACAGTTGAAATGTGTGCACATCCGCCACCACGCAGTCCCGTCGATGAGTAGTCTCGCCAAACCGTGACTTCGCCGGGAAGAGAGTCTGGTTATGAAGCCTACAAAACTACTCTTATTTATTGTTTTATTTTAATGTTAGCGTGAGAGCCAATCAACATGTCTATCCTGGTTCATGATAAACATATACCACTGCAAAAGTTTTCTTTTTGTTTATTTTTGGTGTGACATGTTTCAGTATAATTTTAATGCTGAATAGTTTTTATAGTTTTAGCTTATAAAATTGTATCCTTATTTAATTTGTTGTTTCATAGTTCGCCTGAGAGCCAATTATCGTCTCTACCAGAATATGAGGTAAAGCCCCCTACCTGCAGAGCTTTAAAGGTAGTCAACCAATTCGATTGTTTTGGTCCTCACGTTTCTTATTAATTTCAAAAAAACATAGGCATCAAGTATTCACCAATGATATCCTAGTTCGTTTATGCGTACGTGTTAGTTCGTTTTTTAATATTAATAGAACAACTGCGAACTCTTTCGTTTTTGGTACAAACCGGATGCGGTTTTTTGCTTCGATTTACCTGAGTATGGACATTGAACTTAGTGTGGAATTGCGTTCTTGTCTTCTCATAATCGCGAATTATGAGTGATATTGACCTTTGACCCCACCCTTTGGCGCTGTTGATGTTATGAAATACTGAGTTTAGGCAATGGGTGGACGTCCACGAACATATGCCACCGACACGGAAAAATGGGCTAAATTAGATCCACGCATAAAGGTGTATTTCTATTTGGGAAAGACTATGGAACGAAACAAAGTAAACATATCGAGTGGGGACAGCGCCAGTGGACTGTGGTCGTGGCCCGTCCCGTGGGGTCAGTCACAACGTCAACGTCAACAGATGCAACGTTCGCAAAGGTTCTTCCAGACAGGTTAGTAATTTCGAATTATTCAGCTATAATCACGTATATTTAGGCGTATGATTGAGTATACATATTAATGTTGTTTGTACTAAATTGATTTGATTGTTTACCTTTTAGTCATTACCAATGGCAATGGCGGTAAGGGCTGCCTCTCCGGGCCCTGTTGAGAATTAAAGTAAAGACAATGTAAAGTAAACACATTTTATTGAAACCATTTGATGAGATTGACTACAAAATAATGAAAAGCAAAATACAACTACAGGTACAATCACTGCACTTGATGTGTATAATGTAATAATTTTTAATATCACATACTCATCACATGCACATAGAATGCAAAGCACCAATAGAAAACAAATTGGAAGAGGTTGAAAAAATGTCAGGTACATATAAAAAACAAAGAGTTACTTTCATTATTTGTTACAAAAACAGCACTAGTACACGTGATGTCAAATGCTAGTTGTAGTTTATACATGCGTTGTATGTTTACAACTCATAAAATTAGTGACAAAACAATTATGTGTATTTAACAAAACATTTTAATATCACATAAAATGTAAACCAATGAGAAAACATTACTTAGGAAGATGTTTGGTTGAACAAATGTAATATGTACATTTCAAATAAAAACATAACTATATTATATCATAATTGTTTTTTAATAATAATTTCTGATTCTTTGTTAAAAAAATCAGATATAAAATTCGAAAATGTTGTAGTTTATGCAATGCTTGGTATGTTTACAACTCGCAGATAATAGTGCCTAGACTAGTCAAGGTCATCGCCATATGACATGTACAGTCACTACCAGGCTACCTGCTACGTTGCTCAGGTTTACTCAGCTGTATGAAGAGTACCGGCTACAGACAGCTGTGGATATTTTTGTATGAACAGTCTTCGCATATTAATGTCAGTGTGGCTGAATGCTTCCCACACAAGTCGAGATGGTGTTCGGTGTAATAGGTCTGCCAGGGAGTAAAGTGTAAAGCGCTTCGAAATGTGCAATCCTGAGGACTGGATACTACACCATATCAGAACTAACTTTGCTCAAGTGTTGTTTATAATATAATTAGTACAATGTGTATAGGTGTATAATCATAATGCGAAATAAAAATGTAATGTAAATTATTTGTGAAAATAAATATAAACCAGTGATAAAAAGGAATAATTTAGACAAATTAAACGTGGCATGAAAAATATATAATAAAATAGTCCTAATGATACATAGAAAATTAAAACAAGTAAAATGCTGCTGTCAGTATATCAACAGATTGTTGTTGAAAAATGTGAAAAGGCTTTCAATACCATTACTTCATCACAAACTTGTGTTATACATAACAAATACCTGGTGTGTGTTGCAATAACTCAGGAGGCTGCCACTGACTATCAGCAACACAAAGACAATGAAACCCTACCACTGTAACAATGCTGGATAATTAATGTATTTTTTCATGGATACTGCTCAAAGTTAAAGTTGAATTGAATATAAATACTGTGTATTTTTGACTTTTGGTAAATGTGTCGTCACATATAAAATATCGTACATGTCAGAGCCATGCCAATTGTCATTTTCTCCCCGGTATAGGTAGATGCGGATGTACAGCAAAATGTCAGGAAGCTGGTATGTACTGTCGAAGACAGCGAACACATGCAGTGATGTCAACGATATCCAAACTGATGTAGTTCACCGAAGAATGCTCGACACTGAACCTGTCTCACAGCGTCGAGAGGTGTTGCCCGAATACTCATGCTATATCTGCCAGACCCTGGCACCCACGGTTACATCACCAACTGCAGAGCTAGTCAGGCATCGCCACATTCGAATGTTGAGCAACCTGCATTCTACATTGGTTTCCATTCAGTCAAGCTAACTGACTGATCTGCATGCCAGTGTACACCCCATCGGCACTGAGGAATCTGTCAGGATGCAACAAACAACACAATTGAGATCACTGTAGAATCTGAAGAAAATAGGAGGCTATATTTGGCGGAGATAGATCGTAGAAATTGGTGGTGCGGAAAAGTTGATAAACAAGTGGAATTACTGATTGATAAGTATTGTTCTTGCCTTAATATCATTCATAAAGTTGCAGTAAACATATATTGAGTAGCAGTTGTGCTTAAAGTTAGTTAGTTAAAGTATTTTAGAACACCTTAGTATATTGAATGATAATAGGGTAACTTAGCCTTCGATAAGTTGTAAACAAGATTTAATAAACCTGATTATGTGGTAGAATATATAGGAGATAAAGTAACAACCATCAAACTACTTACATAAGATAATATCTGTGTAAGCCAGTACTTGCTAGATATTTTGATTAGGTAACATTGTTGTTAAAATTAAGCAAAGGCGATAGTCGGGCGGAGTAACCGAAATAAATAAAGCAGCCTAACGTAACGTAACTGATTGTATTTAATTTAGGTCACTACCGGTAATGTTAGCGTTCGTGATAGGATAAATAGCGGCTGTGTAATTGAAATCTGTAACATAAAGTGTGCTGTAATACACAGGAAACAGTCTTTATAAAGACTAAGTTAGTTAAGTTATTAAATAAATTCTGACAGGGATATGGCGCCTTGAAAGCGGAAAGTCAAGGGAAAGCGACACTTGGTGTGCGATCACTGCCACAGCTGGGTAGATTTTGCATTGTCCGGCTGTGGGAAGTCATGGGTAGAAACCATGGAGGAAGGATTCACCTTTCAGTGCATTGGGTGTTGGAAGGTGGAGTGTCTGCAGAAGGAGATAGATAGGTTGACAGATATTGTGAAGGGAATGGAGATGGGAATTAACTGGGAGACAGGTCGAATGGAGAGAGACGACAGGGAAAGAGGTGAGAATACTGCAAGACTGAAGGAGAACTGCAGTGACAAGAAAACTGAGGAAAGGCGATTGAGAGGAGGGAAGGTGCTTGGAGGGGAAGAAATTGGAAAATCGACGACAGAAAACGTGACAAGCGTGAAGTTGACAGGGCGTGGTTCCTTTAGAATGGAAAGAGGCAAACATTATACCGTTTTTTTTAAAAAAAGGTTCGAGAAACAAGTCATAGAACTATAGATCAGTGAGTTTAACATCAGTGATTTGCAAATTATTAGAAAGACTTATTAAAGATCACATGGTGGATTTTCTTGTTAAACATAACTTGATAAACCCATCTCAACATGGGTTTTTTAAAGCGAGGTCATGCTTAACAAATATGTTATGTTTTTTGTAAGACATCACTAAGTGGGTAAATGAGTGATCACTAGTCGATATCGTCTACTTAGATTTTCAAAAAGCTTTCGACAAAGTACCACATCAAAGATTACTGCTTAAACTAAAGGCCCATGGCATAGGAAATGGTATAATAAACTAGATAGAAAAATGGCTGATTGACAGAAGACAACGTGTAATAGTTGATGGGGAGGCTTCAAACTGGAAATCGGTATCGAGTGGGGTACCGCAGGGATCAGAATTAGGATCTATATTATTCTTAATATATATCAACGATTTGGATGATGAAATAACAAGCAAGGTGTTGAAATGTGCGGATGACACAAAAATGTTTAGAAGGATTAAAAGTGATGGAGATAGACAACATTTACAAGATGATCTTGACATGTTGACCAAATTGTCTGAAAAGTGACAAATGCTGTTCAATTTTGGGAAATTTAAATGCCTCCACGCAGGACATGGGAACGAAGAGGTAGAATATACAATGGGGGGTACTGTACTATGTACTACTGTAAAAGAAAAGGACTTAGGGTTAACCATTAGTGCTGATATGAAGGTTTCAGAGCAGTGCGGAATTGCAGCTTCAAAGGGAAATCAAATCCTTGGATTAATTACGCGACACATATCGTATAAGGAAAAAGAGCTAATAATACCGCTGTACAAAACAATAGTTAGGCCTCATTTAGAATACTGTATACAAGCGTGGAGGCGATATGGCAGGAAGGTCATAGATATGCTGGCAAGAGTGCAGAGGAGAGCAATTAAAATGATAAAAAAACTGAGGGATCTTAGTTACGAAATACGCCTAAAAATGCGGCTTAACAACACTAGAGACCAGGAGATTGAGAGGAAATCAGATAGAAGTGTTTAAAATAATGAATGGTTATGAAAATATTGATAGAAATATTTTTTCTCAGTTAAGAAAGATAGAAGGACTAAAGGACATGAAGTTACATTAGCAAAGGAGAAGTGTAGATTTTATATAAGAAAGTTGTCATTTTCACAAAGGACTGTAAATGAATGGAACAGATTATCTGCTGATTGTGTGGGTGCTAGTAGCGTGGATATGTTTAAACATAAAATCGACACATACCTCAGAAGGGCGGGATACGCATAGATAAAAGGGTCGGACTCTCGATTAGCCAAATGGCTTCCTTGTCCACCTGCCACCTAGAGTTAATTCTCTGGGTGGCAATCTTGTTAAATCTCTTGTTAAATATTGTCCGAGATCCTGGACAAATACCTTGCCCACTATGCCATATTAACTTGGACAACTGGTGGTACTAAGCTCACTAGTTCAATCTCTTGTAAAGAAAAGCATATATTCAATAAACAAAAATGAGTATCATAGTAGTGTTGGGAGTAAATAATTATGGAGTGTTCATTGTCATAATCAGTAAATGTAAAATAATGTTTCATGTGTGACCTGCAGCATTTCACAAGAAAAAAGGCAGCAAGAAATGTTCTACTACAGCTGCATCTATACATGTTGATATCTTAGGAACAGTCAGTGTTTACCGGGGTTGTTCCGGGGGAGGGAGGGGATGGGTTGACACAGCATGCAGACATTAGTATAATATGCTCTTTTTCGAAACGGTGATAAATTTTAACTATTTGTCTTTACAAGGTGTTCATTGTCAGTACATGAATTTTAAATTGTTCAATTTCATTACAGTGATGCCTGATCTTTGTCAATATTATAGACTGAGTTGAATTCTGCTAATCAGCAAAGCGCACATAATTTTTTTTTTTTTTTTTCTGTATACAAATTCATGACAGTGTCTGGTATGTGTAACTACTACACATATTCATGTTAGATTTTTTAAGGTTCTGCCTGAGGTTGAATGGTCGAGGTTAATGTTGGAATTGACAAATTGGGGTTATTGTGATGCTAACAGTATATTTTCGTTGTCATGAATTCAAAGGTTTATAATATGTATGTCTACCTTCTTAAAAAATGAGTAATTTATTTGATAAGCTTATTTTCTGATTCATCGTCTATGTCCAAGATGTTATTATTAAAATGTGCATGAAAATAAATGTATATTTAAATGTGCACATTAAAATTTGTTGATAACTTATACTTGGTTGATTGTTATAAATTTGAGATCAAATGTGGGCCTCCCGTAGACTATGTATCCTCGCTGTGTCTGTCTGACCCAGGTGACCGCCTTAGCCCCTCTTCTGCCTCCTCTCATTCCCCTAATTGGGCTGCAGTATAGCCTCTAGCGACATCATAATTCAAGTTACGTATTATGCATTCATATATTGCTATGGTGAGAATATATACACACATTGGTAAATACACAATAATAGCTGGCAAGTGTCAGTTGAAAGGTATCACAGGATACCAATTACAGCTGTATTTATATTTTATGTATTTACACGTTTACATTTTTATTTTAAATAAAATCATCAACTCCATCATTGTTGTCATATAAAAATCTTAATTATTTTGCATAAAATACAATGCAAATCAACAACATTCTGCAGTAATAGTATTAAAATGTGAGTCACAAAACACTGTTTTAATGATCATGATCATCAATATAATACTCCCGTGTTAGACGTTCTGTTGAACGAAATTACGGATGCTCCCTGACTAAGTTACTTGCACGATCAACAGGGGCCTACTGCCAAACCAATGTAACTTGTCATTTCGCACCCTCACGTCATCTACTCTCTACATGTATTGTCGCAATAACATAACTTATTAACAAGATCCTGCGTAACCAAATACAATACATATCAAATATTACGTTCGTTGTCACAGTCTCTGACGGAATCTCTAGCTGATATGCCTATGGCCTATGCTTATGGCGACTGGCTTAGCCTAGGCAATTAGGCTTAGTTAGAAGATAAGAGTCAGCTTCGAGTCGAGTGTAGACGTTCGCAAGTTGCAATTCTCGTTGAATTAATACACGGCTACACGGTCTTGTTGCTAACTGCGATGGTGTAATACGTACCTTCGTACAACCACTTTGGAATCTTCATCTTGATACACCAAAGCACGTGTGCGTTGTTATTGTTTTCGAATGCATGGGATGCCGATCTCGCGTAAAGCACGTGACCGAAATGGTGCAGGAGGTCGACAGCGCAATTGGCTTTCGCCAGATATATCCGGTGTAGCGACAACACTTTTTTTGACGATTAAAAAAACAAGTACGCATTTTTTATTAAACCGACTGTGCACACTAGTTGCACTGTTCACACATTACACATCTGGACCTAAAAGAACCGGATTGGCGATGGGCAAACGAATTGGTTGAGGATCTTTAATTTCCAAAGCTGTTGTGAGGGGCAAAAAACTGCTGCCACCTCACGGCGCCTGGGTTATCGAGGCTAGTCGGTCAATTTCCAGTTACCGGAAGTAGCTCACCCCAGACAGCTTCTTGAACTACGGCATTTGAATAGTCCTACGTCACGCACTGGTTCCATTTACGAAATATGGTTTTGCTATTTCTAGTAATTTACTTCTAAGAAAATATAGTAGTACATATGTTTCTTTTTCGACTTAAAGGGAAACATAAGGGGACTTTTTGGTATTAAGCACCTAAAAGAGTTAATGCAAACTAACTATTTCCAACTATAATCATATTTTTAACGTCTAGTAACAACTATTTGAACACACCCTCTATCGAATTTCATAAATCGCGCCATTGTTGAACAGAAAATGACATAGGCAATGTTGCGTACTTTTCTGGATTGTGTGTGTAATAGTGTTTCCAAAAAAACGTCAGGTGGCGCTGTGCGATGTTACCCACTGAGTTTAGACAATATGGCGTATCGCTACGGTTGTGATTCTTCGTCTGGTGAAAATGAAATGGATTCAGAAGTAGCTGGATATCTGTTTCAACTGCAAAGACAAGGGCCAGTATTGCAAGATAGACCAGAGTGTACCGGTGACCGTAAGCATGATAAAGAAGACGCGCGGGAAGTAGAAATGCAGAGGCGACTAACAAGCCGAGACGTAACTGACTGGCGACTGGTGACGGTGTCGCTGTGGAAAGTGTCAAGTTGATTTTTTGGTTCAGAAAGGAGTGTCTGCCGTCAGAAAACGGCTGCGACTCGTCAGCACGCAGTGCATGTCGGTGAAGGTAATTATTTATGTGTCTAGTATAAATAACTGCCCATTAATTTATATAAACGTATGAACTGAGTGAGTCGATCGCTCGGTGGCACCTCGATTCGACGACAGTCCTCAATTCTCATGTCAGTGCCGTGGGCTCGGTGTCCGGGTGTCAAGTTTTGCATTTTATGGGAATATTACCTAAGGTTATACCTTCGGCCTTTTAAAAACGGTTCCAGGAACCGAGTTCCTAATTGTCCACGGCTATGATAGAAAACAAAGAGGTTAACTGTTGTGTCCCCATTATTATATCTACAGTAACAACTATGGATGTGTATCACCGTATGAGAAAAATGTGTGGCAGTATTAATTGTTCTTTTAATAGGTTTGAATAAAATTTTATAGAGAGGGGGCTTAATTCTTGTATAAATACAGAAAGATAATCCTAATCCATGCTTCTTGTGAAATTGGCTTCATTCAGAATGGAACAGTGGAACATCACGTTTACGGTCACCCTTGGGACTGGATAAAAGTTATCTTACCAGCGGTAATACCGATATCCTATACTATGCCGAGGCTGTATTACCAAGATGACCATATAGCGAGGTTCCACTGTAGTAATTACAATCCCTGTTTATTTATCATTCATGTAATACTTTCATTTAAACGCTTGGTTCTTTGTTGCAGGTGGACTATGATGCGTTACGAATGGCCAAGGAAATATATTAGTTGCTATGAATCACATTCGGTTAGATAACTGGCAACCAGACCCGCCAACGAACAAGTAAGTATATATTCATGTGTTAGAATAGCAGTGAAATGTGTTGTTAAATATTTATTGACATATATCAACAATGACGATAATACTACAGTAACCAGAACATCAAGCAAAGCAACAGCAATTTTAGAATGTATAAACATAATATGTATGAAGTTTCATAAACTGTATATAATATACTAGGCATAGTTAGTAGAAACCTGCCAACAATTTTTAATGTTTAATAGTAAACAACATAGGATCATTCTAGAACATTTTGAGTAGCATGCCTATGCGAGAATTGAAGAAAAGTTCAAATGATTTCATACAAACACTGCTTGTTGATATATACCAATTTGACAAGGAAATGAACTACTTCAAACCCATTTTCATATATCACCTGCTGACAATGTTAGTAAATTTATTTGAGGCTTATTTTATTTCAGGTCTCTCAGGTGGGCTGCATATAGACAGTTCATCTGGTGGATCCATGGCAGGCTGGGCCGAAAGGTACGGAGAGTTATACCAGCGTGTGCCAGCCATCAAATACGATCACATTTCCCTGCACTCGATGGGACACAACATGAGGGATTCCACTTGGCACTGGAGGACTGAACTAGAATAAACTAGAGGATGCATTTGTCACCTTATACAAAACTATGGCTGTAGATGGAAATGCAAACAAAATAGCCAGTCCCTTGAAACGTCCTTGTCAATTGTCAGTCGATTTGTAAATAAATAGTTGGATTGACTATTTATTTACAAATCGACTGCTCCTTGATGGCAGCAGATCATGTTTCATTGGTTTGGGTACATATGCCTCAAGGACTGCAATTCCAGTTGGGACAGTGATTCCTGGCTGTTTCAGATTTCTCACAAAGACATCATTCACTCTTTCCATCAGCATGGGCAGGTGGGTTTGCAAGTAAATCTGCTGCTGTGTTGTCTTCCGCAGCACCCACTGCTTGCGCCTTCTTGACCAGACATCCGCCACGAGTTGGACGGTGTTGATGTTATCAGATTGCCATATAATATTGGGAATATATGATGTTACGTTATTTATAATAAATAAGTACCATGCACACACGTCGTTTTGAGTTGGCATTCTTGCCTGTGTTACAACTTATATTATCTTGTCAATCTGATCAACTGTATTTCCTAAGCTAAGGCTAAGCTTAGGAATGATGAATACTACCGAGTACGTTATAATAAAATGTCGTGAAATGTGGTTATAAATTAACTTCTGCAAAACTCTTGCACAATACTGTGTCATAAGTGTGACGGAGAATGTGCGGTGTTTCGACGGTACACTTGTGCATGTTTTGCCACCGTTGTTTAATATATTTTGGCCACAATGATTCCTTATGAACCTGACGTTGATGCCATGATCTCTAGGATGCACTTTCATTACCGCAAACCCATTGAGCATGTAAGGCCTTCATTGTCTGGTTGATCGGAACATGTACACCCAGTTTGGTTCATCCATTGAACGTGTAGAGCCTACACTCAATATAATTGAATCATTGGGCATGTAGAGCCTACACTCAACTTGCTGGAAAGAGTTAGTACAGAAAGAGACTAGGACGAGATAGGATAGAAAGGAATAGGACGAGATAGGATGGAGCGGACTAGGGCGATATAAGATGGAAAGGACTAGGATGATAGATTATGGAACGAACTACGATGAAATTAAATGAACACAGTAGGATGAAATATGATGGAACTGACTAAAATGATATACTATGACGATAAATGATGGAACGAACGAGGATGAGATGGAATGAAAGGAAAAGGTCGATATAGGATGGACTGGACAGATTAAGATGGTGGCGTTCTACGGGATGACGTCACCTGATACCCTATCCTCTCTGAATTAATATTGAAAGTTGAAATAAACTGTTGTAGTTTTGAAGATTGTTGAATACCTGCATGATAGAGGGAAAGATCCCAGAGGAGTGGAGAACAGGGCTAATAGTTCCGGTATGGAAAAGAACAATATACAATAAAATACAGAGACATCACGTTGCAGAGTCATATGCTGAAGATGTTGAAGAGAATCCTGGATGGAAGGATAAGAACAATAGTGGAAGGAGAAATCTGAGAAGACCAACGGGGCTTCAGAAGAGGAAGAGGTATAGCTGATGTGATGTTTGCGCTGAGACAGCTGATAGAAAACAAGTTGGAGGGACAGGAGAGTATGGCTGTGGGTTCAATATACATGGAGAACGCTTACGACACGGTACCAAGAGAGATGGGAATGGCGACTTTGAGATGAATGGGGGTCCCAGAGACAGAGGTCAGGATGGTGGAAGTGACATATGAAGAAATGAAGGACAGAGAGGTGAATGGACCTGGAGTCTCAGAAGAATTCAGAGTGAACGTTGGCTTGAGACAGGGGAATGCGCTGAGCCCACTGCTGTTTTTCGCAGTGCTCTAGCGGTGGTAGCGGACGGGAAAGGGGATTTACAGGAACAACTGATAGAGTGGAAGGATATCTTCAGCAAACATGGACTGAAAGTGAATCTAGAGAAGACATAGGTGCTGTTGGTTGGGCAACAAAAAGCTGGAGATACACCTGCAGGGGAAGAAACGAAAACAAAGAGTATACCTGGGCAGAGCGGTACGTGGGACGGGTCCTCGGAGACAGAAATTCGCAGGAGACTACAAGCCAGGGCGAATGCATGAAGGAAAATAAAAGGTATGATGGGAGACATATTGCGAAAACTCAAGGAGAAGGTTATATGCATATATGTGACACCAGCCTACCTGTATGGCCTCGAAACTATAGCAATGCCAGAGAAACAACAGGAGAGGGTTAAAGTGTGCGAAAAAGAAGACGAGGACGACATAGACTGCGGTGTGATGATTGCGTGAAGAGAGACCTGGATGGATGGAAAGGGAATGGCGAAAAAAAGACAGGGGATAATGGAGAAGGGTGGTAGATAAATTAGTGCAAGCGCAATGAGGAGGAAGAGAGAGAAAGAAGAGGAAGAGAAAGAAAATAAAATGTCGGCGTATCCAAGCCAGCCTCACCCCTGCAGACAGGGAACGATGAGGAGAACAAGTCTTACTATAATCAAGTGCCCGAAACTGGGTCAGGGAAGTCGGGCACTGATATCAGTGCACTGTAGCATATCTGCTATTTATACATTTTGAGAATCGTATTTCCTTGTCATTTTGTAGTAGTAGAAAGGGCAGGCTTGTACGCAGACAGTCGTAGACATAGCAGATTGTGTTGCGTAATATTTGACAGACGAGTGCAGGTGCACTCAATGGAGTTATGATTAACTTAATAATTAACTCGAGTCGTGGGCGATTACATTGTTACAGGGGTGTTTTCACGATGCATAAATTAGGTATGGCTCATTGTCGCGCATCTTACCAGCTCAATCCGGTCATGTGTTATGCTGTTTAAGACTAGGTATAGAATCCGCTGTCAGGTATAAAGAGCATCTTGGAGGTATCGGGGCACGTGTAGATTTTTGAGAAAGAGAAAAAGAGCTGTAATGGCGTGTGCCACCCTGATGTTTAGCGGTAGGCATGCAATGTTGTATGGAAAGCAGTAACAAAATTATGTTCCCATTATAAGACGGTGTGATAGCGGTTCGAATGCGTGCGGCAGCGAACCGAGTGCGGCAGCGATTACACGTAGCGGGTCGACCGAACAGGGTCAACGGGACCGGGAGAGAGGGTGTGCGTGCGGCAGCGGACCGACCGCTGCAGTGGCGGTGAGAGCGACCTTGTGGCGGAGACACGTGTCAGGCGATCGTATCGAGGACGAGCGTCGCCTACAGACAGCTATCTGGACGAGGCGTGATTCCTCGTAGGGGGTCGGCCGAGCTGGGTCAATGGAACCGGGCGAACGCGTGTGACGGCGATCAGAACGTGCAGGCAACAAAGAAGAGCACTTCCGGCGGACGGTTGTCGAGTCGTGGAGCGATCTCTTGCTCCGAGTCGGGCTAACGGGACGAATTGGCGCTTGACTACGAGGCGAGACGATACATAGGAAAGTGACAATTCGATGTTATATTTATATGTTAAGTTGCCGGCTAAACGTCTTTGAACTGTCTCAATGTATTGTATGTAATTAAGCTCTATACTGGGTATGGTGTAGATTCCCGATGTATGTAATTAAGAGACTGCTTCGTTGTTCACGGTTGCTGCCCTCATTCACAAGCGTCATTGATATTGAACCCAACTACACTTGAGCAGTCTAGTTACGGAGACCTCGCCAATCTGTAACATGCATCACCAGCAACTGTCAAACAAAAAGCATGGTCATTCCGTGTCAAATCAATCACTTTTAGGCCATGTTTGCATGACCCGACTCCAATGTTGATGAAATTCAGCTGAGTTGTTGGCTTATACGAGAATATAAAAACTGCAAATTAAAAAATCTAGGTTCATACAGACTGTGCTTCATTTCGTTGTATTATAATTACTGTTTTAACACATATATACACACGAATTAGCAGGCACACACACACACACACACACACACACACACACACACACACACACACACACACACACACACACACACACACACACACACACACACACACACACACACACACACACACACACACACACACACACACACACACACACACACACACACACACACACACACACACACACACACACACACACACACACAGACAGACACACACACACACACACACACACACACACACACACACACACACACACACACACACACACACACACACACACACACACACACACACACACTCACAGACTACCTACCTTGCTATGGTATTTCTGTAGCTTCCTTGGCAGACATCGGGAAATTCTTACCCGTCGATAGGAGCACCAGTACGTATTGAATGTTGATGGCCATCAAAACATCATCATCATCAACCTCGGTACCATTGCCAACGAGCAAAACTCTCTCAACAGACACACACTCTATGCGTTTAGATTTTCAAAAAGCTTTCGACAAAGTATCGCATCAAAGATTACTGCTTAAACTAAAGGCCCATGGCATGGGAAATGGTATAATAAACTGGATAGAACAATGGCTGATTGACTGAAGACAATTTATAGTAGTTGATGGGGAGGCTTCAAACTGGAAATTGATATTGAGTGGGGTACCACAGTTATCAGTACTAGGACCTATATTATTCTTAATATATATATCAACGACAAATAACAAGCAAGGTGTTGAAATTTGCGGATGATACAAAAGTGTTTAGAAGGATTAAAAGTGATGGAGATAGGCAACATTTACAAGATTATCTTGACAAGTTGATCAAATGGTCTGAAAAGTGGCAAATGCTGTTCAATTTTGGGAAATGTAAATGCCTCCACGCAGGACATGGGAAAGAAGAGGTAGAGTATACAATGGGGGGTACTGTACTAAGTAGTACTGTAAAAGAAAAGGACTTAGGGTTAAACAGTAGTGCTGATATGAAGGTGCAGTGCGGAATTGCAGCTTCAAAGGGAAATCAAATCCTTAGATTAATTAGGCGAAACATAACGTATAAGGAAAAAGAGCTAATAATACCGCTGTACAAAGCAACAGTGAGGCCTCATTTAGAATATTGTATACAAGCGTGGAGGCCATATCGCAGGAAGGACATAGATATGCTAGAAAGAGTACAGAGGAGAGCGACTAAAATGATACCAACACTGAGAGATCTTAGTTATGAAATTCGCCTAAAAGAATGTGGATTAACATTAAAACTAGAGACCAGGAGATTGAGAGGAGAGAAAAGTGTTTAAAATAATGAATGGTTATGAAAATATTGATAGAAATATTTCTTTCTCAGTTAAGAAAGATAGAAGGACTAGAGGACATGAAGTTACATTAGCAAAGGAGCAGTGTAGATTACATATAAGAAAGTTTTCATTTTCACAAAGGACTGTAAATGAATGGAACAGATTATCTGCTGATTGTGTGGGTGCTAGTAACGTGAATATGTTTAAAAATAAAATCGACACATACCTCAGAAGGGCGGGATACTCATAATTAAAAGGGTCGGACTCTCGATAAGCCAAAGGGCTTCCTTGTCCACCTGCCACCTAGAGTTAATTCTCTGGGTGGCAATATTGTTAAATCTCGTTTAATCTTGTTAAACTGCTGAAGAGGTGGACGCAGAAACAAAAAGACAAAATGTACTGGTTTGAATGAAGGTCGTGTGGATTTACAGTATATGTTGATCAATATTACGATAAACGTCTAAACGGTTGTAATACGATGTGTTTAGTTGAATTCAACTCCGGTGTTAACAACTATTCACTTAGTTGTTAAAATGTATACGACGGGCGTTTATAACTCAACGTCTTAAACACCAGTGTTTTACACTGTGTCTTGTTTTATTTAGTCCAGTCACGACAAGTCGGCGGGTTTTGTGCTATCAGACAGAAATGGAATTCACCTAGTCATGTGTTGGTTCAGAATTGATGTCAACCGGAAACTACGAGACGTTTGTGGCAAGTCGACAAACTAGCACCATACATAACGGCAGCTCGCACGCACGCACACGCACATACATATGCGCGAGCACGCACACACCATACACACACACACACACACACACACACACACACACACACACACACACACACACACACACACACACACACACACACACACACACACACACACACACCCACACCCCCCCACACACACACATACAAACACACACACACACACACGCACACACACGCACGCATGCACGAACAGTAACACAAACGTGTGAGTTCGCGTACGTTGCGTTCGTACAAACACGCGTGCGCATGCGCATGCGCATGCGTATGCGCATGCGTTTCTAAGGGTGAATTTTAATGCAAGTATGTAGACATACAACAATTGTATAAGGAATGTTGGTTGACTGATATTATTTTTATTTAGTAATGCCCACAGCAGAGTTCAGTTGCAATACTCCCGTTAACATAACGTATTGTTGGGTGGGTCACCAGGTGCCAGTACAAATCAAAACAGTCATATATATATATATATATATATATATATACATACCATGTACATTGGTATATGATCCAGTGGGTCCAATTATAGTTTTTTATTTTGTATATATATATATATATATATATATATAGTACAAGTAAGATCACAGGGGGAATGTGTAATCTGTCGTGGACTCAAAGAGTGGTGGTGTCTATTTCTAACCCAGTGAATCCTGTATGAATGGAGTTGCTTCCCAGTCGGGCGTGTTTTATATATATATATATATATTTATAT
>CM034544.1:34556852-34591205 GCA_020002185.1 Paraescarpia echinospica
TGCACTGTAGCATATCTGCTATTTATACATTTTCAGAATCGTATTTCCTTGTCATTTTGTAGTAGTTGAAAGGTCAGGCTTGTACGCAGACAGTCGTAGACAGAGCAGATTGTGTTGCGTAATATTTTACAGACGAGTGCAGGTGCACTCAATGGAGTTATGATTAACTTAATAATTAACTCGAGTCGTGGGCGATTACATTGTTACAGGGGTGTTTTCACGATGCATAAATTAGGTATGGCTCATTGTCGCGCATCTTACCAGCTCAATCCGGTCATGTGTTATGCTGTTTAAGACTAGGTATAGTAATGGCGTGTGCCACCCTGATGTTTAGCGGTAGGCATGCAATGTTGTATGGAAAGCAGTAACAAAATTATGTTCCCATTATAAGACGGTGTGATAGCGGTTCGAATGCGTGCGGCAGCGAACCGAGTGCGGCAGCGATTACACGTAGCGGGTCGACCGAACAGGGTCAACGGGACCGGGAGAGAGGGTGTGCGTGCGGCAGCGGACCGACCGCTGCAGTGGCGGTGAGAGCGACCTTGTGGCGGAGACACGTGTCAGGCGATCGTATCGAGGACGAGCGTCGCCTACAGACAGCTATCTGGACGAGGCGTGATTCCTCGTAGGGGGTCGGCCGAGCTGGGTCAATGGAACCGGGCGAACGCGTGTGACGGCGATCAGAACGTGCAGGCAACAAAGAAGAGCACTTCCGGCGGACGGTTGTCGAGTCGTGGAGCGATCTCTTGCTCCGAGTCGGGCTAACGGGACGAATTGGCGCTTGACTACGAGGCGAGACGATACATAGGAAAGTGACAATTCGATGTTATATTTATATGTTAAGTTGCCGGCTAAACGTCTTTGAACTGTCTCAATGTATTGTATGTAATTAAGCTCTATACTGGGTATGGTGTAGATTCCCGATGTATGTAATTAAGAGACTGCTTCGTTGTTCACGGTTGCTGCCCTCATTCACAAGCGTCATTGATATTGAACCCAACTACACTTGAGCAGTCTAGTTACGGAGACCTCGCCAATCTGTAACATGCATCACCAGCAACTGTCAAACAAAAAGCATGGTCATTCCGTGTCAAATCAATCACTTTTAGGCCATGTTTGCATGACCCGACTCCAATGTTGATGAAATTCAGCTGAGTTGTTGGCTTATACGAGAATATAAAAACTGCAAATTAAAAAATCTAGGTTCATACAGACTGTGCTTCATTTCGTTGTATTATAATTACTGTTTTAACACATATATACACACGAATTAGCAGGCACACACACACACACACACACACACACACACACACACACACACACACACACACACACACACACACACACACACACACACACACACACACACACTCACGCACACACACACACACACACACACACACACACACACACACACACACACACACACACACACACACACACACACACACACACACACACACACACACACACACACACACACACACACACACACACACACTCACACACACACACACACACACACACACACTCACACTCACACTCACAGACTACCTACCTTGCTGTGGTATTTCTGTAGCTTCCTTGGCAGACATCGGGAAATTCTCACCCGTCGATGGGAGCACCAGTACGTATTGAATGTTGATGGCCATCAAAACATCATGATCATCAACCTCGGTACCATTGCTAACGAGCAAAAGTCTCTCAACAGACACACACTCTATGCCCAGTTTTGCAGCACCTTCATGACAAATGTAGACCCACATATTTTTTAACACTACTAATTCAAAGAAACTGAGATCTTTTTTAAAATAGTTTTATCAATACGGCTGTTTCGCTCTGTCGCCCCCTCGCACTTGTGCTACTAGTCGTTCCGCCCCACTGTTTCACGCATGCTCCACCAAAGCAAACTCTGTAAAGGAATACAAATAAACTCTTTTAAAAATAAGTATGAATCACTGTGTTGACGACGTTTTGTACCAGTCTGGCATTTACTCGACAGGTCGTTCCGTTCCGCTGCTTCACACCAGATATATCAGCTCCTCCCCAAATGGCCAGTTTTGTAGCACCTCCATGACAAATGTAGACCTCAATATTTTTTTACACTAACCATTCAAAGTAACTGAGATCTTCTTATAAAAGTTGCAACACAACATTGCAATGTCACACCCAGGCTTCAGTTATAGACTGCGTGCATATCTTGTGCTTACCAAACTGGATTATACTATTACTAATATATCACAATCTAAATAGCCTATGTATAAATGGATAGCTTACTTACTTACTTGAACGTGTATCGATATTAACATAGATACTACAATAATGTTCTGTGACACCTACACAACATGAGCTTTCTTTATTTATGAACACAATATAAAGATAGGATGTAAATAAAATAAAAAAAGTATTATTATAAAATAATTAAGAACAGGACTTACCCTTCGACTTAAGCTCTGCTAAATCCTCAGCAAAGACAGGCTTCTTCCTTTCAAACAAATCTTCAACAGCACTTCCGTCTTTCCGATGTCATTAGTCGAGTCGACAGCGGAGAATCTGAAGTTCCGGCGGTGCGGCGGCGAAAAATCTTCAACAGCATCAAAACAATATTGAATAATGGTAATCAACACTGAATTGTATATATTATTCGAATATCCCTGGGGTGTTTGTATTATTGCATTAAACAAGTGCTTCTCAACCGCTGTGCCCGGGCACGCAGATATGACATAACGAGAACCCTAGTGCGCCGCGGAAGCAGAAGAACAATATCACATATATAGCGAGTAATTATCAAACAACGTCATAATTCTGCTAGACCCTCATTTTCGTCGACAGGAACAGTAGTTCGATGAAGCGGTTGCTACAGAAACCTTACAGCACTGCGCAAGAAGTCACATTTATGTAGAATGAATATTGAATTAAATATGTTTTAATCAAACAAACAAACAAACAGTATCGTCTGCAATCGACTCAATATGATTTTGTTGTGACATATATAGGTATGTATGTAATGTTGTTTGAAAGGAATACACAAAAAGTAAAACAAAACTTATCGTTAATGAATTATCTAAATATATAGTTTTGTTAATCACATTACAGAAATTATCAGATGAATGTGTGTATATATAGCACACATCCCAAATGCCTACACATATAAGGAAAAACAAAACAGATAAATAAATAAAATAAAATAAAACAATAATACCGTAGTTCTTAATAGTCATATTAATAATTTTATGATTAGTGCAAAATAAATATATGCAAAAATCCATAGATTTCTGATCGGAAACAGTTGAAATAATAAAAACAATTATATATATATATATATATATATATTCATATAGTAAGTACAACAAGATGTAAAGCTGGTAGGCAGAAACTAAAATTCTTCCAGCTTAGCCACAAGGAAATATCAAAGGATGTATACCAAATGTGAAAATCTTATCGTCAATGACTAAACCAAACAGTTTCATTGATCGTAAAATCTACTGGCAAACAACCGGACGGACCAACTGACGTAAGTTTCATTGGAAGGTGTGAACTCGACCGGTCGTTCCGCTCCGGTGCTTCACACCTGATATATCGAAGACAACAGTAACGGAGTACAACAGGAAACTCACATTTAAATACACTGTAGTCAAATGAATCACTGTGTTTACAAAATTATGTGCATTTTGTTGCGGTCGATCGTAGCATTAGTTTTGTAAGACTATCTGCGACGGTTTATAGCTCTCTTTGAATCTACTCTGCAATTCACCAAAAAGGGCATGGACATCGAAGGTTTCGTTTGCCAACCCTGAGCAGAGCTACGTGCCAATCATGTTTATGTCCATGTTCCAGAGAGGACCAGCGTTCGAATCCACGTTATGTCGTTTCGAAACGTTGACAATGTCGATATACCCACTGTATCTGTGTATTTCGAATGGTGGTCGCCCTGGTTTATAAAAAGGAAGTAAAATATGCCACACATAAAACCTGGTCAACCTTTCTCGTGGACTCACAGAGCTGTAGCTAAACCACATGTTCCACTATTGGAATAGGCGCCATCAGCGCCTTGTCACGTTATTATTATTACTATTATTGTTTGGGGAAGTGTACCGATATTGAAACCCCGAAACTTCCGAGCCCTCTTTCCCCATTCCTGTACTTGATACGAATAACTATTAAAGGTCAGGCCACGAGTTACTACAAGCTCTCTGTGCAAGCAGGAAATAGAGTCGATGTATTTGTTATTTTTCCAAACAATTGGTCCAATTTGAGTAAAATTTGATTTTTTGCCAGTACAGTTTTTGATATGGACTGGAATTTATGATTTCCGCCTTGGTGGTTCTTCTCTTGGCCCTAGCAGTCGCTGGTTTTGGGCGGAGACAATATTGCAGGAGTGATAACCTTCCTACCCAGGTGTGGTTGATCAGTCAACTGGGGCAGCTGTGATCGGGACTAATGCTTCAATCATAATGACCACCATCGTCACACAGATTTAGGTATTTGACCGTGATTGCATAGTACTCCTGAAATTTCGTCCCAAATTCAAGTACAATCTCTCCAACGCAGATAGGCACTGGTCGTTGTAGACAGCGTGCCGTCGCAACGATCTCGATACTACATGCATATAAACTGGTTGAGCAGATGTGTGAAGAAGAGGGGGTGGGATTCACATATTTATGGGGATATTTTGTTGGGAGGGAACATATGTACATGAGAAACGGCCTCCATTTTAGTGGAAAGGGGCATACGTTTTATCAGAGAACCTGCTGCGATCTGTTGACAGTGGGACAGGTTGCAACTATTTAAACTAGATTCGCAGTGGGGACTCACAGAGAAGCCTGAAACTGGAGGCATAAATAAAGACAGCACAAATAAATCAGCAAAGAACAGTCTAGAAATCTCTTCTGAAGCTGGATATAAATGTGTTTTTGTAAATGCAAGGAATATAGTAAACAAAAGAAATGAACTAAACATTATGGTAGAAGATATTGACCCTCACATAATAGGTATAACCGAATCCTGGACCACCACCGATATGTCAGATGCCGAATTGGGACTGACAGGATATGTGATGTTTAGGAAAGACAGAATAGGAAAAAAGGGAAGTGGAGTAATTTTATATATTAAAGAATCTATCCAGGCAGATGAAATAAAATTAGAAAGAGAAGCAGATTGCGAAGAAGCTGTTTGGTGTAACATAGTTACAGGAAACTCAACGTTAACGGTTGGATTAGTTTATCGAAGTCCAAACATAAGCATAGAAGAGAATGAAAAAATACAAAACACTATAAGGGAAGTAAGCAAACGGGACTGTATTATTATGGGGGATTTTAACCACGGGCATATACAATGAGTGAGGACCACAAGTTTTTAGTTTTAGTTCAAGATACTTTCCTTTCTCAACATGTGCTAGAACCAACCAGGGGTGAGAATGTGTTAGACATAGTTTTGTCCTCACAGAAAGAATTAGTTGACAATGTCAAAATATGTGAGCCACTGGGCAGTAGTGATCATAACCAGATACATTTTACCATCAAAATAAAATCAGAAAGGAATAGTAAAAAGCAGTATTGGAGAAATTTCCACAAAGGAAGGTATAAGGACATGAGGAAATATTTAGTAAAGATAGACTGGAATAACACACTAAAAATAAGACGGCAAAATAATGCTGGAATATATTAAAGAGTTAAATTAAGTGCATAGTCGATAATAAATTTGTACCCTTAAAAAAACAAGGGAAACGGTCCAAAAAGAAACACTTATCGAAAGAAGCCATTAGAAAAATTAAGTATAAACAAATGATGTGGAAGTCATATAGATGTCCTGGAAATGATGAAGAATACAACAGTTATAAAGAAGCACTTAACCAAGCTACAGCTGAAATTATAAATTCAAAGAGAAGCTATGAACAACAATTAGTTAGTAATATAAAACATGACAGCAAGAGTTTTTATGCGTATGTTCGAAGCAAACAGAAAGTTCAAGATAAGGTCGGTCCTCTAAAAGATAGTGCTGGAAATATAATATTAAAGGGATTCTTAATGGCAGAAGACCTGAATGAGTACTTTAGTTCAGTGTTTACCAGAGAAGATATTAGTTCACTGCCAATACCAGATGCAAAGTTCAAGTATGCAGATTCAGACTATTTAGGACAATTAATTGTAACCCCGGAAATGGTAGCTCAGAAAATAAGGGCTATGAAGGATAATAAATCACCTGGAATGGATGGGATTCCGCCCAAACTACTATTGGAAATTTTTGAACAAATTAGCGTACCGCTTGCAACAGTTTTCAATTTGTCATTAGAAGAGGGAGTGGTTCCTTTAGAATGGAAAGAGGCAAACATTATACCGTTATTTAAAAAAGGTTCGAGAAACAAGTCAGAAAACTATAGACCAGTGAGTTTAACATCAGTGATTTGCAAATTATTAGAAAGACTAATTAAAGATCACATGGTGGATTTTCTTGTTAAACATAACTTGATAAACCCATCACATGTTTTTTTTAAAGCGAGGTCATGCTTAACAAATATGTTATGTTTTGGGGAAGACATCACTAAGAGGTAAATGAGGAATCACCAGTAGATATCGTGTACTTAAATTTTCAAAAAGCTTTCGACAAAGTACCACATCAAAGATTACTGCTTAAACTAAAGGCCCATGGCATAGGAAATGGTATAATAAACTGGATAGAAAAATGGCTGATTGATAGAAGACAACGTGTAGTAGTTGATGGGGAGGCTTCAAACTGGAAATCGGTATTCAGTGGGGTACCACAGAGATCAGTACTAGGACCTATATTATTCTTAATATATATATCAACGATTTGGATGATGAAATAACAAGCAAGGTGTTGAAATTTGCGGATGATACAAAAGTGTTTAGAAGGATTAAAAGTGATGGAGATAAACAACATTTACAAGATGATCTTGACAAGTTGATCAATTGGTCTGAAAAGTGGCAAATGCTGTTCAATTTTGGGAAAGGTAAATGCCTCCATGCAAGACATGGGAACGAAGAGGTAGAGTATACAATGGAGGGTACTGTACTAAATACTACTGTAAAAGAAAAGGACTCAGCGTTAACCATTAGTGCTGATGTGAAGGTTTCAGAGCAGTGCGGAATTGCAGCTTCAAAGGGAAATCAAATCCTTGGATTAATTAGGCGAAACATAACGTATAACAAAAAAGAGCTAATAATACCGCTGTACAAAGCAATAGTGAGGCCTCATTTAGAATATTGTATACAAGCTTGGAGGCCATATTGCAGGAAGGACATAGACATGCTAGAAAGAGTACAGAGGAGAGCGACTAAAATGATATCAACACTGAGGGATCTTAGTGATGAAATTCGCCTAAAAGAATGTGGTTTAACAACACTAGAGACCAGGAGATTGAGAGGAGATCAGATAGAGGTGTTTAAAATAATGAATGGTTATGAAAATATTGATAGAAATATTTTTTTCTAATTTAAGAAAGATAGAAGGACTAGAGGACATGAAGTTACATTAGCAAAGGAGCAGTGTAGATTACATATAAGAAAGTTCTAATTTTAACAAAGGACTGTAACTGAATGGAACATATTATCTGCTGATTGTGTGGGTGCTAGTAGCGTGAATATGTTTAAAAATAAAATCGACACATACCTCAGAAGGGCGGGATACACATAGTTAAAAGGGTCGGACTCTCGATAAGCCAAAGGGCTTCCTTGTCCACCTGCCACCTAGAGTTAATTCTCTGGGTGGCAATATTGTTAAATCTTGTTAAACTGCTGAAGAGGTGGTCGCTGAAACAAAAAGACAAAATGTACTGGTTTGAATGAAGGTCGTGTGGATTTACAGTATATGTTGATCAATATTACGATAAACGTCTAAACGCCTGTAATACGATGTGTTTAGTTGAATTAAACTCCGGTGTTCATAACTATTCACCTATTTGTTTAAATATATACGACGGGCGTTTATAACTCAGCGTTTTAAACACCCGTGTTTTACACTGTGTCTTGTTTTATTTAGTCCAGTCACGACAAGTCGGCGGGTTTTGTGCTATCAGACAGAAATGGAATTCACCTAGTCATAGTAGTAGTAGTAGTAGTAAAAGCTTTATTTAATGATGGTGACCATGTCACGTTATATCGTGATTTTCAATGGGCCATCTCACACTACATTCTTACATCAACATTTACACAGCTTTTATAAAATATACAATTCACAACAATAAAAATATAAATAATATAGTAAATTAAATAAATAAAAATAAATTAAATAATAAATGATTTATATTACACTACAAATAAAACAACATCATGAATACATTTACAGGTTGTACTTGTGAACACGAATGTTTGTGCAGCCGCGGGTGTGATGATCATGTACACTACTAATGTAAATAGGTCTATAAGGTACGCCGGGGCTTGCCCATGCATGATATTATACATTACTATGGCAGTGAAGTAACGAATGCGAACATCAATTGGCAACCATCCTAGAGAGCGAAATAGTGTCACTGTTGAAACTTGTCGCCGGTCTTTCACATTCAAAATTACACATGCATACTGCTTCATCATCTTATGAACGTTCGACAGCAAAACCTTTCCGCAACTACCCCACATGACGCAGCCGCAGTCAATCAACGGTTGCACCATCTCTGAGAAATACAGTTTCCTTGCACGTAGTAAGGAAACTGTGGGTCTGAACGGGTGTTACGATACAGTTGTTGCCATGTACGCAGAAGTTCGGACTTGCATGTTGTAATTTCTGCCTGGTGCCAAGTAGCATGCACTCTGTCTTATCGGCGTTTAGAATCATTCGATTTTCGTTTATCCAGTTGTACAGTGGTTTTGAGTGAGCTGTTAGTGACCGGTTTATGTCTGCAACACATTTGCCGGCCGTATATAGTGTCGAGTCATCGGCATACGTGTCAATCCGCGTGTTTGCTACTTCGAGAATGGCATCGTTCATGAAAATAATAAAAAGCAAGGGTCCAAGTATTGAGCCTCGCGGCACACCTATCATTACCGGAAGAGGGTCTGACAACACACTGTCATATTTCACGCGTTGGTAGCATTCGCTAAGATAAGATCGGAACCAGGCTAGCTCGTTTTCATGGCAACCATACAACTCCAGTTTGAATAAAATCAGATCATGGTCAACCAAGTCAAAAGCCTTTCTCAGATCGACTAACACCATGCCACACAAGTTGCCTTTGTCAATGTTGCTCAGAAAATAGTCGGTCAGCTTAAGCAATACAGTTTCACATGACCGATTATCTCTAAAGCCGGATTGCTCGTCTAGCAGTAATTTAAACTCTGTAAGATAGGCGTAGAAATGGTTATGCACGGGTCGTTCCAGAAGTTTAGACATAATTGGCAAGACCGATATATGTCTTTAATTCATGACGTCGTTTGAGTCTCCGTTTTTGTACAGCGGGACAACTCTGGCCTTCTTCCGTGATCGCGGAAAGTGCGCCTTATAGATACTAGCATTGCAAATGTTGACTATGTGCGGTGCAATGATTTCAGCACTCAGTTTTATTAGTTTACAACTGATGCCATCCAGTCCTGTTGCTTTTATCGTTGACATCTTTCGTAGCTGTTTAAGAACAAATTCAATCGTCATATTCGGCAATTTAAAAGACTCATTTTCTGGTTTGCTTCGCCCGATAAATGAGTTTAGTTTTGAGTAGTTCGACACAGTGGTTGTCGTTGTACCATATTTCGATGCAATGTTGGCAAAATGTTCGTTGAATTGATCAGCCATCATTTTCGCGTGTGGGTGTGGCTGATTGTTCTGGTTGGTTTGTCTCGGTTGAACCGCACTCGTTGTAGCCAAAGATGATTTGATGTGACTCCATATCACGCGTGGATTTGGTGTTTGTTGTTCCAGTGATTTTATGTAGAAGTCTCGCTTAGCTTTTCGGATGTCATGATTCACACGGTTCTTAGCACGTTTATACATCGCCAGAATGCGAGGGTCCCTTAAATGTTTTGAGTCGATCTCTGGCCGCTATCAATTTAGCCAGATCGGCGTTAAACCAGGGAGGTTGCTTAACAGATTTGACACGCTTTACTATAATCGGCGCATGTTCATTCGTGTTACCTCGCATATAAGTTGGTCGAGTCCCAACATGATCAAGTCGTTGTATAATGTGTAGTGTGTGCCTTTCATCAAGTCTATATTGACATCTCCTAACACATAGACGTCCGTTGTCAGACACAGCGCGTTTTTAATATTCGAGACAATTTATCGGTCTGTTCGTATTACACTGTTAGGGGGTCGATAAATGAAACACACAAGGAAAACATGCATCTAGGTGGCATTATTTAAATCCACAGCAATTCTGTGCCGTCACATTCGAGGTCACGACGACGGACATACTTAAACGCTGTCGATACGTATGCCAGCAATCCTCCGCCGCGCTTCCCGCTGCGATCTCGTCTCTCAGGCTGATGAAAACCACCAATCGTAAGTCTCGCATCATGGTCACTTGACGTAAGGAAGGTTTCGGATATGCCAAGGATATCTATCGGACGGGGATCCACCTGAAGAACACCTTTCAGTTCATGCATTTTATTTGACACAATATTTATGTTCTAGCTAGCTATTCGTATGCCTTTTCTATTTAATCCGAATCCCGTTGTCTTTGCATTTGCGACGTTTCCGTTTACTGTATGTACGCCTTTGTTACCAAGTAATGGCATCACACAGGTGACAAGTATACTATTGTTGAATTCATTACCGTCGGAAGGTCGCTTCAAATGGCAATTAACCAGCTGTGCAGCCGGTGACGATGGTCCGTCTTGCGATGTCGCCCAGATGTCCACCGCGATGTCGCCCAGATGTCCACCGCGATGATCATCGGTAGAAAGGCAACCAGGACGAACACGGCCGTCGCGCCTGGGTGACTCAGGGGCTGGCGACACTTGGCATCGTTGCAATGGAGATGTGATGCCTTACGCATCCTTACGTGACAGACTACGAATTGTCACGTTCGAATTCGGTGTTGCGTCAGGTCGATCGGCATTGACACACAATGGACCGTACTGAGTGCGGCCGGCTTAGACACGCCTCATCAGTCACAAGAATGCAGGCACGCCCGTGCGAACAGCTGGTGCTGGACAAACAGCGAGTCCTCCGTGGGCGACAATGGAGCGTTTACAATAAAAGTATATATTAAGTGTCTTTAAAAACCACACGAAATCTGAAGAAACGCTATTTTGCAGATGTGTTGTCGAGCAAACAGACAATAGTCCAACAATCGCTTCAGTAAATGATATATCACGCGGAGCGAAATATTCTAGGCGTCACACCTGTCGAGTCATATGTTGGTTCAGAATTGATGTCAACCGGAAACTACGAGACGTTTGTGGCAAGTCGACAAACTAGCACCATACATAACAGCAGCTCGCACGCACGCACGCGCACGTACATATGCGCGAGCACGCACACACACACACACACACACACACACACACACACACACACACACACACACACACACACACACACACACACACACACACACACACACAGACAGACACACAGACACACAGAGACACACAGACACACAGAGACACACACCCACCCACCCACACACGCACACGCACGCACGTACAGTAACACAAACGTGTGAGTTCGCGTACGTTGCGTTCATACAAACACACACACACCCACACACACACACACACACACACACACACACACACACACACACACACACACACACACACACACACACGCGCACACACGTAGTAGTGGGATAAACAATAATAACATAATGTAAAGAAGTTAATGTTGTTGTTGCAATAAACACGTCGCCCCGAGTTTACGGCCACCCTGACCTGTTGCCATCTCGGAGCGGCGTGCAATCAGTCGTCGTGACACAGTTATTTTGACCACTGCTCCCGCCTGGGTAACAAGCTCTCGGTATAATGTTTTACGGCATTCAATAACAACGGCGGAGTCCGGGGATATTACATACTCAGTCACTCACTCACTCACTCACTGTCTCATAACCAGGCGGTCTTTGGGGTTCCACTGAGGACTTGTCTTGCAGGACGGTTTTTGCAAGGCCGGTTGAGCTAGTAACATGACTGTACAACATTAGCGTTTGTTTCTTGATTGTCGTCAGGGTCCGATGACTTCTTTAATTATATTGCGGACTTCTTCGTTGGTGAAATGGTCCTTGTACGAGATGCGCAGGACTTTGCGGTAGCATCTCATCTCCTTGGCCTTGGGTTTTTCTAATGCAGATCTGCTGTAAAAAAATGTAATGGTCCATATATATCTCGCAAGTGAAAATGCATACATCACAAGGGAACGCATCAGAGTGATTTTGGAGCTGAGTGAGATGTTATCCTTCCAGTTGGCTTTTAGTCTTGTCAGCGCGACCGTTGTCTGTCCAATCACGGATAGCACTTCAGGTTTGGACCCCTCGTCTGTGATAATTGCACCCAGGTATTTGAATGTGGATACTACGGGGATATTACGTTGGCAAACAAAGCAAGTGCTGCAGTGTGTTAAAACGGGTAAAACACAAGTTGCCTGCATTATGTCCTAACGGTGCAATAAACATACGCGAACATAAACACCCATTCGGATGTCTACGAAACGTCCTGGTTTTGGAAGTTTTCACTTAAGGACAGTGAAGTCATCAACATAAATATACATATGGATGATTATGATGATATAGTTTATAATATAAAAGGTATGTTGATTATAACGTGGTGTAGCCTACATTCCATATGACAGCTCAGAAGGTATTAACCGTCACAACTGGCGCATATGTTTATTGGTATACCAGGACAACTTATTTGGGAAGTATTCAGTTTCTTTGGAATTAATACCAGACTACTATCGTATTCGTTAACGCACACTCAACAATCTATAGCCATTGCTACTCAGTTTTACACTTGAGTAAACTGGAGTACCGTGTACTGTACAACATTGCCCAAGCTTCGAAAAGATAAAAGCATATTTCGACCGTTCGTCCTCTGAATAGAGATACTTTTACCTACTACGCTAATGCGCCATAATCGACGCATACTTGGGGAATTGAACAGGGCCTACTAAGTATATTTCATGTTAAACATGAACATAAATATTTTCATACGTTCATTTTGGATCATTGTCGGCGCTTCAAGTCCGAAGCGCAGAGGGCCACTCGCCTGCTTTTTTATTAATTAATTTGCTTCTTTCTCCAAATGTGACGTAACTTGATAAGATGCTGAAGGAGACCGTAAGATGCGTTTAAAATATACATATAATGGAGTACGTGTTCAATAGGCAGAATACCAAGCACACGGTAGACGAACTCGGAACGAAGATATGCGGCCGTATTTTGGCTGTTGTATCTATAGTTTTGAAGCACACCTTGAATACGCTGCTTCGAATTGCCACATAAATAAACACAGTGGGGGTCGTTTTTGTTAAGAGCATGACTATTAGTTTTGTCGGTCGCTTCAAGTACGAATGTCACATACATAATTTTTTTATATCATAGTAATTTTCGACGGCATTTTAAACAGGTTTCTGGAGCACTGTGGTGTTTGGGGTGATGCATACCCAATGGAATATTACCCCGCGGTTAAGGACAATTCAGGCCAAGCTATGGTCGCCGTGAGGCTCTCGCAAATTTCCAATGTAAACCATGTGACCGCTTACACAAATGCACGACAGACCAATACCGTACTTACTTAAACAAATTAACAGTACATTCAAGTAGACTAGAGAAACACTGTTGATATTATATATATTAAAAATAGAGAATATGACAATCAAGTGATGGAATAGTATGGTTCAAAAATAAAATACATAAAGTAAACATCAAGTTAGAACCTATGCTGTGAACAAGATTTACCCTGGGTTACAGGGATGTGGAGGAAAGCCCCACCATTTGAATGCCAAATACCCACATCGCACTGTTTCAATATGTGACATGTTTTCTACACATTTATTCGACGACTAAATATATTCATCTTTTCCGAAAGCTCCAACTTACTCGTTGCTGGTCTGCCTCTTTCATGATGTGTCTACAACAAACGTCTCAAATGCGGTGCATAACGTGTATCAATATTTCAAGACTATACTTTCACATTTGAAACACACAGTTCCAATTAATAACCTACTTAATGATTATATAAACATATATATACATATATATATATATATATACATATATATATATATATACATATATAAGTATTTATATATATATACATATATATGTATATATATATATATACGTATATATATACATATGTATATATATATATATATATATATATATATACGTATATATATATATATATAGTGAGTGAGTGTACGTGTGTGTTGTGAGTGTTGTGAATTGGATGTTTCGTTTACTATTTGTAAATTTTCCCGTGGGCAGTCTGCGTTCAACATAGTATAGTTTTAAGAACATTATATTAATTAATAAATGTAAAACTATGAACAGACTGCTTCATTTTAAAACGCGCTTCTCTCCTTGTGTTACTTTTGTTATGCATTAAAAATACTGCATTGGTATTTTAATGACACAACAAGTCCGAATGTCTGCAAGGATGGAAAATTCCGCCTTCGTGTGGGGAGCTAATTTCGTTATATTTATGTCCATGTCAACGACTCTTTGTCTAGGTACCATCCCATCCATCTAGGGGCCTGTTGCGAAACACCATTATTGGCTAGCTGCACCGTTGATTGGCTGGAGTTTCTTATACCAGTCGCTAAGTCTTTGTCTAACTACCATCCTTTTCACCTAGCGGCCACGCGAATAACAACCAACTTCCTGATTGGTGAGCTGCATATAACGGCCGCTGATTGTGTGTTGCGGCACATCGACCTGAACACGACGTCTCAGACCAGACTCCTCCGTCCGTTCTTCAACGTCTCCGCAGAACCGATGCACCCAACAGCGACAGGCACAATGGCAGAAGAAAAAGGGAAAATCGGTGACGCACACTTTCAGGTTTGACGTTTTCTCTAAAATATGATTTAAAAATCTAAAAATGCAGTGAAAGTAGCTTGTAGTATTTCTATATGCATACATGGTGTGTAGAAATTCATCCACTCAGTAAAGGTTTTCAAGTTGTTCTGCTTGATTAAGTACAATTTGACGTAGGGGAGACCGGGGTTGGTTGTCACATATGTTGGTTGTAACAACTCTGGTGGTTCGCATAGATAACATCTAGAATCTAGATTTGTGACGCTAGTGAACGTTTAGCAGACTTGAACCCCTATTCACATGTGTTTGCCCCACGATTCAATATTGACGCGTTGGCGATATGTTTTCGTTTTTTAGGTTTTAAGTAAAATCTTGTTATGTTACTATTTATGAAGTAGCACCGAGTAGTAGTTAGTTTTGCTTGGAGAGATTATATTGTTAAATAGGACCGATTGTGAACTCTCAAATGTATAACAGCAAACTCATTCACACAACAAGTGCCATATCAAGAAATATATTTTATGCCAAATCTTGATGGAGGGGCGGGTTGTCACAAAACAGTTGGGGTTGGTTGCCACAAAACAGTTGGGGTTAGTTGCCACAAAACAGTTGGGATTGGTTGTGAAGAGCTAATCCAATTTACTAGAACATTACGATCACCGTGCTATATACCCACTGTCCCTTTGTCGCTAAACATAACAGTGATTACCGAGGTATTTCGAAAATGTGTTGAGAAACGCAATTCGTACGTTTACAGTACGTTGAGAGTGCGCGTCCACCGAAAGAGAGTGGAAAGGTGAAGACGACGCACGTGTTCGTGGCAGTCACGTGTGTCGTCGTCGTCATCGTGTTGGTGGGCGGACTTCTCGGCGCCGCTTATGTCTTCAAGGCAGCGGCCGCCGACATCGTTAAGGTAGGCGGCGTCAATACGTGTCATTCCACTTGTATTCTTGCATCTATTGCTACGACAAATGCTAATCATCTGTATATAAATACGTTATCTTCGAACACACTCTCATAGTAAGTTAGTATCTCCTCCAAAGTACCCAGATCCATTCGGGTCTTCTATTTTCATCCGCTTTCTTAGACCACCGGACTGTGATTCACCAATCGCGATACGTGTAAATAATTCGTGTAAATAGTTATTAGGACTTATTTACTGATTACTTATTAACTGTCACTGCGGCTTTACGAACCCTTTCGTGGGACATATCTAGCATGTCGTAATTAGCTACTGCAGAAACTGAAGTGGTCAGCAGAATTAGTTTAATAGTGATAACTGCTGTGTTTGGTTTGTTGCTCCATGAATGGATGCAGTGGTAATAACTGCTGTGTTTGGTTTGTTGCTCCATGAATGGATGCAGTGGGAATAACTGCTGTGTTTGGTTTGTTGCTCCATGAATGGATGTAGTGGTAATATCTGTTGTGTTTGGTTTGTTGCTCCATGAATGGATGTAGTGGTAATATCTGTTGTGTTTGGTTTGTTGCTCCATGAATGGATGTAGTGGTAATATCTGTTGTGTTTGGTTTGTTGCTCCATGAATGGATTCAGTGGTAATAACTGCTGTGTTTGGTTTGTTGCTTCATGAATGGATGCAGTGGTAATAACTGCTGTGTTTGGTTTGTTGCTCCATGAATGGATGCAGTGATATTAACTGCTGTGTTTAGTTTGTTGTTGCACGAATGCATGTAAGCTAATGTATAAGTGTATTCGGTAAAGTACTAATACTGCTTCGGCTATGTTTTGATATCGTTGTAGATATTCTGATATTCGCAAGCACTGTATTCGTACGTTGGTTAATAACGTCAAATATCGGTCTATGTTCAACAACAGCAGTCTTCGTTAAAGGTGCACATTGGGCATTTATTAACTGATACTTCCATATATTAAACGCTTGCGGCGGTGTAAATATTCATTTATTGTTGCTAGTAAGGTATTTTATTTATGCTGGACTTTATAAGTTGTTATTTTTTAACACAAATGGATGCTGTGAATATCTAGGCAAAACACAAAATATTTCATAATTCATACTAACATATTAAAGTATAAATAACTGCATTCCAACCATACATATTTCATATTGAATTATTTGCTTATAATTACATTTATCGTAATACTTGGTCAAATACTATAAGTTACACAATTCGTCCTGCCTTATTGAACTTCGAAAGTGTGGGTAGTATTTGTGTTTGACATGTTTGTGTTGTTGTTGTTGCTGCTTCTGCTGAAATATACACACGATTATAATCGGTGTGTTTGGTATTGACCTTTCTAATAATTTATCTTGTCGGATGTAGTTCCACGTGAAGGTCAACGACAAAGGCAACGAGCCAATCAACGAAGACGTGGAGAGTGACACGACTAATAACCTAGTCACCTACCACGTGATGACGTCAATGGGAGAGCAGTGGGTGGTGAACGACTTCAGCAAGGTAAGTAAAAGCCGACATTATTATTATTATTATCATCATCATCATTATCATTATTATTATTATCAGCAGCAAGTAACCTGTCTCACCCATCACAACAAAACAATTGACCTGTGTCATAGCTCAGTTGAAGACGCATACACCTCGCAGTGTTTCCCTCCCCTGGGGCGGGAAGATCATAACAGTGTTTATGTACTGCCCAAATACCGTAAACAACTTAAACGTGTTCCGCCTGTCAAACATCAGGTCAAGGTGTGGACTACAGACGCAGTAGAACAGCTGAAAGGTTGCTATACCTGTACAGACTGGTATGTCCTCTTCGAGGGCATCCATGACATAACTGGGCGTGCCGATATTGTCACTGACTACTTTAAGTTTTGTCAAAACTCCATCATCCAAGAAAAGACTGTCACTAAATACACTAAACCCGGGATCACACAAAGTGCAAAGAAGGCAGTGATCAACTTAACATAAAGCCTTCGGATCTCGAGGTACTGCTGCCATCAGAGAGGCCAAGGAAATGCTTAGGGCAGAAATTGGTCGTGCCAAATCAGCCTTTCGAGACAAAGTTGAATATCAATATCAGACCATGAACACTCGTGAGGCATACCAAAATCTCAAAGCGATGGCCGGTGATCTCAGTGCCAACCAAAATATAATATCCTATACAATGCCTGATGCTATAGAGCTAAACAAATTATATACTCGCTTCGACAACAAGGACTTTACTTCCAAGTGCATAGTGCTTCTGGCAACCATCCCCTCCCCCTCCCCAGGAGAGATCATCATCATCTCCGTAGACAGCGTGTCTTGCCAGTTCAAGAGGGCCAATGCAAGGAAAGCTTCTGGGCCTGATAATATATCGGGACATCTTCTCCGTTCATGTGATTATGAACTGGCGCCTGTGTTCTTACAACTGTTCCAGGAGTCTGTAAATACCGGCATCATTTCCGATCTCTGGAAAACCATCACCGTCATCCCTGTGCCTAAAATATCCTCCCTTCAGGAACTCAATCATTACAAACGAGTTGCTCTCACTCACGAGAAACTAGATCCTATGCAATTCGCCTACAAGCGTGAGTGTGGCACTGATGATGCTATGGCAACCCTGCTACACAATGTCACCAAACATCTAGAGAAGCCAGGCAACTATATCCGTATTCTCTTCATATATTTTAATTCGGCCTTTAATACTTCTGCTCATGTTGTACAGGAGCATCACAGAGTCAGTGTTGACGTATTGTAGTATCTGGTTCCTCCCTGTTTTGTCTGTCTCAAACAAAAACATGCTTCTTCGCATCTGCAAAATTGCTGCAACGATTATAGAATTGCTGCAACGATCATAGGCATTCCCACACTGCCTGTCTCCCAGCTGTGTGGACGCACGTTGATCAGAAAAGCACGTGAAGTTGCCAGTGACCCTGCCTACCCACTATATACATAGTTAGACCTTCTTCCGTCTCAAAGACGATACCGATGTCCAAGATGTATAAAAAACTGATTCAAAAACAGCTTCGTTCCCCAGACCATAAGTCACCTAAACAAACTGTGAGTTAACAAACCATCACATGCAATCCGTCCTTTAAAATAAATAAATTATATACTAACTACTTTCACGTTTGTGTTATTATTATAAACTTAGTTCTTGTATGTACTACGTTTAACTATGTCTACTAACAATACCTTGTACTATCTTTATGCTCAGCAAGCAGAAGAAAATTATCCGATGTATCTATTATTACTGGACAATAAATTCTTATTGTATTGTATTAGTATTCTTAGTATTATTATTATTAAAGTTTTCGTTACTACCTACAAAAATGGTAAGCATTTACTACGTCTATATTTTATGTGCTATTATCATATTTATTTTGTTTTTCTGTGACAGTTAATGATCGATACTCACATAAAGGAACAGGTTAAACTACTCAAAGCATAACACTACTGTCCACCGTTGAACTAACAAACCAGTTGCCCCATTGTCGTGCCGAAGAACCAAAATACCTGCATCTTTTTTGAGGAGTGGTTCTGCTAGGGTATTTGGTTATGTAATGTTTAATGATCAATCGCCAGCCGGCGTCGTGGTCACATCAACATTAAACATTTACATTGGACATTAACAACATTTTGTTTATATGTCATCAAGTTATATTCTGCTATGATATTGTCCTATATGTATTTTGTATCAGTACGTTAGATACGGACTGTATCACTGAATATATATTATCCTTCTTTATAATTATGCATGTATTACTGTACCATAATGTAGACAGGCTCATAGCATTCAGGGCCTGGCCCTATGCAGTTGTACATTGCGATCTCGGATTAAAGTCTGGGCTTGGCTTCTACTATCACGTGCAAACGTATCGTGCCGTTTAGTGACGTGTCATTGAGCTCTTACGTTACCTGCCCGCTTTGCCTAAATTTAAGATATTCGTGGCGTAAGGTGAGGGTTGACCAGGCTCGTCGTGGCTGCCTCCTTCGCTCTGCACTAGTGAACGCAGTAGTTCAGGGAACGTAACAGGTTACTTAACAATTGTGTTGTTTTCAACACTCTAGTTACCATTGCTCGATGACTGTCAGTATCTCATCACACTGTTTCGTAGCGAATCACACTATACAAGACGAACACCAACGGCAAAACGACGTGTTTTGTGTCGCCTTTGAATGAATCCGAGGCAGACCCGGAGACTGTGAGGGCCAACATGAAGGAAGTGAGTAGAACACCACCTCCGTTACATGTGTAACGCTCCAGGATAACCGACTAGTGTGTGTGTGTGTGTGTGTGTGTGTGTGTGTGTGTGTGTGTGTGTGTGTGTGTGTGCGTGTGTGCGAGAGAGAGCGAGTGAGAGAAAGAGAGTATGTGTGTGTGAGAGAGAGTGAGAGAGAGGGTGTGTGTGTGTGTGTGTGTGTGTGTGTGTGTGTGTGTGTGTGTGTGTGTGTGTGTGTGTGTGTGTGTGTGTGTGTGTGTGTGTGTGTGTGTGTAACATATATAGTGTGTTTGTGTGTGTGTGTATGAGAGAGAGATAGTGAGTGTGAGAGAGAGAGAGAGAGAGAGAGAGAGAGAGAGAGAGAGAGAGAGAGAGAGAGAGAGAGAGCGCGAGAGCGAGAGCGAGAGAGAGCGAGCGATTACGATAAGGCTGATTCGAACTCCAGCATTATTAGTCAATAAGAAAGAAGTGGAATTAGAATCGGTATCGGTTTTAATAGAATCGGAATCGGAACCGGTTGATGTGAAAGCAGCGGAATCGGATGTCTAACATGTAAAAACATTTTTTATTCAGAACAGTTTCGAGAACGGCGACTCCTCGTTCTTCCGTGTCACCGAGGGAGCCATCCCGCGGCCTGATTTCCTCGGCAAAAAAATCAACAGCATGTGCGATGGTGTCTCCATCTACTGGCTTACTCCGACCTGTAACGGCAACGGCACAGACGTGGAGACGGCGGGCTCTGAAGGTCGGTGTTATTAAAACAATTGGTTCATAAATTACTTATTCTGGGTGTGAATCGTAGCATTTTGACTTCGTATTATATCAGATAATATATCCGGTGTGCGTGTATAGAATAATAATATTTTATTTCTTATATATGTTGCTATGGAAAGAGTAAAGCGTCGGAATGAGGTGAATGTTGGGGGGTTGAGCCGAAGCTTTTGCGTATCGCTTGTGTTGAACATGAGTTTGGTCTGGAAATGGGGGGAGATGCTGCTTGATATTCTTCGCTGTGTCCTTTCACATTGTTATCGGTATCTTCCATGCGCGCCAGGGGACACAGCAGATTACACCCCTGCACTTTTCATATGACTTTACACACACACGCACCCACACGCACACGCACACACACACACATGCACGCACGAGCACGCACGAACACACGCCACACACACACTCACACGCGCACATACATGCACGCACACACACAGACAAATAAACTCTAACATGTTGTTTCTGTGTAGATGACGTGGCGTCTCGACAGAAGAGGGCGACCGTAAAGCTGAGATGCATCATGTGTGGGTGCCTCAAAGTGTACGCCCCGTGGGTTCAATGTGTTAGACGTGTGGACTTCAAGAAAAAGCTTATCTACTACACTGTGAACTTCCGCGGACGACCCCTGTACGTCTTCCGTGCGTCGAAGATATGCAACCTGTTCCAACAATGTCCCCGCCCGAAAGTCGCTTAAGTCACGACATTCGGACCGTCACTCGCCAATGTTCCTTATATACTCGGACACTTTTCATTTCTACAGCATGCTGGTTTTGTTGCAAGAAATATAAGTACAAGTTATAACTACGAACATTGACTAAGGTCGTTCTTATAAGCCTACGCCACATTAATCAGTGCATGTAGCAGTGGTCAGTGTCACATTACACAGAGCATGTAGCAGTGGTCAGTATCACATTACACAGTGCATGTAGCATTGTTCAGTGTCACATTACACAGAGCATGTAGCAGTGGTCAGTGTCACATTACACAGTGCATGTAGCAGTGGTCAGTGTCACATTACACAGAGCATGTCGCAGTGGTCAGTGTCACATTACACAGTGCATGTAGCAGTGGTCGGTGTCACATTACACAGTGCATGTAGCAGTGGTCGGTGTCACATTACACAGTGCATCTAGCAGTGGTCAGTGTCACATTACACAGTGCATGTAGCAGTGGTCAGTGTTACGTTACACAGTGCATGTAGCAGTGGTCAACGTCACATTACACAGTGCATGTAGCAATGGTCGGTGTCACATTACACTTTGCGTGTAAAAGTGGTCAATGTTACATTACACAGTGCATGTAGAAGTGGTCAGTGTCACATTACACAGTGCATGTAGAAGTGGTCAGTGTCACAATACACAGTGCTTGTAGTAATGGTCGGTGTCACATTACACAGTGCATGTAGCAGTGGTCAGTGTCACATTACACAGTGCATGTAGAAGTGGTCAGTGTCACATTACACAGTGCATGTAGCAATGGTCGGTGTCACATTACACAGTGCATGTAGCAGTGGTCAGTGTCACATTACACAGTGCATGTAGTAATGGTCGGTGTCACATTACACAGTGCGTGTTAAAGTGGTCAGTGTCACATTATATAGTGCATGTAGCAGTGGTCAGTGTCACATTAGACAGTGCATGTAGGAGTGGTCAGTGTCATATTACACAGTGCATGTAGCAATCGTCGGTGTCACATTACACAGTGCGTGTACAAGTGGTCAGTGTCACATTACACAGTGCATGTAGCAGTGGTCAGTGTCACATTACACAGTGTATGTAGCAGTGGTCGGTGTCACATTACACAGTGCATGTAGCAGTGGTTAATGTCACATTACACAGTGTATGTAGCAATGGTCGGTGTCACATTACACAGTGCGTGTAAAAAGTGGTCAATGTCACATTACACAGTGCATGTAGAAGTGGTCAATGTCACATTACACCGTGCATGTAGGAGTGGTCGGTGTCATATTACACAGTACATGTAGCAGTGGTCAGTCGCTTACTTGTCTGTCTTTGTGTTAGTAATGTACAACATGTGATAATTAAAGCAACTTACATTTAGGCCGAATCATTGTCACACTAAAATTAATATTTTGTTTTGGTTACTAGAAGCATGTTTTGCGATACCATTGTTTTCATGTTATACTGATAGCTAAAATAGGGGCACGTCATTTTACAATGTTTACGTTTCCTTTTATCTTTAGGAAACATACAGGTATGAACAATTTCTTACTAAGAAATTAAATTGTATACATTTCGTTTCGTACAATAATGTTTGTTTAGCATGTTCTATCACCTTGTATTGCTTAGTGTTAATTGATATATCAACTAAACATTGTGATATACCGATTAAAAGAAAAATAAAGTTTAATATGCTCACAAGGTAGTTGACTTTATATATTACTTAGATGACCTATTTCTGAAAGCAATCTCATACATAGTGTTGTCGAATGGCATCAATTCGATTATTCGTTCCCCGGATCAATAAATCACTCCCCAATCAACCAGTTTCTCTCCCAATGAAGCAGTTACTCGTCAATCAGGCAATCACACCCTATTCAGCCAATCAAACTCAAGTCAAACCGTCATTCCCCCAGTCATTCACCCACTCCCCCAACGAAGTATTCATTCCCTCTATGAATCATTCACTCGCCAATTGAAACGTTCACTCCATCAGTGAAGCATTCACTCCCTTTGTCAGTCATTCACTCCTCAAATCAATCATTCATTCCCTCTATGAATCATTCACTCGCCATTTGAAACGTTCACTCCATCAATGAAGCATTCACTCCCTTTGTCAGTCATTCACTCCTCAAATCAATCATTCATTCCCTCAATGAATCATTCACTCCACCAATCAATATTTGAAGAGCCATATTCCAAAATGCGCAAGTTAATTTTCACACAAAAATGAGACAATAACGGATCTCTGCCCTCTAGCTATAGATGCTTAATGCTACCAAAACAGTTTATCCAAAACTAGCTTACTCCCTGCAATATTATTATTATTAAAGTTTTCGTTACTACCTACAAAAATGGTGAGCATTTACTACGTCTATACTTTATGTGCTATTATCATATTTATTTTGTTTTCCTGTGACTGTCAATGGTCGATACTCGCATAAAGGAACAGGTTAAACTACCCACAACATAACACTATTGTCCACCGTTGAACTAACAAACAAGTTGCCCCATTGTCGTGCCGAAGAACCAAAATGCCTGCATCTTTTTCGAGGAGTGGTTCTGCTCTGCTAGGGTATTTGGTTACGTAATGTTTAATGATCAATCGCCAGCCGGCGTCGTGGTAACATGAACATTAAACATTTACACTGGACATTAACAATATTTTGTTTATATGTCATCAAGTTATGTTCTGCTATAATATTGTCCTATATGTATTTTGTATTCAGTACGCTAGATACGGACTGTATCACTGAATAAATATTATCCTTCTTTATAATTATGCATGTATTACTGTACCATAATTTAGACAGGCTCATAGCATTCAGAGCCTGGTCCTATGCAGTTGTACATTGCGATCTCGGATTAAAGTCTGGGCTTGGCTTCTACTATCACGTGCAAACGTATCGTGCCGTTTAGTGACGTGTCATTGAGCTCTTACGTTACCTGCCCGCTTTGCCTAAATTTAAGGTATTCGTGGCGTAAGGTGAGGGTTGACCAGGCTCGTCGTGGCTGTCTCCTTCTCTCTGCACTAGTGAACGCAGTAGTTCAGGGAACGTAACAGGTTACTTAACAATTCTGTTGTTTTCAACACTCTAGTTACCATTGCTCGATGACTGTCAGTATCTCATCACACTGTTTCGTAGCGAATCACACTATACAAGACGAACACCAACGGCAAAACGACGTGTTTTGTGTCGCCTTTGAATGAATCCGAGGCAGACCCACAGACTGTGAGGGCCAACGTGAAGGAGGTGAGTAGAACACCACCTCCGTTACATGTGTAACGCTCCAGGATAACCGACTGGTGTGTGTGTGTGTGTGGGTGTGTGTGTGTGTGTGTGTGTGTGTGTGTGTGTGTGTGTGTGTGTGCGCGTGTGTGTGAGAGAGAGCGAGTGAGAGAAAGAGAGTATGTGTGTGTGAGAGAGAGTGAGAGAGGGTGTGTGTGTGTGTGTGTGTGTGTGTGTGTGTGTGTGTGTGTGTGTGTGTGTGTGTGTGTGTGTGTGTGTGTGTGTGTGTGTGTGTGTGTGTGTGTGTGTGTGTGTGTGTGTGTGTGTGACATATATAGTGTGTTTGTGTGTGTGTATGTGAGAGAGATAGTGAGTGTGAGTGAGAGAGAGAGAGAGAGAGAGAGAGAGAGAGAGAGAGAGAGAGCGAGAACGAGAGCGAGAGCGAGAGAGAGCGAACGATTACGATAAGGCTGATTCGAACTCCAGCATTATTAGTCAATAAGAAAGAAGTCAGACAGTGACTCGCCAATGACTCTTATATACTCGGACACTTTTCATTTCTACAGCATATTGGTTTTGTTGCAATAAATATAAGTACAAGTTATAATTACGAACATTGACTAAGGTCGTTCTTATAAGCCTACGTCACATTTCACAATGTAGCAGTGGTCAGTGCCACATTACACAATGCATGTAGCAGTGGTCAGTGTCACATTACACAGAGCATGTAGCAGTGGTTAGTGTCACATTACACAGTGCATGTAGCAGTGGTCAGTGTCACATTACACAGTGGATAATGTAGGGTAACATCTGTCGCATCGAATCAACACGACCTCCCCGTTTATAGAAAATTTTAACCTTGCATGTGATCAAGTCCAAACCTGAAAGCATATCATCTCGACTTCCAGTTGCCGATTCTAAACGCGCAACGAAACCATAATTCGAGCCTTCGTCCTCTGAATTGAGATACTTTTATCTACTACGCTAATGCGCCAAAATCGACGCATACTTGGGGAATTGAGCAGGGCCTACTAAGTATATTTCACGTTAAACATGAACATAAATATATTCATACGTTCACTTTGGATCATTGTCGGCGCTTCAAGTCCGACGCGTCGAAAGCCACTTGCCTGCTTTTTTTATTCATTTGCTTCTTTCTCCAAATGTAACGTAACTTGATAATATGCTGAAGGAGACCGTAAGATGCGTTTGAAATATCCAAACCTAAGCCATGTTTCTTGAGAGTTATGTCTAAGATTAAATTATCTTTTTATCTGACATAAATACACAAAATGGGCAGTTTTTAAACAGCCAGTCGGCCACATATATTGTGCATCTCCGCGTCCTGGGAGATACCTTCGTTAGGCGGCTATGGTTGAACAGAGGTTCTTTTATGTTACTGATAGTTCTGTGAGTGCAATATTATCAGTATGGTTTTTGGCATGTATTCGTTGGTGTAGGTTCCTGTGAACTGGTTAGTCAGGCAGGCGTGAACGTGTAAAGCTTAATTTCGCCTGCTGATGACCAGATTTTAATCATCTAAATTTGGTGATGGTTAATTGGTTAAAGACTTTGGGGTGGTTTAAGGAGTGATATGTATATACTTAGCCGTGATGAAGATAATAGAAAGGTCACCACTGTTGACATTACGCCGACTGCAATATGTCTTATTAATTACGTAACACAGTTTATAGACACACATCTGGCGTGCGACACCACAAGTCACGTGTCGCCCCTTGGCGTAGTGGCATGCCAGCTAAGAGACGTTTAATACATTGTTCCGTTCTAAATAAAGTTTTGTTTCTACAATACGCCCATTCTACATAAGTTATCAACAACCACCATGTGTGATGTGTTTTTGGAATCGAAGTGCCTCCCTGATACCAACTGCACCTGTGCATGTTGGGATATACACTCACGTGTTGTAATGTGGCTCCAGCCAAACAGATCACAACCAGCGAAGCAGCAACTCCACTCTTAGAAAGAAGTTTCACAATAGTCGCCCGGCTGGACCGAGACCACACAGCGGTCAGGCTAACCGGTGAAATGGTCCCTATGCATCCCGAGCCACTGCGGCTTTCCTGCAAGACAGGCTGTAGCGGTCACACCTGATTTGAGCCCGTCGAACATAGCAACATACATTTACAACTATCGTCATGATCAAGTTGTTTACAGCTGTCGACCAACATAAATTAACTTTCATTGTACACAGAGCACTTCCTTGTTGGATAATCACACTCGGGGAAAATATATCACAATAGGGGATGGATTCAAGGTGTGATGTGTTGTTGGGGGGTGATTACTTCGTGTGGCGGCGCTTTCTATGCTTTACTCACTGCACCATAATAATTATTAATTATATAACGTGCGTGCGTGCGTGCGTGCGTGAGTGTGTACATAAAGGTAAGTTCTTATATAGCGCAGTATCCAGTCCTCAGGACTACTCAAAGCGCTTGACACTTTATTCCCTGGCATACCTGTTCAACTGAAAGCCATCTCGACTTCTCTGGGAATGTTACAATGATAGATTGCTTAGCGTGTGACGTAGTTCTTCTTCCTCTATCACTAAGAAATCCGTTTCGCCGTATATTATTTAATGTCCAAATAATTTCGTATCATCCAGTAAGTGTCAAATGCAGGCAACATGTGGATAGATGATGTCGGGACACTTTGTGATTTAGTAGACTGCATGAGTCGCGTGGTACAGCGCCAGACTATCGATCGATGAGGCGATGGTTCGATTCCATTCCGCCTGCCGCCGTTTCGAAACTTAGGCAATTTCGTTCACCTCACGTTGCCTGTTTTTTTCGATAGAGACGCTACAAGCCGTTGGTTCCTTTTATCTGGTGTGTGTCTGGGGACGAAAAAGATCGCACACAGGAGGGAAATGTGTAATCTGTCGTGGACTCACAGAGTGGTGGTGTCTATTTCTAAGCCAGTGAATCCTATATGAATCGAGTTGCTTCCCAGTCGGGCGTGGTATAGACGGCGTGCAGGCAATAAACATATATATATATATATATACATATATATATATCTTGAGACGGCGTGCAGGCAATAAACATATATATATATATATATTCTTATTGGGTGTTTTCTGCTTGTCTTGCTCTGTTGCTCTAAGGGATATAGATTTTGTTTCATGCAAACCATTGACATCTAATCATTTTAATGTGCTTTTTCCTAATCACACTAAAATTCATCATTCTACTTCAATTTTGCATAGTCTGCCATGTCTTCATGTTTGTTATAATAGAAAGTTACGCCAACATTGAAATTAGCAATACTTTTATTACTAGCAGGAGATGTAAGTCTCACTCCTGGGCCATCTGTTAGACGAAACATTCGAGTGGCCACTACAAACGTTCGATCTGTACGAGATAAGACAGCCTCACTTCGTGATTTATTAATTTCAAAGAAAATAAACATTCTAGCTGTAACTGAGACCTAGCTCAGACCACATGATACACCTGCATGCATTGCTGACGTTTCCCCTTCTGGTTACACCTTTCACCATCGACCACGTTTAGTCGGCCGTGGAGGTGGTGTTGGCTTTCGTATATCACAGCAGTTCAAAGTTAAATTACATTCTAACCCTGAATACTCTAGTTTTGAATCCATCTGTGCTGAAATTTCAGATTCTTCTTTCTCCGCATACTTTGTTTGTATCTATCGCCCTCCAGGACATCCGGCCAATTTCTTTGAAGACTTTCAGGATATGTTGGAAAATCTGGCAGTTATTCATTCAGAATTTTAAATTCTTGGAGATTTTAATCTACATTTGGATATACCTTCTACAACTACAACTACGTTTGATGATATCCTGGCATAATTTGATTTGAAACAACACGTTACCTTTTCGACACATATACATGGCCATTGGCTTGCCCTCTTGATAACCCGTTCAACTTGTAATAATATCCAAGCACCTACTGTTTCAGATGGGTTATCAGACCATCATACTGTCATTACTAATATTAAGGTTTCTATCACCCCTTTACAGTCGAAACGCAATGTGTCTTACAGAGCCATTCATAGGATTGACATTACGGCTTTAATGGCTGATATCCTTATAGCTGACCTTATCACATATCCATAAAACATATGTCTGACTTATATAAACAGTACTGTCAAGTACTCAATGCATTACTTGACAAACCTGCACCTATAAAATCCAAATGGGTGTCAGAAAGGCCACCGGCTCCATGGATGACTTCCGAAATTATACTATCTAAAAGGCGTCGTCGTTATTTAGAGCGTGTATGGCGAAAATCATAATCACCATTAGATAGATCGCGCTATTCTAAGCAATGTCACCTCTGTAACAGACACATGGTTAAAGTTAAATCAGATTATTTTACAAATATGGTCATACATAAGTCTGATAATCCGCGTTAGTTATGGAACTGCGTCAATAACATTCTACACAGACGGCCTACTCCATCGCTACCTGATCATGTGTCAATTAAGTCTCTATGTGATTCGTTCTCTAGTCACTTTAAGAATAAAATCAGTATTATTCGTTCTGCTTTGTAAGTAATGTCAGTGTGGACTTTCCACAAGTAAATCCTCAACTTGTATCATTTGAACCTGCAACAGTTGATGAAGTTAGGAAAATAATTATGTCCTCCCCAAATAAATCTTGTGCACTTGATCCATTTCCAACAATACTGCTAAAAGCATGTCTTGATACACTAATTGGACCTATGACAAATATTATAAATGCAGCACTTTGCTCTGGCTGTTTTCCTGATGATTTAAAATACGCCCATGTCACACCATGTCTTAAGAAGTCATCTCTGCCTAAACAAGACCTAAACAGTTATATACCTATTTCTAATCTCAGCTTCATTTTCAAAATACTAGAAAATATTGTAGCAAGTCGTCTAAGGTCTCACATTAGCACAAATGTCTTAACTAATGTGTCACAATCAGCATATAGGCAGTTTCATTCAACAGAGACTGCCCTCTTAAAGGTTCATAATGACATTAATTTGAACATTAATAATGGTAAAATGACTGCACTTACCTTACTAGATCTCTCTGCCGCGTTTGTCACGATTGATCACAGCATTCTCATTGAACGCCTATTAAAGTGGTACGGCATATCTGGCACTGCTCTAAGCTGGTTTTCTTCATATTTAACTGATAGATATCAAACTATAAAGATTGGGAACTGCTTTTCAACTGCACTGCCGGCTTTATTTGATGTTCCCCAGGGTTCTGTTCTTGGGCCTTTGCTTTTTACTCTTTACACCACGCCACTAAGCTCTGTTATACACAGACATAACTTGGTTCATCATCTTTATGCTGATGATACTCAGATCTGTATTTCATTGGTTACCCCGGATACAAATCGCTCCCTTAACCAACTTAGTGATTGCCTTCAAGATATCTTCCACTGGATGACTGACAGCAAGTTGAAATTAAATGCAACTAAAACTGAATTGATCATTATTGGTACTCCAATGCAGCGTTGTAAATTGGATGGTGTTTTCCCTACGCGTATTTTTAATCAGTATATCACGCCAGCAACCTCTGATAGTAACTTCAATTTCCGACAACACATATCTCAAACATGTCGCTGCTGTTTTAATCATATTAGTGATCTTCGCTGTATTCGCCGGTATATGTCATTTTCTGTTGCTAAGACTATTGCAACAGCGCTTGTTAGCAGCAGACTTGACTATTGCAATTCCCTCCTTTATAATATCGCTAGCAAGGATATCACAAAACTTCAGCGTGTCCAAAATTGTCTAGGAAGAGTAGTTACAAAATCTCGTTTTTCTCGCTCTGTACCACTTTTGCAGTCTATATATCGTATAATATTTAAGATCTGTACCATTACATACCAGGCACTGTCCGATAAGCAACCATCTTATTTGCATTGTAAGAAAACCTATCCAGCTTCGATCATCTAGTTCTGACCTACTTTTTGTTCCTAGAGTCAACACTAACATTGGAACTAGGGCTTTTTCTGTTGCTGCACCAACTCTTTGGAATATGCTCCCTCTTAGTGTTAGATCAGTTGAAAATATTACAAAATTCCGTCGTCATTTAAAAACGTATCTTTACAACCTTGCTTATCCACCGTAGCTCCCTAGCGCCTTGACCCATCTGTTGACAACTGGAAAACTACATATGGATTTTGAGATTGACCAATCCGTTTGTTTTGATGGGTCTCTGAGCTTGGTTTCCAAGGATTTTGGCGCAATAGAAGTTATCTTATTATTATTATTATATAGGATTCACTGGGTTAGAAATAGACACCACCTGGAGACTCACCCAACAATACGTTTTGTTAACAGGAGTATTGAACTGAACTCTGCTGTGGGCATTACTAAATAAAAATAATACCAGTCAACCAACATGCCTTATACAGTTGTTATATGTCTACATAGTTGCATTGAAATTCACCCACAGATGCGCATGCGCGCACGCACGCACGCACGCGTGTTCGTACGAACGCAACGTACGCGAACTCACACGTTTGTGTTACTGTGCGTGTGTGTGTGTGTGTGTGTGTGTGTGTGTGTGTGTGTGTGTGTGTGTGTGGTGTTTGCGTGCTCGCGCGTATGTCTGTTCGCGTGCGTGCGTGCGAGCTGCCGTTATGCATAGCGCTAGTTTTTCGACTTGCGACAAACGTCTCGTAGTTTCCGGTTGACATCAGTTCCGAACCAACATATGAATAGGTGAATTCCATTTCTGACTGATAGCGCAAAACCCGCCGACATGTCGTGACTGGACTAAATAAAACAAGACGCAGTGTAAAAATACGGGTGTTTAAGACGTTGAGTTATAAATGCCCGTCGTATACATTTAAACAACTAGGTGAATAGTTATGAACACCGGAGTTGAATTTCGAGTCAAAATAAACGCATGTTATTACAGGCGTGTAGGCGTTTATCGTAATATTGATCAACATATACTGTAAATCCACACGACCTTCATTCAAACCAGTACATTTTGTCTTTTTGTTTCAGCGTCCACCTCTTCAGCAGTATATATGCATGTAGTATCGAGATTGTTGCGGCGGCACGCTGTCTACGACGATCAGTGTCTATCTGCGCTGGAGAGAGTATACTTGAATTTGGGACGGAATTTCAGGAGTATTATGCAATTACGGTCAAATACCTAAATCTGTGTGACGATGCTGGTCATTATGATTGAAGCATTAGTCCCGATCACAGGCAGCTGACTGATCAACCACACCCGGGTAGAAAGGTTATCACTCCTGCAATATTGTCTCCGTCCGAGCGATTTCTAGGGCCAATAGAAGAACCATCAAGGCGGAAATCATAACGTCTAGTCCATATCAAAAAACTGTAATGGCAAAAAATCAAAACCATGGTGAAATATGTACACTGTGGGACATGGCTACACCTGAGTTGTTCTGGAGGCCTGTCCCAAAACTATTGATGTGACATGTGTCGGTAAAAGGTCGCATTTGTAATTTGGTGATCAGTGACCATCAGTTACTGACTGGTATAATTATGCCATTATTAGACACTCTACTGGTCAATCGTCTATTCTTGACAACATATTATTGTTTGTTCTTAGTTCAAAATTAAATGTTGTTGAATCTGTTTGGCGCTTGGTTGTCACATGTCATTTTTATGCTCACTGGGACGCCGTAGTTTTCGTGATTTATGGATTAAGACACTACCTGTTTTTACAAGTATGAAGTGTGTGTTGAACCTCGGTTTCTTTCAAAGCATCAATATTTGACTGATGACCTATAATGAACCAGATGCACCTACATTGGACCACCTGGTCCAATATCAGGACCACTGTAGTCCAATATATGTCACATATTACTAAAATTGGTCCAATTAAGAAAAACACTTTTTTTGCATTTTTGGAAAAATAATAAATACATTGACTCTATTTCCTGCCTGCACAGAGAGCTTGTAGTAACTCGTGGCCTGACCTTTAACAGTCCTCGATATCACGTACAGGGATGGGGAAAGAGGGCTCGGAAGTTAGGGGATTCAATATTGGAACACTTCCCCCAATAATAATAATAATAATAATAACAATAATAATAATAACAACAATAATAACAATAATAATAATAACAACAATAACGACAATAATAATAATAATAATAACAATAATAACAACAACAATAATAACAATAATAACAATAATAATAACAATAATAACAGCAATAATAATGACAATAACACTAATAATAATAACAACAATAACAACAACAATAATAACACTAACAATAATAATAACAATACTAATAATAACGTGACAAGGCTCTGTGAGTCCACGACAAAGGTTTACAATTTTTTATGTGTGGGATATTTTACTTCCTTTTTATAAACTAGGGCGACCAACTTTCTACATACACATATACAGTGAGTATATCGATGTTGCCATCGTTTCGAAACGGCAGGAAGTGTATTCGAACGCTTATGCTCTCTGGAACATGAACATAAACATGATTGACACGTAGCTCTGCTCAGAGTTGGCAGAGGAAACCTTCGATATCTATCTCCCTTTTTGCAGAGCAGATTCAAAGAGAGCTGCAACCGTCGCAGATAATAAAAAAAAACAAATGCTACGATCGACCGCAACAAAATGCACATGATTTTGTAAACACAGTGATTAATTTGACTACAGGGTATTTAAATATGATTTGTTTTGTATTCGGTTAGTGTTTGCTTTGATATATTATGTGTAAAGCAGCCGAACGGACCGACCAATCGAGTAAATGCCAGACGGCAACAAAACGTAGTCAACACAGTGATTCATACATATTTTAAAAACGAGGTGATTTGTACTCCTTTACAGAGTTTATTTTGGTGGAGCAGGCGTAAACCAGTGGGGCGGAAGGACCAGTTGCACAAATGCAAGGCGACGTCAGCTAGAAACAGCCGTATTGATAAAAAAATCCAGAAAACGTAACATTGGCAACGTTTACAACTTCCAACGAAACCTTTGTGAGTTAGTCCATCTATCTATCTATCTAACTGTATATATGTCTATCTATCTATCTATCTATCTATCTATCTATATATATATATATATATATATATATATATATATATCTCTGACTGTCTCGCTCTCTCTGGTAATTCCGATGTCGACTACGATTCCAACTACATGTTTTTATCCAATTCTGGTTTCGATTCCACCCACACCATGGCGATTCGGTTTCCGATTACATCTAACATGTTTGATTAAAGATATTATCAATACTGTTAATTAACTTTACTTTTGAAGCTTCTACATAAAACAGTGGCTGTGGAATCAAAGAAATTGCTTCCAATATGCAATTATTATTCTAATTCCAATTCCTTTGCTTTCCAATCAACCGATTCCGATTCTACACAAACCGATTACGAGTTTAATTCCACTACTTTCTTATTGACTGATTCTTAACACACACACACACACACACACACACACACACACACACACACACACACACACACACACACACACACACACACACACACACACACACACACACACACACACACACACACACACACACACACACACACACTCACAGATACAAACACACACACATACACACACACACACACACACACACTAACACCACACACACACACACACACACACACACA
>CM034544.1:34592205-34629705 GCA_020002185.1 Paraescarpia echinospica
ATGAAAATACATTTTTAGTAAGTAAGCAAAATATTATCAGTGTATTTTGTTTTAAGCAATGCACGTTTCTAGAACATTTTAAACAATTTCTAGAGAATTCCATAATGTTACACCTTTAAACGAAAGACACATTCTCTTTAAATTGGTGTGAGCAAAATGTTGTTTAAAAGTTGGGCTTTGTCTAGTTGCATATACAGGACTGTACAAAGTAAACAACTGTATTGCTATTTGCATTGTACATAATAAGTGCAGTTCGTAATTCAACAATATCTGACAGTTTCAAGATACGTAATTCAGAGAATAGAGAAGAAGTGTGATCCAACCTCCTAGCTCCACAAATTAAGCGCACCACTCTCGTTTGTAACAATACTAAACAATTTAAGGTAGTAGCAAACGTATTGCCCCTACTTCAATGCAATACATAATGTATGGAAGAAAAAGGGAATTGTATAAAGCAAGCATTCCCTTTTGTCAGTGACAAAACTGGCTCTATACATTATGGCACAACTCTTTGAGAATTTAGATTTTATCACAGAAATGTGTTTTTTCCACGATAATTTATTATCTATCAAAACTCCTAAAAATTTGGTGAATTCAACCTTATTTATTTCTTCCTTACTTATATGTATAGAGACACGTGTCTTTATAATACTATTACCAAATAACATATAATTTGTCTTTGATATATTGAGAGAAAGCCTGTTTACTGCAAACCATACATGTAACTCTTCCAATTCAATATTTATTTGCCAACCTGACAAGTTCAACTATATCACTATTACTGTAGAACATGTTAGTATCATCAGCAAATATGATGAACGATAATTCTTAATGGCAAAATACCTGAATCAGTGTTTTAATTTGGTGTTTACCAGGGAAGTTATTAGTTCACTGCCAGTACCAGAGGCTAAGTTCAAGGGGGCGAAATCAGACTATTTAGGACAGTTAATTGTAACTCCGGAAACAGTAGTTAAGAACATAAGGGCTAAGGAGGATAATAAATCACCTGGAGTGGATGGGATTCCACGCAAACTACTACTGGAAATTATAGAACAAATTAGCATACCACTTGCAACAGTTTTCAACCTGTCATTAGAAGAGGGAATGGCTCCTTTAGAATGGAAAGAAGCATTATACAGTTATTTAAAGAAAGGTCCAAGAAACACGTCAGAGAACTACAGACCAGTGAGTTTAACATCAGTGATTTGCAAATTATTAGAAAGACTAATTAAAGATCACATGGTGGATTTTCTTGTTAAACATAACTTGTTAAACCCATCTCAACATGGGTTTTTAAAAGCGAGGTCATGCTTAACAAATATGATATGTTTTTGGAAGATATCGCTAAGTGGGTAGACGAGGGATCACCAGTAGATATCATCTACTTAGATTTTCAGAAAGCTTTCAACAAAGTGCCACATCAAAGATTTCTGTTTAAACTAAAGGCCCATGGCATAGGAAATGGTTTAATTAACTGGATAGAAAAATGGCTAATTGACAGATGAGAACGGGTGGTGGTTGATGAGGAGGCTTCAAACAGGAAATCAGTTTTGAATGGGGTACCACAGGGATCAGAACTGGGACCTATATTATTCTTAATATATATCAACGATTTGGATGATGATATAACAAGCAAGGTGTTGAAATTTGCTGAGGATACAACATTATTTAGAAGGAGTAAATGTGATAGAGATAGACAGCATTTACAAGATGATCTTGTTGATGAGGTTGATAAAATGGTCTGAAAAATGGCAAATGTTGTTTAATTTTGGGAAACGTAAATGCCTCCACACTGGAAATGGGAATGAAGATGTACACTATACAATGGGGGGCGGAGGGGTTCTATACTAAATACTAATCTAAAAGAAAAGGACTTAGGATTAACCATTAGTGCCGATATGAAGATTTCACAACAGTGCGGTATTGCCGCTTCAAAGGGAAATGAAATCCTTGGATTAATTAGGCGAAATATAACGTATAAGGAAAAAGGTGTAGAAAACAATAGTTAGGCGTCATTTAGAAACACGCCTAAGAGAATGTGGTTTAACAACACTAGAGACCAGGAGATTGAGAGGAGATCAGGAAAAAGTGCTTAAAATATTGAATGGTTATGAAAATATTGATAGAAATATATTTTTCTTAGTTAAGAAAGATAGAAGGACCAGAGGACATGAAGTTACATTAGTAAAGGAGTAATGTAGATTAGATATAAGAAAGTTCTCATTCTCACAAAGGACTGTAAATTAATGGAACATGTGATCTCCTGGTTGTGTTGGTGCTACTAGCGTTAATATGTTTAAAAATAAAATCGACACATACCTTAACATGGCGGGATACATGTAGATAAAAAGTATTGGACTCTCGATAAGCCAAAATGCCTCCTTGTCCACCTACCAGCTAGAGTTAATTTTCTGTTTGGCAATCTTGTTAAATCTTGTTAAATCTATTTCCATTAAACGCCATGAACTAAGCACCATGTAGGCAATGTTTTAAACACCTAGATGTTTCAGTTTTAAAGGCCTGACGTAAATAAATAAACATCGGATTCAGGTATACACCCTGTAGACACAACTTTTAAACACCTAAACACGTCCAAGCTTCAAAGTGTTTAAAAGTCAACACCCAGGTGTTTATAAACCTAAACTGCCGTTGTTGAAAATTAAACGCATAAACACGTTTAAAAACTACACGTATATAAAAGTTATATATACGGGGGAGTATAGTTTGGTGTTTAAAATGTGTACATATGTTTTTACAGTGCAGGTAACACCAGGATAAGCTACCATTTATGTATGTGCTGTTTTAATGATCTGGATCAAGTCAACCTGCGTACAATGCTTTCTAGTCACACTGAAGAATTCGAGGCGCATTACGTGAAACGCAAGGCACCTTACACGACCACGTGCACATGACGCCAGAGTTGATTGGAAACAGAATTGTTAAGTTCCACGGAGGGTGCATGATGCGTGGTGTTCGAGTTTCAGACAACAGTGCTGACGTAATATTATACAATATTGAAAATACACATTCGATTACACGTGTCTCGTTTGATTCTGAGAGAGCGAACAATGCACACCCCATGCATTAATTATGCATTTACAATATTATATTCCAGTTGGAAACGGTTGAGCAGTACCCAACTCGTTCACTACACATGGGCATGCCACTTAATTGTAACCACGGAACAGTTTGCTCGAGCATATTATGTTTCTTTGAAAAGTTAACACTCGTGGCTACTCGTTATTGCTGTGTTATATCAGAGGATTAGTTTACTGTAGAACTAATCTGTAAATAATATTTACCCGATGCCACGGTTGTGTATATAATATAATGTTCTTGTTGCCTTAGGCAAAAAACAAACAGTCGTGTACAACCATTATTCACCGCGATTACCAGAAAATGGTTAACTCTTTCGTTGCGTGATCAAACATATTTAGTGCTAAATAGATGTTGTTCGTGAATGATCGCTGCGTTGTGCTGCCTTGTGTGAAATTGTCGTTGATCATGGTCGCGATATTGTTAAGTGAAAGCATTGCGACATTCACGCACAGTTGTAATTGTTGTACTTCCACCACCACGCAGTCAGTTTCCGGTGACCGGAAGTAGTTCACCCATGACGACAGCTTCTCCAACTATCCGTTTGAATAGTTCAACGTCACGCACTTGTTCAATTTACGAGATATATTTTTGCTTCTAATAATTGACTTCTAAGAAGTACATATGTTTCTTTTTTTATTTAAGTGTCCATCTTATCACGATGTTTGGTGGTCAATGTGCTGTCTCGTCTTTACTTATTATTCGATTATAGTTATGGTGGCATTTTTCGCCCTCTAACCATAAGTAGTGACAACTCTTTTTGCAGGAACTACCTGAAACGTGGAGTACAATTGCTGAAGAGGCATTATTTAGTGTAAATGTGTTGAAATTCTTCTAAATAACGCACTGTTACAATATACAACCTTGCACATTTCCACGCGTTGTCCAACGTTATCGCTAAATGATTACACGAGGCGACACCGTCGCGTGCAGTCTGGTTAGATTGATCGCACGGTGTAAATTGCATCGTTGAGATTTACGACTGCAAATGGAGTCTCGCGGCAAAAAAGCCACAACTCCCGTAGGCTCAACTTTGTTCAGTCATGACTGAACACGTCACCACAATATCGTGATCATTGCAAGAAGGCAGTCTAACAACTAATCTCATTGTTAGCTTTTGGATAATTCCCACGAGTACAGCGGGATGGGGGTGGGGGTACCTTGGTATGTTCGCCAGAGACATAGGCCAGCGAAATATGTCACAATATGTATAATTTGGATAGAGTTTTTATTACGCCCAGGCTAATCTCATCTCTCCCTAAAAATGTGTTGACTGCGGCCTTGGCCTTATATAATGCTGAACGAATCGTCTTTCGTCGCTACGATTTTATCCTCTTGTTAACAGGCCTTTATACATAATTAAAATGTTTCCTTTCCGTGAAAACACATTGTATCCCATAACTAGCATTCCCCGAGCAAGACCAACTGGTTACTACCCGCATTAGAACGTGTAAAACGTGAAATTGATAACACTCAATTGTAGTGCCCAAAGAACAAATAATATGGCATGATACGCATTCCAAGGTAATAGATTTGACTATATGGTATAGTGACTTAGTATTTCCGAATTCAACACACGCGTTTTATACGTGTAAACACCATCCGCAAGAATGCTAATAAGCATACTCCTTTCACCATATCACCTTTAAAATATTGCTTCTTTTCATTATATCACATGCACTCATATTACCGTTGGTCACTTTGAGCCATCTGTTATATAACTATAGGTACATATTTGATTTCCGGCTACAAATAGTGATAATGCAATTCTACTTTGAATTATTTTGCTCTCGGTCGGCATTAGCCAACTTGAGAAGTACAGTATTTTAATCTACAACTGGAAATTCATCATGTACAAATGTAAAGTAGTATTTTATACTAAAGGAAAACATTAAAAGTGTGCATATATGGCTGATTAATTACAATAGAACACGCACGTAGATTAAACAAAGGTTGACAGATGAGTGTTTCTGTACGTAACATGCGACTATGACTGGTAACACCTGTCGTCGGGTGTCCCTTCAGTCTACATGATGTTTCAGAAGGAGGTGGTTGTGATTGAACGTTTCTGTGAGGCCGGCTGAGCTGCAACAGATGCACAGGCTTTGTATAGACACCATATTACGACTCCATTTAGTCAACATACAAAGCTTCTGTTTGCTATTATTAAAATGATGGGCTGACTCTCGTGGATTACAAATTGCGTTGTGCAAACCTATGACATTGTAGAACTTCGTATTTTGCTCTCACCCAAAATCATGCAACTACAGCCATATGCATGTAAAGGATCCGAAGGCACGAGAGGAAGAAGAAAAATGTCGGTAATCTTGAAGACAGGCTTACTAGCGAAAAACAGTTGGAAGAGGAACAACGATGTGGTAATCAAAGGAAAAAAACCTACCGCACAAAACTGGCATTGAGTGGCCAGTCTGGGAAAGAACAAAGAGAAAAATATGAACAGAATAATAAATCAAAGAGATCCCAGTCTTTAGTTTCCTAATGTTCGCGTCATTATTTAGTAAAGCAAAAGGCGATAAATCCAGATCATTTTAATTGCACAGTTGTTTGATTAGTAAGAAAGTGACAAGCCTGAAAAACATAGTGAGGATTATAAGTTATTATAGTATGCTTATTTCAAACGGGATGATGGTTCACATAAAACGAAATTGTACTTTTCTTTAGTACCTTATGCTTAAAGTATGTGGGTGGCGAATTAGGCCTGACCGCTGGGGTTAAATGACACAACGTGGGTATAGTCAGCCTATTCCTGAGTAGGTCTACCAAGAGTCATCGTAGTTATTTTCTTGCAATAATTCCGCATTTATTGATAGCACAACTATGATATTCACTATATTTCGTGCTGCCGCCTTGCGACCAGTGAGGTACTAGGATGTGTCAATAAACGGGACCATTACCCAGACATGACATGTAACGAAAAGTGAATAAACAGTGTTCAAATTCCATCCATAAAATCTTATTGAATTCACGGTCGTCGACACTACATCTGGAGATGAGGATGTTACGTACATAACAGCGGACATATTCATCAGTTTCACATGTAAGCGCATTCGATACTTTTACGGTACTTTCCTGAGTAGCATGGCATGCTGAGGAATGATAACGGCAGCTGCACGTCTGCGCTAGATAGGGATCATCCTGTGTCAAGCACAACTTCCAGTTCATACCCCAGCATGACTTTATCACGTTTTCTGTCGTTCGATCTACATATAGATGGAATATCGGGTCTAGGTGGAAAAAAATTGACTGAAAGATTCGAACATTTGTTAGTGGCCAAGGGTAATGGACATAACGGCACCAAAGCGTCAGCGTGCACTCCTCTTTCACTACGTCTACGCAGGACCGGATGTAGACGAAGTGTACGACACACTGACGGTGACACAGCAACAGTATATGACGTTACTGTCAAAGCTCTAACCGATTACTTCATTCCAAGAGTAAACATCGCATTTGTAATTTGAAGTATACAATTTTCGACAATGCAGACAACAAGACAGGGAGCCGATTGATGCATAAGTAATAAGGCTCCGGCAGCTGGCACGGTCCTGCAACATCACAGATGTCGAGGGAGACATTGCCAACCAAGTCATCTTGGCCGAAAATTCACAGAATCTCCGGAGACGTGCATTACGACAGGATATGACGTTGACAGATTTAATTGCTGCTGCACGTGCTATAGAACTAAGTGAATACCAAGCAGGTCAGGTGGAAAAGCTTCAACTGTAATTGCCATCAACGTTACCCAGCGAGGGAGAAATCGCCATCACTCACAGTCACAGAACAGCTATGAAGGCCAAATTTGTCATCCATCAAGGCGACGACATGATCACTCGAGGAGCCACAACAGACCTCGTGACAAGCCAACAGCCTCAAAGAATGGAAACAATTGACATATTAGGCCATTTTTAGAAAATGTGCCAAAACATTAAGCGGAAGCAATATTCACGGGCCAATGGCATACACTCCCAAGCGGCAAGAATTGCTACTATCCAGAATAATGGTATTGATTACTCCGATGATTATTACGTCTATATCATTCTTGAATGCTATCCCCTGCAAGACCAGGTTGCTATTGCGAAAAGTACCAAGAACAAGCTACCCCTGTGCATCATCAAGCTGAACACAGTGCTGATAAAATTTATGATTGATTCAGGTTCGTCAGTTAACATCCTTGATGAACAAACCCATCAACAACTGAATTGCACCCCGACATGCCGTCTCTCCAGAAACTCGGACCGGTGCATACGGGTCACAAAACCCGTTAGCACTGAAAGGCATTCTGACTATCGAAGTGCACCACAATATCAAGATTTTTTACGTAGTATCCGGAAATGGATGAAATATGTTCTGTTTCGAGACTGCTGAGGTGATTGACATAATACACATAACTATGGAAATCAGTTCAAAACCATCCACGGCACAAATTGTCAGCTGCTTCCTAGCTGTGTTTCAAAAGGGCAGTCGACATCCGTCTGCGACTTCGACACCAGACAGAAGCATTGTTGAAGAATATGTGCACGACGTCTGCGTGAACGCAATACCAAAAGCTCCGTGACGCAACCGCACTGGACAGCACTATGAACAAACCACAAGAGGCAATAAGGACACAAAAGGTGGGACGATGAACTCTTTAGGCCATTCAAACAAATCCGGTTAGAATTTGCATTACACGACGGTCTAATCCTAAGAGGAACACGTATAGTCATCCCTGAAGCATTGCAACAACAAGTAGTCGATTTAGCTCACATATGAAACCAAGGAATCGTGAAGACCAAGATTTTGCTGAAGGACAAGATTTGGTTCCCCGGCATATATATACTAATGGAAAGAAGATTTCGTCAGTGCATACCATGCAGGCTACTACCATAAAGGAAACAAACTCTGAACCGCTCAAGATGTCTAGCCTATCGCTCGCTCCGTGGTGCTACGTGTCTGTTGACTTTGCTGGCCCTCTGCCGTCAGGTGAAATAGTAATACCATCTCTCCTGTTGTTTCTCTGGCATTGCTATAATCTCAAGGCCATGCAGATAGGCCGGTGTCACACAACCTTCTCCTTGAGTTTTCACAAAATGTCTTACCTTCTACTTTCCTTCATGCTTTCGCCCTGGCTTGTAGTCTCCTGCGAATTTCTGTCTCCGGGGACCCATCCCACGTACCGCTCTGCCCAGGTATACTCTTTGTTTTCGTTTCTTCCCCTGCAGGTGTATTTCCAGCATTTTTGTTGCCCAACCAACAGCACCTCTGTCGTCTCTAGATTCATTTTCAGTCCATGTTTGCTGAAGATATCTTTCCACTCTATCAGGTGTTCCCGTAAATCCCCTCCCCCGTCCGCTACCATCGCTAGATTGTATGCGTACAGTAGTTTCTGGAAAATATATTTCGTACTGATCTTTCTACTTATCAGTTCCATCACTGCGAAAAACAGCAGTGGGCTCAGTGCACTCCCCTGTCTCAAGCCAACATTCATTCTGAATTCTTCTGAGATTCCAGGTCCACACACCACTCTGCCCTTCGTTTCTGCCCTTCATTTCTTCATATGTCACTTCCACCATCCTGACCTCTGTCTCTGGGACCCCCATTCATCTCAAAGTCGCCATTGCCATCTCTCTCGGTACCGTGTCGTAAGCTTTCTCCATGTATATTGAACCCACAGCCATACTCTCCTGTCCCTCCAACTTGTTTTCTATCAGCTGTCTCAGCGCAAACATCACATCAGCTATACCTCTTCTGAAGCCCCGTTGGTCTTCTCAGATTTCTCCTTCCATTATTGTTCTTGTCCTTCCATCCAGGATTCTCTCCAACATCTTCAGCATATGATTCAGCAACGTGATATCTCTGTTTCCTGGGTCATGCACGTTTCTTTTTCTTTTCCATTCCGGAACTATCAGCCCTGTTCTCCACACCTCTGGGATCTTTCCATCTCTCATGCAGGTATTCAACAATCTTCAAGACTACAACTTCATCCCGTAGAACGCCACCTTATCTTAATCTGTCCAAACCATCCTATATCGACCTTTTCCGTTCATTCTATCTCGTCCTCGTTCGTTCCATCATTTATCGTCATAGTATATCATTTTAGTCAGTTCCATCACATTTCGTCCTACTGTGTTCATTTAATTTAATCGTATTTCGTTCCATAATCTATCATCCTAGTCCTTTCCATCTTATATCGCCCTAGTCCGCTCCATCCTATCTCGTCCTAGTCTCTTTCTGTACTAACTCTTTCCAGCAAGTTGAGTGTAGGCCCTAAATGCCCAGTGACTCAATCATATTGAGTGTAGGCCCTACATGCCCAGTGACTCAATCATATTGAGTGTAGGCTCTACATGCCCAGTGACTCAATCATATTGAGTGTAGGTCCTACATGCCCAGTGACTCAATCATATTGAGTGTAGGCCCTACACGTTCAATGGATGAACCAAACTGGGTGTACATATTCCGATCAACCAGACAATGAAGACCTTACATGCTCAATGGGTTTGCGGTAGTTAAAGTGCATCTTAGAAATCATGGCATCAACGTCAGGTTTATAACGAATCATTGTGGCTAAAATATATTAAACAACGGTGGCAAAACACGCACAAGTGTATATGCTGCCCCGGCGAATGAATACATGAACAATCATTCAATTGAACATTTGTTATATTATACTATGTGCTGCATTAATTAGCAGGCCCAGTAAACAGTTATATTAAATGTTCCACAATATGTTCTGCAGGCTCAAACATAATATAGCAAGTGTGAAGGGGATGGGTGGATGGGACAGTTTCCGTGAAACCACAGCAAATTTACACCATACGACCAAGCTAGCCTGACCGCACGCGACGGTGTCGCCTCGTTTAAACAGTAATTTAGCAATAACGCTTTAAAAACAATTCATATGCACAAGAAAGCTCATAATTAGCATATCACAAGTTACTCTATAATATAATGTTTGGCAACGCATTGAAACGTGCAAGGTTGCATGTTGTGCCAGTGCGTTATTTACAAGTATCTCAAACTTTACACTAGATAATGCCTCTTCAGCAATTGTATTCAGATGATTTATGCAAAAAGAGTTGTCACTACTGATGGTTACAGTGCGAAAAATGCCGGCATAACTATGATCGAACAATAAGTAAAGACGGGACAGCACATTGATAACCATCAACGATCGTGATAAGATGGACATTTAAATCGAAAAAGAATCATGTGTACTACTATATTTTCTTAGAAGTCAATTACTAGAAATAGCAAAAGTTCAAGAAGCTGTCGTCGGGGTGAGCTAGTTCCGGTAACAGGAAACTAACCGACTTGCCTTGATTACGCAGGCGTCGCGAGGTGGCAGCACTTTTTTGCCCCTCACAACAGCCTGGGAAATTAAAGCTCTGCCAATGTCACCGGTAGGGGGCTTTACCCCTGATTCAGGTAGAGACGATGATTGGCTCTCAGGCGAACTATGAACCAACAAATTAAATAAGGATACAATTTTATAAGCTAATACTATACTATAAAATATATTCAAAATTAAAACTGTATTGAAATATGTCACACCAAAAATAAACAGAAATAAAACTTTTGTAGGGGTTTATGTTTATCAGGAACCAGGATAGACATGTTGATTGGCTCTCACGCTAACATTAAAATGAAATAGTATTTTTGTACGGCTTCAGAACCAGACTCTGTTCCCGGCGAAGTCACGGTTAAACGAGACTACTTACCGACGGGAATGCGTGGTGGCGGGTGTGGACAAATTTCAACTGTGCATGAATGTCGCAATGATTTCACTAAACAATGTCGTGACCATGATGAACAATTTCACATAGGGCCGCACAACGCAACGATCATTCACGAACAACATATATTTAGCACTAAACAAATTATATCAAGCGACGAAACAGTTACACATTTTCTGGTGATCGAGGTGGAAAAAATGGTTAGATATGACTGTTCGGTTTTTGGCTAAGACAACAAGAACGTTATATTATTATTATTATTACCCGCATTTCTATAGCGCCATATCTCCGGGACCAGCCCGTTCATAGGCGCGTACACACATTATAAAACGTACATGAAAACAAATATAAAAATATATATGTATAAAGATGCCAGTAAATATAATATTAAAATTTATAAGATTGTATATATAATGTAATTAAGATACTTGACATATTTGCACAAATATTAAGATAATAAAATAAAATAATATATATATATAATATAAAATGTTATTAAAAGTAAATAATAATATATTAATTAAATATATTATATAATACAAATAAATTAATTGATTAAATACATGTTCATAAAATTTTCCTACAGTCGAAGTACGCCTGCTTAAATAGCTAAGTTTAAATGTAAGTTTTGAATTTATTTAAAGTGTCTATTTGACGAACGTTTATTGGCAGAGCGTTCCGGAGCGTAGGTTCAGACACGGAGAAAGCTCGTCTGCCGTAGCCCTCTAAGTTGTAACGCGGGACTACAAGCAGATGTAGATCAGCGGATCGGAGGTTGCGGGTGGGCGTATACAGTGTCATAAGATCTTGGATATACGCGGGAGCAAGACCATGTAAAGCCGTGAAAACGAGGACCAACAGTTTGTACTGGATACGCCAGCGAACTGGAAGCCAGTGCAGTTCGAACAGCACAGGTGTTATGTGCTGGTGTTTTCGGTGTCTTGAGAATAGTCTTGCCGGCGAGTTACAATCTGCAACTGTTCACCAGTGCCTCGGTGATGCCGTAGAGGAAGGTGTTACTGTAGACCAGCCGCGATGTCACAAGGGTGTGGACTAGTGTCTTACACGCATCAGTAGTAAGACAATGTCTTATTTTTAAAATTGCGTATAGATGGCTGTACGCTGACTTGTACATCCGTGACACGTTTGAAGACATTGTTAGTTCACAGTCATTTGTAATCCCGATGTTGCGGATGGTCGGTGATGGAACAGTGTTACATTCGCATACACTAACACACGAAACGTCATGCAGGTGTTTATGATTTGGTGCCGTGATAATAATAGCCTCGGTCTTGTTTTCGTTCAGCATTACATAGTGATCTGACATTCACTGCTTCGCATCTTCGATGCATCGCCCGATGCGGTCAAATGCATCAGCGGTTTCTCCATCCCACGTTCCACTCAGGTCAACATACCGTTGGGCGTCATATGCATAAAGATGGTATTGCAGCTGGTGCCTTCTGAAGATAGCACCCAATGGCAGAGTGTAGATAGAGAAGAGGACTGGGCCCAGCACAGATCCTTGTGGGATGCCAGACTCGATCAATGTTCTATGTGAGTTGTGGTCACTAATTCACACTGACTGAGTCCGGTTCGACAGGTGTGACTCCAGCCATTTCAGTGCAATGCATTCAATGCCTATGCTGCGCAGCTGGTTAATTAACATCGAATGGTCGACAGTATCAAACGCCGCACTCATATCGAGCAGAACTGCCAGCACACCTTTTCTTTTGTCAAGGGAATGGAGATGGTCATTCTGAATGCGCACCAGTGCTGTCTCAATACTGTGATGTTGGCTGTACGCACTTTGGAAAATGTCCATCAAATTGTTGTTGTCTAGATGCTGACGAAGTTTGACTGCTACGTGGCGCTCCAGTAACTTTGAAACAAATGACAAGTTCAATATAGGCCGGTAGATGTTCATCGAGTCAGAATCAAAGTTTTGTTTCTTTAATAGAGGTATGATCACAACATGTTTGAAGTTGGCCGGCACGGACCCCGACTCGAGGGACACGTTGGTGATCGTAGCTAATGTCGGCGGAAGAATGTCAATGTTGGCTTTCAGGAGTGACGTAGGAAGTGGATCAAGCGCGCTTGATTTTGTTGGACACTTCCTTACCAAAGAGAGAACGCCGTCTGTGGTGATGCCCGAAAACGCATTGACTGTGCAAGACTGTTCACAATGCACGTACTCAGCGTTGACAGTTTGTAGGCGTCTACTCGCTAAGACGGCTGCGAATGTCTAACACTTTGCGTGTGAAGTGCACGAGAAAGTCTTCGTCATGTATATGACGGGCGTTTGTAACTCAACATTTTAAAAACCCGAGTTTTTACACTGTGTCTTGTTTTATTTAGTCCAGTCACGACATGTCGGTTGGTTGTGCGTTATCAGTCAGAAATGGAATTCACCTATTCCTATATTGATTCGAAATTGATGTCAACCGGAAACTACGAGACGTTTGTCGCATATCAAAAAACTACCACCACCGATCATGGATAACGACAGCTCGCACGCACGCACGCACGCACGCGCATAGACATAGTGTGTGTGTGTGTGCGTGTGTGTGTGTGTGTGTGTGTGTGTGTGTGTGTGTGTGTGTGTGAGAGAGAGAGAGAGAGAGAGAGAGAGAGAGAGAGAGAGAGAGAGAGACAGACAGACAGGCAGACAGACAGATAGAAAGACAGATAGACAGACAGACAGACAGACAGACAGACAGAGAGATAGACAGGGGTATTGCAACGTTCCAGCTGCCCGTATATATTATCATTATTTCGGCCTACTAACATATTGTCTTTATACATCAGAGAAAGCCATCCGGGATTGCTTGGATACATATATGGGTTGTGTACCAAAACGATATATATCTGCACGGCCGTCTACTCCAATCGAATATCACAAACGTACATCCTGTTTTGATTTTTTTCGAATTAACACGTAAATATACACAGTGGGGTCGTTTTGCTAAGAGCATGACTATTAGCTATTTTGGTCGCTTCAACTACGAATGTCGCATACATCATTTTTATTATATCACAGAAAAATTTTCCATGGCATTTCTACAGGTTTCAGCACTGAGGCGTGTGTGGTGATTCATACCCAAAGGAATATTGCCCCGCGGTCAAAGACATTTCAGGCCAAGCTATGGTCGTTATGACGCTCCCGCTAATTTCCAATGCAAACAACGTGACCCCTTAGACAAATGCACGACACAGCAATACTGTACATACTTAGAAAGAAAAAACTTTTGACACTATCTATACTATAAAATTAGGGCCGGAACGATACACTACTTCGCGATTCGATACGTACCGCGATACAGAGGTCACGATACAATAAGTATCACGATACAGACTACATTAACTAGAATGGTACGATTGAAACGAATCAGTAGTATAAGTACATTGTTTCAAACTCAGCAGCACTCTGTTGCACTTGCAGTCTTGCATATACTCCAGCTTGCTATTTTCAACAGCAACATGTCCACATTGTGTGCATCATACGTCGCACGCTTAGGTGTCACGATGTCCCCACATGTGCTGAACACACGCTCGATGGCATATATTACTGTCGCAAAGCGTCATTACTAGGCTCTACAGGGTTTGGCGTTGCACAAAACACGGACGAAATCTGGGTACGTGAGTCAAAATAACAGGAAACGAAAACTGTCTAAGATTTTAATGGCTTTAAATCAGTACTATTAAGAAATAATGAAAATTTCAGTTCTACAACTCTACTAACAGAAACAAACGAGCAGCTTTACATCCAGATGAACTGGCGAATGAGAATGGATCGCAAACAGGCTGTTGTTCACGAATGTCTGTGTTCACGAGGACAAGGCAACGATACTGCAGACGTCACGTCATCCCTCATAACTATGAGGTACAAATCGTATGCGCGCATTGGAAACAGAACAGTGTGTAAACATTTTACATAGATTATAGTTAGATGATATACACGTACTACATGTTATAACTCGATATGTTATCGATACTCAGACAGTTTTGGTTTGCGCTGGACGTTTATTTCTTCACAAAGTTGGCGCGAATACTGTTTTGCCTACCGCTATCGTATATCGCAGCGTATAGCGATACATATATTGTGTATCATGTACCGTACCGTGCGGTGTGTATCGCGATACACCGGTGTGTCGTCCCGGCCTTATTAAAATATAAAATATGACAATCATATGATGAAATAGTATCGTTCCAAAATAAAATACACAAACCAAACATCAACGGCCTATATTGTGGCCAGATTCATCCCGGGTTACAGGAACGTAGAGGAGAGCCCCACCATTTGAATGCCAAATCGCACTATTTCATTTGGTCACATGTTTTCTACACAACTATTCGACGACTAAAATATATTCGTTTTTTCTAAAAGCTTCAACTTACTCGTTGCTGGTCTGTCTGTTTTATGACGTGTCTACATCAAACGTCTCAAATACGGTGCATAATATGTATCAATATTTCAAGATGTTACTTACACATTTGAAATACACAGTTCCAATTAATAACCTACTTAATGATTATATATACAACTCACACACACACACACACACACACACACACACACACACACACACACACACACACACACACACACACACACACACACACACACACACACACACACACACGAACACACACACACACACACACACATGTAATTATAGTGTGTGTGTGTGTTGTGTGTGCGTATTTTTAAATTTGATGTTTTGTTTACTATTTCTAATTTTTTCCGTGGGCAGTATGCTTTGAACATAGTCAAAATAGTTTTAAGAACATTATATTAATTAATAAATGAAAAAGGAACAGACAGCTTCTTTAAAAAAAAACGCGCTTCTCCCTTTGTGTTACTTTTTATGTAATAAAAATACTGCATTGCTATTTTAATGGCACAACAAATTCGAATGTCTATAAGGGTGGAACATTCCGCATCCGTCCGGGGAGCTAGTTTCGTTATATTTATGGCCCTGTCAACGACTCTTTATCCAACTACCACTCCACCCATCTAGAGGCCTGTTGCGAAATCTCGTTGTTGGCTAGCTATCCTGTTGATTGGCTCGTGTTTCTTATACCAGTCGTTGTCTTTGTTTAACATCCTTTCCACCTAGCGGCCACGCGGACAACTACCAACTTCCTGATTGGTGAGCTGCATATAACTGCCGCTGATTGTGTGTTGCGGCACACCGACCTGAACCCTACGTCTCAGACCAGAGTCCTCCGTCCGTTCTCCAACGTCTCCGCAGACCCGATGCACCCTACAGCAACTGGCGCAATGGCAAAAGAAATAGGGAAATAGGTGACGCACATTTTCAAGTTTGACGTTTTCCTCTAAAATTTTTTTTGTATTAAGACGATCTGAAATGCATTTAATCTAGCTTGTAGTATTTCTATCTGCATTCATGATGTGATAAAATTCATCCACTCAGTAATGGTTTTAAAGTTGTTCTGCTTGATTTAAGTATAATTTAACGTACATGTTATAGTTTAGCATGGAATGTTAAACACTTGTGTATGATCGGATGACACGAGGCAATCAGATGTGATTTGCAGTACACATTGTTGTTATAACATCTTGTTTATATCTTAAGTTCTTTTTCTTTTTTACTAAACGATACAATAAGTAACGATTGCATCGTATTATTAATAATGTTTGCATTACAGTTCACTGGCATAGGTTATGATTGTTATCGCAAAGTGAATAAAACCAGTCATGTTAAATTGGTGATGTAAGCAGCATAAAACCTATTAGCACTAGGTCACTATGAAACGCACACAGAAGAGCTAATTCAATTTACTGGAACATTATGATCATCGTACTATATACCCACTGTCCCTCTGTCGCTAACAATAACAGTGATTGTCGTAGGTATTCCGAAATGTGTTGAAAAATGCAATTCGTACGTTTGCAGTACGTTGAGAGTGCGAGTCCACCAAAATAGAGTGGAAAGGTGAAGACGACGCTCGTGTTCGTGGCAGTCACGTGTGTCGTCGTCGTCATCGTGTTGTTGGGCGGACTTCTCGGCGCCGCTTATGTCTTCAAGGCAGCGGCCGCCGACATCGTTAAGGTAGGCGGCGTCAATACGTGTCATTCCACTTGTATTCTTGCATCTATTGCTACGACAAATGCTAATCATATGTATATAAATACGTTATCTTCGAACACACCCTCATAGTAAGTTAGTATATCCTCCAAAGTACCCAGATCCATTCGGGTCTTCTATTTTCATCCGCTTTCTTAGACCACCGGACTGTGATTCACCAATCGCGATACGTGTAAATAATTCGTGTAAATAGTTATTAGGACTTATTTACTTATTACTTTTAGCTGTCACTGCGGCTTTACGAACCCTTTCGTGGGACATATCTAGCATGTCGTAATTAGCTACTGCAGAAACTGAAGTGGTCAGCAGAATTAGTTTAATAGTGATAACTGCTGTGTTTGGATTGTTGCTTAATGAATGGATGTATTGGTAATAACTGCTGTGTTTGGATTGTTGCTCCATGAATGGATGCATTGGTAATAACTCCTGTGTTTGGATTGTTGCTTCATGAATGGATGTATTGGTAATAACTGCTGTGTTTGGATTGTTGCTCCATGAATGGATGCATTGGTAATAACTCCTGTGTTTGGATTGTTGCTCCATGAATGGATGTATTGGTAATAACTGCTGTGTTTGGATTGTTGCTCCATGAATTGATGTATTGGTAATAACTACTGTGTTTGGATTGTTGCTTCTTGAATGGATGTATTGGTAATAACTCCTGTGTTTGGATTGTTGCTCCAAGAATGGATATATTGGTAATAACTCCTGTGTTTGGATTGTTGCTTCATGAATGGATGTATTGGTAATAACTCCTGTGTTTGGATTGTTGCTCCATGAATGGATGCATTGGTAATAACTCCTGTGTTTGGATTGTTGCTTCATGAATGGATGTATTGGTAATAATTGCTGTGTTTGGATTGTTGCTCCATGAATGGATGCATCGGTAATAACTGCTGTGTTTGGATTTTTGCTCCATGAATTGATGTATTGGTAATAACTACTGTTTGGATTGTTGCTTCATGAATGGATGTATTGGTAATAACTCCTGTTTGGATTGTTGCTCCATGATTGGATGTATTGGTAATAACTGCTGTGTTTGGATTGTTGCTCCATGAATGGATGCATTGGTAATAACTCCTGTGTTTGGATTGTTGCTCCATGAATGGATGTATTGGTAATAACTGCTGTGTTTGGATTGTTGCTCCATGAATTGATGTATTGGTAATAACTACTGTGTTTGGTTTGTTTCTCCACGAATGGATGTAAGCTAATGTATAAGTGTATTCGATAAAGTATTAATAGTGCTTCGGCTACGTTTTGGTGTCGTTGTGTATCGTAATATTAGCAAAAACTGTATTCGTACTTTGGTTAATAACGTCAAACGCCCGTCTATATGTATGTTCACCAACAGCCGTTTTCGTGAAAGGCGCACTTTTGGCATTTATTATGTTAACTACTTAACTACTTGCAAAAACTTTGTGTTGAACACATAGTCCTACTAAACTCATGCGGTGTAAATATTCATTGAATGTTGCTAGTAATACGTTTCGTTTATGCTGTTGTTATTTTTGAATATAAACGGTACGGTGAATATCTAGCCTAAACACAAATATTTCATCGTTCATATTAAAGTATAAATAATCGTGTTGCAACCATGCTAGTTGCGTACTATAATTATATACTTATTATTACATTTATCGTAATACTTGGGCAAATATTATAAATTACACAAGTCGTCCTGCCTAGTTCAACATCGAAACTGTGGGTAATATTTGTGTTTGACATTTTCCTGTTGTTGATGTTGTTGCTGCTGCTGAAATAAACACATTATTATAATCTGTGTTTGGCATTGACCTTTCTAATACTTTGTCTTGTTGGACGTAGTTCCACGTGAAGGTCAACGACAAAGGCGACGAACCAATCAACGAGGACGTGGAGAGTGACACGACTAATAACGTCGTCTCCTACCACCTGATGACCTCAATGGGAGAGCAGTGGGTGGTGAACGACTTCAGCAAGGTAAGTGAAAGACGACATTATTATTATTAATCTTCAATCCCTTTTTAAATAATGGTGTAATGTTTGCTTCTTTCCTTTCTAGTGGAACGATTCCCTCTTTACGTGAAAAGTTAAAGAATATAGCAAGTGGTGTACTGATTTAGTCTACAATTTCCTTAAGCAGTTTTGGTGGTATCCCGTCAACTCCAGGTGATTTGTTTTCTTTCTTCATCTTAATTTCTTTTATATCATTTCAGGAGTAGCAAACAACTCCCCAAATTGATTTGATTCATCGACCTCAAATGTAGTAATTGGTAATGTCAGTGAACTTATATCTTATGTGGTAAACACTCAGCTGAACTATTCGTTCTTGGCCTCTGCCATTTGAAACTCATCAGATATTACATTTTCTACACTGTTTTCTAGTGGTCCCACATTATCATGAACCTTCTCTTTACTCCTTACATAAGCGTATAAACTCTTGCTATCATTTTTATATCATTCGCCAATTTTTGCTCAAATGTTCGTTTGGATTTTCGAATTTCGATTGTAGTTAGGTTAAAGGCCTCTTTGTAGTTGTCATAGTCTTTTATATTTCCAGTGTTTCTGTAAACTCTCCACATAATTTGTTTTAAAGAAATCTTTCGTATAGCTTATTTTGACAGGTGTTTCTTCCTAGATCGTTTCCCTTGCTTTTTAGGGGAACAAATCGTTCAATAATGCCTTCAATCTCATCTTTAAAAAAAGTCCGACATTCTGTTGCTGTCTTGTCCTTCATTAAGTTAGTTCAATATGTGTGCTAAATATTTTCTCATTTGTTTATATTTGCCTATCTTAAAGTTTCCCCTCCATCACTATTTACCATTATTCCCGGATTGTACTTTTATACTAAAATGGATCTGGTTATGATCACTAGATCCCAAAGATTCATGTATTTTAACACTATCAACCAATTCGTTTTGAGAAGAGAACACTACATCCAACACATTCCCACCTCTGGTTGGTTCCAAAACATGTTGGGTCTGGAAACAGTCCTGCATTAGAAATAGAAACGGTAGGACATCACCTTCAGCACACTCTAGTGATTTCCACAGAATATGTCCATGATTAAAATCACCCATTATAACACATCCTCCTTTAATTATATCCCTTATAGCACATTGCAGTTTTACATCGTCCTCTTGTCTTATGTTGGGACTACGATAAACTAGTCTTATTGTTAATGTTGAGTTTCTGGTAACTATGTTGCACCAAATAGCTTCCTCGCAATCTGCTTCCCTTTTCATTTGTGCTTCGTATGCCTGTATAGATTCTTTAATATGCACAATGACTCCGCCTCCCCTTCTCTCTTGTCTGTCCTTTCTAAACAGGACATATCCTGATAGAGCTAATTCAGCATCTACCATGTCTTCGTGTGCCCATGATTCTCTGATGCCTATTATATCGGAGTCTATATCCGCTATCATGATGTCTAAATCGCTTCTCTTATTTATTATGCTTCTGGCATTTAATCATACACATCTAAGTTCAGTTTTATAGATATTTGATTAACCTTTCCTTGTAAATATGCTTGTACTATTTCTTTGAGGTGGCTCTACGTACCCCCTGTGCATCTAATTTAAATACTCAACTGTGCCTGTACCTATGCACCTAATGGATCACTCTCTAGAACTGCTGCTCCTTTTCCTGTCAGATGTAGCCCATCACTCATTAACATATCTTTTCTCACTACAAAGTTTGCCCACGTGTCTACGAGGCATATTCCTTCCTCCATACATAACTTCTGTACCAGTGTGTCGATGGCCATGCTTCTGCAATTCTTGTAGTATTGTTCTCTGCCACTCATTATCGGCAGTATACCCGATAACAAGATCTGTCCAATGCGTGCCTCTCTTGGCCTCCTTCCGGTCGATGGGGCGGATGTTCCAGGAGATCGTGAACCCCATCACCCCCAGCACCAGCGGCGCCGGCTCGTAAACGGAGAACGACTGCTTAGAAACTCCGCCTGAGTTGATAACGTGGTACTGACATCTCGCCTGGGGAAGCACAACGCGGCACGCTGTCGAAACTTCCTCCTTCCACAGAGTACGTCTCCCTGGACACGCTTCTCGACGCGGACACTGGGCGGGATACAGGAGGCGGAGTGGGAGAGGAGCCGGGAAGCACTTTGGCCAAGGAGTCGCCGAGGGATGCCGTGCCGAAGACAGGATAGTGTCCCGGGATGGTGACGGGGGTGTTGGCGGGGGAGCGGACGGGAGTGTGGAAAGGAAAGATGGCGGGAAACGGGACGTACTGCTGATGCTGGCTCGGGTGGGGGAATTGGTTTTCCCCAGTCTGCTGATGGAAGCCAACACTGCAGCACGGCTAGGTGGGCGGTGACGGGCCAGTCCCTGCCTACACACGACATCGGTAGGCGGCATACTTTCTTTACTTATGCTACATGTTTATTTAGAGCTGTTTCCACAAGTCACGGTTATTGTGTTCAAGTGCGAAATGTTTGAATTGTTTCAGTAATAAGCGTAGTCGGTTTAATAAAAGAAAGCGTAACATCCTTATAATTTACTGTAATGGTGAGTAGTAACTAAAGAACGAGCGTATGAATAGGCATACGCTGAAGTAGAATTGTTTGAAGCATTTCCATTGCGAACAGTGAACCATAATGTGTTAGTTTGGCTGACGGCATACAGACAGATATACTTAGATACATACATACGGACAGACAGACAGACAGACAGACAGACAGACAGACAGACAAACAGACAGACAGACAGACAGACAGACAGGAGGGAGACGGAGCAGGAGAGAGCAAACCGCAAAAAATCGAACCGGCAGACAGACAGTCAAACATCCAGAGAGAAAAAACGAGGGATGAGAGGAAATGAGGGATAGGGAGAGTGAGAGGGAGACGGAGAGGGAGAGGGAGACGGAGAGGGAGAGGGAGAGGGCGAGGGAGAGGGAGAGGGAGAGGGAGAGGGAGAGGGAGAGGGAGAGGGAGAGAGACTCAGAATGTATTTATTTTACCTATGTATTATACAACGAATAACTTAAGTAATATGTAAGACCCCCATTAAGATATATCAGTTTCGAGTACACGAAAGCGCCGCCGACCTCTGACCATACACTGGTAGATAACATCGGGCGTTCGCTCCGGGAGACAACACTGCTGTCGTCGTTGCTAGGTGGAGCTGTATATCATAACACAAAGACTGTAGTTTTTGTGACTTAGCAATGAGGACTGACGCGACTCTCTTGGGTGTGGCTAAGTGAGACCCTTACGTGCTATTAAAGGCAACAGTGCCACAAATTATCACAGTGCCTGCAAACGCAAAAAACAGTTCTCAAGATGTGGACTCGGATACACTCAAACTGATTTTCTTTTACATTCTCAGTGACGACGATGTTTTAAAGACATGAAAACGGGCACTATGCCCTCAAGAAATTGCAAACAAACCCGATTCACTAATAGCCAAAAACGAACAACTGAAACAACTTGTTGAGGAAAAGGACAACAAATCAAACAAATCGAGAAAAAAAATTGCATCTCTAGAAACAGAAAATGATAACACAGAACTGTTCACCAGGAGGGCAATCCTCCGGTTTAAGGGAATATCCAAGGCAGTGGAAGGGTACGACATTGAAAACACCATCGTGAACATTGTAAACGAACAAATGAAACTCCCTCCGCCATTGAAGGCATGTGACATCGAAAGAGCTACAGAATAGTAAAACGTATCACCGAGGTACGGCCAGGTTCAGTAATGGTCAGATTCAACACAGATCGGCATATTGACTCCGTCTACAAAGCACGAGTGAATCTGTACGCGCGCATCGCAGACTCAGTGCCTGGAGACCGAATTTACATCAACGAGGACTTAACCAGGCATCAATCCCAACTTCTGTATCAACCAGGGAAACTTAAACAAGATGGATATATTTCAAACTGTTGGACATACAATGGTAACCTTTTGTACAAAGACACTAACACGACGGTGCACCAAGTCAGATCAACACAGGACGAGTGCTTCAAACGGCGAGGAATCGGCACTGAGCCGGAGTGACACCCCAGTTTGTGACATTGCGTCTATCACTGGCTTGTCTCAGCCTGATTACGTAAACAACGCCTGCACCTGCTATGCTTGGCTGAACATTTACTAAGTGGGTCTGCGCCAACCACCTGACTTTGGACAATAATAATATAGTCAAGTTCTTGTACTTAGGCATATATGACCACTGACATTACCAACACAGGTAGTTATTGCACTTGAGTTTATAGCAATAATAATTTGTTTCATTATGATTTATTTAATGCCATATTTTCTTCACTTGCTATACATAGATGGACAAAATGCAAATTGCCTTTTTATAAATCTTGGATAACAATCCAATGTGTTTTGTTTTGTTTATCCTCTTTCCATATGACATTTAATTATGTCACTCTCACTAATAATTATTTATTGGACTATCCCAGGCTGTGTTAGTGTATTGCTTCATCATCATTCATGTTACTTTTGCTGATTTGCTAATATGCAAGACACGTGGGAAGCTGATGCTGATGGTTTTTATTAATTTTGTTTAGATGGAAAAATGCAGAGACAAAGGAGGGTTACTAATATGTGTAGACAATAAATATAAATCTTAACTAAAAATGAATATAAATGCGTACGAACACTGGGAATGGCTAATAATCCAAGTAATTCGAAATGGTTTAACAAAGACTATAACCATTGGAAATACGTATAAATCCTCAAGGTCGTGCAAAGAAAATATTACACAATTCATTGATGAACTTTCATCAGTTATATCATCTCTGGAGAGTAGCAATACTAAAAAAAATCATTACGGCAGGGGACTTTAATATAAATTTACCTAAAATAAATAAAAACAGAATCTACGGCAATTGTTTTGATGCTTTAACACCACATAGTCTGTACCCTCAAATTACTTTCCCAACTCGTTTCACTACAACCGACCGACCACTGATATATATTTTTTGTACCATATATAAATCTATAATGGAGAGTATTGCTGGGATTTTCACAAACACTTTCTAAGACCATCAAACTTATGTTTTAATTGCAGACATCAGGCGTAAAATATAAATTCCTTCTAAATTTGTAAAAATTAATACACAAAGTAATACAATGTCAAACAGAAAGTCAGAATTGAAAATGATTGAAATAAATTGTACAACAAACTACATAAACAACAAACAGAAGATCCCAACCTAAATTACATCATAATAAATGTAAGACAATTATAATGTAAAATATATATAATTTATTAATTATATATATATATTGTACTATAATATGTTGCAATTATGTATGTGAAAATAATCAATATAATACATAATTACTACAGAAGTTAAAACATATTTACAAACTGTGCATCATAGTATAAAAATTAGTTGATTTATATTACTTCGTGAAAACATATACAAAAAAGTGTCCAGAAAAACCAATGGTTCGGTGTTAGGATTGAACCGGCTTCGTCCGATTGTAAAACAACTGACTCGAAATCAGCGCGTCTACCGCTTGAGCTACCGAGGTATTTCGTTGACTGAGTTAAGTTGTTAAGACACATTGTAAACTCCTCGTTCATATATCGATATTCTAGTGATGTTATGAGATTGTGCACGTTACTTTATGTAGCTGGATACAATATATGTTTGCTATGTATGTTTATTAGTGTATATTATCTCCCGTGGGTTGTAATCGATATAATTATTCTGAAAACGAGACGAAGGTCAGCGAAACCACGCCGGCCTGTGGGCCTATTCGCACTGATTGTTTTGAATAAAATTGAGTTCACGTGCTTGTTCCTCTATGATGACTAGTGTTCTATTATATCGGAATATCGCACAGTAACTCATTCTGACGAGCGTTTCACCCCAAAAGCTATCCTTATAAACATGCTCTGAATGCTTTGAAAGGGTCGGTCTGACGCAAGTATATGTCATGTGTGACCTTCTTCGGATATGTGTATTTTTGGCGAACTTTTCGGTATGCCTATATATGACGACATATAAGCGTACCGAAAAGTTCGCCAAAAATACGCATATCCGAAGAAGTCCAGTTGCACAGCGCATAATGTGATATTATTTATTTATGGAATTCTGAATAATTTTTTTCTTGGTGGAAATAAAAATATGCAGCAGGATGCAACATAACATGAATTCATGCAATAGGGATTTGTATTCCCTTTAAATGTAATTTACCACATGTTACTAATGATATCCCTGATTTAGTGATGTACAAGATAGTGATCCTTGGTTTGAGAGGATTCTCAAGTTATGCCAAACACTATATGCTACAACACTATAACGTCACAAGCACTATATTAAATTGCTACGTATGTCAAAAAAATTAATTACATCATCAATGTGTGCAACACATTCCATAAAAGTGCAATGCATCTGTCTCAATATATGTATACTTGCACACATGCTTACACGACCACACGCGTACACAACACACAAAACACATCAACAAAGCAATCATCACACACGGTATGTAAGTGAAAAACAATAAAAAAAAGGTTTATCACATTATATATCATATCACTGTTTTTCAATTTTTTTTCTTTATAAAACTTAGGATTATAAAAATACAAAAACATAATGTTGTTTTTGGGTGGCTCCAATGACAGCGATCAATTGTGATCTTAGTAGGAGTCTCCCTTCCCACAGCGATTGGTTTCTTGCTATTTGTTGTTATTTTTGTAAATTTGCACTGTATGTTTGACATTTCAATATCTGAGTATAAATATGAATACTATGCTGCTGGGACTAATAAAAGTATCCTTATCCCTAACAGTGAAAACAACAACAAAACAACAAGGGAGAGAGAGAGAGAGAGAGAGAGAGAGAGAGAGAGAGAGAGAGAGAGAGAGAGAGAGAGAGAGAGTCAGACAGAAACACAGACAGACATAAGCATAAAGAAAGAGAGACGATACAGAGTTAGAGACATACTAATATATGCATACAGGATACAGACAGTAGTCAAAAGACAGAGACGGTGATGGCGGTTGACGGGGAGAGAGAGAGAGAGAGAGTGCGTCAGAGCATACAAATGAACACGTTTTATTTATTGCAACAGTCCTGTTGCCCGTACATATTATCTTTATTTCGACCTACTAACACAGTGTCGTTATACAACACAGAAAGCCATCCAGGTTAGCTATGTAAGGGTTTGTACCAGAACGAAATATTCCTGCACAGCCATCTACTCCATTCGAATCTCACACACGTATACCTGCTTTGAAGGCACACCTTGAATACGCTGCTTCGAATTAGCACATAAATAAACACAGTGGGGTCGTTTTTGCTAAGAGCCTGACTATTAGTTATGTCGGTCGCTTCAAGTACAAATATCGCATACATCATTTTTATTATATCACACAGTAATTGTCCACTGCATTTTCTGTGGCGTGTGTGGTGATTCATTCATAATGGAATATTACCCCGCGGTCAAGGACAATTCAAGCCAAGCTATGGTCGCCATGATGCTCTCGTAAATTTCCAATGTAAACCACTTGATCACGTGACCCCTTAAAGAAATGCACGAGAGACCAATGCCGTACTTACTTAAAAACCTAACTATACATTCAAGTAGACTAGAGAAACACTGTTGATAGTATCTACATTAAAATGTAGACTATGACAATCATTTGACGGAATAGTATCATTCCAAAATAAAATATGTAAAACAAACATCAAGGCTCTAAAATGTGGTCAGATTCACCCCGGGTTATACGGACGTAGAGGAGAGCCCCAACATTTGAATGCGAAATACCCACACGGCACCGTTTCATTTAGTCACATGTTTGCTACACATTAATTCGTCGACTAAAATATATTAATCTTTTTCGAAAGCTCCAACTTAATCGTTGCTGGTATGTCTGTTTCGTGATGTGTCTACAGCAAACGTCTCAAATACGGTGCATAAAATGTGTCAAGATTTCAAGACTTTACTTACACATTTGAAACATACTGTTCCAATTAATAACCTACTTAATGAGTATATATATATATACACACACACATCTCCTTGTGTTACTTATGTTATGTACTAAAAATACTGCATTGCTATTTTACTGACACAACAAGTTCGAATGTCTGCAAGGGTGGAAAATTCCGCCTCCGTGTGAGGAGCTAGTTTCGTTATGTTTATGGCCATGTCAACGAATCTTTGTCTAGCTACCATCCCATCCATCTAGGGGCCTGTTACAAAAGACAATTGTTGGCTAGCTGCCCCGTTGATTGGCAGGTGTTTCTTACAACAGTCGTTAAGTCTAAGTCTATTTATACTTTAAGGTGCTCAACTGTATAACAAAATAATAAAAAAGAATGCCCTAAGATTCTTTTCACATCTATCACAAGAAATAATGAAATTCACAATCATGTTACCAGGCAAAACAATAACATTCACTTAAGTGAGATACGAACAGAAAAAAAAACAGGGATTGTGTTACAAACTGCATACTATAATGTTGCATGTCTCAAATGTACTTAACCTATCACTAAATAGATGGCACAACATGAACAAAAAATTTGGTAAGTTCATATTCCGAGGTGTGCCTAATAAGAAACTGCTATTCCTGTTTGAGGAATGGCACCCATATCATGTCTTAATGTATATTGTCTTAATTCAATTTATCAATCTAAAACTGTATTGAAATGTATTATTCATACATAGTAGTGCAATATTTCATTGTGTTGATATGTACTATATATTCACATCAATGAATTGTTTTTATTCTTTTATTTTTGTTATACTTTATTTATCTTTATTTTCTTTTAAATTGATGATGTATTTCATGTTTAACTACAGGTAGATTATTATTATGTAGTATTTAGGGCGTCCAGTTGCTTCAACTAGTTTATTTATTACTGGCGTCCTGGCATTCATTCATTCATTCATTCATTCATTCATTCATACCATCCTTTCCACCTAGCGGCCACGCAAATAACTACCAACTTCCTCATTGGTGAGCTGTATGTAAAGGCCGCTGATTGTGTGTTGCGGCTCATCGACCTAAACCCGACGTCTCAGACAAGACTCCTCTGGAAGAAAAAGGGAAAATCATTAAATAAATAAGATTTTATTAAGATGATCTAACATATATATTGAATGCAGCTTGTAATATTTCTATCTGCATACATGAAATTCATCCACCCTGTTTTCAAGTTGTTGGTTTTCAAGTTGTTCTGCTTGATTTAAGTACAATTTAACATAGAGGAGACCGGGGTTGGTTGTCACACGGATTGATTGTGACAATGCCTCTGGTGTTTCTTATAGATGGCGAGATCATCCAGAAGTTTCATTGTAGTGACCATTTAGTAGACATGAAGTCCCATTCGTATTTTTTATTCCGCGATTCAAAATTGACGCGGTGGCGACTTGTTTTCGTTTTTTGTTCAGGTTACTAGTAAAATCTTACTATTTATGTTGTAGCAACGAGTAGAATTTAATTTTGGTTAAAGATATTGTCATGTCGAATAGGACCGATTGTGAACTCTCAAATGTATAATGTAGCAAACTCATTCGCACAACAAGTGCCATATCAAGAATTACATTTTATGCCAAATCTTGATGGAGGGGCAGGTTGTCACAAAACAGTTGGGGTTGGTTGTCACAAAACAGTTGGGGTTGGTAACCACAAAACAGTTGGGATTGGTTGTCACAAAACAGCTGGGGTTGGTTGTCACAAAACAGTTGGGTTCGGTTGTCACAAAACAGCTGGGGTTGGTTGTCACAAGACAGCTGGGGTTGGTTGTCACAAGACAGCTGGGGTTGGTTGTCACAAGACAGCTGGGGTTGGTTGTCACAAAACAGCTGGGGTTGGTTGTCACAAAACAGCTGGGGTTGGTTGTCACAAGACAGCTGGGGTTGGTTGTCATAAGACAGCTGGGGTTGGTTGTCACAAAACAGCTGGGGTTGGTTGTCACAAAACAGCTGGGGTTGGTTGTCACAAGACAGCTGGGTTTGGTTGTCACAATACAGCTGGGGTTGGTTGTCATAAGACAGCTGGGGTTGGTTGTCACAAAACAGTTTAGGTCGGTTGTCACAAAACAGTTGGGGTTGGTTGTCACAAAACAGCTGGGGTCGGTTGTCACAAGACAGCTGGGGTTGGTTGTCACAAAACAGCTGGGGTTGGTTGTCACAAGACAGCTGGGGTTGGTTGTCACAAGACAGCTGGGGTTGGTTGTCACAATACAGCTGGGGTTGGTTGTCACAAGACAGCTGGGGTTGGTTATCACAAGCAGCTGGGGTTGGTTGTCACAAAACAGCTGGGGTTGGTTGTCACAAGACAGCTGGGGTTGGTTGTCACAAGACAGCTGGGGTTGGTTGTCACAAGACAGCTGGGGCAGGTTGTTACATCGCTCACATATCAGAACTTGTAAAATTTCGTATTTTGGACTATCCTTTCGATCAATTTCATACTTTGTGTGTCTATCATATACACTTCAATGTATGTCATGGTGAATTGGCCATGATTTCAACAAACACTTTTCATGTCGCATGTGATTAAAAAACATTAATTATTCTCCTCGTGAAACTTGTGATATCATAGTTTTTAGTCACTTGCAATTTTTTTTACAAATTCACCGATACGCAACCAGACATCTTTCAGAATGTGTCTTTGGAATTATTTCGTGAACACATTACTTTATTTTCCATAAACGTAGTACCAACATATTGTGACAACCATCCCCTCGTTGTGTGACAACCATCCCCGGCATGGGGTCACAAGACATACCCTTTTTAAGACCCAGCTTTTCACAAGACAAACCATTTTTAAATGACCCAAATACCGTACTTCTAATAAGGGTACGTCGACATTATTAATACTTAATATTTAATAATAATATTTAATATTAATAGAGGGCAATATCCATAATATGCTCAAAGCGCTGTACAATAAAATTCAACCAAGCGATTCAATGTATACTAATAAAAACTGCAAAAAAAGAAACGTCAGATAAAATGCAGAAGAAATTAAGTTAGTTATATTAAAACTATTAATTAAAGACTAAAAATAAATAAAATTAGATAAATGATAAATTACACGTATTATTACTCTATTTACATACATGCATACCTATACATACATAGCCACACCCACGGATGCACGCACGCATACATAAATAAATACTGATACATGCACTCGAAATAATATATATATATATATATAAATATATATATATATATATATATATATATGTATAAATGTAAGATATGCAGTAAATGTCCTGAAATGAAATGTTACAAATGTCAGCAGTATTGAGCTTTGAACATGTGCGTCTTTAGTGTCTCTCTGAACGCCGACAGAGTTCTGCTGCACTTGATAGCAATGGGCAGTGCATTCCATAGTCCAATCACACGAAATGACCTGTTCCCGAAACTGACTAGGTTCGTTCGTGGAACTTGTAGCAAAAGTTGTTCAGATGTACGTGTGCGTCCCGGACAGTGCCTAGTTAACTGGTTGGCCAGATACAGCGGCGCCGTCCCGTTCAGACATCTGAACACATAAAGGAGTATTTTAAACTCGATTCGGCACTTGATTGGCAGCCAGTGTAATTATTTTAGAACCGCAGTTATGTGGTCACAGCGAGGTGTGAACGTGATGATTCTGGCTGCCACGTTTTGGGTTCGCTGGAGTTTGTAAATGTCGTCACGTGGTAGTCCAGCCAGTAGCGCGTTCCCGTAGTCCAATCTAGATATGACGAGAGTGATTTAGTCGCATCTGTTGTGAGGTATCGCCTGATACGACTGATGTTGTGTAGGTGCATATACGCTGTTCGGCAAATGACGCTTGTGTTGTTAGTCATGTTGAGGGATTGATCAAATACAACGCCCAGGTTGCGCGCACTTGAAGACGAAGTCAAAGTCGAGTAAAAAATACGAATCTCCATTAGCAGTGGCATCTTCTGCTTAGAACCAAACACCATGACATCCGTCATCCGATCATTTAACTTCAGTAAATTGGTTCGAGACCATTCACCAATTTCTTCTAAGCAACAGCATAGACGATCCATTGAGTTCAGTTGGCCATTTCCTCCAGGACAAAACGAAACGTAAAGTTGCGTGTCGTCGGCATATAGATGATAACCCAAGCCGAATTTCTTGATGACGTCGCCAAGTGGTATGATAGAAATATGAAATATTGTTTTCTCAGTTATGAAAGATAGAAGGACCAGAGGACATGAAGTTACATTAAGAAATAAAATCGACGACGGCGAGATACACGCAGATAAAAAGTATGGGACTCTCGATAAGCCAAAAAGGCTTCCTTGTCCACCTGCCATCTCGAATTAATTATCTAGATGGCAATCTTGTTAAATCTTGTTATTACTTTAGAGGGAAATGCCAGATTCGACACAGATCGATAGTTCTGCAATGATTCTGGATCCAGCCTTCTTGATTAATGGCGAGATGCAGCCAGTCTTGTATTTTTTCACAATTTGCTCTGTCAGAGCTGACAACTCTTGACAAATGTTGCTGATCTTTTCAGAAAAAACAATCTGAAAAAATACTCTGCAATGATTCTGGATCCAGCCTTCTTGATTAATGGCGAGATGCAGCCAGTCTTGTATTTTTTTCACAATTTGCTCTGTCAGAGCTGGTAGACAACTCATGACAAATGTTGCTGATCTTTTCAGAAAAAACAATCTGAAAATATACTCACCATTTTAGCTTCTGACGTGTGGGTAGGGAATGCAGTTCCCACTTTGCGATGCAGTAGGCAGTTTACAATTCGGAACAGTCGTTGCTGGTTATTGCCTGTGTCACGGATTTTTTTGGACTAGTTGGCAGATTTTGTTTGGATAAGTAGGCCATTCACTCTCTTGCACTGATCAGCGTATAATTGTCTATGCACAATCAAGTTTGGATTTCTCCAGGGTCTTTCTCTCTGCCGTTTCTCTCGTTTCGCAAGTAAGTCGTCGGTATACCACGCTGTATTTTGTTGTAATCGGACATACGTTTCTTGCATAGGCGCGTGCGAATCAACTAAGCTGACCAGCATATGATCTTATTGATCAACCAGTTCCTCTACATTCAGCAAGTCAAGATCATACGAGCGGAACAGTGGACTGTCTTGTCGAAAAAACACTGCATCAATGGTGCGTAACTTGCGATAGTTGATTTTCATCAAACCAGTGCGATGTTGAACAATGTCTATGTTGAAACTCACCGCAAAGTGGTCAGAAAGGCCCATGTCCAAAACGGTAACATTTCGAACAAGGTGTTCGTCCGTGCTGCGGGTCATGAGTACACCCAACGTGTGTCCTTTCATGTGGGTTGGCCCGCGATCATGCAACACCATTCCTGTGGCATTCATATAATTGATCAGTCCCCGTACATCAACATTTGCAGTGTTGTCAATATGAAAGTTCAAATCTCCCATGATAATCAGAGGTCCAGGTTTTATGGCATGCTGGTCGATGAAACGGTACCATTCGTAAAAAAAACACCGTAGTTGACAAGCCATTTTTCACTGATGGCGGCGGGCGGTAGATAGCAACGATTCTCGTGGATGACGAAGGTGTTTTCAGTCGGCACTCGATGTGTTCAAAAGTTCGAAACGCATCGGTGTCCTGTTTGTGTAAGACGCTTTCGGATCTATTGATAATAGCGACACCGTCGCCTTTGCCGGTAGAGCGAGGCGTGTACTTGGTGGAATATCCATTTTGTACAATGTCTGTAATCACACCGGCGTCGCTCGAAGGCTTCAACCACGTTTTGCATATCATCGTCATCATATCGAGATGGTTTTCAAGTATAATATGATCCGCAATGGCGAGTGTTTCGTGCCGACACGATTGTGCGTTAACGTAGCATACTTGTACTCCATGAGTTCGCTGTACTTGTTTATACAATGGTAAAGTTATTAAATTTGGTACATTTCGGCTTGGTTGTGGCAACGTCGGTACTCTTGCGTTGTGATTTTTTGCTCCGATCTGTTTTGCGTCTTTACGATCGCCACGGTGTTTACGTCTCGTAGACGAACGCTTGAAGATGCACAGTTGGTGAAGGAGAAGATTCACACAGCAGGTCACCCGAGATCATGTATACCTGGTTGTATTGGCGGCAATTGACAACAACTGTGTCATAGAATAACGCACCACTGATGCCATTGTTGACACATACGCATGATGAAGTGCGTCTTGTGTCACTGCGTATCATCGGCGGTTGCACAAAAGTTGTTCGTGGTCCGGTGTTATCCAGGAATAGACCACCGCGTTCTGCTTCACAAGTTTTCAACCGGTTCTCAAGGCAAGCGTAGACGAATGTCGATTAAAAACCACAACAGTCCGGCACCAGTAATAATTTTCAAGTAAAATGTAAAAGTCCGAAGTAATGTATGTACCTCTTTATACGCACCTGAGAAACACTATAACATTCCTTGAATTGAAATACGTCAAACTTGTAACAATGAGACAGCTGTCGTTGGAGCTACTGTCAAACGCTGCACCACACCTACGAAAGTATTCCATTTTTAACACCAATCCATACATTATAGATTAAATTTAAACTTAGAAACAACAAAACAATAAGAAACAAAAGAAGAAACAAAAATGAGTGGCACGTTTCGTCACTTATTCACATTAGAAACGATAAGTGGGAAAATATTTTTGTGAAACTTGTTTCGAGCTCAGCAATTGCCACTGGCACAGTCATGTAAACAATACCGTGCACCTCCTAATAGAGACACGTTGTTATGGCGAGTATCAATGGCAAGTGGGTGAAATGCAACAGAGGAAGGGTAAAACTGGTAGTACCCTCTGTAGTGCATGTACACGAAAGAGCGGCCTCACACAAGCGCACAGATCTGATTACAATGACGTTGTTATTCTGGCGAATGAGTCACTAATGTATGCCCAATATCACAGAGAAGGACGCCCATACGGCGGATGTACAATTCTGTGGAAATGATCACTTAAGTCTGCAGTGAAAGAGCTTAAATGCAATCACGTGATGTTGTGTGGGGTTATGATATAAATTAACAACTGTGAAGTCACGTGCCTCAATGCATACATGCCGTGCGGTGGCTGGTCGGAGGATTATAAGTTTGCTGAATATATGGATGTGTTAGGTGAAATACAGCAGTTAATACACACTTAACAACCCCGCTCACGTTATATACGGGGGTGACATGAATACACACTTACAACCCCGCTCACGTTATATACGGGGGTGACATGAATACACACTTACAACCCCGCTCACGTTATATACGGGGGTGACATGAATACAGATTTGAATAGGAATACGCCTCATGCACATGCGTTAAAGAATTTTATATTAGATTTTAATCTTACGATATGCATAGATGCCCCAGATGCGCAAATGCCATATACTTATGTAAGTCCAAACAGTTTTACCTCCAGAATTGATATTTTTTTAAACACGGTCAATTTAGGACAGAAGGTGCTCGAATGTTCTATTACAGACAACTTATTGTTTTCTGACCATGTACCCCTTAAAGTCAGGTTAGATATAAATGTAGACCACATGGACGAAAGGAACCATTGTCACAAACTAGCAAGGCATAAAGCCAGTACGAAACTCATTAACCAATGCAGTAGTGATCTTGAGTATAAACTCTCCATGTTACAATACAACAAAGATACTTTGCTGTGTAAGAATGTAATGTGTAAAAAACATGAGAACGAATTATCTAGAGTATACAATGATATATTAAATATGTGCATAGAAGCATCGGAAAGTATACCTACCACCTGTCCTAAAAACAACCTTAATTCAACTGGTGGCGGAAGGAAACTTCCTGGGTGGTCAAAAGAAGTTGAACACCTGAAACAGGAAGCTATTTTCTGGCATCGACAGTGGCGAGCAGTGGGAAAGCCTTAACAGGGTGACATTACAGAAATAAGGCGTATAACAAGAGCTCGATATCATAGGGCTGTTAGACATATTATGAGAGAGGATGAACAAATTCGTACTACTAAGATGGCCGAAGCCATTAGTGAAAATAGAAACCGGGACTTGTGGTCGGATAAAGGGCATAAATAAATTCTTGCCATCAAGTAATTATCATGATAAATATAATCACCTCTACAACAGTGTGTCGTATGATGTTGATGACATGAGTGCTATAAATACGGAGATAAACAAGCAGATTAAAGAAAGTATTGCGTATGATATATCAGTTGATGAGGGTATGGAAGGTGTCCAGTGCTGTAGCTGGATAAGTCGGTTGGTGAAGAGGGTCTCAATTCTGATAATATTATACATGGTCCGAAAATACTGTTTGTGCTGTTAGCATTAATTGTAACAGTTGATACGTGGTTTTAGTCCCGACTCGATGTTAGTGTGAACTATGGTTCCTATACCAAAATACAAGAGACAATTAGTATGTACATCCGATAATTTTAGAGCTATTATTCTTGGCAGCATTGTTGCCAAACTGTTTGATGTTGTTGTTCTATCTAAGGAATAAAGTGCGCTTGCAACATCGCATTTGCAATTTGGATTTAAACCAAATATGTCCACTACTCACTGCTCAGATGTCATGATGGAGACAATCAGTTATTATAATGCAAATGACAGTAATGTCTATACTCTCATGTTAGATGCCAGCAAAGCATTCGAGAGGGTCAATTATTGTAAGCCTTTTAGAGTACTTCTGAAACGTAAGGTATCACCTCTGGTATTAAGACTGCTGTTGTATATGTATACTAAACAAACACTTCAAGTAAGATGGAACTCTTGTATGTTATCCCAGCTTACCGCATTTAACGGAGTCAAACAGGGAGCAATCCTTTCTCCTATTCTTTTCTCCATAAACATGGATGGATTGTTTGAACAGTTAGTAAAGAGTGGAGTGGGATGTCACGTGGGCAACCACTACACGGGTTGCGTCGGATACGCAGATGATCTCACTTTGCTAACGCCCACAAGATCTGGACTCAAGGTTTTAATCAATATATGCAAGCACTATGCAGACGAATACTGTATAAATTGTAACCGTACTAAGAGTAGATATTTGATTTTTAGAGGTCGTACATGTAAACCCGGCAACAGAACTGTGTTTTTTAATGATACAGAGTTGGACAGTGCCCAAGATGCTGTCATGCCAATGGCAGTCATATATCCGTTGTTAATAAAGATAGTTTAGTCGTCGATTGCCAAATTCTGGAGAGGGTATAATATGTTCATGGTCTATTTCGGTCATCTTAAAACGAATGTAAAGTGCAATTTATTTAAACAATATTGCTGCTCTTATTATGGAGCCCCACTTTGGGATCTTCAGAGTAAGAGTGTTGGCACTATTTGCATTGCATGGCGAAAAACGCTTAGCTAGCACCACTTACACACGGTGATGTTATAGCATTGTTATCGGATAGTTTGTCATTATTGGTAATCTTAATTCTCCAAATTCATTCATGAAGCTATGAGCCACAATTCACCGATTCTAAGCAGTGTTGCTAAGTTGTCCATTGCAAATCCATGGTCAAATTGTAGCTCAAACTACCGTTATATCTTAAGTGAATGTGATGCAATGTACGAAGTGTCTACGTATCATATTGGCCGTGTGTAGCAGGCTGGTTTGTCCAACGTAACAATATCGAACGTGAACGTATTATCGGAAATGTTAGACACCGGGAATGGTCTTCAGATATGCAATATTTTAGACGACGATGATTTCTACCATATTATTACGGACATTTCTGTATTTAAAAAACCCTGTAGAATTGCCATTTTAATGTGCGACAATAAAGATTTTATTATTATCAATATAAATTTAAATACAAATGAATTTAAATACGTGCGAAAACTCGGAAGGGCTAATAAAAATAACTCGAAATGGTTTAACAAAGACAATGACCATTGGAAATATAATTATAGATCCCCAAGGTCGTGCAACAACAATACTACCCAATTCATTTATGAATTTTCATCGGTTATATTGTCTCAGGAAAACAGCAGTACTAATAATATAATTATGGCAGGGGACTTTAATATAAATCTATTTAAATAAATGAAAACATAATCTACAGCGTTTTTTGATACTTCAACATCACGTAGTCTATATCCCCAAATTACTTTCCCAACTCGTTTCACTAGAAGCGACCGAACACTGATAGATGGTTTTTGTACCCTAAATAAATCTATATTGAAAAGTACTGCTGGGATTTTCACAAACATTTTCTCAGACCATCAAACTTATGTTTTAATTACATACATCAGGCTTAAAGTAGAACTTCGTCCTAAATTTGTAAAAAAATACATACACAAAGTGATGAAGCCATGCAGAAAGTCAAAATTGAAATTTATTCAAATAAATTTTAAAACAGACTATATAAACAACAAAAAGAAGATCTCAACCTAACTTACAACATAACAAATGTAAGACAAATATAATGTAATGGATATATAATTTATTAATTATATATATATATATATATTGTACAGTAATATATTGTAATTATATATAGAAAAACAAATTGTGATTTGTCTAGATAAATATAATTTTGAAATATACAAATGCGTCGTTATACATAATTAAAATATTTTTAATTTTTGTGGCGAATAAATAATTACTACAGAAATAAAAAAATATTTATAAACTATGCATCATAGTATAACAAAAGA
>CM034544.1:34632205-34687711 GCA_020002185.1 Paraescarpia echinospica
TCACCTTGAATACGCTGCTTCGAATTAGCATATAAATAAACACAGTACGGGTCGTTTTCGTTAAGGGCATGTCTATTAGTTTTGACGGTCGCTTCAAGTACGAATGTCGCATACATCATTTTTTGTTATATCACAGAGTAATTTTCGACGGCATTTTTAACAGGTTTCTGGAGCACTGTGGTGTGTGGGGTGATGCATACCCAATGGAATATTACCCCGCGGTCAAGTACATTTCAGGCCAAGCTATGGTCGCCATGAGGTTCTCGCAAATTTCCAATGTAAACCATGTGACCGTTTAGACAAATGCACGACAGACTAACACCGTACTTATTAAAAAAATAACAATACATTCAAGTAGACTAGAGAAACACTGTTGATATTATATATATATATTAACATGCAGAATACGACAATCATGTGATGCAATAGTATCGTTAAAAATACACGAAACAAATATTAATGACCTATATTGTGAGCAAGATTCACCCCGGGTTACAGGGATGTAGAGGAAAGCCCCACCAATTTGAATGCCAAATACTCACATCGCACTGTTTCAATTCGTGACATGTTTTCTACAAATTTATTCGACAACTAAAATATATTTATCTTTTCCGAAAGCTCCAACTTACTCGTTGCTGGTCTGTCTGTTTCGTGATGTGTCCACAGCAAACGTCTCAAATACGGTGCATAACGTGTATCAATATTTCAAGACTTTACTTTCACATTTGAAACACACAGTTCCAATTAATAACATACTTAATGATTATATAAACATATGTATATATATATATATATATGTATATAAGTATATATATATATATATATAGTGAATGAGTGTACGTGTGTGTTGTGTGTGTTGTGAATTGGATGTTTCGTTTACTATTTGAACATTTTCCCGCGTGCAGTATGCGTTCAACATAGTATAGTTTTAAGGACATTATATTAATTAATAAATGTAAAACTATGAACAGACAGCTTCCTATTAAAACGCGCTTCTCTCTTTGAGTTACTTTTTTATGCACTAAAATACTGCATTGCTATTTTAATGACACAAGAAGTTCGAATGTCTAGAACGTGGAAAATTCCGCCTTTGTGTGGAGAGCTAGTTTCGTTATATTTATGGCCATGTCAACGACTCTTTGTCTAGCTACCATCCCATCCATCTAGGGGCCTGAAAACACCATTGTTGGCTAGTTACCCCGTTGATTGGCTGGAGTTTCTTATACCAGTCGTTAAGTCTTTGTCTAACATTCTTTCCACCTAGCGGCCACGCGAATAACTACCAACTTCCTGATTGGTGAGCTGCATATAAAGGCCGCTGAATGTGTGTTGCGGCACATCGATCTGAACCCGACGTCTTAGACAAGACTCCTCCGTTCGTTCTTCAACGTCTCCGCAGAACCGATGCACCCAACAGCGACAGGCGCAATGGCAGAAGAAAAAGGGAAAATCGGTGACGCATACTTTCAGGTTTGACGTTTTTCTCTAAAATATGATTTTATTAAGACGATCTAAAAATGCAGTGAAAGTAGCTTGTAGTATTTCTATATGCATACATGGTGTGTAGAAATTCATCCACCCAGTAAAGTTTTTAAAGTTATTCTGCTTGACTAAGTACAATTTGACGCAGGGGAGACCGGGGTTTGTTGTCACAATACCTCTGGTGGATCGCACAGATAAAATATAGAATCTAGAATTGTCACTCTAGTGACCGTTTAGTAGACATGAACCCTCATTCAAATTGATTTTGTCACACGATTCAATATCGACGCGTTGACGATATGTTTTGGGGTTTTTTTCAGGTTATTAGTAAAATATTGATATGTTACTATTTATGAAGTAGCACCGAGTAGTAGTTAGTTTTGCTTGGAGAGATTATATTGTTGAATAGGACCGATTGTGAACTCTCAAATGTATAACAGTAAACTCATTCGCACAAGTGTCATATCAAGAATTATATTTTATGCCAAATCTTGATGGAGGGGCAGGTTGTCATAAAACAGTTGGGGTTGTTTGTCACATATGAGAATTTTTTGTAAAATTTCGAAATTTGGACAATCCTATCGATCAATTTCGTACTTTGTGTATCTATCATATACACATCAATGTATGTATTGCTGAAATTGGCCGTGATTTCAACAAATACAAATATGTAGCATGTGATTAAAAACATTAAATATTCTCATCGTGAAACGTGTGATATCATAGTTTTAGCCACTTATAATTTTGTTTACAAATTCACCGATACGCAACCAGGTATCTTTCAGAATGCCTCTTCCATTGTGTAATTATTTTGGTGAACAAATTACTTTGTCCATAAACGTAGTCCCAACATTTTGTGACAACCAACCCCACATTGTATAACACCAACCCGGGCATGGGGCTGCTTGTCACAAGACAGACCCTTTTTAAATGACCCAAATGCCATACTTTGATTAAGGGTACGTCGACATCATTAATATTGAATATTTAATAATAATATTTAATATTTATAGAGCGCAATATCCATAATATCAAAAATAGATAAGCGAGCAAAAAATGAACAACCCGGAACACGTCCAAAACATGAAATTCTACTGTCACTAACACCCTCACGGCTCGTCCTGTCTCGTCGATTTTGGTATCATTTGAAAGGATGCACTTTTTTGTTATTCTGGTGTCATTTATATTTTCCCGGTAACCGTTCATAGAACACCTATATACGGACCTATAATCGTGCCGTTTTCGGTGTTCTGCACCACGTGCGCTCGCGTCGTTCTGTCTGTTTACGTTCTCTCTCTCTATGTATATAATATAAGTGTGTGCAACTGTTGCGGCAAACCCAAGCCAATCGCTCACCTTTTAACATCAGAACTGCTCCGTCGCGACGCCAACACCGATTATGAAGATCACAAATAAATGTTCCAACTATTGTGGTTACAATGCCAACGTTTCGTAACAAACGGATTCGTATTTATTACAAAAAAAGAAGTGTTTTAATGAGTCGCGCACACATTTCGACACATTGCGGTTGACAGCTATACCGGAAATGACCCGGGAACGCAGCCAACGCGGTCGCGAGCTCTCGCGGCACACCTCCTATGGGTAATATTCGCCCCCTATATAAATGCAATCGCTTACAATTTCGCCCGATACATTTATAAAGGGGCGAATATTACTCATAGGAGGTGTGCCGCGAGAGGTACATTATAGATTAAAGTTTGTCTTAGAAACAACAAAACTTAGGGATCTGTTATAACAAATAAGAACATATATATATATATATGTGTGACAATTATCCCCGGTCTCCCCTACATGTTACGTTTTAGTATGGAATATTAAACACTTGTGTACGAACGGATGAATCAGACGTGATTTGTAACAGTGCACTTTGTTGTTATAACATCATGTCTATATCTTAAGTTGATTACATTGGTTCGTATTATTAATTTGTATTTTATTATAATATTTGATTAATTACTTACACGATACAATAAACAATGATTGCATTGTATTATCAATGATGTTTGCATTACAGTTCACTGGTGTAGGTTATCGGCATAGTGAGTAAAACCATTCCTGTTAATTTGCCGATATATGCAGAATAACACCTAGTAGCTCTCTATATATAGGATACTATTATACGCACAAAGGAGAGATAATCCAATTTATTGGAACACTACGATCACCGTGCCATATACCCACTGCCCCTTTGTTGCTAAACATAACAGTGATTACCGAGGTATTTCGAAATGTGTTGAGAAACGCAAGTTGTACGTTTCTAGTACGTTGAGAGTGCGCGTCCACCGAAAGAGAGTGGAAAGGTGAAGACGACGCACGTGTTCGTGGCAGTCACGTGTGTCGTCGTCGTCATCGTGTTGGTGGGCGGACTTCTCGGCGCCGCATATGTCTTCAAGGCAGCGGCCGCCGACATCGTTAAGGTAGGCAGCGTCAATACGTGTCATTTCACTTGTATTCATGCATCCATTGCTACGACAAATGTGAATCATATGTGTATAAATACGTTATCTTGAAACACACTCTCTTAGTAAGTTAGTATCTCCTCCAAAGTGCCCTGGTCCATGCGAGTCTTCTACGTTCATCCGCTATCTTAGACCACCTGTGATTTAACAATCGGCGATACGTGTAAAGAATTCGCTTTAATAGTTATACGGACTTATTTATTGATTACTTTTTAGAAGTCACTGCGGCTTTACGAACTCTTTCGCGGAATGTATTTAGCATGCCGTAATTAGGTACTGACGAAAACGAAGTGGTCAGCAGAATGAGTTTAAGAAGAAAGGATGTAGTGGTAATAACTGCCATGTTTGGTTTGTTACTTCATGAATGGATGTATTAGTTACAAGTGCTGTGTTTGGTTTGTTGCCCCACGAATGGATGCAATGATAATAACTGCTGTGTTTGGTTTGTTGCCCCACGAATGGATGCAATGATAATAACTGCTGTGTTTGGTTTGTTGTTCCACGAATGGATGTAGTGGTAATACCTGCTGTGTTTGGTTTGTTGCTCCATGAATGGAATTAGTGATAATAACTGTTGTGTTTGGTTTGTTGCTCCACGAATTGATGCAATGATAATAACTGCTGTGTTTGGTTTGTTGCCCCACGAATGGATGCAATGATAATAACTGCTGTGTTTGGTTTGTTGTTCCACGAATGGATGTAGTGGTAATACCTGCTGTGTTTGGTTTGTTGCTCCATGAATGGAATTAGTGATAATAACTGTTGTGTTTGGTTTGTTGCTCCACGAATTGATGCACTTTGTTCCACGAATAGATGTAGTGTTAATAACTGCTGTGTTTGGTTTGTTGCTTCATGAAAGGATGCAGTGATAATAACTGCTTTGTTTGTTTGTTTTGCTCTAAGAATGGATGTAGTGGTAATACCTGCTGTGTTTGGTTTGTTGCTCCATGAATGGAATTAGTGATAATAACTGTTGTGTTTGGTTTGTTGCTCCACGAATTGATGCACTTTGTTCCACGAATAGATGTAGTGTTAATAACTGCTGTGGTTGGTTTGTTGCTTCATGAAAGGATGCAGTGATAATAACTGCTTTGTTTGTTTGTTTTGCTCTAAGAATGGATGTAGTGGTAATATCTGCTGTGTTTGGTTTATTGCTCCATGAATGGATGCAGTTTGCTCCATGAATGGATGCAGTAGTAATAACTGCTGTGTTTGGTGTATTAAAGTATATAAGCTAATGTATCAGTATAATATATACAGTTAATTATATAATTATATAATTATACATAGGCTTTGTTTTGATATTTTTGTATATCGTAATATACGCAAGCACTCTATTCGTACGTTGGTTAATAACGTCAAACATCCGTTTATATGAATGATCACCAACAGCAGTCTTCGTGAAAGGCGCACATTGGGCATTTATTATGGAACATGTTAACTAATACTTGCAAAGACATTGTGGTCAACACATAGTCATATTAAGCTTATTAGGCGGTGTAAATATTAATTTATTGTTGCTAGTAATACTGTTTGTTTATGCAGGTGTTTACAAGTTTTTACTTTTTTTAACACAAACGGTTACTGTGAATATCTAGTCTAAACACAAATATTTCATTATTCATATTAAAATATTAAAGTGTAAATAATTGTGTTGCAACCATGCTAGTTGCGTACTATAATTATATATTTATTATTATGTTTCGTACTTAGTTAGTAATTACATTACTCGTAATACTTGGACAAATATGTTAAGTTACATAGTTCATCCTGCCTTGTTCAACATCGAAAGTGTGGGTAATATTTGTGTTTGACATGTTTCTGTTGTTGTTGCTGCTGCTTCTGGTGAAAAAAACACCTGATTATAATCGGTGTGTTTGGTATTGACCTTTCTAATACTTTATCTTGTTGGATGTAGTTCCACGTGAAGGTCAACGACAAAGGCGACGAGCCAATCAACGAGGACGTGGAGAGTGACACGACTAATGACGTCGTCTCCTACCACCTGATGACGTCAATGGGAGAGCAGTGGGTTGTGAACGACTTCAGCAAGGTAAGTTAAAGCCGACATTATTATTATTATTTTCATTACAATTACTAAAAGTATTAATATTCTTAATATTATCAATAGTATTATTATTATTTTTATTATAATTATTAAAATTTTCATTACTACCTATACAAATGGTCATCATTTATTACGGATATATTTCATGTGGTATTATCTTAATTATTGTGTTTTCCTATGACTGTCAGTGGCTAGGTCGAGAATCACATAAAGGACAAGGTTAAACTATCCCAAACACACGGCACTACTGTCCGCCGTTGAACTAACAAACCAGTTGCCCCATAGTCATGCTGAAGAACGAAAATGTCTGCATCTTTTTCGAGGAGTGGTTCTGCCAGGGTATTTGGTTACTTGACAATTGTGTTGCTTTCAACACTGTAATTACCATTGCTTGATGACTGACTGTATTTCATCAAACTGTTTCGTAGCGAATCACACTACACAAGATGAGCACCAACGGCAACACGGCATGTTTCGTGTCGCCCTTGAATGAATCCGAGGCAGACCCGGAGACTGTGAGGGCCAACATGAAAGAAGTGAGTAGAACATCACCTCCGTTACAATTGAAACGCTCCATGATTTCTGCATGAAAGTAATTTATAGGATTCCATCTATCAGTAGTATACGTGAACGTGATTAACAAATTCGTTGTTGTATTCATTTTTAAACGTCACACTTCAAAGCAAAAGCTAAATTATTTGTTGGTTTCAACTGTCGCTTACGATCTAAGTATATATTAACTAGATCGAAGAGAAAATGTATAAACATGTACTTTTTATTCAGAACAGTGTCAAGAACAGCGACTCCTCGTTCTTCCGTGTCAACGAGGGAGCCATTCCGCGACCTGATTTTCTCGGCAAAAAAATCAACAGCATGTGCGACGGTGTCTCCATCTACTGGCTTACTCCGACGTGTAGCATCAACGGCACCGACGTGGAGACGCCGGGTTCTGAAGGTCGGTTATTAAAACCGTTGCTTCATAAATAACTTACTTTGTAATGAATCGTAGCATTTTGCTTTATTATTATATCAGATTATATCCAAATTGCGTACACAGAATGTTGCTATGGAAATAGTAAGGCGTCGGAATGATTTGAATATTTTGGGGGCGGGCCTTAGCCGTAGCTTTTGCGTATCGCTGATGTTGGACATGACTTTGAGCTGGAAGTCAGGGGAGATGCTATTTGCGATTCCTCGCTGTGTCCTCACATTTTTATTGGTATCATCCTTGCGCGCCAGGGGTCGCACAGATTACACACCTGCATTCCTCATATAACTCTACACACACACACACACACACACACACACACACACACACACACACACACACACACACACACACACACACACACACACACACACACACACACACACACACACACACACACACACACACACACACACACACACACACACAAACAGTCATACACACAGTCATACATACACGCACACACACACACACACACACACACACACACACACACACACACACACACACACACACACACACACACACACACACACACACACACACACACACACACACACACACACACACACACACACACACACACAGACTATAACATGTTTTTTTTCTCTGTAGATGACGTGGAGTCTCGACAGAAGAGGAGGACCCTAAGGTGCGTCATGTGTGGGTGCTACAAGGTGTACGCCCCGTGGGTTGCTTGTGTTAGACGTTACAACAAGAAGACAAGGACTGTCCACTACACGGTGTACTTCCGCGGCAGACCCTTGTACGTCTTCCGTGTGACGAAGGTATGCAACCTGTTCCGACAGTGCTAGTTGCACCCGGACCGGCGTGGAGACATTCGGTCGAGTCACGATAGTCGCCAATGTCACTTATATACTCGGACACTTTTCATTTCTACAGCATTTTGGTTTTGTTTCAAAAAATATAAGCCAAGCTGTAACTACGAGCATTGACTAGGGTCGTTCTTATAAGCCTATATCACGTTACACAGTGCACGTAGCAGTGGTCAGTGTCACAGTACACAGTGCATTTAGCTGTGGCCAGTGTCACATTACACAGTGCATGTAGCAGTGGTCAGTGTCACATTACACAGTGCATGTAGCAGTGGTCAGTGTCACATTACACAGTGCATGTAGCAGTGGTCAGTGTCACTTTACACAGTGCATGTCGCAGTGTTCAGTGTAACGTTACAGAGTGCATGTAGCAGTGGTCAGTGTCACATTACAAAGTGCATGTAGCAGTGGTCAGTGTCACATTACACAGTGCATGTAGCAATGGTCAGTATCACATTACACATTACACAGTGCATGTAGCAGTGGTCAGTCGCTTACTTGTTTGTCTTCGTGTTAGTGGTGTACAAATTGTGGTAATTAAAGCAACTTACCTTTAGGCCGAATCATTGTCACACTAAAATGTATATGGTGTTTTTGTTACTAGAAACATGCTTTGCGATACCATTGTTTTCATGTTTAAAGATTTGATTTAAAGAAAAATAAAGTTTAAAATGCTCACAATGTAGTTGACTTTACATATTATATAGTGGCCCTGTTTGTGAAAGGAATGTCACACGTAATGTTGTCGAATGGCATCAATTGGATTATTCGTTCCCCGCATCAATAAATCACTCTCCAATTAATCAGTCTCTCTCCTAATAAATCAATTACTCATCAATCAGGCAATCACTCTCCAACCAGTCAATCAAACCCAATGAATCACTAATTCGCCCATTTAAACGTGCACTCCACCCGTGAATCATTCACTCCCTTTGTCAATCATTCACTCCCCAATCGATCACACAGTTCTGAAAATTATGTCGATATTGAACACGGTCAGTGGAATGGACTCGACACTCATAAACATTAAAATGATATCAATTGTATATTTCGTTTTTTCTTTCATTCTTGGGACTACCCAAGCTACGGACCTGTACTGTTATCATGGCGAAGCATGAACAAAGTTCCCGTCGAAGTCTCTCTCGGGACAAACGTTAAACAACGACGAGTAAAACAAACCCATCATCAAACGGTCATTCAATACATGATACTGTGATAGTCGCTAAAGAAGTCTAACCAACTGGGCGAATGTTTACCACCTAGCATGCGTGAAAGACAACGCTGTGGCCCATTCGCTCGTACGTTTGATTCAAGGGCAAAGGCAATGTGGCCCCCTCAAAAAAGCTTTAGAAGAACCCCAAGTATCATAACGTTTTCAAGAAACTTGTTGATGACTGGACGGTGAAGCCGGAAGTGATGGCAGATTTGGAGGCCTTCACCTGCCTCATGTACGGTCAGGCTCGCGAGACATCAGTGGATGCTGTGCGAGGTAAGATGCTCATAAAGATGGTGGGATAACACGATAAGCTCACCACCAAGTCCAAGGTTTACCTGGCTCTCCTCCCACACTGCTAATTCTCCATATTGGCCGGGTCAACTACCGACTAGTCAAGTACAAACGGGCCAACCAGCCTCGCTTCTGGCGACCCAAGCCCTACGATGATGGACAGGGATGGGTGAAGACTGAGGTGTACTGGAGCCAGTGTGGTCGTGTGGACCCATTTTACCTCCCCCAGTCATTGACTTGCTTGAGAAAGTTGCTGAGGAGGAGGAGGGAGAAGAGGAAGATGATCAGCACTTTGACTATGATTAGCTGCTTCTTGGCGATGATGATGATTAGTGTGTAGTGTCGAGGGTACGTTTCGGGTAGATAGTTCTTGCGTAGACGTAGATACTGATCGTAGTGGGTAGATTTCGTGTAGTTTCCTTTATTCTTGGACTCGTAATTAGCCCATTTTCTGCCTAGTAGTGGCATATAATGTTGAGTCAGTGCTTATGCGCAATCACCTATCCTTAACTTAGTATTTGACTCGATTTCAGGCATGAAAATATGGTAATATGTGCATTTTGAAGCAATAGATATGTTTGAATCGTCAAAATAACCATCTCAAGCGATTCATCATGCCACAGTTATACGAAAAAATGGGTTCATTTTTCTTTGTACGATGATTGGTTCAAAAGTTACGGGTATCCTTGATTTTACCAGTCGCGCGTGACAAAATCCAAGCTGGCCGCCAAACGGATCTGTAGCCGGGGGTGTAGCCAATCGGCTGGCCGCCTACTCTTCCGATACAGTAATATAATAAAAAATAAACAGAAAAATAATAATATAAATGAAGTCAATAAGATTGTCTAAATAGTCATAAAATATATAAATATATATTAGGAGTTGCATTAAAATAAAAACAATTATGCATAATCAGCAGCCATAACATATCAATTAGAAAATAATTAGAATAATAAATTATTAATTGTCATATTGAAAGTAATACAAACATTGCGATAATAGTAAAGTAAGGGTCATTTCTTATATAGCGCAGTATGCAGTCGTGTGGACAACTCAAACCGCTTTACACTTTATTTCCTGGCACATTTGTTCAATCAAACAATATGTCGACTTCTCTGGGAAGCATTCAGCAACGCTGCAATTAATGCACAAATATCCACAATTGTCTATAACCAGGTACTCGTGCATACTGTTGAGTGAAATGAAGCAACATAAACTGAACGAACTTGCCCAGGGTTCGACACCGCAGCACAGGATTCGAACCCGGGTTATCTCGGTCGAGAATTCGAAGCTCTATCCTTTGCACCACTGCGCACCATGGAGACTCATGCTGATGTACGAGGACTACACATTAAAGGCAAACTGAAGTATTGTGCTTTAAAACAGCGTAAATCTTTCGGCAGCGCGTTTCAGAGTGTCGGTCCTGCGCACGAGAACGAAAGTCGTCCATAACGTTCAATGTTGTACCGCGGTACAGTTAGTAGCCCGTGGTCTGTGGACAGTAGGGCGCGGCGCGGCACGTACGGTGAGGCGAGACAGGCCGGCGTCCGGTCGTGGATAGCGAGTCACTTGTACTGGATTCACTATTTCACCGGCAACCAGTGCAGGCGTCTCAGTGCCGCAGTGTTATGTTGTTGAAATTCTGGCCCAAAACGTCTTTATAAAAAAAGTTCAACCAGGCAATTGTTTACAGCGACAACTGTGTGACGTCATTTTAATGTACGTCACTGAATCTAGTAACAACGCCCATCGTTCGTATCTCGCCAAAGCCAACATATATAATTACGATTAATTTCGCTGCAAGCTAATAGTCGCCGGACCACCGTCTCGATTGAAAAAATGCTAAAGATAGGCCTTGGCTGCGTTTATATCAGTTAGTCTAAGAAATGAAGACAGAATGCGTTTTGTTAAAAAAAAATCAAAAATTAGATCGGTAAAATACATATGGTGAAAATACATAAATATTTATGGTAAGAGAGGAAACTCGGAGACAAACATATTTCAGTAAGAATTTTGCATTACGGTAGTATATAAACTTTGACCGGATGACATAATAAAGATAGTAGGAATGTGATGTCTAACATGCAAACGAGATGGGAAACTGAACCCTTGTACAGCCCCATCAAAGTTTCTCAGGCACACATTCCTACAACATGACAATATTACAGACATACATTTGTCGCTATAGAGGTATAACTCCACTACGAATATAAACCTAACCAAACAATACAAACATTCCACTACCAATAGACACATGCAATTACAAAAAGGTGGGGCCATTCCGCCTATCCTATATAAACATAAAGAGAAATATACCGTTTGTAAAACAAAAAGCCTGTCGACGCACCAAAACCCAACACATTCAACAATTGGGGATATGCCCCTGGTTTTCAAACCGAAATTTGGGAAAGCGCTGCAACATCCATCGCATATAAATTAATTTACGGTGGCAACAAACACGACTGTGAAAGGATCATTTTCAAGTCGCTATTATAAATCACGACCCTTTGCGTGTTCGCAAATAACATGACAGATACTTCCCTCGTTTACTCGTTGACAGAAGCGTATCGATGAGACATTTGACATTGAGCTAGGAGATGCGTGCGAGGAGGCACGTATATTGCGGGACGTGTCTAGATACATGTATCCAGTGGAAAACTACCAACACGTTTACGATATATTACCATATTGGACGGGGACAATATCAACTTTTTGTACACCCGTAGGCAATGGATGTTAATTTATAGCAATCGTAATAAGTGTAAATTCTGGACTCTTACAACTAGAAAATATATGTTGCCATTTTCTGTTAACCATTACTAACTTCTAACAAACGTCAAAGGTACTGTTTCATCCCCACAAATCAACTACACTTCGGATTTACGTGGGCTATGTTTGGTCAGAATTTATTAATGTTCACAGAGGAATGCCAAAGAGAGTGTCCATTGGTAATCTCATGGTCTGTTTTTGTATGTGATGAGATTGATGTCATCTTCATAGGGTGGCGAAATAATAACATTGCGTTCGCTGAGATAGTATCCATATATTTTCATTCATATTTAAAAATTATATATATTCACATTATCCAGTATTACAAAATGGTAAATAACTATAAACAAATACTATTATATATATATATATAATATATATATATATATATAATATAATATATATATATATATAATATTAAGACGGAATAGTCAACTATTATTCATATTGATATGGTCTTTCATGACAATTATGTCGTTCAAGGGTGTGCTAAGTCAGTTAACGATTCACAGGCCCCAAATATATGCCAGCTAGGTCGACGAATGCACATGATATCATCATCAGTTTTCTTCCGACTACGGTGAAGGGATGGCATTGCCTACACAGATCGAAGTGAGTCCTCAATAGATACAACAGCCAAAATACGGCCGCATATCTTCGTTCCGAGTTCGTCTACCGTGTGCTTGGTATTCTGCCCATTGAACACGCAATCCATTTTGTGCATTTCTGTCAGATGAAAAGATAATTTAATCTTAGACATAACTCTCAAGAAACATGACTTAGGTTTGGATATTTCAAACGCATTTTACGGTTTCCTTCAGCATCTTAGCAAGTTACGTCACATTTGGAGAAAGAAACGAATGCATAATAAAAACAGGCGAGAGACCCTCGGTGCCTCGGACTAGAGGCGCCGACAATGATCCAAAGTGAACGTATGAATATAGTTATGTTCATGGTTAACGTGAAATATACTTAGTAGGCCCTGCTCAATTCCCCAAGTATGCGTCGATTTTGGCGCATTAGCGTAGTAGGTAAAAGTATCTCAATTCAGAGGACGAAAGCTCGAATTATGCTGTTATCTTTTTGAAGCTTGGGCAATGTTGTTGAGTACACGTTACTCCAGTTTACTCAAGTGTAAAACTGAGTAGCAATGGCTACAGATTGTTGAGTGTGCGTTAACGAATACGATAGTAGTCTGGTATTAATTCCAACGAAACTGAATACCTCCCAAATAAGTTGTCCTGGTATACCATTAAACATATACGCCAGTTGTGACGGTTAATACCTTCTGAGCTGTCATACGTTATGTAGGCTACACCGCGTTATAATCAACATACCTTTTACATCATCAACCATATCATCATAATCATCCATATATATATTTATGTTGATGATTTCACTGTCCTTAAGTGAAAACTTCCAAAACTAGGACGTTTCGTAGACATCCGAATGGGTGTTTATGTTCGCGTATGTTTATAGCACCGTTAGGACATAATGCAGTCGATTTGTGTTTTTCTCGTTTTAACACACTGCAGCACTTGCTTTGTTTGCCAACGTAATATCCCCGTAGTATCCACATTCAAATACCTGGGTGCAATTATCACAGACGAGGGGTCCAAACCTGAAGTGCTATCCATGATTGGACAGACAACGGTCGCGCTGACAAGACTAAAAGCCAACTGGAAGGATAACATCTCACTCAGCTCAAAAATCACTCTGATGCGTTCCCTTGTGATGTATGCATTTTCACTTGCGAGATATATGGACCATTACATTTTTTTTATAGCAGATCTGCAAAAAAATCCAAGGCCAAGGAGATGAGATGCTACCGCAAAGTCCTGCGCATCTCGTACAAGGACCATTTCACCAACGAAGAAGTCCGCAACATAATTAAAGAAGTCATCGGACCCTGACGACAATCAAGAAACAAACGCTAATGTTGTACAGTCATGTTACTAGCTCAACCGGCCTTGCAAAAACCGTCCTGCAAGGCACTGTGCCAAGTCCTCAGTGGAGCCCCAACGACCGCCTGGTTATGAGACAGTGAGTAAGTAAGTAATATCCCCGGACTCCGCCGTTGTTATTGAAAGCCGTAACACAGTATACCGAGAGCTTTTTACCCAGGAGGGAGCAGTGATCAAAATAACTGTGTCACGACGACTGACTGCACGCCGCTCCCAGATGGCAACAGGTCAGGGTGACCGTAACCTCGGGGCGACGTGTTTATTGCAACAACAACATTAACCTCTTTACATTATGTTATTATTGTTTATCCCACTACTACGTGTGAGTGTGTGTGTGTGTGTGTGTGTGTGTGTGTGTGTGTGTGTGTGTGTGTGTGTGTGTGTGTGTGTGTGTGTGTGTGTGTGTGTGTGTGTGTGTGTGTGTGTGTGTGTGTGTGTGTGTGTGTGTATGTGTGAGTGCATGTGTGTGTATGCGTGTCTGTGTGTCTGTGTTTGTGTGTGCGTTTATTTGTGTGTTTGCGTGTGCGGGCGGGCGTGCATGCGTGCGTGCGCGTGCTTGTATATAAGTGTAACTTCTGATGCATCTATTTGTTTGCGTACATGCGTGCGTGCGTGTGTGTGTGTATGTTTGTGAGTGTGTGTGCGTGAGTGCCTGTATTATAAACAGTGTATAAAAAGGTAGTGGTTCAATCTTATTTTGCGCGATATCCAATCCTTAGGCCTTATAAAAATAATTCCTGGTTACTCATCTGACCAAAAATTAAATGAGAGGTGCGGATTTTTTATATGCTGGTGATTATCAAAGTGGGTCATTTTCGACAATCGACAACAATAAATGCGTACCGAGTGTATTTCTTGGAAGCGACAATCCCTATTGCCGCCCACACGTATGTTTTAATTAACCTGATGAGGAATCGGGAATTATTGTAAAGTGGCCTTAGGATTGTTTAGTGCGTTTCAATAAAAGTGCACGAATAATTTGTTGGTTCATTGTTATTTGCGGAAGTCGTCTGCCTCCCCGTATGATCGTTGAATAACCCAGTTTTCAAACAGGACCCTACGAGTGTCGCATGAAGTGAGAACGTCATCGAGAAAAATTGCTTGAGTACGTTTAGGCTGAAAAGTTCTTTTTTGTGACACAGTTTCAGTACTAAGCCATGGGCGGTTTTTAAACAGCCAGTCGGCCACATATATCGTGCATCTTCGAGTTCTGGGTGATACCTTCGTTAGGGGGCTATGGTTGAACAAAGGTTCTTTTATGTTGCTGATATTTCTGCGGTTGCAATACTATAAGTATGGTTTTTGGCATGAATTCGGTGGTGTAGATTCCTGGGAACTGGTTAGTCAGCCAGTCGTGATCGTGTCAAGCTTAATTTCGTCTGCTGATTTTAATCATCTTAATTTGGTGATGGTTAATTGGTTTAAGACTTTGGGGTGGTTTAAGGAGAGATATGTATAGCCGTGATGGAGATACTAGAAAGGTCACCACCATGTGTAATGTTTTTAGGAACCGAAGTCCCACCCTGATCTCAACCGCAGCTCTGCATGTTGGGATGTGTACTCACGTGTTGTAATGTGGCTCCAGCCAAACAGATCACAACCAGCGAAGCAGCAACTCGACTCTTAGAAAGAAGTTTCACAATAGTCGCCCGACTGGACGGAGACCATACAGCAGTCCGGCTAACCGGTGAAATGGTCCCTATGCAGCCCGAGCCACTGCGGCTTTCCTGCAAGACCGGCTGTAGCGGCCACACCTGATCTGAGCCCGTCGAACATAGCAACATACATTTACAACTACCGTCGTGATCAACGAGAATACTGAAACGACTCATTTCTTACAAGTAGACGTCCAAGTTGTTTATAGATGTCGACCAACTTAATGGTGTTAGAGACGGCGTGCAGGCAATATATATATACATATATATAAATATATATATATATATATAAAACACGCCCGACTGGGAAGCAACTCCATTCATACAGGATTCACTGGGTTAGAAATAGACACCACCACTCTTTGAGTCCACGACAGATTACACATTCCCCCTGTGATCTTACTTGTACTATATATATATATATATATATATATATATACAAAATAAAAAACTATCATTGGACCCACTGGATCATATACCAATGTACATGGTATGTATATATATATATATATATATATATATATATATATGACTGTTTTGATTTGTACTGGCACCTGGTGACCCACCCAACAATACGTTATGTTAACGGGAGTATTGCAACTGAACTCTGCTGTGGGCATTACTAAATAAAAATAATATCAGTCAACCAACATTCCTTATACAATTGTTGTATGTCTACATACTTGCATTAAAATTCACCCTTAGAAACGCATGCGCACGCGTGTTTGTACGAACGCAACGTACGCGAACTCACACGTTTGTGTTACTGTTCGTGCATGCGTGCGTGTGTGTGCGTGTGTGTGTGTGTGTTTGTATGTGTGTGTGTGTGGGGGGGTGTGGGTGTATGTGTGTGTGTGTGTGTGTGTGTGTGTGTGTGTGTGTGTGTGTGTGTGTGTGTGTGTGTGTGTGTGTGTGTGTGTGTGTGTATGGTGTGTGCGTGCTCGCGCATATGTATGTGCGTGTGCGTGCGTGCGAGCTGCCGTTATGTATGGTGCTAGTTTGTCGACTTGCCACAAACGTCTCGTAGTTTCCGGTTGACATCAATTCTGAACCAACACATGACTACGTGAATTCCATTTCTGACTGATAGCACAAAACCCGCCGACTTGTCGTGACTGGACTAAATAAAACAAGACACAGTGTAAAACACTGGTGTTTAAGACGTTGAGTTATAAACGCCCGTCGTATACATTTTAACAACTAAGTGAATAGTTGTTAACACCGGAGTTGAATTCAACTAAACACATCGTATTACAACCGTTTAGACGTTTATCGTAATATTGATCAACATATACTGTAAATCCATACGACCTTCATTCAAACCAGTACATTTTGTCTTTTTGTTTCTGCGTCCACCTCTTCAGCAGTTTAACAAGATTAAACGAGATTTAACAATATTGCCACCCAGAGAATTAACTCTAGGTGGCAGGTGGACAAGGAAGCCCTTTGGCTTATCGAGAGTCCGACCCTTTTAATTATGAGTATCCCGCCCTTCTGAGGTATGTGTCGATTTTATTTTTAAACATATTCACGTTACTAGCACCCACACAATCAGCAGATAATCTGTTCCATTCATTTACAGTCCTTTGTGAAAATGAGAACTTTCTTATATGTAATCTACACTGCTCCTTTGCTAATGTAACTTCATGTCCTCTAGTCCTTCTATCTTTCTTAACTGAGAAAGAAATATTTCTATCAATATTTTCATAACCATTCATTATTTTAAACACTTTTCTCTCCTCTCAATCTCCTGGTCTCTAGTTTTAATGTTAATCCACATTCTTTTAGGCGAATTTCATAACTAAGATCTCTCAGTGTTGGTATCATTTTAGTCGCTCTCCTCTGTACTCTTTCTAGCATATCTATGTCCTTCCTGCGATATGGCCTCCACGCTTGTATACAATATTCTAAATGAGGCCTCACTGTTGCTTTGTACAGCGGTATTATTAGCTCTTTTTCCTTATACGTTATGTTTCGCCTAATTAATCTAAGGATTTGATTTCCCTTTGAAGCTGCAATTCCGCACTGCACCTTCATATCAGCACTACTGTTTAACCCTAAGTCCTTTTCTTTTACAGTACTACTTAGTACAGTACCCCCCATTGTATACTCTACCTCTTCTTTCCCATGTCCTGCGTGGAGGCATTTACATTTCCCAAAATTGAACAGCATTTGCCACTTTTCAGACCATTTGATCAACTTGTCAAGATAATCTTGTAAATGTTGCCTATCTCCATCACTTTTAATCCTTCTAAACACTTTTGTATCATCCGCAAATTTCAACACCTTGCTTGTTATTTGTCGTTGATATATATATTAAGAATAATATAGGTCCTAGTACTGATAACTGTGGTACCCCACTCAATATCAATTTCCAGTTTGAAGCCTCCCCATCAACTACTATAAATTGTCTTCAGTCAATCAGCCATTGTTCTATCCAGTTTATTATACCATTTCCCATGCCATGGGCCTTTAGTTTAAGCAGTAATCTTTGATGCGATACTTTGTCGAAAGCTTTTTGAAAATCTAAACGCATAGAGTGTGTGTCTGTTGAGAGAGTTTTGCTCGTTGGCAATGGTACCGAGGTTGATGATGATGATGTTTTGATGGCCATCAACATTCAATACGTACTGGTGCTCCTATCGACGGGTAAGAATTTCCCGATGTCTGCCAAGGAAGCTACAGAAATACCATAGCAAGGTAGGTAGTCTGTGAGTGTGTGTGTGTGTGTGTGTGTGTGTGTGTGTGTGTGTGTGTGTGTGTGTGTGTGTGTGTGTGTGTGTGTGTGTGTGTGTGTGTGTGTGTGTGTGTGTGTGTGTGTGTGTGTGTGTGTGTGTGTGTGTGTGTGTGTGTGTGTGTGTGTGTGTGTGTGTGTGTGTGGAGTGTGTCTGTGTGTGTGTCTTGTGTGTGTGTGTGTGTGTGTGTGTGTGTGTGTGTGTGTGTGTGTGTGTGTGTGTGTGTGTGTGTGTGTGTGTGAGTGTGTGTGGGCTTCTTTAATCTGTGTGTATATCTGTGTTAAAACAGTAATTATAATACAATGAAATGAAGCACAGTCTGTGTGAACCTAGATTTTTTAATTTGCAGTTTTTATATTCTCGTATAAGCCAACAACTCAGCTGAATTTCATCAACATTGGAGTCGGATCATGCAAACATGGCCTAAAAGTGATTGATTTGACACGGAATGACCATGCTTTTTTGACAGTTGCTGGTGATGCATGTTACAGATTGGCGAGGTCTCCGTAAGTAGACGGCTCAAGTGTAGTTGGGTTCAATATCAATGACGCTTGTGAATGAGGGCAGCAACCGTGAACAACGCAACAGTCTCTTAATTACATACATCGGGAATGTACACCATACCCAGTATAGAGCTTAATTACATACAATACGTTGAGACAGTTCAAAGACGTTTAGCCGGCAACTTAACATATACATCGAATTGTCACTTTCCTATGTATCGTCTCGCCTCGTAGTCAAGCGCCAATTCGTCCCGTTAGCCCGACTCGGCTAGCTCGCCACAAGAGATCGCTCCACGACTCGACAACCGTCCGCCGGAGGTGCCCTTCTTTGTTGCCTGCACGTTCTGATCGCCGTCACATGCGTTCGCCCGGTTCCATTCACCCAGCTCGGCCGACCCCCTACGAGGAATCACGCCTCGTCCAGATAGCTGTCTGTAGGCGACGCTCGTCCTCGATACGATCGCCTGACACGTGTCTCCGCCACACGGTCGCTCTCACCGCCGCTGCACCGGTCGGTCCGCTGCCACACGCACAACCTCTCTCCCTGTCCCGTTGACCCTGTTCGGTCGACCCGCTACGTGTAATCGCTGCCGCACTCCGTTCGCTGCCGCACGCATTCGAACCGCTGTCACACCGTCTTATAATGGGAACATAATCTTGTTACTGCTTTCCATACAACATTGCATGCCTACCGCTAAACAGCAGGGTGGCACACCCATTACAGCTTTTTCTCTTTCTCAAAAATCTACACGTGCCCCGACATCTCCAATATGCTCTTTCTACCTGACATCGGATTCTATACCTAGTCTTAAACAGTATAACACATGACCGGATTGAGCTGGTAAGAGGCGCGACAATGAGCCATACCTAATTTATGCATCGTGAAAACAACCCTGTAACAATGTAATCGCCCACGACGCGAGTTAGTTATTAAGTTAATCATAACTCCATTGAGTGCACTTGCACTCGTCTGTCAAATATTACGCAACACAATCTGCTCTGTCTACGACTGTCTGCGTACAAGCCTGATCTTTCTACTACTACAAAATGACAAGGAAATACGATTCTGAAAATATATAAATAGCAGAAATGCTACAGTGCACTGATATCAGTGCCCGACTTCCCTGACCCAGTTTCGGGCACTTGATTATAGTAAGACTTGTTCTCCTCATCGTTCCCTGTCTGCGGGGGTGAGGTTGGCTTGGATACGTCGACATTTTATTTTCTTTCTCTTCCTCTTCTTTCTCTCTCTTCCTCCTCATTGCGCTTGCACTAATTTATCTACCACCTTTCTCCATTATCCCGTCTTTTGCTTTTTTTCGCCATTCCTTTTCCATCCCCCCAGGTCTCTCTTCACGCAATCATCACACCGCAGTCTCAGTCGCCCTCGTCTTCTTTTTCCCTCCACTTTCCGGGCATCTGCTTTCTTTGTCAACCGTTCTTCTCCTATTCGGTCCACATGTCCTGCCCAGTTCAAACGACTTCTCACCAACTTCTTCTTGAAACTTTCTTTCACACCAACATCCTCCCTCAGCTCTTTCACTAGTCGCTTTTTCATTCCCTTTACTCCCATAATTCTCCTGCCCCAGTTCTGTTTGCACAATTGTACCCTCTCCTGTTGTTTCTCTGGCATTGCTATAGTTTCGAGGCCATACAGGTAGGCTGGTGTCACACATATGCATATAACCTTCTCCTTGAGTTTTCGCAATATGTATCCCATCATACTTTCTATTTCCCTTGATGCATTCGCCCTGGCTTGTATTCTCCTGCGAATTTCTGTCTCTGAGGAGCCATCCCACATACCGCTCCGCCCAGGTATACTCTTTGTTTTCGTTTCTTCCCCTGCAGGTGTATTTCCAGGTTTTTGTTGCCCAACCCACAGCACATTTGTCTTTTCTACATTCACTTTCAGTCCATGTTTGCTGAAGATATCCTTCCACTTTATCAGTTGTTCCTATAAATCCCCTTCCTCGTCCGCTACCACTGCTAGATCGTTTGCATATAGTAGTTTCTGGAGAATATCTTTCGTACTGGTCTTTCTACTTATCAGTTCCATCACTGCGATAAACAGCAGTGGGCTCAGGGCACTCCCCTGTCTCAAGCCAACGTTCACTCTGAATTCTTCTGAGATTCCTGGTCCACACACCACTCTGCCATTCGTTTCTGCCCTTCATTTCTTCATATTTCACTTCCACCATCCTGACCTCTACCTCTGTGACCCCCATTCATCTCAATGTCGCCATTGCCATCTCTTTCGGTACCGTGTCGTAAGCTTTCTCCATGTATATTGAACCCACAGCCATACTCTCATGCCCCTCCAACTTGTTTTCGATCAGCTGCCTCAGCGCAAACATCCCATCAGCTGTACCTCTTCCTCTTCTAAAGCTCTGTTCTTCTTCTTCGATTTCTCCTTCCATTATTGTTCTTATCCTTCCATCCAGGATTTTCTCCATAATCTTCAGCATATGACTCAGCAACGTGATGTCTCTGTCTTTTCCTGGGTCATGCACGTTTCTCTTTCTTTTTCATACCGGAACTATTAGCCCTGTTCTCCGCTCCTCTGAGATATTTCCCTCTCTCATGCAGGTATTCAACAATCTTCAAGACTACAACAGTTTATTTCAACTTTTGATATTAATTCAGAGAGGATAGGGTATCAGATGAGGTCGTCCCGTAGAACGCCACCTTATCTTAATCTGTTCAATCCATCCTTTATCCTATATCCAAACCTTTTCCGTTCATTCTAACTCATCCTCGTTCGTTCCATCATTTATCGACATAGTATATCATTTTAGTAGTCAGTTCCATCATATTTCGTCCTACTGTGTTCATTTTATTTCATCGTAGTTCGTTCCATAATCTATCATCCTAGTCCTTTCCATCTTATATCGCCCTAGTTCGCTCCATCCTATCTCGTCCTATTCCTTTCTATCCTATCTCGTCCTAGTCTCTTTCCATACTAACTCTTTCCAGCAAGTTGAGTGTAGGCCCTACATGCCCAGTGACTCAATCATATTGAGTGTAGGCTCAACACGTTCAATGGATGAACCAAACTGGGTGTTCATGTTCCGATCAACCAAACAATGAAGGCCTTACATGCTCAATGGGTCTGCGGAAGTGAAAGTGCATCCTAGAGATCATGGCATCAGCGTCAGGGTCATAAGGAATCATTGTGGCCAAAATATATGAAATAACGGTGGCAAAACAAGCACAAGTGTATTTGCTGCCCATACGAATGAATACATGAACAATCATATTATACTACGTGTTGCATTAATTAGCATGCCCAGTAAACAGTTATATTAAATGTTGCACGATATGTACTGTGTGAAGGGGATCGGTGGATAGGACAGTTTCCGTGAAACCACAGCAAATTTACATCATGCGATCAAGCTAGCCTGACCGCACTCGACGGTGTCGCCTCGTTTAAACAGTAATTTAGCAAAAACGCTTTAAAAACAATTAATATGCACAAGAAAGCTCATAATTAGCATATCATCAGCTACTCTATAATATAATGTTTGGCAACGCATGGAAATGTGCAAGCTTGTATGTTGTGCCAGTGCGTTACTTACAAGTATCTCAACACCTTTACACTAGATAATGCCTCTCCAGCAATTGTATTCCACGTTTCAGGTGATTCATGCAAAAATAGTTGTCACTACTGATGGTTACAGCGCGGAAATGCTAGCATAGCTATGATCGGACACGCGTTTATAACTAAACATTTTAAAAACCCGAGTTTTTACACTGTGTCTTGTTTTATTCAGTCATGACAAGGCGGCGGGTTTTGCGCTATCAGTCAGAAATGGAATTCAACTATTCCTATGTTGGTTCGGAATTGATGTCAACCGGAAACTACGAGTCGTTTGTCGCATATCAAAAAACTACCACCACCGATCATGGATAACGGCAGCTAGCACGCACGCACGCACGCACGCACGCGCATAGACATACGCGCGAGCACGCACACACCACACACACACACACACACAGACACACATACACAGAATTGTATGAGGTATGTTGGTTGACTGATATTATGTTTATTTAGTAATGCCCACAGCGGAGTTCAGTTGCACTAATCCTTTTAGCATAACGTGTCACTGGGTGAGTCAACACGTGCCAGTACAAGTCAAAACAGTCACACACACACACACACACACACACACACACACACACACACACACACACACACACACACACACACACACACACACACAGATATATATATATATATATATATATACATATATATATATATATATATATATATATATACATATTATATATATATATATATATATATATATACATTGGTATAGGACCCAGGTTACACATTCCCCCCGTGTGGGATCGTTTACTTCCCCTGACATAGATACCAATTAGAAGGGACCAACGTGGTCTCTGTATTTTATTGTATATTGTTCTTTTCCATACCGGAACTATTAGCCCTGTTTTCCACTCCTCTGGGATATTTCCCTCTCTCATACAGGTATTCACCAATCTTCAAGACTACAACAGTTTATTTCAACTTTCGATATTAATTCAGAGAGGATAGAGTATCAGATGACGCCATCCCGTTGAACGCCACCTTATCTTAATCTGTCCAATCCATCCTATATCGACCTTTTCTGTTCATTCTATCTCATCCTCGTTCGTTCCATCATTTATCGTCATAGTATATCATTTTAGTCAGTTCCGTCATATTTCGTCCTACATCTGTCTGACTTATATAAACAGTACTGTCAAGTACTCAACACACTACTTGACAAACATGCACCTATAAAATCCAAATGGGTGTCAGAAAGGCCACCGGCTCCATGGATGACTTCCGAAATTATACTATCTAAAAAGCGTCGTCGTTATTTAGAGCGTGTATGGCGCAAATCACGCTCGCCATTAGATAGATCGCGCTATTCTAAGCAATGTCACCTCTGCAACAGACAAATGGCTAAAGCTAAATCAGATTATTTTACAGATATGGTCATAAATAAGTCTGATAATCCGCGTCAGTTATGGAACTACATCAATAACATTCTACACATACGGCCTACTCCATCGCTACCTGATCATGTGTCAATTAAGTCTCTATGTGATTCGTTCTCTTGTCACTTCAAGAATAAAATCAGTATTATTCGTTCTGCTTTCCCACTTCATAATATAAGTAATGTCAGTGTGGACTTTCCACAAGTAAATTCTCAACTTGTATCATTTGAACCTGCAACAGTTGGTGAAGCTAGGAAAATAATTATGTCCTCCCAAATAAATCTTGTGCACTTGATCCAGTTCCAACAATACTGCTAAAAACATGTCTCGATACACTAATTGGACCTATGACAAATATTATAAATGCTTCACTTTGCTCTGGCTGTTTTCCTGATGATTTTAAATACGCCCATGTCATACCACTTCTTAAGAAGTCATCTCTGCCTAAGCAAGACCTAAACAGTTATAGACCTATTTCTAATCTCAGCTTCATTTCCAAAATACTAGAAAAGGTTGTAGCAAGTCGTCTAAGGTCTCACATTAGCACAAATGTCTTAACTAATGTGTCACAATCAGCATATAGGCAGTTTCATTCAACAGAGACTGCCCTCTTAAAGGTTCATAATGACATTAACTTGAACATTAATAATGGTAAAGTGACTGCACTTACCTTACTAGATCTCTCTGCCGCGTTTGACACGATTGATCACAGCATTCTCATTGAACGCCTATTAAATTGGTACGGCATATCTGGCACAGCTCTAAGCTGGTTTTCTTCGTATGTAACGAAACTATAAAGATTGGGAACTGCTTTTCAGCTGCACAGCCGGCTTTATTTGGTGTTCCCCAGGGTTCTGTTCTTGGGCCTTTGCTTTTTACTCTTTACACCACGCCACTAAGCTCTGTTATACAAAGACATAACTTAGATCATCATCTTTATGCTGATGATACTCAGATCTACATTTCGTTGGCTACCCCGGATACAAATCGCTCCCTTAACCAACTTAGTGATTGCCTTCAAGATATCTTCCATTGGATGACTGACAGCAAGTTGAAATTAAATGCAAATAAAACTGAATTGATCATTATTGGTACTCCAATGCAGCGCTGTAAACTGAATGGTTTTTTCCCTACGCGTATTTTGAATCAGTATATCACGCCAGCAACCTCGGTGCGGAATCTAGGAGTGATCTTTGATAGTAACTTCAATTTCCGACAACAATATCTCAAACATGTCGCTGCTGTTTTTATCATATTCGTGATCTTCGCCGTATTCGCCAGTGTATGTCATTTTCTGTTGCTAAGACTATTGCAACAGCACTTGTTAGCAGCAGACTTGACTATTGCAATTCCCTCCTTTATAATATCGCTAGCAAGGATATCACAAAACTTCAGCGTGTCCTAAATTGTCTAGCAAGAGTAGTTACAAGATCTCCTCGTTTTTTCTCGCTCAATGCCACTTTTGAAATCTTTGCATTGGCTTCCTGTACGATATCGTATAATATTTAAGATATGTACCATTACATACCAGGCACTGTCCAATAAGCAACCATCTTATTTGTATTCATTGGTTACTCCTGTAAGAAAATCTATCCAGCTTCGATCATCTAGTTCTGACCTACTTTTTGTTCCTAGAGTCAACACTAACATTGGAACTAGGGCTTTTTCTGTTGCTGCACCAACTCTTTGGAATATGCTTCCTCTTAGTGTCAGATCGGTTGAAAATATAAAAAAATTCCGTCGTCATTTAAAAACGTATCTTTACAACCTTGCTTATCCACCGTAGCTCCCTAGCGCCTTGACCCATCTGTTGAAAACTGAAAAACTACTTATGGATTTTGAGATTGACCAACCCTTTTGTTTTGATGCGCCTCTGAGCTTGGTTTCCAAGGATTTAGGCGCAATAGAAGTTATCTTATTATTATTATTTATTATTACTGTTAATTTAATTTCATCGTAGTTCGTTCCATAATCTATCATCCTAGTCATTTCCATCTTATATCGCCCTAGTCCGCTCCATCCACAAACTGGGTGAACATGCTCCGATCAACCAGACAAGATTTAACAAGATTTAACAAGATTGCCACCCAGAGAATTAACTCTAGATGGCAGGTGGACAAGGAAGCCCTTTGGCTTATCGAGAGTCCGACCCTTTTATCTATGTGTATCCCGCCCGTCTGAGGTATGTGTCGATTTTATTTTTAAACATATTCACGCTACTAGCACCCACACAATCAGCAGGTAATCTGTTCCATTCATTTACAGTCCTTTGTGAAAATGAAAACTTTCTTATATCCAATCTACTCTGCTCCTTTTCTAATGCAAGTTCATGTCCTCTAGTCCTTCTATCTTTCTTAACTGAGAAAAACATATTTCTATCAATATTTTCATAACCCTTCAATATTTTAAACACTTCTATCTGATCTCCTCTCAATCTCCTGGTCTCTAGTGTTGTTAAACCGCATTTTTTTAGGCGTATTTCGTAACTAAGATCCCTCAGTTTTTGTATCATTTTAGTTGCTCTCCTCTGCACTCTTTCTAGCATATCTATGTCCTTCCTGCGATATGGCCTCCACGCTTGAATACAATATTCTAAATGAGGCCTAACTATTGTTTTGTACAGCGGTATTATTAGCTCTTTTTCCTTATACGTTATGTTTCTCCTAATTAATCCAAGGATTTGATTTCCCTTTGAAGCTGCAATTCCGCACTGCTCTGAAATCTTCATATCAGCACTAATGGTTAACCCTAAGTCCTTTTCTTTTACAGTAGTACTTAGTACAGTACCCCCCATTGTATATTCTACCTCTTCGTTCCCATGTCCTGTGTGGAGGCATTTACATTTCCCAAAATTGAACAGCATTTGCCACTTTTCAGACCATTTGATCAACCTGTCAAGATCATCTTGTAAATGCTGTCTATCTCCATCACTTTTAATCCTTCTAAACACTTTTGTATCATCCGCAAATTTCAACACCTTGCTTGTTATTTCATCATCCAAATCGTTGATATATATTAAGAATAATATAGGACCTAATACTGATCCCTGTGGTACCCCACTCAATACCGATTTCCAGTTTGAAGCCTCCCCATCAACTACTACACGTTGTCTTCTGTCAATCAGCCATTGTTCTATCCAGTTTATTATACCATTTCCTATGCCATGGGCCTTTAGTTTAAGCAGTAATCTTTGATGTGGTACTTTGTCAAAAGCTTTTTGAAAATCTAAGTAGACGATATCTACTGGTGATCCCTCATCTACCCACTTAGTGATGTCTTCCAAAAAACATAACATATTTGTTAAGCATGACCTCGCTTTAAAAAAACCATGCTGAGATGGGTTTATCAAGTTTTGTTTAACAAGAAAATCCACCATGTGATCTTTAATTAGTCTTTCTAATAATTTACAAATCACTGATGTTAAACTCACTGGTCTATAGTTCTCTGACTTGTTTCTCGAACCTTTTTTGAATAACGGTATAATGTTTGCTTCTTTCCATTCTAAAGGAACCACTCCCTCTTCTAATGACAAGTTGAAAACTGTTGCAAGTGGTATGCTAATTTGTTCTACAATTTCCAATAGTAGTTTGGGTGGAATACCATCCACTCCAGGTGATTTATTATCCTTCATAGCCCTTATTTTCTTAGCTACCATTTCCGGGGTTACAATTAATTGTCCTAAATAGTCTGAATCTGCCCCCTTTAACTTAGCCTCTGGTATTGGCAGTAAACTAATATCTTCCCTGGTAAACACTGAACTAAAGTACTCATTCAGGTCTTCTGCCATTATGAATCCCTCTGATATTATATTTCCAGCACTATCTTCTAGAGGACCGACCTTATCTTGAACTTTCTGTTTGCTTCGAACATACGCATAAAAACTCTTGCTGTCATGTTTTATATTACTAGCTAATTGTTGTTCATAGCTACAGACAATGAAGGTCTTACATGTTCAATGGGTGAAAGTGCATCCTAGAGATCATGGCATCAGCGTCAGGTACATAAGGAATCATTGTGGCCAAAATACATTAAACAACGGTGGCAAAACACGCACAAGTGTGTATGCTGCCCATACGAATGAATACACGAACAATCATTCATTTGAACATTTGTTAAATTATACTCTGTGCTGTAGTTATATTAAATGTTGCACAGTATGTTATGCAGGCTCAAACATAATATAGCAAGTGTGAAGGGGATCGGTGGATGGGACAGTTGACGTGAAACTACAGCAAATTTACACCATGCGATCAAGCTAACCTGACCACACTAATTAGTAATAACGGTTTTAAACAAAATTCATGTGCACAAGAAAACTCATAATTAAGCATATTTTAAGTTGTTTTATAATATAATGTTGGGGAATGCAAAAGGTATGTTGTGCCAGTGCGTTATTTATAAGTATCTCACCACCTTTACACTAGATAATGCCTCTTTTGCAATTATATTCCACGTTTCAGTTGATTCATACAAAAGAGTTGTCACTACGTTTGGTTACAGGGCGGAAAATACTAGCATAGCTATGAACGAACAACAAGTAAAGACGGCACAGCACATTGACAACCATCAACGATCGTGATGATATGGACACTTAAATCAAAAAAGAAACATATGTATTACTATATTTTCTTAGAAGTCAATTACTAGAAATAGCAAAACCATATTTCGTAAATGGAACCAGTGCGTGACGTAGGACTATTCAAACGCCGTAGTTCAATAAGCTGTCGTCGGGGTGAGCTACTTCCGGTAACTGGAAACTAACCGACTAGCCTCGATAACCCAGACGGGGTAAGACCACATTAAGGATTCGTCCGCCATTACCCTCCGAGAGAGTTCCCAATAGAAATGGCATTATGCAGGTTGTGTGAATTTCTGAGAGTACTTGTATAGTGCTGATTGAGTAGAAATTATGTTTTTCTGCAGCGTGGTACCAGAGCTGTCAAATTATGACAGTTGTCAAATTGTGCTTTTTTGCGTATATACACAGGTGTCATTTGGCTGTATGATGTCATTAAGGCAAATCACTGCCTGTTTCTAGCAGAAATGAAGGGGTGTCAGGTTTGAAAGTGGTTTATGGAAAATTGAGATATGAGAATTTTACGAATTTTGCACAGCATTTGTATGAATAGAGGGTAAATATGGTGTAGAAATTTAAAGAAAACTGTTGGTTAAAATTTACAATAAAATGAAGGAAACGTTATAATGGCCGCCTATGGGGAAATCTAATGTGGTCTCACCCCAGACGCCGTGAGGTGGCAGCATTTTTGTTGCCCCTCATAACAGCTTGGGAAATTATAGGTCCTCAACCAATTCGTTTGCCCATCGCCAATCCGGTTCTTTTAGGTCCAGATGTGTAATGTGTGAATAGTTTAACTAGTGTGCGCAGTTGGTTTAATAAAAAAATGCGTACTTGGTTTTTTAATCGTCAAAAAAAGAGTTGTCGTTACAGCCGGTACAGTTGGCGAAAGCCAATTGCGCTGTCGGCCTCCTAAACCATTTCGGTCACGTGCTTTACGCGAGATCGGCTTCCCATGCATTCGAAAACAATAACAACACACACGTGCTTTGGTGTATCAAGATGAAGATTCCAAAGTGGTTGTACGAACGTATTACACTATCGCAGTTAGCAACAAGAACGCGTAGCCGTGTATTAATTTAACGAGAATTGTAACTTGCGAACGTCTACACTCGAATCGAGGCTGACTCTTATCTTCTAACTAAGCCTAATTGCCTAGGTTAAGGCTTAAGCCAGTCGCCTTAGGCATAGGCCATAGGCATATCAGCCAGAGATTCCGTCAGAAACTGTGAAAACGAACATAATATTTGATATGTATAGTATTTGGTTACGCAGGATCTTGTTAATAAGCTATGTTATTGCGACAATACATAATATTATAGAGAGTAGATGACGTGAGGGTGCGAAATGACAAGTAACATTGGTTTGGCAGTAGACCCTGTTGATCGTGCAAGTAACTTAGTCAGGGAGCATCCGTACTCTCGTACAACAGAACATCAAACACGGAAGTATTATATTGATGATCATAATTATTAAAACAGTGTTTTGTGACTCATATGTTGATACTATTACTGCAGAATGTTGTTGATTTGTATTTTATTCAAAGTAATTAAGATTTTTATATGACAACAATGATGGCGGTGATGATTTTATTCAAAATAAAAATGTAAACGTGTAAATACATAAAATATAAATACATCTGTAATTGGTATCCTGTGATACCTTTTAACTGACATATGCCAGCTATTCTTGTGTATTTACCAATATGTGTATATATTCTCACCAAGCAATATATGAATGCATAATACGTAACTTGAATTATGATGTCGCTAGAGGCCACACTGCAACCCTGTTAGGGGAATGAGAGGAGGCAGAAGAGGGGCTAAGGCGGTCACCTGGGTCAGGCAGACACAGGGAGGATACATAGACTGCGGGAGGCCCACATTTGATCAATCCAGGTAATTTCAAATTTATAACAATCAACCATGTATAAGTTATCAACAAATTGTAATGTGCACATTTAAATATACATTTATTTTCATACACATTTTAATAATAACAACATCTTGGACATAGACGATGAATCAGAAATAAGCATATAAAATAAATTATTCATTTTTGAAGAAGGTAGACATACATATTATGAACCTTTGAATACATGACAATGAAAATATACTGTTAGCATCACAATAACCCCAATTTGTCATTTCCAACATTCACCTTGACCATTCAACCTCAGACAGAACCTTAAAATGTATAACATGAATGTGTGCAGTAGTTACACATGGCAGACACTGACATGAATTTGTATACTGAAAACAAAACAAAACATTTTATATGCGCTTTGCTGATTAGCAGAATTCAACTCAACTCAGTCTATAATATTGACAAAGATCAGGCATCACTGTAATAAAATTTAACAATTTTAAATTCATGTATTGAGAATGAACACCTGAACACAAAGAAAAATAGTTTAAAATGTTCACCGTTTTTAAAAAGAGAATATTCTACTAATGTATGCATATTATCGGTTCGTCATGTGAATGTCCACTGAGTGATCCCAATTGTGTCGTGTGTTGCATCCGTGATAGATTCCCCTGTGCCGATGGGTTGTACACTGGCTCCAGGTCAGTCAGTTAGCTTGACTGACTAGAAACCAATGTAGAATGCAGGTTGCTCAACATTCGAATGTGGCGATGCCTGACTAGCTCTGCAGTTGGTGATGTAACCGTGGGTGCCAGGGTCTGGCAGATATAGCATGAGTATTCGGGCAACAACTCTCGACGCTGTGAGACAGGTTCAGTGTCGAACATTCTTCGGTGAACTACATCGGTTTGGATATCAATGACATCACTGTATGTGTTCGCTGTCTTCGACAGTACTGCATACCAGCTTCCTGACATTTTCCTGTACATTTGCATCTACCTATACCGGAGACAAAATGACAATTGGCATGGCTCTGACATGTATGATATTTTATATATGACGACACATTTATCAAAAGTCAAAAATACATAGTATTTGTATTCAATTCAACTTTAACTTTTAGCAGTATCCATGAAAAAATACATAAATTATCCAGCATTGTTACAGTGGTAGGGTTTCATTGTCTTTGTGTTGCTGATAGTCAGTGGCAGCCAACTGAGTTCTTGCAACATACACCAGGTACTTGTTATGTATAACACAAGTTTGTGATGAAGTATTGGTATTGAAAGCCTTTTCACATTTTTCAACAACAATTTGTTGATACACTGACATCAGCATTTTACTTGTTTAAATTCTCTATGTATCATGAGGACTATTATATTATATACTTTTCATGCCACGTTTAATTTTTCTAAATTATTCTTTTTTATCACTGGTTTATATTTATTTTCACAAATAATTTACATTACATTTTCACTTCGCATGATGATTATACACCTGAACACATTGTACTAATTATGTTATAAACAACACTTGAGCAAATTTAGTTCTGGTATGGTGTAGTATCCAGTCCTCAGGATTGCACATTTCGAAGCGCTTTACACTTTACTCCCTGGCAGATCTATTACACCGAACACCATCTCGACTCGTGTGGGAAGCATTCAGCCACACTGACATTAATACGCGAAGACTGTTCATACAAAAATATCCACAGCTGTCTGTAGCCGGTACTCTTCATACAGCTGAGTAAACCTGAGCAACGTAGCAGGTAGCCTGGTAGTGACTGTACATGTCATACGGCGATGACCTTGACTAGTCTAGGCACTATTGCCGAGTAAACCTGAGCAACGTAGCAGGTAGCCTGGTAGTGACTGTACATGTCATACGGCGATGACCTTGACTAGTCTAGGCACTATTGCTGAGTAAACCTGAGCAACGTAGCAGGTAGCCTGGTAGTGACTGTACATGTCATACGGCGATGACCTTGACTAGTCTAGGCACTATTGCTGAGTAAACCTGAGCAACGTAGCAGGTAGCCTGGTAGTGACTGTACATGTCATATGGCGATGACCTTGACTAGTCTAGGCACTATTGCTGAGTAAACCTGAGCAACGTAGCAGGTAGCCTGATAGTGACTGTACATGTCATATGGCGATGACCTTGACTGGTCTAGGCACTATTATCTGCGAGTTGTAAACATACTAAGCATTGCATAAACTACAACATTTTCGAATTTTATATCTGATTTTTTTTAACAAAGAATCAGAAATTATTATTCTTTGTTAAAAAATAATTATGATATAATATAGTTATTTTTATTTGATATGTACATATTACATTTGTTCAACCAAACATCTTCCTAAGTAATTTTTTCTCATTGGTTTACATTTTATGTGATATTAAAATGTTTTGTTAAATACACATAATTGTTTAGTCAATAATTTTGTGAGTTGTATACATACAAGGCATATATAAACTACAACTAGCATTTGACGTCACGTGTACTAGTGTTGTTTTTTTGTAACAAAGAATAAAAGTAACTGTTTGTTTTTTATATGTACCTGACATTTTTTTAACCTCTTCCAAATTTGTGTTTCTATTGGTGCTTTGCATTTTATGTGCATGTAAAATATGTGATATTAAAAATTATTACATTATACATATCAAGTGCAGTGATTGTACCTGTAGTTGTATTGTGCTTTTCATTATTTTGTAGCCAATCTCATCAAATGGTTACAATAAAATGCGTTTACTTTACATTTACTTTAATTCACATGCATTTCTAACAACAATATGCCATTTAACAAGGACACCCATTACTGCAAAATCATCATGTACATAAACAAAACTATCACATACAGGGGCGGATCCAGAAATTGAGTTTGGGGGGCACAAAAATCTCCACTGGCGGCCGAAGCAAATGGTGTAGTCTAAATTGTGTCGCTATCGCGCCGCCATAACTTCAGCTGCTCGGCTAGAGTGGTGATATCGGAAGACACAATAACTTCAGCTTATTATTATCACCTAAACTGGGGCACATTTCAAACGTTCTGGGGGGACACAGTCGCGTGGGCCCATTATAAAAGGTCTGCAGACATGCAAAATTCCTAAGGTCTAGGGGGCACGTGCCCCCAGGCCCGCCTGGATCCGCCTACTAGCCTATGAAACGATATTAGGGCCATAATTCAACAATGCTACATTGTCGAATTCTGACTTTCGATTTTCCATTTACGTCGACATTGTCGAATTCTGACTTTCGATTATCCATTTACGCCGACATTGTCGAATTCTGACATTCCTGTATTTTGTTGACATTATGTAAATTGTTATTGTAAAATTTGTATCTTAGTATTTGTTTCCATATCTGTAGTTCTGGTTGTTTCCATCGCTCTGCAACGTTCTATTAACTGACTAGTCTGTATTATAGTGGTTACAATGTAATGGTCTTATGAGGTCTCATTCAACTAGTCAGCCTTGTTCAGAACATTATCGCCAAACTGACCTTTATATGCTGGCATTGACTGTGGTCACTACCAGGGTGCTTGTCGTCCTCAGTGGTTCTTTTACGTCCCAAATTGAAACATTAGTGTGATCTCCGAGTCATGAGGGATACATGGTCCCCAATGTTGAGAGCCAAGTTTTTACACCAAATATCATGCCTGCTCGGTCCATGTTTTGAACTCAGAGCAATGGCATGCTAGGCGGATGTGCTTAACCACTACACTAGCATCTTAGTTACACATTGAACATAACTTGGGATAATGTCATTGTTTTTTGTTTTTACAGGTTAGAATTTTGGATGCTAGATTTTGTCATGCTAGGCCTAGTCAAAAGCTTGAAGAGGAGTTCAGCATGAAACTGCCAAAGAATAACATGTATAGGGTGGTATGCACCAACTACCCAAATTTACACTAGTGAGACTAGAGGAATACTTATCCCAGTACAGAAAGAAGCTGGTGGAAAAGAGCAAGTCTCTATACAAAGAAAGGTGAGTTATCTTAACATTAAACTAAAAGGAATGTAGGATTAAAGGTAGTAGTTTGTACGTCCCTGTCAAATATGATACTGCCTCAATGAAATAATAGTTTTCTCTGTCAATGGATACCAGCAGACTTATTTGTAAAAGGTTTGGCAAATTAATGTAACGTAAGAACAACATTCGAAACCTAACAATAAATATTATTCAGGACCAATATTCTGGAATACACTGCCTCTTAAACTTGAATACTCCTGACCATTAACCAATTAAGTTAGGAATGTGGTGCTCACCTGCTTCGCGACTAGCACATAGTTCTGTGATTAAACAAAGTCAAAAAATATGAAAGTGAAGCAACCTGGAGGTGCGAGGGACCAACCGCGATCGCGGCCCGGCCGAGTCGCTGCCCCGACCCCCGCGTTCGCTTGCTCGGGCCGAGTTGTGGACGACGTTCCAGAATTCCCGAGACGATTATACTTTTAGATTTGTTACGTGGTCTGTCAATGTACGTGAATCATTGCACTCAAATAAACCATTGTCATTGGGGTAAACAAGCTATAATTAACATGCTAAGTAAATCACAGCAAATTAGAGAACTCATTTAAAAATAAACCAAGCTAATAAACACATTAACAACAAGAAAACATGTTTTTTCGCTGGGGAGGGGTTGATCACACCTATCATCCACTCGGGGGTGGGGGGTGGCACTTGGCTGAAGTGAAGTTTAAAGTCCTACCCTTGTCACGGACCCTTATCATTGAAATAGTGCCCCCTTTTTAAGAAAATGGTTTCGTACCTTCCAATCTAGATGATGGGAATACTACCTCAAACATTTTCAACTCCAATCTCTTGCCTCTCACATTTAGCCGCCGGTCTCTCAAATTTCCCATGTCTCCTACCTGAAAATTACCCCATGGATCTGCCAATAACTTTATTTTAACATTGAAGTTATTTAATAAAATAACCCATCCCTATCAATTTGTTTTTCTCCTTTATTCAGGGACAACACCTCTGTTCAAGAGACTGAAGAAGACAGAGCTCTATTTCCTTGGTCAAAAACCCCCACACCAGCAGCTGTCAGTCGGATGGGGTGAGAAAATGGTTGCAGCTAGAGACAGAAGCTGGAGAACAAAGACTGTCAGCATTGAGTGAAGTATGTGCCGAAAAGACAGTCAGTACGGAAGACATACAACATGTATCAGGTGGGCAGCATTACTGTTCATTAACAATTTTAAATAGCACATATCTGCATTGAATGTATAGCTACCTGGGACTATAACACACGCCAGCATTATATAAGGCCCACAATATAACTCGTCTTAATATGTTTTGACTATAATCATCATGAACAAGGGTGCAGATGACTCATTGCAGTACAAGTCATGAAAACATTATCACATAAATTTCTTTCTTTGATAACATTCAGAGGTTGGCTTGATGAGTGGTTTTCTTTATAACCTGGATCAAAAGGACTGACAATTATATTTGATAGCATTTATTGCTAGTACTTGACATCTGAATTTGTTCTTTCATATTCGCACACAGAGGTCTCAAGTGACACATCTACACCTAGAGTCTGCACTGCCAGTACAACAACACAAACCAGTGACTCGATGATGTGGAGTGCAAGGAAGTTCGCTCACGATCATGAAGGAATGTACTTTTATACAGGCTTGGAGCATTTTTAGAAGTTTCTTTTTGTCTTACAATCACTTGGCCCAGCAGCATATAACATACGTTATTATCATGGTGTGATACCATCTATATCGGTGGAAGATCAATTCTTTGTTACTCTTGTTAAGATGCGCCAGCACAAAACTAACTATGAACTGAGTAGAATTTTTTGGTATAACTGAGGCCACTGTGTCAAATATTTGTATTTCTTGGATAAATTTCATGGTTTGCCAGTGGGGGAAACAGAATGGTGGCCGTCCCAGTTTTCACCAACTAACCTTAAGGATAAGTTCCCTTCGACAACACTTATTATTGACAGTGTCCAATAAAAAAAACCATTAGTGCAACAAGCTACTTTTTCTACATATAAAAACAAGAATACCGTCAGTAAGTTTTAGTAGGGGCTTCACCTGGAGGTCTCGTATCCTATGTATCACCCGCATATGGTGGATCAACCAGTGATCGTCAGATTTGTGAGATATCCAACCTGATGGGGAAGTGTGACCCTGGAGACAGCATCATGGCGGACAAAGGGTTTAATGTTCAAGATCTATTTGAGAGTTACATGGTTAACATTCCAACCTTCTTTCGGAAGACGAACAGACAGTCCGGTGCAACTGTGTTGCATGACCGTAAAATTGCGAGCAAGAATTCATACAAAGCGCATCATAGGACTTGCAAAGACCTATACAATTTTAAAGGAGCCTATAAATAACACTGAGTATGCACTGGCAATACAGAACAGATAATACAAGCGTGTTTCTACTTGTTTAACTTCAGAGCCAACATTGTGCCAAGGCATGCTTGAATATGGCTGTAAATATTCTTATCATGTTTCCCAAAGCGTAAACATACTGACTCCTCTGTATTATTGTCTGGAACTCTGAAGCTTGGACAGTTTTTAGTCCTTTGGGCCAAAGGTCCAACGGACTATTGCCATCACTCCGAGTCCGCCGATAGCTGCCATATCTCAGAAACCGTTCAGTATCTTTTTCTCTAATTTTGCATAGACGTATCTTAGGGTACTGCCACTATGCACGAGAAATCTGTATTTTATTGAATCGTTCTAAGGGCCCCATAGGCCCCCCAGGCCACAAAAAACTGGTAATTGTTCACATTTTGTCTATTTTTTCAAAAACCGTTCAGTAACTTTTTCTCTGATTTTGCATATATACATTTCATGTGGTAGTGTAACTGTACACAATAAATCTGTATTTGATTGAATCATTCTAAGGGCAACAAAAAAGGCCCCCAAAACTGGTAAAGTACATTTTGCCTATTTTTTCAAAAACTCTTCAGTAACTTTTTCTCTAATTTTGCATAGATTGCAGTGCCACTATACACAAGAAATCTGTATTTGATTGAATCATTTTCAGGGCACCAAAGGTCCCCTAAAATGTTAAATTTTCTAATTAAATTGTTTACATCAGAACAGCCTGGAGCTCTATTGACAACTGGCTGGCTACAGTCCTTCCCTCAACTAATCCCTTTTCCTACATCTGTCACATTCAGTGTCTGTGTCTTGCATGGATCAGAGGTTGTCTTTTCTGTTATTTCAAAAACCGTTCAGTAACTTTTTCTCTAATTTTGCATAGACGTCTCTTAGGGGAGTGTCACTGTACACAAAAGATTTGTGTTTGATTGAATTATTCTAAGGGCACCTAAGGGCCTCCCAAAAAGCTAAATGTTCAAATTATGTCTGTTTCTGTCTGGACTTCGTTGGCAGAGTGCCAAGTGATACACCCCACCTCACTGGGTCTCTGCCTGCTGCAGCCTGCCTGCTATTGTTTGATGGAAACTGTGACTAATATGTAATCGATCACTGGCAGAGGCTTGTGTCAACAGACAGCACCCACTAGACCCCTGGACAGTTGCATGTACATTTTAAGCTGTGTCAAACAGTGGGCTGTAACTAATGTGTAATGGGAATCCCTACTGCACATGTAGAACCTGAAAACTTTTAAACAGCAGTAGACATAATTATCAATGCAATATAAAGATCTGACCTAGGATTAAAATAAAATAACTTAGGTATAAAATAATATATAAAGTAAAATAACATAGGTATACTCGAAAAGGTTAACGCATATTTAGCCAAAAATTATCAGGAATATTATTCAGATGTTTTACTATACATGTTGCAGCTATTCCGTCACTCCAGTTATATTAGTATTATGTCGTTGCTACTGTTTTTAACTGTCCTTACTACTGTGTTTAAGTCAAAATGCATGCTGTGCATATGTACCTTGTTAACAAATAAAGTTTTATCATAGTTCATCTCATTCTTCTTCCCATTCTGGGGGAGGGTGGTAGGGGCAAAATGAGAACAGATAATGCGTGTGCATTTTCTTAAACAGTGTTTTACTGTGCTACCTGCGAGATTGCAGCTCGCCAACTATCTTGCAAGGTTTCTACAACCACCAGAAATTGGCCTAAATAGCAGGGTATCGGGATAATATCCGACAGTATTTTTTAATAACACATTAACCAATATATACAATACTCACGAAATGGTCTACTCGAATACTTTATTTCCAGGTGTATCTTCACTGACATGCATATAGTCTAGAGAGCTACTAAACATGTCAACACTTTACTTCCATCATAACTCTTAATGATCTGTAACTATGATTCACCAAAAAACATCTCATTAAAAATTAAAAATTTACAGTATAGTCCAAAGGACTTCAGGGCCTCTTGGCCCATTTTTTACAGCTTCTTTCAGGTAAGGAACTGTTAAGGGAGAAATATTATTTTCGCTTGCTGTGTAAAAACATTTAACTTCCAAAATTGTGTCTGTGTCGATTACTCTGTCAGGTGAGGCAACAAGTACAGGATGAACCTGGCTCACAAATATGCCACATGCCTGAGTCTGAACTTTAAACTGTTTGTCAAATTGTTCCACTGCCACATTCTCGTACCTATGGCCATGCAATACAGCTGGTGTTCTAATGTCTACAAAAGTTGTAAGTGATTCCATATCTCTCCTCTCTGTGGCCTTGCAGTTTGATGTGGTCAGATGATGTAGTCTGACATCCCTCCACTTGCTCCCTAGTTGCCCTTTCCAGCTCAGTGGCCGGCTCCTCGCTGATCTCCGAAACCTGAAAGTAATGCAATAACTTGTTTTTCCGACAATATATCATCGGTTGTCATGGTTGTTTGATTTAAATTGTTTTATTTAAATCACTGACTTAAAGCAATCTTAAACTAAAACATATTTGATTTCTTATTTGATGATTTGTATGAATTTTGTTTTGATACAAAAGTACAATTTTCGCCCTATATAGGTGTAGTGTCACCAGTTAGTCTGATATTAATTGCAATACAACAAACCCCCTTTTTGTTTCAAGTTTTAACTTTGTTTTATTTTAGTTTCAAATGAATTGCTCAGAGCTGCATTGCACAATGGTTTGTAAATTGGACTCTGTGCTGTGACGATGTAATGTTTGTAAAAAAGTAATCTCTTATATAATAGCACAGTATCCAGTCCTTAGGACTGCTCAGAGAGCTTTACACTTTACTCCCTAGCAGACTTGTTCAATCGAGCACCATCTCAACTTCTCTGGGAAGCATTCAACCATGCTGCAATTAATGCACGAAGACTATTCGTAAACAAATATCCACCACTGTCTATAGCCAGATACTCATTCATACAGCTTAGTGAACTGGAGCAACGTAGAGTGAACGAACTTGCCCAAGGTTCAACACGACAGCAGTGAATTCGAACCCAGGTTTTCTTGAGAGTCCAACATTAACATTCTAGTTACTGAGCCACTGCGCTCTATTGAAACCGTGTGCATTGTTTCAGTGGAGCACATTGTGTAAATACAGATGTATGTATGCATGTTGAATTGAAATAAATAACTAACCATTTCATCTTTCAAGTACTTGTGGAGTTAACTTCAAGTAGTCGTGGTCGTTGGCAAGGGCATGTGGATTGGCAGGAGGGAACAGCTGCATCACTGGCATTGGTTGACTTTCCTGAAATATGTATAAGTAGAGATATATGGATGTATTACAATGCTGTTCATTGTATTATTTGCTTTATACATAAAGCCAGAGACTGCAATAATGCCCATGTTTTAACAAGTAACTATTTTTCAATGGGTCTGTAAAAGGAATATAAGATTTGTTTCGTCAAGTCCTCCAGTAGAAATACATGCAATACATTCCAGTTATTAGATTGTAAAACGACCGAGGTGAAATAATTTTACTCTATTTGAAATGAGAGATGCATTACATTTACTTGACTCATATAGTTGAGGCATACACTGCAGAACCTGTCTGTAGTAGAGGCGTTGTTCTGCGGTTGCTCTGGTCGAGGATCATATATAAGGTCTGCATTGTCCTTCCCACGAATTGCATGTAATCTGCTGGACTTGATAGGAGTTCCTTTAAAAGGTGATGGAATGTCTGGAGGACCTGCAGTTCAAGTCAAAGTGTACATTCAGCTACATATTTATGAATTGTATGTGCATTTTAACCCTTTCATTTATTTATTGTTGCTGATACGTTGACAAGAGCGTGTCACATTCTTTAAACTACCCAGCTTATTTGTACAAAATTGGGATAAACTAACTGCCACTTTTGGTGCACTGACAATTGCCCCAATATTTGTACATAGTACATTGAATGCAGAAAATAACTGTTTTTTTTTAAACATCTTACCTTTGTACACATCACTTTTGTCAAGATAGTTCCTGACTGACAGTAGCGTGTCAGGCCGAACAGAACTGCTGCAACATGCTTGCAGTGAGCTGTAGGACCCTGCCCAGCACCACATTCACATTGTGCTTCTTGCACCACTGCATCATTGTTCATGGACACATCTGCTTTATAAGAGGCAGACCTCCTCATCTCTGCCCACACAACAGCTGACACAAACCACTTTCCTTGTGTGTTGTCTGTGGTGGCATATACCGTAATAACCTGAAGAAAACAATGTACAATATATATAATAAATTGTGGAGTCGCACAATACTGAGCCAAATTGGTGTCCTGTAACTTACGCTATATATATATTAACTCCATAACCAGCTTCTTTGTGGACAGTTCCTGTTGATAATGTTTGTGCTGTATCTTAGGCCCATGAAGAAAGACGAGTAAAAAAAAAATACATCCTACCTGTTTATTGTTGTCTAAAAAAATTGTGTTTGTGGACAATGTGGTGGATAACGTAAGTTACAGTGTCCACCATTTCAGGTCCAGAGTGCTCCGATCATTCTTAACATTCAGTCTTTTGGTTGGATTCTGATGAGTCAAGCAAATTTAGATTTCTGAAGGGTTTCACAAAATGTTCTCATGTTTTAGATAAAAGACACCATGTAACTTACATCATGAACTTCACTTGGCATTGCACCACATAACAGTGAGTAGAGATTTTATCGTCTTCTTTAATTTTGGGTGTAGATGTATCTTGGCTACCAGTTTTTATTTTTTATTTTAAGCATTTTTTTTTTTGCACTTGTTTTTGGTGTCCAGCCCTACTTTTCTGGCCCAGTAATGTGCTTCACCTATATATATTTACCCAGACACATGTATAATGTAATATCAAAAATAGATAAACGAACGAAAAATGAACAACTGTCAAACACGTTCCAAAAACGCCTTTTTAATGACTGCTAGTACCATTACGGTTCGTCGGATCCCAACAATATTGATGTTGTTAGAAAGTTTAAGCTTTCTGCTATTCAAACATATGAATGGTTTCCTGATAATCACTCCTAAAATTAACTGAAAACGGACCTACAACCGGGCCCGTTCCGGTGTGTTAGACACAGCGAACGATGTTGTTTCGTCGACACAGTTCACCAATCTACCGATTGAGGCACCACTATCTGATTTCATGGTATAAGCTCCACCCATTTTCAAACGGCTGCTAAACTGACATACGCGAAGTAGGCGTGACGTCACAATCACGTTTATCAACCAACCAACGCAACGAATTTAGACCCGTTGGGTGACGTACGTTATTGTGACGTCACGCCGACGTAGAGATATATATGTTTCGCTGCGATCAAATCGCATCAGTTTCACTGTGGTTTAAAAGTGGGTGGAGCTTATAACATGAAATCAAGAAATGGCGAAGTGCGCATGTCTGAACCTATGCAAATGAGGAAAACAGTGCCGCAATCGGAAGATTAGTGTACTTAGTACCCGCCGCCAACATCGTTCGAAACCGTAGAGGACACCGAAAACGGCATGATTGTAGGGCCATTTATCGGTGTTCTTTGAACGGTTACCGGAAAATCTAGAGACGCTAGAATAACAAAAAGTGCATCCTTTCAAATGATACCAAAATCGTCGGGACAGGACGAGCTGTGAGGGTGTTAGCGACCGTAGAATTTCATGTTTTAGACGTGTTCTGAGTTGTTCATTTTTCGCTCACTTATCTATTTTTGGTAATATCGATAACAATTCACGAGTAAGAAGTTGTTAGGTTTTTTTTAAACTGGTTAATGGTCAGGAGTATTCAAGTTTAAGAGGCAGTGTATTGCAGAATATTGGTCCTGAATAACATTTATTGTTAGGTTTCGAATGTTGTTCTTACGTTACATTAATTTGCCAAACCTTTTACAAATAAGCCTGCGGGTATCCATTGACAGAGAAAACTATTATTTCATTGAGGCAGGATCATATTTGACAGGGACGTACAAACTACTACCTTTAATCCTACATTCCTTTTAGTTTAATGTTAAGATAACTCACCTTTCTTTATATAGAGACTTGCTCTTTTCCTCCAGCTTCTTTCTGTACTGGGATAAGTATTCCTCTAGTCTCCCCAGTGTAAATTTGGGTAGTTGGTGCATACCACCCTATACATGTTATTCTTTGGCAGTTTCATGCTGAACTCCTCTTCAAGCTTTTGACTAGGCCTAGCATGGCAGAATCTAGCATCCAAAACTCTAACCTGTAAAAATAAAAAACAATGACATTATCCCAAGTTATGTTCAATGTGTAACTAAGATGCTAGTGTAGTGGTTAGCACATCCGCCTGGCATGCCATTACTCTGAGTTCAAAACATGGACCGAGCAGGCATGATATTTGGTGTAAAAACTTGGCTCTCAACATTGGGGACCATGTATCCCTCATGACTCGGAGATCACACTAATGTCTCAATTTGGGACGTAAAAGAACCACTGAGGACGACAAGCACCCTGGTAGTGACCACAGTCAATGCCAGCATACATTACCAACACTACATACATTTTGGTCCTGCGTGGTCGTGCGCCTTTTAGTCTTAGACATACCGCTTTAGGCTTTAATAATATTCACTTAAATACAGCCTACCCCACACATGACAGACTGACTGACGCTCACGCTTCATAAACAAGACTGCACTGATCGTTTTATATACATATTAGATGGATGTATATGTTGCTTTAACTGAATTGTTATCGTTGTAGTACGAATAAATATTATCATTGACGGTCGAGTTTACGAAACATCATGAATTATCGCTCACACACAGTACCAACCTACAATCAATTCGCGTTTTCTGCCAGATTGCTTGGCACTTCGTTTCTTCAGTTCATCTTTGAGTTCTTTTAAACTCCAACTTTGATAAGACAGCTCATAACGTTGGTGAAAAACGCTCGATATAAGTATTCTGTACACTCCGTCGTAGCTGAGGAAGATCATGCGCATGCGTCAGGTGTAGTCGAATCCGTTTTATCGCTCCAATATTTACCGATATTATTTACGATTTCCAAACGTTTCTCTCGTTCATAAATGAATAAGGCACTCGTATAACTACATCGGAATACAATCCCACGGTTGTAGTTGCAATCTGACATACCTAAACCAAGTTTTTGACAAATTAGCTTCCCTAACAACCAGCCTAAAACCTACAAAACAAGATGGCGAACTAGTAAACAACGGGTATAAAGCGCGCGAAACCCAAACCACCCCCAAATCAAATCATAAATCGGTGCATTCTCCTAGTGACAAAGTAAAACCTATGTTATTATCATTACTAGTTCTGTTTATATACTATCAGAAATCAAGCTGAAATAAACAGTAAACACAATAAACTGTATACCAATAAGTGAGTGCATAGACCATTCCATAGTCAGACTGCACACACGGAAGTGTCGTGTTAGTTGGGTTTTCAGTTTGACTCATGAACCAGTGTGAGCTGGTTCAACATACACACATGTAAATATATACTTTCACATAAAACTTACGTATCATACTATTACAAATCCGGATTGTAGGCTGTCGAAAAACAGCAACAACTAGTCACTAAACCGTTTACACGGACAGATATTTTATAATTATTTTATATTTACTTAGTTGGGTTTTCAGTTTGACTCATGAACCAGTGTGAGCTGGTTCAACATACACACATGTAAATATATACTTTCACATAAAGCTTACGTATCATACTATTACAAATCCGGATTGTAGGCTGTCAAAAAACAGCAACAACAACAACTAGTCACTAAACCGTTTAGACGGACAGATATTTTATAATTATTTATCTTTTATTTTTTAGTATTATCTCAGTACACGTTTTAAGTGTGGGTGTGTTTCTTAATAACTACTTGACCGTTTTATCAACTCTAAACCACTACCACTCGAGTTGGTGACATGGCAGGCTCCGTACGACATACCTCTACAAGATGCACTTTTAGATGTACCCTGTTCATGATTTTATGTCTGCAGATAACTTTTAGGTTTTTAAATGATCCCAATTTAACAAAATTGGAGAGTTTCCAGAGCAACACAAACGAGACCTATGTCAACGCCAAAGCTAGACAAGACATCCATTCTGTCACGTCCTACTACATTTATAGTCCCATATGGAAAACCATAGCCCAATTGAAATGTCTCAAATCCAGCACCTCCACTGGATTACTGATCACTCCTCTACCGTATAAACCCAGGACAACAACAAAATTCTCCATTCTTCTATGCATCATGCTCTCAGGAGATGTTCAACTAAATCCAGGCCCCTCTAAATGTCACTCATGTAAGAAATCACTAAGGTCTAATGCACTCATCCTAACTTGTAATGATTGTAATAAATCCACACACATCAAATGCGCCAGGATATCCAGACAAGAATTTAACAACACTTACAGAAACCAAAATGTACCATGGCACTGTTCAAATTGCTCAGCACCGTGTGGCATTTGCCATGGAGATGTCCTAAATGACCATAAAGCAATTCAGTGCGACCACTGCCTAAACTGGATCCACTCACAATGCTGTGCAATAGATGACAATGAATACAAACGATTAATAAATTCCTCATGTTCGTGGGCCTGCCCCGAATGCAACAACTTCAACTTCACAAATTCTTTCTTCAGAGATACAGAAATCCCAACGGCAAATCCCTTTTATCCACTGGACAGTAACTGTCATAACCTAAACGAAACCACCAACAACAATACAACTAATAGCAAGAAAGCATATAGACCAAAAAAGAGACCAAACTTCAGATGCATCCTCATAAACTGCCAAAGCGTTAAAAAGAAAGCCTCAGACATCGAAGCACTAAACAATCTGCATAACCCAGACATCATCTGTGGCACTGAATCATGGTTAGATCCCTCAATAAAAAATGGAGAAATATTCCCAAGCAACTTTAACGTCTTTAGAAAGGACAGAGAAACAGACACTACTGGAGGGGGGGTATTTCAAATATCAAAAGATGACCTCATAACAAGCCACCTACCAGACCTAGACACTAACAGTGAGAGCATTTGGACTGAAACCCAGATAACAGGAATGAAACCAATAATCATGTGTACCCTCTATCGTCCCCCAAATGACTCTCATGGAACTCAAATCGAAGAACTAGACCTAGCCCTTTCTAAATTAGGTAACAAGATCAACACACATAATGTCATCATTACTGGCGATTTCAACCTCCCTAACATCAATTGGGAAATTCACCAAGTCACAACTAACAATGGATACAGTACAGCTGCTGCCAATAAATTACTCTCTCTTACAGAGGAACATGGTCTGATCCAACATGTCAAGGAACCCACGCACAGACAGGGAAATGCCAACAATATTTTAGATCTTGTCTTCACCAATAGACCTGGGTTAATAAAGAAGATAAATGTAGTAGACGGAATAGCAGACCATAGCACAGTCATTATTGATGTAAACATTTCGCCCAAACGCAAACATCGTCCAAAACGTAAAGTCTTCATTAGAAATAAAGCCGACAATATTAACATCCAGAAATCTCTTGAAAACTTTACACATGAATACTTCTCTCAAAACCAAAACATGACTGTCAATGACAAGTGGAATCTTGTTTCCACGAAAATCATCAACATTATGAACCAATATGTACCGCACCGACTTACTACTTCAAGACACAATCTTCCCTGGTTCAATAAAGATTTAAAGAAAATGTGCAAAATAAAGAAACAGCTATATAACAAAGCAAAAAGAACTAGAAATCCAGAAGACTGGAAAGAATTCTGTGACATCAGGAGAAACATGCATAAACACCTTCGTTCTGCTAGACTATCCTACATAAGTCAATTCCTGACAACAACAATAACAGAGAAACCTAAATCATTTTGGAGCTTCATTTCTAAACTTAGACAGGATAACCAGGGTATTGGGGACCTTAACATTGCTGGTAACATCATTAGCGACGACAAACATAAAGCAGAAGCCTTAAACAATCAGTTCCAAAGTGTCTTCACACACGAAGGAAATTCCACCCTACCAGATATGGCCAGAAGTCCACATGGAGAAATCCCCAAACTAACAATTACACTTAAAGGAGTACTTGATCAACTTTCCAAAATTAACATTTCTAAATCGCAAGGACCAGATGGCATTCCACCATGGTTCTTAAACAGATATGCCTCTCATCTAGCACCAGTAATACATGACATTTTCCAATCATCTGTTGACTCTGGACAAGTCCCCAATACCTGGAAAGAAGCCAATGTAACAGCAATTTTTAAGAAAGGAAGTAGAGCAGAAACATCTAACTACAGACCAATATCCTTAACACCTGTGGTTTCTAAACTTCTTGAACACATCATACATAGTCACATTATGAAACATCTTGAACAGCACCACATTCTAACTGACCACCAACATGGCTTCCGTGCCAAAAGATCAACTGAAACACAATTAATTCAAACAATCCATGACATAAGCAAATCACTTGATGAGAAGAAATCTGTAGACATGGCCATCCTTGACTTCACCAAAGCATTCGATAAAGTTCCACATAAAAGATTAATCCACAAACTCAAACACTATGGCATCACAGGCCCAATATCATCATGGATAAATAGCTTCCTTACAGGAAGAACTCAACAGGTCGTTATAAATGGATCTAAGTCAACATCAACTCAAGTCATTTCTGGGGTACCACAGGGCACAGTACTGGGGCCCCTACTTTTCCTACTTTACATAAATGACCTGCCAGACAATCTTTCCTCAACTGTTCGCCTTTTTGCAGACGACTGCCTGTTATATTCACCGATTAAAACTGACCAAGACACATCTGTCCTCCAAAACGATCTGCTCAAACTTGAGAAATGGCAACACACGTGGCTTATGAAATTCAACCCCACTAAATGTTATACAATGACAATAGCCTCAAGAAAACCGACACCAAATCTCTACACATTCTGCGGACAACAACTTAAATCTGTTGAATCACACTGTTATCTTGGCATACATATATCAAATACATTAAATTGGACAATACAAAGCAACTCGGTCACAAAAAAAGCACAACAGACATTGGGAATGATTAGAAGAAATTTAAATAAATGCCCAACCCAAATCAAGTCCATAGCCTACACAACCCTTGTCCGCCCCATACTTGAATATGCGTCAGCATCATGGGATCCACATTGCCTAAGAAATATCAAACTCATAGAAAGAACCCAGAGACAAGCCGCCAGATTTTGTAAGAACAACTATTCTAGAGAGCCTGGAACGGTAACACAACTCCTTAAAGATCTCCAGTGGGACACCCTCCAATCACGAAGAAAAACCCAAAGACTTAGCATATTATATAAAATGGAACATAACCTCATAGATATCCCACTAGATCAATACACCAAACGCAACACCAGATGCTCACGTAAACATAATAAACAGTTAGTACAAATCAGGCACTCGACAAACATATTTGGAAACAGCTTTTTCCCAGTCACAATAAAAGAGTGGAATTCTCTACCTCCAAGCATTGTATCAAGTACGTCACTGAATTCATTCCAGATTAGCCTAGCCCAACATGTAAAAAATTAATCCATAAGAGCCACCATGCGCACTGGCGTGATGTGTCCATAGGACATTTTGCCAGTCAAAATACAGATACAGATACGCTGGTGATTAACAGCATAATGCTTTGACAAGGCTTGATTTGCAAGGGATACTTCAGTATTTGCAAGTTGATGTAGATCGCTAGGGGGCAGCACATCTGTCAAAGGTGATATTTGACTAGAAAAAAAATTTCAAACCGTATTCGGGTAGATTTTTGTGCGTCAACTTATTTGACCAAACATATTTAACCAAACGGCATTCTAGTGAATTATTTGACAACAATCTTGCACAATGACAGCGTAAATGGATAATCGAAAGTCAGAATTCGACAATGTCGGCGTAAATGGATAATCGAAAGTCAGAATTCGACAATGTCGACGTAAATAGAAAATCAGAATTCGACAATGTAGCATTGTGGAATTATGGCCCTAATGTCGTTCCATACTAGCCTACCATATACGACATAGACATAATATAGTCATATTATTATTGACATAGGTCTATGCCATAGCGTCGTACTGTTAGCTGATACTAGTCTATGACTATAGTAAACAGGGCCCGGAGAGGCAGCAATGACTATAAGGTAAACAATCAAATAAATTTAGTACAAACAACATTAATATGTATACTCAATCATACGCCTAAATGTATGTGATTATAGCTGAATAATTCGAAATTACTAACCTGTCTGGAAGAACCTTTACGAACGTTGCATCTGTTGACGTTGACGTTGACGTTGTGACTGACCCCACGGGACGGGCCACGGCCACAGTCCACTGGCATTGTCCCCAACTCGATCTGTTTACTTTGTTTCGTTCCATAGTCTTTCCCAAATATAAATACACCTTTATGCGTGGATCTAATTTAGCCCATTTTGCCGTGTCGGTGGCATATGTTAATTCGTGGACGTCCACCCATTGCCTAAACTCGGTATTTCATAACATCAACAGTGCCAAAGGGTGGGTCAAAGGTCAATATCACCCATAATTCGCGATCATGAGAAGACAAGAACGCAATTCCACACTAAGTTCAATGTCCATACTCAGGTAAATCGAAGCAAAAAACCGCATCCGGTTTGTACCAAAAACGAAAGAGTTCGCAGTTGTTCTATTAATTTAAAAAAAAAACTAACACGTATGCATAAACGAACTAGGATATCATTGGGAAGTACTTGATGCCTACGTTTTTGTGTGAAATTATTAAGAAACGTGAGGAGCAAAACAATCGAATTGGTTGAGTACCTTTAAAGCTCTGCCGGTACGAGACTTTACCTCAGATTCAGGTAGAGACGATAATTGGCTCTCAGGCGAACTATGAAACAACAAATTAAATAAGGATACAATTTTATAAGCTAAAACTATAAAAAAAAAACTATTCAGTATTAAAATTTTACTGAAACATGTCACACCAAAAATAAACAGAAATAAAACTTTTGCAGTGGTTTATGTTGATCATGAACCAGGATAGACATGTTGATTGGCTCTAACGCTAACATTAAAATAAAATAATAAATAAGAGTATTTTTGTAGGCTTCATAACCAGACTCTCTTCCCGGCGAAGTCACGGTTTAGCGAGTCTACTCACCGACGGGAATGCGTGGTGGCGGATGTGCACACATTTCAACTGTGCGTGAATGTCGCAATGCTTTCACTAAACAATGTCGCGACCATGATGAACAACTTCACATATGGCCGCACAACGCAGCGATCATTCACGAACAACATATATTTAGCACTAAACAAGTTATATCAAGCGATGAAACAGTTACACATTTTCTGGTGATCGCGGTGGGAGAAAATGGTCAGATATGACTGTTCGGTTTTTGGCTAAGACAACAAGAACGTTATATTATTATTATTATTATTATTACTAGCATTTCTATAGCGCCATATCTCCGGGACCAGCCCGTTCACAGGCACGTACATACATTATAAAAGCTACATGGAAACAAATATAAAATATGTATGTATAAAGATGCCGGTAAATATCAGATTTAACAGATTGTATATATAATGTAGCTCAAACACATGACATATTTGCACAAATATTAAGATAATTAAGTAAAAGAATACATGCTTTAATATATAAAATGTTACTAAAAGATAAATAATAATATATTAATTAAAATATACAATATAATAAAAGGTATTAATTTATTAAATACATGTTCATAAAATTGTCCTACCTACTACATCAGTCGAAGTACGCCTGCTTAAATAGGTAAGTTTTAATACAAGTTTTGAATTTATTTAAAGTGTCTATTTGACGAACGTTTATTGGCAGAGCGTTCCGGAGCGTAGGACCAGACATGGAGAAAGCTCGTCTGCCGTAGCTCTCTTAGTTATAGCGCGGGACTACAAGCAGATGTAGATCAGCAGATCGGAGGTTGCGGGTGGGCGTATACGGTGTTATAAGGTCTTAGATATACGCTGGAGCAAGACCATGTAAAGCCGTGAAAACAAGGACCAACATTTTGTACTGGGTACGCCAGCGAACTAGAAGCCATTGCAGTTCGACCAGCACAGGTGTTATGTGCTGGTGCTTTCGGTGTCTCGAGATAAGTCTTGCCGCCGAGGTTTGTACCATCTGTAACTTGTTCATAAGTGCCTCGGTGATGCCGTACAGGACCGCGTTACTGTAGTCCAGCTGCGATGTCACCAGGGCGTGGACTAGTGTCTTACATGAATCAGTAGTAATGCAAAGTCTTATTTTTAAAATTGCGTAGAGATGGTTGTACGCTGGCTTGTGCATCCGTGACACGCGTGTGACGACATTGTTAGTCCAGAGTCGATTGTAATCCCGATGTTGCGGATGGTCGGTGACGGAACAATGTTATATCCGTATAAACTAACACACGAAACGTCATGCAGGTGTTTACGATTTGGTGCTGTGATTATAATAGCCTCGGTCTTGTTTTCGTTCAGCAGTAGATTGTGATCTGACATCCACTGCTTCGCATCTTCCATACATTCCTCGATGCGGTGAACTGCATCAGCGGCTTCTCCGTCCCGCGTTCCACTCAGGTCAAAATACAGTTGGGCGCCATCTGCATAAAGATGGTATTGCAGCTAGTGCCTTCTGAAGATAGCACCCAATGGCAGAGTGTAGATGGAGAAGAGGATTGAGCCCAGCACAGACCCTTGTGGGATGCCAGACTCGATCAATGTTCTATGTGAGTTGTGGCCACTAATGCACACTGACTGAGTCCGGTTCGACAAGTATGACTCCAGCCATTTCAGTGCGATGGCTTCAATGCCTATGCTGTGCAGCTGGTTGATTAACATCGAGTGGTCAACAGTATCAAACATCACACTCATATCGAGCAGCACTGCCAGTACACCTTTCCTTTTGTCAATGGAAAGGATGTGATCATTTTGAATGCGCACCAGTGCTGTATCGGTGCTGTAATGTTGTTTGTATGCACTTTGGAAAATGTCCATCAAATTGTTGTTGTCTAGATGGTAATGAAGTTGGACTGCTACGTGGCGCTCCAGTAACTTTGAAACAAATGGCAAGTTCGATATAGGCCGGTAGTTGTTCATCGAGTCTGAATCATGTTTGGTTTCTTTAATAAAGGTATGATCACAGCATGTTTCAAGTTGGCCGGCACGGACCCCTACTACAGCGACACGTTGATGATTGTAGCTAATGTCGGCGGAATAATGTCAATGTTGGCTTTCACAATTGAGGTAGGAAGTGAGTAGTATAGAGGGGGAATACGGCCTCAAAATCCTACTTATAAAAAAACAATTTAATGACCACTAAACGTTTTCGGCAACCTACTTATAAAAAAGATCAAAGGCTTTTTTTGACACTAATTAGTTTCGGGAACCTACTTATAAAAAACGTGATTGATGAGCCTTGTAATTTGATACTAATTGGATGATTGATTACCCCCTAAGTACACTAGAGCTGCCACCTAGCGGTGAGTGTAGAGAGCATTTTATTTGTTCCCTAGCGACCAACGCCGTACCTAGGGCGTGCTGACGTAAGCACTATATGACGCGACTATATAACCACGATAAAACCACTGTGTGCAGATCCCCCGTCATCGAAAGTTCGGGAACCTACTTATAAAAAACGTGATTGATTACCCCCTCTAAGTACATTTGAGCTACCACCTAGCGGTGAATGTAGAGATCATTGAGTTTGTCCACTAGCGACCAACGTCGTACCTAGGGCGTGCTGACGTAAGCACTATATGACGCAACAATATAACCACGATAAAACACTGCTGCTTCTGGAGTGGACTATGGCCCCGGCATAACAGCATTGCTGCCACCTAGCGGTGAGTGTAGAGATCAGTTTGTTTGTCCCCTAGCGACCAACGTCGTACCTAGTGTGTGCTGACCTAAGCAGATTGTCCCTTAGCGATCAACATCGTACCTAGTGCGTGCTGACCTAAGCAGATTGTCCCCTAGCGATCAACGTCGTACCTGCTGAGTAGAATGTACACAAGCACGGATTAGCGCGTGCTGACTTAAGCAGATTGTACCCTAGCATGAAACCACTGCATAAGCTGAGTAGAATGTACACAAGCACGGACCGCAGAGTAGACCTACCGCAGAGTAGACCTCTCAAAGTACCTCTCAAAGTAACCTGATTGTGCGGCTATATAGCGGCGAGGACAGTGTGCTGACCTAAGCAGATTGTCCCCTAGCGATCAACGTTAGTGCGAGCTGACCTAAGCACTATATGACGCGGTTATATAACCGCAATAAAACACCTAGCGGTGAGGACAGTTACCTAGTGCGTGCTGACCTAAGCAGATTGTCAAGCGTGTGCTGACCTAAGCACTATATGACGCAACTATATAACCACGATAAAACCACTGTGTGCAGACTCCCCCTAAAATGAGAACCATGCATGCATGGCGAGGGCGGTCACTCCGTGATGTTGGGGCGACCGTGCATACTGGCTTTGTTGCTGCTGTTGACAGGGCGGCCGTACGTGTAGGCAGTTGGATCTCTCTATGAAATAAACCACAATACATGTACGAAGCAGGCTTACGTGCTTACAACTGTTTAAACAAATGTACGCACGTGCACATGCATGCATGCATGCATGCATGCATAAAAGCAGTGTGTTAGGAGACGATGTTTTATCCATTGTGACATGCATGCATGGTAGGCTTACAACTGTTTAAACAAAGGGTGTTCATGCATGCATGCATGCACGCATGCACGCGCACATGCATGCATACATAAAAGCAGTCTTACCGATGTGTTGGCGAATGATGAGTCGATGATGCGTTGTTCATTGTGTCAAATCGATGAGAGGTTGAAAACCGATCAGGAGTGTTTGACTGAAAAATGGTGAATGAGCAATGAGCGTGCGTTTGCGCGCAACGTCAAACAGAGCGGTTGCGCATGACACTACGGCTTATCGTGATCGGAATGTGAACGGAGAACAATGCATTTTCAAAAACAATAAACGAAAAGCTGAAAGCATGAAAATAAACGTTGTATATGTTCAGTGTGGGGTAGGGAATCGTGCGGTGAAGTGATATTAGAGAAATTTGATGTACAGACACATTTGACGATGAATGTACTGAAATGACCGGTAATTTTTTCCGAAAACAAATGCCTCGGATGTGTTAAGTATGCATGCACGTAATTGAATAAGATAACGGTATTAGTGTGAAGAGCGCATGCGCGATATGTTGTAGAATAACGGTAGACTAGGCAGTATGTGTTAAGTGCGCATGCGCCTTATTTTGAAAAGTGTTGTAAGCACGCACGCGTACATGTATTGTGGTTTATTTTATAGAGTACTGAAGATCCAACTGCCTACAAGAACGGCCCTGTCAGCAGCAGCAGCAGCAGCAAAGCCGGTATGCTCGGTCGCTCCCATATCACGGAGTGTTCCCCCTCGCCCAATCACTCCACCATCACCACCACCACCACCACCACCTATCAGCCACGACGCCGATGACTTCGATGACGACATCAGCTTCGTGTCTCCGTTCTTAAGAAGAGGAAGCAATGGATCGTGGTACACGCCTGTCCCACCGACCGAACTATTACACTACCCTGACAGACATCCACACAAGCTAGTTGTGTTAGTTGACTACACTACCCTGACAGACATCATCACAAACTAGTGGTGGTAAGTTGACTACACTACCCTGACAGACATCCACACAAGCTATTGGTGGTAAGTTGCCTACACTACCTTGACAGACATCCTCACAAGCTAGTGGTGGTAGTTGACTACACTACCCTGGCAGACATCCTCACAAGCTAGTGGTGGTAGTTGACTACACTACCCTGACAGACATCCTCACAAGCTAGTGGTGGTAAGTTGACTACACTACCCTGACGTACATCCTCACAAGCTAGTGGTGGTAGTTGAGTACACTATCCTGGCAGACATCCTCACAAGCTAGTGGTGATAGTTGACTACACTACCCTGGCAGACATCCCCACAAGCTAGTGGTGGTAGTTGACTACACTACCCTGGCAGACATCCTCATAAGCTAGTGGTGGTAGTTGACTACACTACCCTGGCAGACATCCTCACAAGCTAGTGGTGGTAGTTGACTACACTATCCTGGCAGACATACTCATAAGCTAGTGGTGGTAGTTGACTACACTACCCTGACAGACATCCTCACAAGCTAGTGATGGTAGTAGACTACACTACCCTGACAGACATCCTCACAAGCTAGTGGTGGTAGTTGACTACACTACCCTGACAGACATTCTCACAAGCTAGTGATGGTAGTTGACTACACTACTCTGGCAGACATCCTCACAAGCTAGTGATGGTAGTTGACTACACTACCCTGACAGACATCACTCACTCCACTGTCTACTACCTACTGGCCACTGCCTACTCACTCCACTGCCTACTACCTACTGCCCACTGTCCACTCACTCCACTGTCTACTACCTACTGCCCACTGTCTACTCACTCCACTGTCTACTACCTACTACCCACTATCCACTCACTCCACTGTCTACTACCTACTGCCCACTGTCTACTCACTCCACTGTCTACTACCTACTGTCTACTCACTCCAGTGTCTACTACCTACTGCCCACTGTCCACTCACTCCACTGTCTACTACCTACTACCCGCTGTCTACTCACTCCACTGTCTACTACCTACTGTCCACTCACTCCACTGTCTACTACCTACTGCCCGCTGTCTACTCACTCCACTGTCTAC
>CM034544.1:34688711-34721413 GCA_020002185.1 Paraescarpia echinospica
AAATTGTACAGCCATATACTAAAACGACGCGGCAATACATACTGTAGTCCAGATCAAACCTACTATTGTATAACATCGGCTGCAAGTAAGACGCTGTTCGTTTTGCAACGGCTGGGTAATTGCAACCATCTTGCACACGGTCACCCAGCACAGACTGTGCAGCGACACGAAGGCGAACCAAGTTGAGAACATTTCTTGGATCATTGGAAGGTAAGGAGCCATGTGCCGCACTTGTGGAGTCGCCTTCGAGCAAACAACGGCACTGATGGGCATCGTCGTGCAACCGCTGGCCATATCAGACAGCGTCGGGGAGAACATGAATAATGTCGTGCGATCTTCACGCAGCTGTGGATATTTCAAGATCACATCTATCACAATAGAGTTCAATATAATGTTCGTGACGACCACAGCGCTAATGATAGCAGGCTTCAAAATATTAGTCAGCCAGATCCATATTGGAAAACAATCGGACACAAATTTACGGATTGCTAATTTGATATATTATCACATGTAATCATATATCGCCGCTTATTGCGTTCACGCGTTACTGTTAATTTGAGCCATGTCGGCATCGTCGTCAAATCGTATACGCATATTTTGGCTGGCATCAAATTATTGATGTTTCACTTGTTGTTCAATTGTGTTCTTTCAAACGTAATATCTTACAATCGAAATTCTATGATGATTGCTGGTAATATGAGCTTCATGACAGTTGCAGTGTTTGGTGTGCTGGCGATGCTCTGGCGTTTTCGATGTGTAACGTCACGCTGACCGGTTTCTGTCAATCTTTGAACGCGATACAGAAATAACGTTGATACGCAGATTACGATTGAGACGCTATCAGTTGCACTCACTTGTACAGTAGAGACAATTTCAGTTTTGTCTTCAATTGCGATGTCATGGTTGCCCTCCAACATTAAATACGTTTCCATTAAAATCAATGCTACATTTTAATTATTGTATTATATTATGTTATGCTATATTATGCTATGATATGCTATGCTATGCTATGATATGCTATGCTATTATCATATCGTATCATATCATATCATATTATTCTATGCTTATGTTTGAATATCATTTGGTGATGTACTGTGAAATGTAGGGCCAAAAGGTAATATCATAAGTTGATAATGTTGAACAATGATATATTAATGTTTATTACTATTTACAAATGGGTCATTTTCATATTGTCCTATTTTCTTCACGGTTATTCACCAGTGAAAGTGACATTGTATTGTTGTGTCTTACAACATTTTCCATTGTCTTCATAGTCATTCACCATTGAATCTAATGTTGTATTTATGTCTTAGTAATGTATTTTACTTCAGTCAAGCTTTACCTTGACATCACTGTTGGCAATGCAGAATTGAATCACCATTGATACATGCTGGTTTTCTTCATATCTAACTGATAAATTTCAAACTATAAAGATTGGGAACTGTTTTTCAGCTGCACTGCCGCTTTATTTGGTGTTCCCCAGGATTCTGTTATTGAGCCTTTGCTTTTAACTTTTTACACCACGCCACTAAGCTCTGTTATACAAAGACATAACTTGTATCATCATCTTTATGCTGATGATACTCAGATCTACATTTCATTGGCTACCCCGGATATAAATCGCTCCCTTAACCAACTTAGTGATTGCCTTCAAGATATCTTCCACTGGATGACTGACAGCAAGTTGAAATTAAATGCAAATAAAACTGAATTGATCATTATTGTTATTCCAATGCAGCATAGTAAACTGGATGTTTTTTCCCTACGCATATGTTGAATCAGTATATCACGCCAGCAACCTCGGTGCGGAATCTAGGAGTGATCTTTGATAGTAACTTCAATTTCCGACAACAAATATATCAAACATGTCGTTGCTGTTTTTATCATATTCGTGATCTTCGCCGTATTCACCAGTATATGTCATTTTATGCTGCTAAAACTATTACAACAGCGCTTGTTAGCAGCAGACTTGACTATTGCAATTCCCTCCTTTATAATATCGCTAGCAAGGATATCACAAACCTTCAGCGTGTCCAAAATTGTCTAGCAAGAGTAGTTACAAGATCTCCTCGTTTTTATCGCTCTGTACCACTTTTAAAATCTTTGCATTGGCTTCCTGTACGATATCGTATAATATTTAAGATCTGTACCATTACATACCAGGCACTGTGCAGTAAGCATCCATCTTATTTGCATTCATTGCTTACTCCTGTAAGACAACTTATCCAGCTTCGATCATTTTATTTCTGACCTACTTTTTGTTCCTAGAGTCAACACTAACATTGGAATTAGGGCTTTTTCTGTTGCTTAACCAACTCTTTGGAATAAGCTCCCTCTTTGTGTTAGATCAGTTGAAAATATTACAAAATTCCGTCGTCATTTAAAACTTTATCTTTACAACCTTGCTTATCCACCGAAGCTCCCTAGCGCCTTGACCCATCTGTTGACAACTGGAATAGTACTTATGGATTTTGAGATTGACCAATCCTTTTGTTTTGATGCGCCTCTGAGCTTGGTTTCCAAGGATTTAGGCGCAATAGAAGTTATCTTATAATTATGATTATCTCATAGATCACACTTTCCTGCATATTGCCGTTACTTTAATTTATACACTTTGCCTAATGTTTTTTATCACAAATAAACACTTTTGTAGACAACATAATATATGACGGAATGCAAGAACGCACCAAGTGCTCGGCGTCCATTTTGGATGGCTCGACGGAGTTTTCCCTAGGCAACAGATCACTTGATGAATCGGTCAATAGAAGGGTCCAAAACTAAATGTGAGTCCGACGTCCATTGTTTATGTGTTTGACATATATGTTGCTAGGCAACACGTCGCTTGGATATGTACATGTAAAGCTTGATATGTTACTTTATCAAAACTATAAGTTTCACTTGTTTGTCATAACTCGACACTTTGACTCAGGATAATGAAAATCGACTCTCAGAAACACATGTCAGCTTATATATTCATGTGTTAATCATACGCGTATACAGACAACCATAATCATAATATGCCTCGCTTACATTGATATCATAGCAATGAAACGTCTTCTCGAAAACAACGTTTTTTGTCATGAAAACGAGCTATTTTTCTCTTATGTGGAACAAGTGTCACGTGTTTCTGAGGATCGATCACAACAAAAGGCTAGCTATTTAAGAAACACGTTAAGATAACACTTAATGCTTAACTCCATGTACGGGTTGTGTCGACATCACAATATTCCTTAAGCATATGAAGCAAGCATGAGGAAACGTCACTGCTACGAAAATATGTTCAGGAAAAAGCGAATCACCTGTCTAATTGGAACGCGTTGACGGACTCATACACCTAAAGATATGCTTCTCCGAAAACACAATTTATTCAATTGTGTACGGTAGACGCTAGAATAAATCGACCAGTGCCAACACGGCTCTTGCTTCATCATGAAGACTGCTCTATTGCTTGAATATAATTACCATGCAATGTTAGTGGGTTTCTCAGGAAAACAGGATTTGGATTCAATTAAAATAATTAAAATTCAAACGACAACATTGAAAAATAAACCATTATACTAAATAATTATACTTCACATTCAGAAACATTTAATACAAAATCAACATATTAAAATTTGATAATATTTTTTCGTTTACAACTGTTAATATAACACTATAAATATTTAAACATATACGTGCCCTATTGCTTTTACATTTCGAACATGATTCTAATCTAGGACTATAAATTTCCCATATACTAAAATAAGTACTTACGTAATCTTTCAAAATTTAGGAAACAAATTGCTTAGATACAGTTGGTCTCACGTTTTAAACAATATCCCGTACAAAGTCAAACACTTGCAAACTACGTTAAACGACATTTCCTACAAACATCACGATACATGCTTAATCCCAAACTCAAGAATGCATATTGAATAATAAATGACAGCTACAATGCATGTGCACATACATGTACCTACGAACGCAAACACACACGCATGAACAGACACACACACAGGCACACGTGTACGCACACGCACACGCACTGCCTTTCTTGCACACACACACACACACACACACACACACACACACACACACACACACACAAGCGCGCGCATAAACTCTCTCACACACACACACACACACACACACACACATACACACACACACATACACACACATACACACACTCACACACGCACATACACACATACACACACACACTCACACACGTACATACACACACAGACACGCGCACGGACGCAAGGACCCACGCACCCACGCACACACACACACATACGAAAACAGCTATTACTTTTGTATATATTTCACCATGATTTATACTCGCTTGTAATATTCAGACGCTTAGGAATGTTGGCGCCGTTTGTGTGTTAATGGGTTATGCAAGAAAGCCTGATTGAAACACATGCCCTTTCGGCGTATATTGGTAATTACATATTTACAACATATAGTTGATGCATTGTAAAAAAATTACAATACTACCGATTTCGTACGTATTGCTGGTTTGAACATTATTAACGATATTCTGATCGTTCGAGCATGGAGATCTTCGCCGTGTATTCATCACCTTGACATAAAACTATCAGCGAACGTATTCTTTGTAGGATACTTTGTGTATGTGTGTGTGTGTGTGTGTGTGTGTGTGTGTGTGTGTGTGTGTGTGTGTGTGTGTGTGTGTGTGTGTGTGTGTGTGTTGTGTGTGTGTGTGTGTGTGTGTGTGTGACTGTGTGTGTGAGTGTGTGTGCGTGTGTGTGTGTGTGAGTGTGTGCGTAAAGTAATATGAAGAGTGCAGGGGTGTAATCTGCTGCGTCCCCTGCCGTGCAAGGATTATACCGATAAAAACGTGAAAGGACGCAGCGAAGAATCTGAAACAGTACTTCCCCCGATTTCCACACCAAAGTCTTTTCCAATACCAGCGATGCGCAAAAGGTATGGCTCAACCCTCCCCAAAATTCACCTCATTACGACGCCGTACTATTTCCATAGCAACATTCCTTATACGCACGCGGGATATAATCTCATTAATACTAAGGTAAAATGCTACGATGCACAACCAAAATAAGTTATTTATGAACCAATGGTTTTAATAACCGACCTTCAGAGCCCGGCGTCTCCACGTCTGTGCCGTTGCTGCTACACGTCGGAGTAAGCCAGTAGATGGAGGCACCGCCGCACATGCTGGTGATTTTTTTGCCGAGGAAATCAGGCCGCGGGATGGCTTCCTCGGTGACACGGAAGAACGAGGAGTCGCTGTTCTTGACACTGTTCTGATTAAAAAAAGTAAATGTTTAGAAATATTTCACTTCAATCTAGTTATGGTATGCATAGATAGTAAGCGACAGTTGAAAGCAATATATAATTTAGCTTTTGCTTTGAAGTGTGACGTTTAGAAAAGAATACCACAACGAATTTGTTAATCACGTCAACGTATGCTATTAGTGGATCCTGTGACTAAAAAGAACCCCCCAAAAAATGGTTATCATGGAGCGTTACAATTATAACGCAGGTGGTGTTCTACTCACTTCCTTCATGTTGGCCCTCACAGTCTCCGGGTCTGCCTCGGATTCATTCAAGGGTGACACGAAACACGCCGTGTTGCCGTTCGTGCTCATCTTGTGTAGTGTGATTCTCTACGAAACAGTCATGAAATACAGTCAGTCATCAAGCAGTGGTAATTACAGTGTTGATAGCAACCGAATACCCTGGCAGAACGACTCCTCGAAAAAAGATGCAGGCAATTTGGTTCTTCGGCATGAAAATGGGGCAACTGGTTTGTTAGTTCAACGTTAGACAATAGTACTATGCTTGGGATAGATACCCTTTCTTTTGTGCGACCTTGCCATTGACAGTCACAGGAAGACAAAATAAATATGATAATAGCACATAAAATATACACGTAATAAATGATGACCAATTTTGTAAGTAGTAACGAAAACGTTAATAATAATAATAATAATTATTATTATTATTGTACTAATACTACTACTACTACTACTAATAATAATAATGGTAATGAAGATGATGATAATAATAATAGTAATAATAATAATGTCGGCTTTGACTTACCTTGCTGAAGTCGTTCACCACCCACTGCTCTCCCATTGACGTCATCAGGTGGTAGGAGACGACGTTATTAGTCGTGTCACTCTCCACGTCCTCATTGATTGGCTCGTCGCCTTTGTCGTTGACCTTCACGTGGAACTACATCCAACAAGATACAGTATTAGAAAGGTCAATGCCAAACACACCGATTATAATCGTGTGTTAATTTCAGCAGCAGCAGCAACAACAACAACAACACAAACATGTCAAACACAAATATTACCCACAGTTTTGATGTTGAACAAGGCAAGACGAAATGTTTAACTTATAATATTTGTTCAAGTAATACGATAAATGTAATGTGACACATACGACACATGCATGGTTGCAACGCAATTATTTATACTTTAATATTTTACAATGAATGATGAAATATTTGTGTTTAGGCTAGATATTCACAGTATCCGTTTGTGTTAAAAAATAACAACTTATAAAGTCCAGCATAAACAAAACATATTACTAGCAACAATAAATGAGTATCTACACCGCCGCATGAGTTTAGTACGACTGTGTGTTCACCACAAAGTCTTTGGAAATATTAGTTAACATGTTCCATAATAAATACCCAATATGCGCCTTTCACGAAGACTACTGTTGTTGAACATTCATATAGACCGAAATTTGAAGTTATTAACCAAAGTTCGAATACAGTGCTTGCGAATATCAGGATATCTACAACGATATCAAAACATAGCCGAAGCAGTATTACTACTTTACCGAATACACTTATACATTAGCTCACATCCATTCGTGGAGCAACACACTAAACACAGCAGTTATTATCACTGCTTCCATTCGTGGAGCAAACAACCAAACACAGCAGTTATTACCACGGCATCCATTCATGGAACAACAAACCAAACACAGCAGTTATTACCACTGCATCCATTCACGGAGCAACAAACCAAACACAGCAGTTATTACCACTGCATCCATTCATGGAGCAACAAACCAAACACAGCATCGTTTCTTCTTAAATAGCTAATAACGGCATGCTAAATATTTTCCACGAAAGAGGTCGTAAAGCCGCAGTAACAGCTAATAACTAATTAGTAAATAAGTCCTAATAACTATTTACGCGAATTCTTTATACGCTAAGAAAGCGGATGAACGTTGAAGACCCGAATGGACCTGGGCACTTTGGAGGAGATATTAACTTGCTAAGAGAGTGTGTTCGAAGATAGCGTATTTATATACATACGATTAACATTTGTCGTAGCAATGGGTGTAGGAATACAAGTGGAATGACACGTATTGACTCTGCCTACCTTAACGATGTCGGCGGCCGCTGCCTTGAAGACATAAGCGGCGCCGAGAAGTCCGCCCACCAACACGATGACGACGACGACACACGTGACTGCGATGAACACGTTCTTCGTCTTCACCTTTCCACTCTCTTTCGGTGGACGCGCACTCTCAACGTACTGCAAACGTACGACTTGCGTTCCTCAACACATTTCGAAATATCTCGGTAATCACTGTTATGTTTAGCGACAAAGGGACAACGGGGATATAGCACGGTGATCGTAATGTTACAGTAAATTGGATTATCTCTTCTTTCTGCGTTTTATACTCATCTAGTGCCACAAGTATATATGCTGCATACATCAGCAATTCATCATGAATGGTTTTACTCACTATGCCGATAACGTTTATAACCTATACCAGTGAACTGCAATGCAAACATCACAAATAATACGATGCAATCATTACTTATTGTATCGTGGAAGTGAATAAGAAAATATTATTATAAAATATAAATTAATAACATGAACCAATGTAATCAACTTAGGATATAAACATGATGTTATAACAACAATATGCACTGTTACTATTGCCTCGTGTCATCCGTTCGTACACAAGTGCTTAACATTCCATGCTAGAACATAACTTGTAGGGGATCCAGGGATGGTTGTCACACATTTATTTCTTATTTGTTATAACTGATCCGTAAGTTTTGTTATTTCTAAGACTAACTTTAATCTATAATGTATGCATGTCTAATTTATAATTTATTTAATTTTTTATAGTCTTTAATTCATAGTTTTAATATAACTAACTTAATTTGTTGTACATTTTATCTGAAGTTTCGGTTTTATTGCAGTTTGTATTAGTATACATTGAATCGCTTGATTGAATTTTATTGTACAGCGCTTTAAGCATATTATGGATATTGCGCTCTATAAATATTAAATATTATTATTAAATTAAATTTCGAAATTTTACAACAAATTCTCATATGTCACAAACAACCCCAGCAGTTTTGTGACACACCGCGATGATAATATTTAATGTTTTTTAATCACATGCTACATGAAAAGTATTTGTTGAAATCACGGCCAATTTCAGCAATACATACATTGATGTGTATACGATAGATACACAAAGTACGAAATTGATCGATAGGATTGTCCAAATTTCGAAATTTTACAACACATTCTCATATGTGACAACCAACCCCGACTGTTTATGACAACCTGCCCCTCCACCAAGATTTGGCATAAAATATAATTCTTGATATGGCACTTGTTGTGCGAATGAGTTTTCAAAACTAACTACTACTCGGTGCTACTTCATTAATAGTAACATAACAAAATTTTACTAATAACCTAAAAAAACGAAAACATATCGCCAACGCGTCAATATTGAATCGTGGGGCAAACAAATTTGAATAGGGGTTCATGTCTACTAAACGGTCACTAGAGTGACAATTCTAGATTTTATCTATGCGAACCACCAGAGGTATTGTGATAACCAACACGTGTGACAACCAACCCCGGTCTCCCCTACGTCAAGTTGTACTTAATCAAGCAGAAAAACTTGAAAACCTTTACTGAGTGGATGAATTTCTACACACTATGTATGCATATAGAAAAACTACAAGCTACTTTCACTACATTTTTAGATTTTTAAATCATATTTTAGAGAAAACGTCAAACCTGAAAGTGTGCGTCACCGATTTTCCCTTTTTCTTCTGCCATTGCGCCTGTCGCTGTTGGGTGCATCGTTTCTGCGGAGACTTTGAAGAACGGACGGAGGAGTCTGGTCTGAGACGTCGGGTTCAGGTCGATGTGCAACACACAATCAGCGGCCGTTATATACAGCTCGATAATCAGGAAGTTGGTAGTTATTCGCGTGGCCGCTAGGTGGAAAGGATGGTAGTTAGACAAAGACTTAGCGACTGGTATAAGAAACTCCAGCCAATCAACGAGGTAGCTAGCCAATAATGAGGTTTCGCAACAGGCCCCTAGATGGATGGGATGGTAGCTAGACAAAGAGTCGTTAACATGGTCATAAATATAACGAAATTAGCTCCCCACACGAAGGCGGAATTTTCCACCCTTGTAGACATTCGAACTTGTTGTGTCATTAATATAGCAATGCAGTATTTTTAGTGCATAACAAAAGTAACAAAAAGAGACAAGCGCGTTTTAAAATGAAGCAGTCTGTTCATAGTTTTTAATTTATTAATTAATATATTGTTCTTAAAACTATATTATGTTGAACGCAGACTAGCCGCGGGAAAATTTACAAATAGTAAACAAAACATATATATATATGTTTATATAATCATTAAGTAGGTTATTAATTGGAACTGTGTGTTTCAAATGTGAAAGTAAAGTCTTGAAATATTGATACACGTTATGCACCGTATTTGAGACGTTTGTTGTAGACACATCATGAAACAGACAGACCAGCAACGAGTAAGTTGGAGCTTTCGGAAAAGATGAATATATTTTAGTCGTCGAATAAATGTGTAAAAAACATGTCACATATTGAAACAGTGCGATGTGGGTATTTGGCATTCAAATATTGGGGCTTTACTCTACATCCCTGTAACCCAGGGTAAATCTTGCTCACAGCATAGGTCCTAACTGGATGTTTGCTTTATGTATTTTATTTTTGAACAATACTATTCCATCACATGATTGTCATATTCTCTATTTTAATATATATAATATCAACAGTGTTTCTCTAATCAACTTGAATGTATTGCTATTTTTTTAAAGTAAGTACGGTATTGGTCTGGCGTGCATTTGTGTAAGCGGTCACATGGTTTACATTGGAAATTTGCAAGAGCCTCACGGCGACCATAGGTTGCTTGAAATGTCCTTGACCGCGGGGTAATATTCCATTGGGTATGCATCACCACACACGCCACAGTGCTCCAGAAACCGGTTCAAAATGCCGTCGAAAATTACTCTGTGATATAAAAAAAAATGATGTATGCGACATTTGTACTTGAAGCGACCGACAAAACTAACAGTCATGCTCTTAACAAAAACGACCCCCACTGTGTTTATTTATGTGGCAATTCGAAGCAGCGTATTCAAGGTGTGCCTTCAAAACAGGTATACGTTTGTGAGATTCGAATAGAGTAGGTATATTTCGTTTTGGTACACAACCCTTACATGTCTCCTAGCAATCCCGGATGGCTTTCTGTGATGTATAAAGACAATATGTTAATAGTCTGAAATAAAGATAATATGTACGGGCAGCAGGACCGTTTCAATAAATCAAACGTGTTCATTGGTACGATCTGACGTTCTCTCTCTCCCCGTCTTCCGCCATTACTCTCTATGTCTTTTGACTATTGTTTGTAGTCTGTATGTAGATATGTATCTGTGTATATCGTCTCTCTTCGTTTGTGTGTATGTTTTCCTGTGTGTCTGTCTGACTCTCTCTCTCCCCCTCTGTCTGTTTGTTTGTCTGTCTGTCTTTCTCTGTAAATATATATATATATATATACGTATTTCTGTATATATATATATATATATATACATATATATATATATATATATACATATATATATATATACATATATATATACATATATATATATATACATATATATATATATATATATATTTATATATATATATTCTGTTTAGTTTATATAAATTTGGACCGTACGTTTTACATTTCAATATTCAAAATATGTGTGTCTATCTCAATAATGTGTTGTCTTACTATATTGTTGGGGCTAATAAAAGTATCCTTATCATTAGCTGTATTATACCGCTAGCACACGAGCCACCCCATCAATGTAAACAACAACAAAACAACAAGAAAGACAGAGAGAGAAAAAATGTATATATATATATATATATACATTTATTTACACAGACAGAAAGACAGACACACAAACAAACAGACAGACAGAGAGAGAGAGAGGGAGAGAGAGATTGTGAGAGACAGAGAAAGTCAGACAGACACACAAACAAAGAGAGACATATATACATATATATATATATATATATATATATATACATATATACATATAGCACCAAAACGACAAAAAAATGTAGCAAGTACTATAGTTACACACTATAGTTGTCATAGAGCTGCCACACTGTGGCAGGTATTTAGTAAAATGGTATATTTGACACATTAGCCATCAAGGGATTGAGGTGTCAACCTAGGCAGAGTCCTGGCACTGGCTGGTAAAGCCAAATGTTTGTACGTAGACTCTGCTATTAAAACATCATTGTACCTTTTTACAGGTATGTTATATTATCTACTTTTATGTTATTATAAACTAAAAGTGCATAGCCTATTTATATGTTATTTTGAAATACATGTTGCGTTTAATTATTACTTGTTATATTAGTGTTATATAGCCATTGACAATAACTAATTGTCACCTATCAGATGTGTCAATAACACTATGTCTACAAGTGTTTTACTTAATTTGTTCTGAGTTTGATACAAGGCATTGATACAGTTGTAGCAGTTGTTTCTTGTATATATTGTATTGTACATGTACTAGGCAGAGTCCTGGCACTGGCTGGTAAAGCCACATGTTTGTACGTAGACTCTGCTATTAAAACATCATTATACCTTTTTACAGTTGTAGTGATTTTCTCTCGAACTACCGAACTGAGCGAACCGCGAGAGTGGCGCCCGATGTGGGGCTGGAGAGGCCGTATCAACAGCTTGTTGAAACTTGGGACCCTGACTGTAGACAGCCATAGCCCTGGTCAGCCCCTGTGACTGGCAGAGAAGCAGACAGGGAGTGGTGCTGCAGGTGCAGGTGTGACTGTCTGGCTACTGCACTGGGCAAGTGCGGTGAAGCGGAACATTGATTGTGTCTATTGTTGAATGTATTTGTTGTTCTCCATTATGGAGTATGATGCTTAATGTTTGTTAAACTTTGAAATGTTTAATTGTGAAGGTGCAGATTGAATGATTGACTGTTGATTACCTGTACTGGTAAATTGCTGGTGAATATGGTTGAAGCTGATGTCATAGTAGTGGAAAGAGATGAGAGGGGTGACATAATAGAGGATAAAGGGGGTGACATAGAGCACCAGTTGCTGGGTCTAATCAAGACCGTGTCTACTTCACAAAAGGAGAAATTGCTAGCGTCTCTCGCAGAGGAGACATCTGTGAAGCAGGAGCCCAGTGAGTCTCCGCATGTGGGATTTTCTCCATATGTATTGCGGGAAATCCCCAAACTGCCAGTATTCTCTGGAACCGACAAGGATGCCACATATGCGAGGTGGAAGTATGAGGTGAATTGCTTGGTGGAGGAGTCACAGTATTCAGAATGTGATATTATCACAAGTGTGAGGAAATCATTGAGAAGCCCTGCTGCAGATGAATTGATCTATTCGGGAGAAAAGGCTACACTCGCCAACATTCTCTACAAATTACAGTCACTGTATGGTACAGTGATGTCAGGAAATACCGTACTAGAACATTTCTACAGCGAACCGCAGCGTGTAGGTGAACCTTGTACAAAATGGTCGACAAGACTGGAAGACCTCTGTCATGTTGCCGTGGAAAAGGGTGTTGTGTCTAAGGAATCCATGCCCACTATGTTGCGAGACAGATTCTGGGCAGATTCTCTAAACTTCGAGGAGATTGTGATCGAGGCACGGACCCTGGAAGAAGAGTTTGGAAACCAGAATGCAGTGCAAGTTCACGTACAACAAGGACAACAGACAGAACCAACCTTGTAAGCTCTTGTGAAGAAAGTGGAAGAGTTGGAAGGAATGATCAAGAAGAGACAGTCCAGGGCACAGATGAAACAAAGTAAGGAGCCACTTACCTGCAATGATTGCGGTATACCTCGACATCTATCTTTTGGTTGTCGCAAGAATACCGGCAACGAATGCCACCGTTGCAAACAGAAGGGGCATTTGTCCAAGAGTTGCAGAGTGCATTTAAACGCAAACTGATCCCTTTTGGAGGGCAATAATCACAGCCCTACTTGTGACTTGGTCGGCGGCTCGTGCCAAATTATGATTACCATTGAGGGTAAAACTTTGACAGAGAGTTGTCTCACCTTACCTTGCAACCCCTGTCACGACTAGTTGACTTTGAAGGTGCTGGAGGACAGTCGGTACCTTACCTGGGTTACATTGAAGTTGAGGTGAAGTTGCAGTCGTCTACGGGAGAAAGTGAAGGAATTGCTGTGCCAGCATTTGTTGTGCCCCCTAGTCGGTCGAACAGAATAGTGCCTGTTATATTTGGAACTAATTTCCTGACAGCCTTGAGAGCTCGGAATACCCCATTCCATAATGCAGCCATCTTAGAAGCACTTGCTCACCTTGACCAATCAGAAGTCACAGAACAGGAAGTAGCAGTGTATTCATGTCGCCACACAGTGATCCCTGCAAACACATCTGTCATTGTGAAAGGAAGAATGGGAGCCCAGAAAGGTTTCTCAGCTGGCATGCTTCAACCAGCAGAAACACTCCCCGGGGGAATACTCATCCCCGCCTCAGTTGTGCAAGCTGACAACAACCACCGAGTTGATGTCGCCCTAACGAATGTTTCATGAAAGGAAATGAAAATTCCCAAACGACAGAAGATAGTGACCATGACGAACAGTGTCATTTTAGACAGGGATAAGACTGTTGGAGACTTAACACATAGTGATGTGTTGAGTAATGGAGATTGCGGCAAAGGTATAAAGGGTGAAGTACTAGTGAATCTAGATGCCACAAAGCTCTCGGAAGAACAGAAGAAGCAGGTACAAGCACTGTGTCATGATTTCGGTGACATTTTTGCCTCTCGGACAATGGAGCTAGGCAAAGCTGTAGGAGTGAAGCAGAAAATTCGACTGACAGATAAAACACCATTTCAAGATAGACCGAGACGCATTCCTCCAGCAATGTACGAGGAAGTTAGACAACACCTGAAAGAGATGTTGGCATGCGGTGCAATACGTCATTCGCACAGTCCATGGGCCTCGAAAGTAGTCCTAGTGCGGAAGAAAGATGAGAGTTTGCGCTTGTGTCTGGACTTCAGGCGTTTGAACAGCCGGACAATCAGAGATGCGTACATGCTGCTTCTCATTGAGTCGACCCTGGACAGGCTATCTGGCGCAAAATGGTTTACATCATTAGACCTCCAGAGTGGCTACTGGCAAGTGGAAATAGAGGAGTGTGATAAAGCCAAGACTGCATTCAGAGTGGGAAACCTCGGTTTTTATTAATGCAATCGAATGCTGTTTGGTCTTACGAATGCTCCTGCTGTGTTTCAAAGGCTTATGGAACACACTCTGGCTGACATGGCCAATGTGTTGGTCTACCTGGATGATATCATCATTCATTCACGGACATTTGAGACTCACCTTGAACATCTGCAGGCTGTGTTTACTAGCCTGCGAGCAGCTGGTCTGAAATTGAAACCTGCGAAATGTCATCTTTGCCAAGCGTGTGAAGTATTTAGGCTACATCATCTCGGAGGCAGGGATCGAAGCCGATCCAGACAAAATAGAGAGTGTAAAGGCATGGCCTATACCGACAACCGTACACGAACTTCGCCAAGTGCTTGGGTTTTTCGGCTACTACCGTCGCATTTTGAAGGGTTATGCTGACATATGCAAGCCCTTGCACAGTCTGTTAAAAGGGCAGGAAAACAAGACATCTGTAAATAAAACCACCAAGATTGTGATGACCACAAGTGCAATCGCTGCATTTAACATACTGAAGGAAAGATTCATAGAACCACCCATTTTGGGATATGCTGACTACAGTCTTCCTTTCGAATTACACGTGGATGCATCCCTACACGGCCTTGGAGCAGTACTGTATCAGGAACAGCAAGGTCAGCAGCGAGTCATAGCCTATGCAAGTCGTGCACTCAAGCCAAGCGAGGTTAATTACCTAGCCCACAAACTAGAATTCCTAACACTCATGTGGGCAGTGTCTGAGAAGTACCAGGACTATCTGTACGGACACCAATTTGTGGTCATGACTGATAACAACCCATTGGCCTATGTCCTGACTTCTGCAAAGCTGGATGCGACAAGTCATCAGTGGCTAGCAGAACTTGCAACTTATGATTTCAGCATCAAGTACCGTTCGGGAAAAAATAATGCTGATGCCGATGCACTCTCTAGAATGCACACCAAGCCTGCACAAGGAGGACACTTACCTGAACATGTGGTTCAGGCTGTGTGTGAGATGGCAGCAATGGAAGAAGATGATGGCACATTTGGCCTGATTGAGGTGATGTGCTGCAGCCAAGCAGCTGTTACCTACGAGGTGGAACTGGTAGATGCCGGAGGGACAAAGATCAATGACCCTAATTGGGAGCTCATCCAAAGTGAAGATCCGGTGATCAAGAAGATGCTAATGTTGCTGAGACAGGGCAGCAAACCCAGTCTAGATCAACAGCACAAACAGAGCAGGAATCACCAGAGTTCAAGATATACATGAAGGAATGGGATAAGCTATGTATACGAGATGGTTTGCTTCACAGAAAGAGAGTACACCAGGACGGTAACGAATCGTTCCAGCTAGTTCTTCCAGCGGCAAAAAGAGACGAAGCAATGATCGGTCTGCATGATCAGTTAGGCCACTTGGGAAGAACTAGGACCCTAGACCTTGTTCGTGCCCGATTCTTCTGGCCACATATGGCAGAAGATGTGCGCAAGAAACTGGAAACATGTGAAGCCTGTATACGAAGAAAAGTCAACCCAGATCGAGCACCACTTGTGAACATTCGCACACACCAGCCGTTTGAGATTGTCTGTATTGATTATCTAACCCTGGAACCATCAAAAGGAGGGATTGAAAATGTATTAGTCATGACTGACCACTTCACTCGGTATGCCCAGGCTGTTCCCACACGCAATCAGACTGCCAAGACCACAGCAAAAGCTTTGTATGACACATTTCTACACTACGGTTTTCCACAGAGACTCCATTCGGACCAGGGTAGAAATGTTGAGAGTCATGTCATCAAAGAATTGTGTCAACTTGCAGGGATTGAAAAAAGCCGAACTACACCGTATCATCCAATGAGAAATGGGCAGTGTGAAAAGTTCAATTCAACACTGATGAACATGTTAGGGACATTAAGTGTAACGAAGAAGGCCAACTGGAAGGCTTATGTACCAACATTGGTGCATGCTTACAATGCTACCAGAAACGAAGCAACTGGCTTCTCGCAATTCTACCTGGTATTTGGCAGACACCCACGACTGCCAATCGATCTGGCCGTGGGTGTAGAATCAAGTAAACGTCAATCAGAAGTGGCAGACCACACTGATTACTCCAAGCAGCTGCGGGAACGGTTGGAATCTTCTTATAAGATTGCTACAACAGAAAGCAACAAGTCTGCCAGGCGTCGTAAAAGGCACTACGATAGACGCGCTAGAGGAGGAACAGTTGAAATTGGTGATCGCGTGTTGGTACGGAACGTTGGCTTGCGAGGCCGCAATAAGCTGGCAAACCGGTGGGAAGAAGATATCTGTGTAGTGAAGGAGCAGCCGGAGAGAGAGATTCCTGTGTTTGTGGTGCAACGAGAAGGAGGGCGTGGAGTCAAGAGAACACTGCACAGGAACATGTTGCTACCAGTAAACTTCCTTCCGCTGTCTGCGAAGGAGACGGAATCTGTGGCGAGAATGCAAAGTCGGCCGGCGGGTGCAAGGATAGAGAAGCACGGTGGTGTGTCTGTGCGCGGCTCTGAGAGAGAGGAAGAAGAAGCAAAACTAACCAAGTACGAGTCGGAGGATGACGACTGTGTTAGAGTGGTCATGAGGTAGCCACTTGATCCAGAGGCTGGAGAGTTTGTGCCTGCCGCATTAGAACGTGCGTCAGAAGGAACATCTGGAGACATGGATATTCCAGATCCCAATTGCGAGATGCAACTACTTGATGAGGATGGATGCAGGGAGTATCAGATGTCAGATGAGGAAAGGGACGAAGGAGAGCTTATTGAGGATGGAGACACGGAATCGGAAGTGTAAGATGAGGAAAAGGGCGAAGGAGAGCTTGGTGAGAATGCAGAGATTCCGGATATTGCTGAACGCTCACCGTGTCGGGTGAGGTTGCCATCACCAGCTTGCGTAGCCGGCCTAAACGGGAAATACGGAAACCTGCTCGTTACACTGACTTTGCTCAACAAGTACTGACTCCTGCCTTAGCACTTTCCATGTTTAATCAAGGATTTTGTGATGAACTTGCTAAATTATCATAGACAACATTTGAACATGTGTTCAAGAGTAATATGTATTATTGTGTTTACTATTGGAATGTCGGGACGACATTCATTGATGGAGGGGGTAGATGTAGCAGGTACTATAGTTAAACACTATAGTTGTCATAGAGCTGCCACACTGTGGCAGGTATTTAGTAAAAGGGTATATTTGACACATTAGCCATCAAGGGATTGGGGTGTCAACTTAGGCAGAGTCCTGGCACTGGCTGGTAAAGCCACATGTTTGTACGTAGACTCTGCTATTAAAACATCATTATACCTTTTTACAGGTATGTTATATTATCTACCTTTATGTTATTATAAACTAAAAGTGCATAGTCTATTTATATGTTATTTTGAAATACATGTTGCGTTTAATTATTACTTGTTATATTAGTGTTATATAGCCATTGACAATAACTAATTGTCACCTATCAGATATGTCAATAACACTATGTCTACAAGTGTTTTACTTAATTTGTTCTGAGTTTGATACAAGGCATTGATGCAGTTGTAGCAGTTGTTTCTTGTATATATTGTATTGTACATGTACTAGGCAGAGTCCTGGCACTGGCTGGTAAAGCCACATGTTTGTACGTAGACTCTGCTATTAAAACATCATTATACCTTTTTACAGTTGTAGTGATTTTCTCTCGAACTACCGAACTGAGCGAACCGCGAGAAAAACAAAAACAAACAGCAACAAAACAATCGGTATGGAGCGAGAGACTCCTACTAAGATCACAATTGATCGCTATCATGGGAGCCATCCCAAAAACAAAAATTAATTTTTTTAATATTTCTACTCCTAAGTTTTATATAGGTGAGAAATGTCTTTTATTGTCTTTTCCTTAAAATTATTAGGAATTCAATGAATTAATAATTCCACAGTATACACTGTGCAATGTATAACATAATTCATATTTCTGGCAAACTTTTCGGTTTGCCTATATGTGACGTCACACATGACATATACTCGCATCAGGCTGACCCTTCCAATATATTCAGAGCATGTTTACAAGGATAGCTTTTGGGTCGAAACGAGCGTCAGAATGAGTTATTGTGCAGTATTCCGATATAATGCAAACACTAGTCATCATAGGGGGACAAGCAGTTATCATTCGGTTCCACATCAATCCAATTTCATTCAAAACAATCAATGCGATTGGGCCTACAAGCCGGTGAGCTTTCGGTAGCCTTCGTCTCGTTTTCAGAATAATTATATCGATTGCAACCCACGGGAGATAATCTACACCAATAAACATACATAGCAAACATATATTGTAACCAGCTACAGAAAGTAACATGTATAGTATTAGTATTATTACTATCCTCATCTATTTACTATTGATATGTACATGTATGTATATGGTAATGATTTTATTTATTTATTTAATTTATTTATTTAATTTATTTATTTATATATTTTTATTTTATTTAATAATCTTAATAGCTACATGCCATGTTTTTTAGGATTGTAATGCGCCTCTGAATGGTAGTAACTGCCAGATTTATGGCGCAGAGAAATGCAGTAAATTATTATTATTATTATTATTATTATAATCTCATAATATCACTAGAATATCGATATATGAAGGAGGAGTTGTCCAGTTTTTCATAACAACTTAAACCAGTCAACGAAATTCCGTTGACCTCGGTAGCGGCAGACGCGCTGGTTTCGGGTCACTTGTTTTACAATCGGGCAACGCCGGTTCAAGCCTAACACATTGATTTTCTCGACACCTTTTGTGATCACGAAGTAATTTATATTTTGTTTGTAAATATTTTTAAATTTCTGTAGTCATTATTTATTCGCCATAAAAATAAAAGTATGGTAATTATATATAACGATGCATTTGTATATTTCTAAATTATATTTATCCAGACAAATCACAATTTGTTTTTTGCATATATAATTACAATATATTACTGTATAAACTAATATATATATATATATATACATATATATTTATGCATAATTAATTCATTATATATCCATTACAATAAATGTATTTGTCTTACATTTATTATTATGTTGTAATTTAGGTTAGGATCTTCTTTTTGTTGTTTATGTAGTTTGTTGTACAATTTATTTGAATAAATTTCATTTGACTTTCTACATGGCTTTGATCATTTTAAGAATTTATTTTTGCAAGTTCTACTTTAAGCCTGATGTCTGTAATTAAAACATAATTTGATGGTCTGAGAAAGTGTTTGTGAAAACCCTAGCAGTACATTCCAATATAGATTTATTTAGGGTACAAAAAGTATCTATCAGTGTTCTGTCGGTTCTAGTGAAATTAGTTAAAAAAGTAATTTGGGGATATAGACTACGTGATGTTAAAGTATAAAAAAACGCTGTAGATTCTGTTTTCATTAATTTAAATAGATTTATATTAAACAAATTGATATTATTAATACTGCTATTTTCCTGAGACGATATAACCGATGAAAATTCATAAATGAATTGGGTAATATTGTTGTTGCACGACCTTTGGGATCTATAATTGTATTTCCATTGATCATTGTCTTTGTTAAACCATTTCCACTTACTTTTATTACTAGCCCTTCCCAGTGTTCGCACGTATTTAATTTCATTTTTATTTAAGATTTATTTTTATAATAATAAAATCTTTATTGTCGCACGTTAAAAAGACAATTCTACAGTTTTTTTTAAATGCAGACATTTCCGTAATGATACGGTCGACATCATCGTCGTCTAAAATAGTGCATGTCTTAAGACCATTCTTGATGACATTTCCGATAATACGTTCACGTTCGATATTGTTACGTTGGACAAACCAGCCTGCCAAACACGGCCAATATCATACGTACACACTTCGTACATTGCATCACATTCACGTAAGATATAACGGTAGTTTGAGCAGCAATTTCACCATGGATTTGCAATGGACAACTCAGCAACACTGCTTATCATCGGTGAATTGTGGTTCATAGCTTTATGAATGAATTTGGAGAACCTTTGCTTTAAGATTACCAATAATGGCAAACTATCCGATAACAACATCACCGTGTGTAAGTGGTGCTAGCCCCCACAACGTTCTAAGCGCTTTTCGTCATGCAATGCAAATAGTGCCAACACTCTTACTCGGTATCATTAACAAACACAGTTCTGTCCGGTTTACAGCTACGACCTCTAAAAATCAAATATCTACTCTTAGTACGGTTAAAATGTGTACATTATTCGTCTGCATGGTTTTCGCATATATCGATTAAAACCTTGAGTCCAGATCTTGTGGACGTTAGCAAAGTGAGATCATCTGCGTATCCGACGCAACCCGTGTAGTGGTTGCCCATGTGGCAATCCATCCATGTATATGGAGAAAAGAATAGGGGAAAGGATTGCTCCCTGTTTGACTCCTTAACATGCAGTAAACTGGGATGACATATCAGAGCCCCATCTTACTTGACGTTTTTGTTTAGTATACATACAACAGCAATCTTAATACCAGAGGTGATAACTTACGTTTTGGAAGCACTCTAAAAAGCTTACAGTAATTGACCCTCTCCAATGCTTTGCTGGCATCTAACATGAGTGCATAGACATTACTGCATTATAATAACTGATTGTCTCCATCATAGCATACGTGCAGTGAGTAGTGGACATATTTGGTTTAAATCCAAATTACAAATGCAATGTTGCAAGCGCACTTTGTTCCTTAGATAGTACAACAACATCAAACAGTTTGGCAACAATGCTGCCAAGAGTAATAGCTCTAAAATTGTCGGATGTAAATACTAATTGTCTCTTGTCTTTTGGTATAGGAATCATAGTTCCCACTAACATTGAGTCGAGGCTAAAACCATGTATCAACATACTGTTAAAAATTAATGCTAACAGCACAAAGAATACAAGAATTTTTTTTTTTATTTCTACAATTCAGTGTTGATTACCAATATTGAATATTGTGTTAATGTGTGCTGTTGAAGATTTTTCGCCGCCGCGCCGCCGGAACTTCAGTTTCTCTGCTGTCGACTCGACTAATGACATCGGAAGACGGAAATGTTGTTGATGATTTTTTTGAAAGGAAGAAGACTGTCTTTACTAAGAATTTAGCAGGGCTTAAATCGAAGGGTAAGTCCTGTTCTTAATTATTTTATGTGATAATGCTGAAGTTAGATATAAAACATATAAAAATAAACTCACATCTATCATGAGACAGTGCGAGAAGGAGTATTACTCTAACCTACTAGAAGAAAATAAGCAAACTATGAAAGAAAAATGGAAAATAATTAATACATTGTTGAATAAACAATCTTAAAAAAATCATCATATCCATCTGGATTTAAGAACAATATTTCAGGGAATATGAATATTGCAGAACATTTCAATTTTTTTAAAATTAATATCGGGCCAACTTTAGCTAAAAATATACCCAAATGTAATGCAAATGTTGTGTCCTTCCTGGGTGACAGGGTAGAAGAAATATTATTTTTGAAACCAGTTACTGATTAAGAATTATTAAATACTGTGTATAATTGTAAAAATGAAACGTCTAAAGATTATGATGGCATTAATATATGTTTAGTAAAAAATATAATTCCTCATATTCTAGCTCCGTTAAAGCATATATGTAACTCCTCGCTAGAACAAGGTGTGTTTCCTGATGATATGAAAATTGCCCGTGTAATTCCCTTATTCAAAGCGGGGGATGACCAAATTGTGTCCAACTATTGGCCTATATCTGTACTACCTCAGTTTTCTAAAATTCACATTTAACAAGAGGATAATGAATTTTCTAAATGCAAAACAAGTTTTGTATTTCCGTCAGTATGGATTTAGAAAAAATATGTCCACTTCCATGGCAGTAATGGAATTAGTGGAGGAAATTACAAATGCAATGGATAAGGGAAAGCTTACTATTGGTGTTTTTATTGATTTAAAGAAAGCTTTCGACACAGTGGATCACAAAATTCTTATCAACAAAACTAGAACATTATGGTGTTAGGGGTGTTGCCAAACAATGGGTCAGTAGTTATTTAGAAAACAGGAAACAGTATGTGTGCTTCAACAGTGTGAATTCAAGTTGTGCTACTGTTACATGTGGTGTACCACAAGGGTCAATTTTAGGGCCAACTCTTTTTAGTATGTATGATAATGATTTATGTAATGTGTCGTCACATTTAAAGTCCATACTGTTTGCTGATGACACCAGTTTTGTTGTTGAAGGAAGTGATTTGTTGGAAATGTGTACAAAAGTGTCAAGTGAAATGAACAAACTACACAAATGGTTTAAAGTAAACAAGCTCTCACTAAACTTATCAAAAACAAATTTCATGGTTTTCAGTCACACTAATGCCCCATGTGAATATAATATCTCCATAGATAACACTAATATTGAACAAGTAAATTGTATCAAATTCCTTGGTGTATATATTGACTGCAAACTTACATGGCCTCAACATGTGAATGTTGTACATACTAAAATTGCAAAGAATCTGGCAGTAATGCGTCGTGTTAAATGGTTGCTGAATGAGACTGCATTGTACACTTTGTATTGTTCATTTGTACTACCTTATATTGATTATTGTTATGAGTTATGGGGAAACACTTATAAAAATAGAATCCAGCCATTGTATATTCTACAGAAACGTGCAATCAGAATATGCTGTCAGTTGGAGTATAGGGCTCACTCAAAGCCAGCTTTCTTTAAATGTAATGCACTTACTATTTTTGACCTGATTGACTTAAAATCCATGGTCATAATGTATAAAATATATAACAGATTAATGCCAAATAATGTTCTTTCTCGTTTTAAAGTGGTAAACGCCACTCATGCCCACAATACTCGTCAAGAAAATAACTTTGAATCTAAGTATTGCAGAACAACTCTGAAAGCGATGTGTATCAGTATAAAAGGTGTAAATATGTGGAATTGTTTAAATACGAATATCAAAAATTGCACTAATGTAATTGCCTTTAAAAAAAGGTATAGATCACTACTGGTCAGTAAATACAATATATAGTACATTTTATTTTATTGCTATAATCGTATTCAAATCTTAATCTTGTATCAAGTATTCTTACATCAACGATACTTATTCCTATTGGTCAATATATACATTATGTACTCTTCGAATTCTTTATAAAAAAAAATTGTTTACTCTTGTTATACATCATGTTCAAATACTTTTCATGTGTCAAATTTATCTACATCAAAGATACTTGTTCATGTCTGATGACTGATGTCATCAAGTCTGCATTGTCTATAATTGGTAAAACATGCTTATTAGCATGTATAAGTCCTATGTTAAAATAAGGATTATTAATTTATACTTCATGTATCTCATTCGTCAAATTATCTTTTAAGTACGTGTATTATGGAAAGGGAAATGCTAACTATAAGTATTGTACTTCTTGCATTTTCCTTTCAACATTTCAATACAGTAAATACTATATTATTTTTTTATTTATTATTTAGTATGTATTATAGGAATTATGCTGTATGTATGTATGTATTTTATGCTGAATACAAATTCAATTCAATTCAAAATAATAATCATTAACAAATTGTTACATTTACATCATGTATCTATATTGTGTTCATAAATAAAGAAAGCTCGTGTCGTGTAGGTGTCACACAACATTATTGTTGTATCTATGTTAATATCGATACACGTTTAATAATAACTCTAAGTAAGCTAACCATTTATACATAGGCTATTTAGACTGTGATATATTTGTAATAGTATAATCCAATTTGGTAAGCACAATATATGCACGCAATCTATTTCTGAAGCCTGGGTGTGATATTGCAATGTTGTGTTGTAACTTTTAAAATAAGATCTCAATTTCTTTGAATGGTTAGTGTTAAAAAATATTTGGGTCTACATTTGTCATGAAGGTGCTGCAAAACTGGACGTTTGGGGAGGAGTTGATATATCAGGTGTGTAGCAGCGGAACGGAACGACTTGTCGAGTAAATGGAAGACGGCAACAAAACGACGTCAACACAGTGATTCATACGTATTTAAAAAAAGAGGTGATTTGTATTCCTTTACAGAGTTTACGTTGGTGGAGCAGGCGTGAACCAGTGGGGCGGAAGGATCTGTAGCACAAATGCAAGGCGGCGTCAGCGTGAAACAGCCGTATTGATAAAAACATAGTTTAAAACATATATCAGTTTCTTTGAATTATTAGTGTTACAAAATATTTGGGTCTACATTTGTCATGAAAATGCTGGAAAACTGGGCATTGAGAGAGTTGAGAAAGTTCTGCACGTTGGCAGGGTGCCGAGGTTGGTTATGATGATGTTTTGATGGCCATCAACATGCAATACGTACTGGAACTCCTTTCGACGAGTAAGAATTTCCCGATGTCTGCCAAGGAAGCTACACAGCAAGGTAGATAGTATGTGAGTGTGCGTGCGTGTGTGTGTGCGTGTGTGCGTTTGTGCGTGTGTGTATATGAGTGTGTGTGAGAGTGTGTATGTGTATTTGTATCAGGATTTGTATGTGTGTGTGTATGTGTGTGTGTTAGTGTGGGTGTCTGAGTGTGAATTTGTGTGTGTGTGAGTGTGTGTATCTGTGTATGAGTGTGTATATGTATATGCATGAGTGTGTGCGTGTGTGTGTGCGTGTGTGTGTGAGAGAGTGTGTGTGTTTGAGTGTGTGTGTGTGTGTGAGTTAGTGTGTGTGTATGTGTGTCTATGTGTGTGTATGTTTGTTTGTGTGTGTATATGTGTTTGTGTGTGTTTGTGTGTGCGCGCGTCCGTGTGTGTGTTCGTGTGTGTACGCGCGTAAGTGCGTGTGTTCATGCAACTGTGCGCATGTGCGTGGTTTACATGCGTGTGCTAATGCATGTATACATGTTTGCGTTTGTTTGTGAGCATACAATTAAACATAATGATTTTGATGGGTTTGATTGGCCTAAAACTGATTGATTTGATATGGAATGACCCTGCTTTTTGTTTGACAGTTGCTGGTGGAGCATGTCACAGATTGGCCACAGATTGGCTCAAGTCTATTTGGGTTCAGTATTAATGACGCTGGTCAATGAAGGCAGCAACCATGAATAACGCAGCAAGGAACAATGGGAATTTAATATTAGTTTTATTATATATACAAATAACAAATAATTATTCTGTAGAGACGATAAAAACAACATATATCCTCTTAGTCTACCCTATCTAGGCTCTAATCGATTACTATCAAATCCGTAGCTATCCCAGCTAATCCTTGACACTCGTGAAAAATAATAGACTGGCTCTTTAAAAAAAAACTAAGTAATATTCGCACTATCAAGGAAACTTCTAATGTTAATGCATTATAAGTTCAGGTCCACTCGGACTCAGGTAAGTAACATCGAGGAATCTACACCACCTCTAGTATAGAGCTTAATTACATACAATACATTGAGGCAGTTTAAAGAAGTTTAGCCGGCAACTTAACATCTAAATATAACATCGAATTGTCAGTTGTCTCGCCGCGTAGTCAAGCGAAGGTTCGTCGCACTCGCTCCAATTCGTCCCGTTAGCTCGTTAGCGTTACTCGGCTAGCTCGCCACGAGAGATCGCACCACGACTCAACGACCGTCCGCCAACAATGAGCCATACCTAATTTATGCATCGTGAAAACACCCCTATAACAATGTAATCGTCCACGTCGCGAGTTACTTATTAAGTTAATAATAACCAAGCTCCACTGAGTGCACCGTCACTCGTCTGTAAATTATTACGTAACACAATCTGCTCTGTCTGCGACTGGCTGCGCTCTAGCCTGACCTTTATACTTTAACAAAATGACAAGGAAATAAGATTCTGAAAGTGTATTAACAGCAGAAATGCTACAGTGCACAGCTATCAGTGCCCAACTTCCCTGACCCAGTTCCTGGCACTTCAACGGCTCTAGATGCAGTGCCCCCTACGTCCAGGAGTTTGGAAGAAATGAGCCCCCGGTGCAACCTTTAAGCCCCAACATACAGTCCATCTACAAGAACACTGCAATACCAACATTCAGTAGCAGGGCACACATTTGCTTGGTTGAAGATAGGTCTGCAGATGTTTGGCACCAGATGATCAGAGAGACTCCCCAGTACTACATTAAAATAGACCCTGATATCGGAAAAACAAATCAGGCAGTCTACACCGTCATTGGAAGTAAGATGGTGCTTACCTACCCAGATCTTAAGAGATACGGAAACATAAATTGGGTTTGCGACATACATCATACATACAACATATATCATACATACACATACATATATAGTCATAGAGCATATATCATACATGCATGTTTCTTTTTCTATGAAGCTGTTTTTCTATCGGTAAAATGTAGATTAATAAGTGTATGCAATGTATCTGTTTATGTGTGTGTGTGCGCGCGCGTGCGTGCGCGTGTGGGCGGGTGAGTGTGTGAGTGTGTGAGTGTGTGAGTGTGTGAATGTGTGTATGTGTGGTGAATATGTGTGTGTGCTTGTGTGTTTGTTTGTGTGTGTTTGTGTATGTCTGTGTGTGTTTGTGGTGTTTGTGGTATTTGTTTGTTTGTTTGTGTGTGTATGTGTGTGAGTATATGTATGTGTGTGAGTATGTGAATGTGTGTATGTGTGGTGTATGTGTGTGTATGTGGGTGTATGTGTGTGAGGGTGTGTGTGTGTGTTTCGGTGTGTATTTGGTGTGTGTGTTATGTGTGTGTGTATGTGTGTATGTGTGTATGTGTGTGCGTGTGTGTGTGTGTGTGTGTGTGTGTATGCGTGTGTGTGTGGTGTGGGTGTGTGTCTGTATAATAAAACAAAACTTTACCCGCCATAATATATTCTGAGTGCCGTACTTCTGATGGTACGATTTTGTTTTGCGTTCCTTCATAAAATTAACTTGGTGCAGTGTTGTACATCGACGTAATGTTCAGAACATTCCTTATATACGAAACAGTCCACATTAACACGTGATCTCGCTTCACGTGTTCGTCCCATGCTTTGGGCTATACAGAAGAAATCGACATCTGGTATGTATCAGCGACGAAAGAAAGTTTTCTGCTGGAAAAGTTTCCTATCTTCAACTCGAAGCATTTTAACCCGACAGGCAACCTCTTCTATAGTCGGAATACGATGTGCACATGGGGTAAACGAGCTTCCGAAGAAATAGCGGAAGCACACGGCAGGAACTGCCGAAAGTAAACAGCTCCTAACTGTTGTGATATAGCACATACCATAATTGCTATTGCGAACTACATTATCGCATGTATCACTACGCCCAATAAACACCAGTTGGTGAGTTAGCCGATCAGGCTGGATCGAGTGTTTGTGCATCGCTGAACGTCATTATACCTATCATAGAGAAGCACTTCATGGTGGCAGCGGTAAAAACGAGCGAATATCGACTACAAACAGCGGTAACAGTGTACGAACTATAACTATTGTTACTGAATGCGCTACCAGCTTAACAAGCAGCAAACGAAACGTTTAGTTGAAACAAAAGTCAAACAAAATGGCGTCACGCAGATGCAGACAACGTCGAAGAAGTTGTCAAAGCTGATCACCAGAAGGCGCCACCAACGTCGGAGAAGTTGTCAACTGATCACCAGGAGGCGACAGCATCGCACATGCACACCGTTAGTGTCTTTGTGAACTGTGACAGTGTTAGTTTTATGTAAGCCTACGTAAAGCCGGAACCATAAAAGCGGTCGCCAGGCTACAGTAGCTATACCTTACACACTGTGCAACACATAACCAGCTAACAATGGCAAAATACCCAACTATGAACTGGGAAGGCGATAACATCGCAGAAACATTCAAACTCTTTAAACAGCGAATGACATTGATACTCACAGACGAGAATGTCATTGACCCAGCTAAACAGGCAATCAAAATTCAGATTGCTGTTGGTAATGAAGGACTCAAGCGTTTAAATGCGTCAATGCTATCAGACACAGACAAGCAAGATCCCGCAAAACTCTATCAGCTGTTTGAAGACCAACTAGACATACGGGTGAACTTTCGCATCCACAGAATGGAACTGATGACATTTCGTCAAACAGAGCGAGAAATTACAGACGAGTTTGTCAACAGAGCGCGTCATAAAGGCAGTTTGTGCGACTTTGATGAATGTGAGCTAGTGGAGCGAGTCATTGAGCTCATCATAGCGAGTACACCTCATGAACAGTTGCAGAAGCATTTGCTAGACCAAAACAAAGGGTACGACATGAGGAGTGTACTGCAAGAGGCACGCAAGTACGAGGCCATAGCCGCCGGAAAAGCGTCCCTACAAACATTATCCACACATCACACGTCAATCAGTGAGGTAAAGCACCGAAACGCGTGCAGAAACTGTGCATTGTCACACGCACCGAGGCAGTGCCCTGCATACAAAGACAGATGCAAGCACTGCGATGGCATCGGGCACTGGGCCAAGTGCTGTAGGAAGAAACAGAAAGATGAACAACAAAGGTATCGCAAACGACGTGATAGCCAGCCAAAGAGCCGAAGCCGACGTGACAGTCGCCGCAGACCACATAAACCAATCCATGAACTTTCCGGTTACCAAACAGAAAACGAGAACCCGGACTACGAAAGTGAAAGTGAAGGCGAAGTCTACACGAAGTCGTTCAGCACGATGATGACAGAAAACCCGGGTCGCTGCACATACACTCCACGTGACGAAGTGTACGCTCAACTTAACATTGTGTGCGCTGACATGAAGGGCGTCCACGAACTCAAACTGAAGGTTGATACTGGCGCTTCGGGCAACACACTGCCCATACGCATAGCACGACAAATGTACGGTGACCAGTGGACAACCAAAGTTGAGCCCGTACCGAACACTACGCTGACAGCCTACAATGGTGGCGAGATAAAATGCTGCGGTGCAATGAAAATACTCTGCCAGTACAAAGAATGCCAGTGGAGAAAGTACAAATTCTACGTCGTCGATGTCGACGGGCCATCAATCTTAGGCTTTCGAGCATGTGAACAGATGAAAATCGTCACCATCAATGCAGTCAAGTCGAGAGACAAAACAACCCAACATGCGGTGACCGTGAAGTCCGTGGATGATCTGAAGAGGCGTTTTCCAGAGCAGTTCGACCGCATAGGTAGCTTCGATGGGAAGGCTAGCCTAGTACTGAAACCAGATGTGCAACCATCAATCGATGCACCACGCAAGTGCAGCATTCACCTCAAAGAGAAACTCCAACGAGAATTTGACAATATGGAGAGTGATGGTATCATTCGCAAGATCGAGTACCACACGGATTGGTGCTCATCAATCACCACGACTGTAAAGCGGGATGGTTCGTTAAGAGTCTGCCTAGACCCTAAGCGTCTCAACGACAGCCTCAAGCGGTGCCCACACAAAATACCGACTCTAGAAGAGCTCAATCCTGAGTTTGCAGAGGCACGCGTCTTCTCCAAGATGGATGCCAAGGCTGGGTATTGGTCCATCCACCTCGACGAAGCCAGTCAGGAACTGACGACCTTCCGCACACCTTTCGGCAGGTATTGCTACAAGAGGCTTCCGTTTGGCCTGTGCGTATCCCAAGACCTATTCCAGCAGGCCATGGACCGCATACCAGCCAGGACGCCAGGTTGCGTCGGCATCGCAGACGACGTAGTCGTGTATGGTCGAGACGACGTGGAGCACGACAAGAACCTGCTGAGACTGATGCAGGTCGCCAGTGAGGAAGGTCTCGTCTTCAAATCGAAGAAATGTGTCGTGAAGACCCACGAGATCGTCTTCTTCGGGTCAGTCTACGGCCAAGACGGAATTAGACCGGACCCGAGCAAGATTGAGGACTTACGCATGATGCCGACCCCTCAGGACAAGGAGGACCTGCAGCGATGCATCGGCCTGATGAACTACCTTGCAGCGTACATACCTCACTTTGCGGACAAGGTGGCACCCTTGAGAGAACTCCTCAAGAAGGACGTACCATTCGCGTGGCACGAGGACCACCAAAGCACCTATGACGATCTGAAGAGATGTATCAGCAACGAATCATGTCTAGCGTACTACCATCCACAGAAGGAAACGACGCTGGAAGTCGACGCATCGCAGAAAGGGTTGGGTGCCTGTCTGCTGCAGAACAACAAACCCGTGGCGTTCGCATCGAAGACACTCACCCCAGCCCAGTCAGCCTATTCGAACATCGAACGTGAGAAACTAGCGATCGTAAATGGCATCCAGAAATTCCACACCTACCTGTTCGGAAAGCAGTTTGTTGTCATAACAGACCACAAGCCTTTGATAACGATACACAACAAGCCGCTGAAGAGTGCACCTCCACGTCTCCAGCGACTCCTGATCAAGCTACAGGGGTACGACTTCCAACTTGTGTATCGACCAGGCAACAAGATGATCATTGCCGACGTTCTGTCGAGGCTCCCCAACCCGAAGAACAACGCTGAGATCCCACTGGACGTGGCTGTGGATGCTGTCGTGCAAGATGAAGAAGAGGAAAACGTCATCGACAGCATCGATCTAATCAACTTTAGCATCGACAAACGTGCTCAGCTTCGAGAGTTGTCCACCTCAGACCGCACACTGCGAGCCCTCCAGCAAGTGGTCTACAGCGGGTGGCCCGACACGATCAGAGATCTGCCACAGGACCTTCGCCAATACTGGTCCTATCGCGACGAAATTGGCATCTCTGATGGCGTCATCTTCAAAGGGAGACATGTCATCATTCCTGAGGCGATGAGGAAAGACATCCTAGGCCAGCTCCACGAAGCACATCTCGGAATCGAGAAGACCAGACGACTGATGCGTGAATCAGTTTACTGGCCAAACATTCACAAAGACATTGAGACAATGGTGAAAACCTGCGCAGCCTGCCAGGAGAATCAGCCAGAACACCGACAACAACCTCTCCTCGCCCACGACGTACCATCAACACCGTGGACTAAAGTGGCAAGCGACATGTTCCAGGTCAAAGGAAACAACTACCTGCTGATTAGCGACTTTCACTCAAAGTTCTACCTCGTCCAGAAGATGCAGTCAACAACCAGTTCTGCCATTGCGAACATGTCAGCAGAATGGTTCAGCATGTGAAAGTGTGTGTGTACGTGTTTGTGTGTGTGTGTGTGTGTGTATGTGTACGTGTGTGTGTCTGTGTATATGTGTGTGAGTGTGAGAGAGAAAGAGAGAGATAGAGAGAGAGAGAGAGAGAGAGAGAGAGAGAGAGAGAGAGAGAGAGAGAGAGAGAGAGAGAGAGAGAGAGAGAGAGAGAGAGAGACAGAAACAGAGACAGAGACAGAGACAGAGACGAAAATGAAAGATTTATAGATACAGGAAGAGATATGGACAGACATGTTTACAGCGATTACGATCAGGTTGGTTTTAATTCCAATTCCGGAATAAGAATCAGTCAATAAGAAAGTAGTGGAATTAAACTCGTAAACGGTTTGTGTAGAATCGGAATCGGAATCGGTTGATTGGAAAGCAGAGGAATCGGTATTAGAATCAGAATTGCATATTGGAAGCAATTTTTTTGATTCAACAGCCACTCTTTTATGTAGAAGCTTCAAAAATAAAGTTAATTAACAGTATTGATAATATCTTTAATCAAACATGTTACATGTAATCGGAAACCGAATCGCCATGGTGTGTATGGAATCGAAACCAGAATTGGATAAAAACATGTAGTTGGAATCGTAGTCGACATCGGAATTACCAGAGAGAGCGAGACAGTCAGAGAAAGATATATATATATATATAGATAGATAGATAGATATATAGATAGATAGACATATATACAATTAGATATATAGATAGATAGATGTGTGTGAATTAAAACTAGTCTGATCGTAATCGCTGTAAACATGTCTGTCCATATCTCTTCCTGTATCTTTAAATCTTTCACTTTCGTCTCTGTCTCTGTCTGTCTCTGTCTTTGTCTCTCTGTCTGTCTGTCTGTCTGTCTCTCTCTCTCTCTCTCTCTCTCTCTCTCTCTCTCTCTCTCTCTCTCTCTCTCTCTCTCTCTCTCTCTCTCTCTCTCTCTCTCTCTCTCTCTCTCTCTCTGACTCTGTCTCTGTCTCTCTCTCTCTCTGTCTCTGTCTCTGTCTCTCTCTCTCTCTCTCTCTCTCTCTCTCTCTCTCTCTCTCTCTCTCTCTCTCTCTCTCTCTCTCTCTCTCTCTCTCTCTCTCTCTCTCTCTGTCTCTCCTCACACACACATATACCGAGGACACGTGCACATGCACACACACACAC
>CM034544.1:34722413-34755269 GCA_020002185.1 Paraescarpia echinospica
CACACACACACACACACACACACACACACACACACACACACACACACACACACACACACACACACACACACACACACACACACACGCAGTCTATAAGATGTTGTTTCTGTGTAGATGACGTGGAGTCTCGACAGAAGAGGGCGACCCTGAAACTGCGTTGCATCATGTGTGGGTGCTACAAAGTGTACGCCCCGTGGGTTGCTTGTGTTAGACGTTATAACAGGAAGACAAAAATTATCCACTACACGGTGTACTTCCGCGGCAGACCTTTGTACGTCTTCCGTGTGAAAAAGATATGCAACTTGTTCCGACAGTGTTAGTTGCACCCGGACCGCCGTGGAAACAGACGCTCGAATAACGACAGACGAACCCGCACCGGCGTGCAGACTAACGATCGAATCACGACAGTCGGACGGTGACTCGCCAATGTCACTTATTTACTCGGACACTTTTCATTTCTAGAGCACTTTGTTTTTGTTGCAAGAAATATAAGCACAAGTTATAACTATGAACATTGTCTAGGGTCGTTGTTATAAGCCTAGGTCACATTACACAGTGCATGTAGCAGTGGTCAGTGTCACGTTACACAGTGCATGTAGCTGTGGTCAATGTCACATTACACAGTACATGTAACAGTGGTCAGTGTCACATTACACAGTGCATGTAGCAGTGGTCAGTGTCACATTACACAGTGCATATATTATTGGTCAGTGTCACATTATATAGTGCATGTAGCAGTTGTCAATGTCACATTACACAGTGCATATAGCAGAGGTCAGTGTCATATTACACAGTGCATGTAGTAGTGGTCAGTGTCAATTTACACAGAGCATGTAGCAGTGGTCAGTGTCACAGTACACAGTGCGTGTAGTAATGTTCAGTCGCTTGCTTGTCTGTCTTTGTGTTAGTGATTTACAAGTTGTGATAATTAAAGCAACTTTCATTTAGGCCGAATCATTGTCACACTAAAATTTACATGCTGTTTTTGTTACTAGAAACATGTTTTGTGATTCCATTGTTTTCACGTTATACTGATAGCTAAAATAGGGCCACGTCATTTTACCATATTTACGTTTCCTTTTACCTTTAAGAAACATACATGTATGAATAGTTTCTTACAAAGAAATTTCCTTTTATTACATTTCATACAATAATATTTGTTTAATATTTTCTAACATGTTGTATTGCTTAATGTCAATTGCTATGTCACCTAAATATTATAATATACCGATTTAAAAAAAATAAAGTTTAAAATGCTAATATTGTAGTTAATTTTATAATTATTATATTATTATCGAATGGAATCAATTGGATTATTATTTCCTTGTATCAACAAATCACTCTCCAATCAACCAGTCTCTCTCCCAATAAATCAATTACTCATTAATCAGGCAATTACTCCCCATCCAGCCAATCAAATACAAGTCAAATTGTATTCACTCCCCCAATGAATCATTCATTCGCCATTGTGGGCTAAGTTTTGGTGAGAACATTAATGTTCACATAGAAATATCAAAGAGAGTGTCCATTGGTAATGTTACTCATAGGGTGGCGGGATAACATTGCGTTCGCCGAGGTAGTATCAATATATTTTCATTCAAATTTAAAATGTATATTCCAGTGTTACAAAATGGTGAATAAGTACAAACAAATACTATTATATATATATATATATATATATATATATATATGAATGTATGGATTTTTTTTAATACCTGGTGACTTGTCACCCAACAATACGCTTAAAGGAGTAGAGCAACGGAACTCTGCTGTGGGCATTTCTAAATAAAAAATATCAGTCAACCAACGTACCTTATAAACATTGTTGTATGTCTATTCACTTGCATTAAAACTCACCCACAGACAACGTACGCGTACTCACACGTTTGTGTTACTGTGCGTGCTCACGCGTATGTCAATGCGCTTTGGTTCGTGCGTGCGAGCGAGCTGCTGTTATCCATGATCGAAGTTGCTAGTTTTTCGACATGCGACAACCGTCTCGTAGTTTCCAGTTGACATCAATTCCGAACCAACATAGGAATAGTTGAATTCCATTTCTGACTGATAGTGCAAAACCCGTCGCCTTGTCATGGCTGGACTGAATAAAACAAGACACATTGTAAAAAGTCTGGTTTTAAGACGTTGTGTTATAAACATGTCGCTCGAGTCTGTCACAAAGTGGTTTGTAAAGAATTTAATCAGGCTTTAGAACAGTGGTTTTGTATACAAGTATGGTTGATGGGATGGTGCTGCCATCTCTGGCATGTATTGTCGCGGAGGTATATGCTGGTGCCCTCTGGCGATTAAGGCGTGTAACGTTTTAACTGCCGACGAGTCAGATTTAATTAATTTAATTTGTAGCGTACACCACTAATTCTACGGTTAGGTATACCAAATTTGGTACCTGTAGAAATTATTTAACATGACTGGTAATATGGTGACCTGTCAAACTACTTATGTTGTGGTTATAAAAAGATTATATTATGAAGTTATAAAAGTTGTTTACAGAAATGTAGGTGTAAAAAACACTAGGGTCACACGGAGCTTATGAATAGAATGCGTGTTTTATTAAAATTATGGATTAATTCATGAGAGTTGGAATATACGATGAATATTGTGGTATCCGGCTCGATACAGGGAATCCAGTGATATTAATTATGTAAGTGATTCACGTAAGTTAAAGATTGAATGAGCACTTATATACCCATACGTTTAGCTCGCAAAATCTATTTTAAACTCAGCGAGTTGAATGGATTGCTTCGAAGTGTGAATGGTTTCGGGAGCCAGTTTTTTAAGCGACTTTAATTTGTATTAAGTGTTGTAATTGGTCAGACTAACTTCCGGTCGTCAAGTTATATAAGGGACGGACGGCCATTCGTGGCCAGACGAACATTTGAGCAGAAGAAAGTGTTGCACTCTCGTCTCCAGGAATTGGGCTAAAACGTGTGTCCGCCCAACGCCTGTAGTAAATACTTCTACGATTTCAACAGTACTGATTAGTTGTGAGACGCTGCACTTCTCACGCGTTGAAGAAGACTGAGCGATAACCGACTGCAGTTCCGTTTTGATGTGATCTTCGAATGCAAGGCCACCACCGTTTCGTCTGCTAGCTGTCGTAACACCGACTCCGTGACAGACCTTCTCGACATCGCCGAAGTCGTGACATCGTTTCCGTGTTGTCGCCTGGTGATTCGCGTGGGATCGACAAAGCAGATCTACCGTCTACTTGATCGCCCGAGTCGCCTGCTTTCATCTACGTGAATTCGTTCGCCGAACGCCGAGCGACTTTCGACTTCGTCCTGACATCTCGCCGAACGCGACCGATGCGAACGTTGACATTCGCACATCACGAGACATTCATTGGTTACAGTTCATATACTTTACAACGGTGTATACCCGTCTTCATGTAACTGACCAGCTGTTTAAATTGTCTCCCATGTAATTTCGTATTTGGATGCATACTCGTCGAGTACAATGTATGGTGTTATAAATATAATATCATAGCAGAGTAACGGTTGGCCAACTATCACTGAACCGCTTTTGTTTATTGTTGATGTATTAAATGGGAATGCCAGTTGGCTTCTCGTACATACATATCTGATGTCACGTCCTGTCTCTCGTTCACTCCGAATCCTAGTGCACCTGAACCTATAACTTGCTATGTCAAATCGGGTACCGCCAATTTATTAATTTATTAATACTTACACTCGATTTTGTGACAGAGTCGGTGTCCGTGCCGGCCAACTTCAAACATGCTGTGATCACACCTTTATTAAATAAACCAAACCTTGAATTAGACTCGAGGAACAACTACCGGCCTATATCGAACTTTTCATTTGTTTCAAAGTTACTGGAGCGCCACGTAACAGTCCAACTTCGCCAGCATCTAGACAACAACAATTTGATGGACATTTTCCAAAGTGCGTACAGACAACATAACAGCACTGGGGCATTCAGAATGACCATCTCCTTTTCCTTGACAAAAGGAAAGGTGTGCTGGCAGTGATGCACGATATGCGGCGTTTGATACTGTTGACCACTCGATGTTAATTAACCAGTGCGCAGTATAGGCTTTGGAGGCATTGCACTGGAAAGGCTGGAGTCATAATTGTCGAACCTGACTCAGTCAGTGTGCGTTAGTGGCCAGAGCTCACGTAGAACTTTGATCGAGTCAAGCATTCCACAAGGGTATGTGCTGGGCCCAATCCTCCTCTCCATCTACATTCTGCCATTGGATGCTCACCTCAGAAGGCACAAGCTGCAAAACCATCTTTGTGGAGATGACTCCCATTTCTATGTTGACCTGAATTGAACGCAGGATGGAGAAGCCGCTGAAGCGGTTGACCGCATCGAGCAATGCATCGAAGAATCAAAGCAGTGGATGTCAGACCACAATCTACTGCTGAACGTAAACACCTGCATGACGTTTCGTGTGTTAGTGTATGCGGATGTAACATTGTTCCGTCACCGACAATCCGCAACATCGGGATTACAATCTTCTGTGTACTAACAATGTCGTCAAACTTGTCACGGATGTACAAGTCAGGGTACAACCATCTCTACGCAATTTCAAAAATAAGACATTGTCTTACTACTGATGCGCGTAAGACACTAGTCTACGCCCTGGTGACATCGTGGCTTGTCTACAGTAACACCTTCCTGTACGGCATCACCGAGGCACTGATAAACAAGTTGCAGATGGTACAGAACACGGCGGCAAGACTTATATCAAAACACCGAAAGCATCAGCACATAACCCCTGTGCTGTTCGAACTGCACTGGCTTCCAGTTCGTTGGCGTATCCAGTACAAGCTGCTGGTCCTTGTTTTAACGGCTTTACATAGTCTTGCTCCAGCGTATATCCAAGATCTTATAACACGGTATACGTTCACCCGCAACCTCCGATCTGCTGATCTGCATCTGCTTGTAATCCCGTACTACAACTTAGAGGGCTACGGCAGACGAGCTTTCTCCGTGTCTGGACCTATGCTCTGGAACGCTCTGCCAATAAACGTTCCTCAAATAGACACTTTGAATAAATTCAAAACTTGCATTAAAACTTACCTATTTATGCAGACATACTTCGACTGAGGAACTGTACTGTAGGACACTCTTTTTATAAGCATATATTTAATCAATGAATTTTTTTTTTTTTTATATAATAAATTGTAATTAATTTATTATTATTTATATTTTAATAACATTTTATGTATTATAATATATATTCTTTTACTTAATTATTTTAATATTTGTGCAAATATGTCATGTATTTTAGTTACATTAAATATACAATCTTGTAAATCTTAATATTATATTTACCGGCATCTTTATACATATAGCTGTATATATTTTTTACATTTGTTTCCATATACGTGTTATAATGTGTGTACGCGCCTATGGATGGGCTGGTCCCGGAGATATGGCGCCATAGAAATGCTAGTAATAATAATAATAATATAACGTTCCTGCTGTGTTAGCCAAAAACCGAACAGTCATGTCTAACTATTTTTTTACCGTGATCACCAGAAAATGTGCAACTCTTTCGTCGCTTGATATAACTTGTTTAGTGCTAAATAGAAGTTGTTCGTGAACGATCGCTGCGTTATGCGGTCCTATGTGAAGTTGTCGTTGATCATGGTGGCGACATTGTTTAGTGAAAGCATTGCGACATTCACGCACAGTTGACTTTTGTGCACTTCCGCCACCGCGCAGTCCCGTCGGTGAGTAGTCTCGCTTAAACGTGACTTCGTTGGGAAGAGAGTCTGGTTCTGAAGCCGCCTTTTAAATGTTATCGGCTAGATGACAACACTGGTATACCCATGAATTAAGACTATCAATATTCTAGATTATAAAAACTAATATCGATATAACCAACGTTTAAAGTTGATTGCGACCTGTGTCCGTAGTGTGGTGGTCTTCACCCTAGTTACAGGTGTCATGCAGCATGAGAGCGAACATACACACCACACTTTCCTCAACTACAGCCGCGTGGCAACAATGAACCTTTCCGTTCCCAATCGTTTCGCCCGACCGCCAGTTTAACATCCAATCGTACAGGCTCCGTTTTCAACCGTGTCAATGGAATTCTTTCTCAAACGAACAGGGCAAATCTCGCGATACCCCCATTTTAACCGTGCACCCAACGTATTTGACACAATAATCATCCACACGGATGGATTTCCCCAACACCCATCAATATTAAGGAACTTCAAGTTGCACTTGGTTGTATTGACATTGTAACGCGCCTTTACTTCTTGGTTCATGGATTCACCTATGGTTTTCTGACAGGTTTTTAAGGGGTCATATGTAACAAGCGAATTTATAATCTATCATCGGCACTCGCTCAGCCTTCAGTTGTTCAAGCCAAAATTGATTCAGATGTAGAAGCTGGCCGAGTACAAGGTCCTTTCTCATCAGAACCCATGCTTCATCTTGTATTATCCCCAATTGATTTGGTCCCCAAGAAACTTCCTGGTCAGTTCAGGCTTATTCATCACATATAATTTCCCCCTACAACATCAATTCCTGGCATCCCTGATGAATCAGCTCGAGTACACTATGCCACTATTGATGAAGCAATTGAATGTTCCGTTTACTAGGGCGAGGTTGTTTTATGTGTAAAACTGTCATTGAAAAAGCATTCAGGATTATGCCCACTGCACCACAAAAACAATACCTTATTGGTTTTAATTTTAATTGACTCTATTATGTAGACACCAGTCTACCGTTGGGTCTTAAATCAAGCTCTAAAATGTTTGAAAATTTCAGTTCAGCACTTGAACTTTTTGTTCGGGTAATTTCTGGAAGATGTTTCTACGGCGTTTTATCAATCTTTTCATTGGGCTTACAAAACCCTAACAACATGTCAGAATTATCAGTAGAAGCAGGCAAAGATTTAACAAGATTGCCTCCCAGAGAAATTACTCTAGACGGCAAGTGGACAAGGAATCCCTTTGGCTTATCGAGAGTCCAACCATTTTATGTACCTGTATCCCGCCCTTCTGAGGTATGTGTCGATTTTATTTTTAAACATATTCACGCTACTAGCCCCCACACAATCAGCATGTAATCTGTTCCATTCATTTACAGTCCTTTGTGAAAATGAGAACTTTCTTATATCTAATCTAACCAGCTCCTTTGCTAATGTAATTTCATGTCCTCTAGTCCTTCTACCTTTCGTAACTAAAACAAATAATTTCTATCAATATTTTTATAACCATTCAATTTTGTAAATACTTCTATCTGATCTCCTCTCAATCTCCTGGTCTCTAGTATTGTTAAGCCACATTCGATTAGGCGTATTTCATAACAAAGATCCCTAAGTTTTGGTATCACTTTAGTTGCTCTCCTCTGTACTCTTTCTAAAATATATATGTCCTTCTTACGATATGGCCTCCACGTTTTTATACAATATTCTAAATGAGGCCTAACTATTGTTTTGTACAGCGGTATTATTAGTTCTTTTTTATACGCTACATTTCGCCTAATTAATCCGCGAATTTAATTTCCCTTTGAAGCTGCAATTTCGCACTGTTCTGAAACCTTCATATCAGCACTAATGGTTAACCCTAAGTCCTTTTCTCTTAGAGTAGTACTTAGTACAATACCCCCCATTGTATATTGTACATCTTCGTTACCATGTCCTGGGTCGAGGCATTTACATTTGCCATAATTGAACAGCATTTGCTACTTTTCGGACCATTTGATCAACCTGTCAAGATCATCTTGTTGATTTATTATATCTCCATCACTTGTAATCTTTCTAAACTCTTTTGTATCATACGCAAATTTCAACACCTTGCTTGCTATATCATCGTTCAAATTAGTGATATATATTAAGAATAATATAGGTCCTAGTACTGATCCCTGTGGTACCCCACTCAATACAGATTTCCAGTTTGAAGCCTCCCCATCAACTACTACCCATTGTCTTCTGTAAATCAGCCATTTTCCTATCCCGTTAATTATACCAGTTCCTATACCATGTGCCTTTAGATTAGGCAATAAGCTTTGATGTGGCACTTTGTCGAAAGCTTTTTGAAAATCTAAGTAGATGATATCTACTGGTGATCCCCCGTCTACCCACTTAGTGATATCTTCCAAAACATAACATATTTGTTAAGCATGACCTCGCTTTTAGAAACCCATGTTGAGGTGGGTTTATCAAGTTATATTTGACTAGAATATCCATCATATGATCATTAAATACCCTTTCTCATAATTTCCAAATCACTGACGTTAAGCTCACTGGTCTATCGTCCTCTGACTTGTTTCTTGAAAAAAATTTAAATAACCGTATAATTTTTGCTTCTTTCCAATCTAAAGGAACCACACCCTCTTCTAATGACAATTTGAAAACTGTTGCAAATGGTACGCTACTTTTTTCTACAATTTCCAATAGTATTTTGGGCAGAATCTCATCCTCTCCAGTTGATTTATTATGCTTCACAGCTCTTATTGTCTTAGCTACCATTTCCGTGGTTACAATTAACTGTCCTAAATAGTCTGAATCTGCCCCTTGAACATAGCCTCTGGTACTGGCAGTCAACTAATATCTTCCCTGGTAAACACATAATTAAAATAGTCATTCAGGTCTTCTGCCATTAAGAATCCCTCTGATATTATAGTTCCAGCACTATCTTCTAGAGGACCGACCTTATCCTGAACGTTATGTTTGTTTCTAACATACGCATAACAATTTTGCTGCCATGTTTCATACTACACGTTAATTTTTGTTCATTGCTTCTCTTTGAATTTCTAATTCAAGCTGTAGTTTGGTTAAGTGCTTCTTTACTAATGTTGTAATCTTCATTACTTCCACTACGCCTATATGACTTCGACATCGTTTGTTTGTACTTAATTGTTTTAATGGCTTCTTTCGATCAGTGTTTCTTTTTGGACCGTTTCCCTTGTTTTTTCAAGGGAACAAATGTATCGACGATGCAGACAATTTCACTTTTTAAGATATTCCAGCATTACGTTGCTGTCTTCTTCTTCAGTGTGTTATTCCAGTATATCTTTGCTAAATATTTCCTCATGTCCTTATATCTTCCTTTGTGGACATTTCTCCTGTATTGCTTTTTAGTAGTCCTTTCTGGTTTTAGTTTGATGGTAAAATGTGTATGGTTATGATCACTATTCCCCAGTGGCTCACATATCTTGACATTGTCAAGTAATTCATTCTGTGAGAACAAAACTATATCTAACACATTCTCACCCCTGGTTGGTTCTAGCACATGTTGAGAAAGGAAACTATCTTGTACTAAAACTAAAACGTACTTTGTAGAGATTTTCATTATATATATGCCCATCGTTAAAGTCCCCCACAATAACACAGTCCCCGTTGCTCACTTCTTTTATAGTGTTTTGCACTTGATCATTCTCTTCTATGCTTATGTTTGGACTTCCATAAACCGTTAACGTTGAGTTTCCTGTAACTATGTTACACCAAACAGCTTCTTCGCAATCTGCTTCTCTTTCTAATTTTATTTCATAAGCCTGGATAGATTCTTTAATATATAAAATAACTCCACCTCCCTTTCTTCCTATTCTATCTTTCCTAAACATTACATATCCTGTCAGTCCCAATTCGGCATCTGATATATCGGTGGTGGTCCAGGATTCGGCTATACCTATTATGTGAGGGTCAATATCTTCTACCATAATGTTTAATTCATTTCTTTTGTTTACTATACTCCTTGCGTTTAAACAAACACATTTATATCCAGCTTCCGAAGAGTTTTCCAGACTGTTCTTTGCTGATTTATTTGTGCTGTCTTTATCTATGCCTCCAGTTTCAGGCTTTTCTGTGAGTCCCCGTGCGAATCTAGTTTAAATAGATGCAACCTGTCCCACTGTCAACAGATCGCATCAGGTTCTCTGAGAAAACTGGTGCCCCCTTTCCACTAAGATGGAGGCCATCTCTCATGTACATATCTTCCCTCCCAACAAAGTATCCCCATAAATCTGTGAATCCCACCCCCTCTTCTTCACACATCTGCTAAACAATTGCGTTCATCGCCATCCTCTTGCAGTTTCTATACGTTGCCCCCCTTCCTACCTTTCCTGGCAAAATTCCAGACATAATTATCTGTTCAACTCTTGTACTCTCCCAGTTGTTCCCAGCCTGTCTGCATTATTTGTTCCTACATGTACCAGTATAGACCCTCCTTTGCCATGTCCTAATACCTTCTCTACCCTGTCAGTCACATGTTCAATCCTAGCCCCTGGTAGACAAACAACGACGTCCTTTCCTTAGCTCAGTGTCTTGTCCGTCTTTCTCATAATGGAGTCGCCCATAAACACCCTCTCTTTCCTCATTGCCCCCTCAATCACTGCCTTCGAGTAGCTCCTTCTTCGGCTTGCATATATCTGGTTGTTGCCTTTTCCCCCTGTCGGCTTCCCTCCTGTCACATTCTCTTGCGATCCATTCTTTCCTGTTGCTTTTTCTCTTGTCACCATTCCTCCTGTCAGCGTCCCTTTTATCGACTTCTCTTCTGTCACATTTGCTCTCACTTCCTTTCGTCCCTTCATCTTTCCTCCCATCTCATTTTCTTCTCTCCTCTCCCGTCTCATCTTCCCTCCCTCCTTCTCTACGGTCACTTTCTCCCCGTCACCTTCACGCTTGTCACGTTTTCTGTCGTCGATTTTCTTATTTAATCCTCTCCACTCACCTTCACTCCTCTCAATCTCCTTTCCTCGGTTTTCTTTCCACTGCTATTCTCCTTCAGTCTTGCAGTATTCTCACCTGTCTCCCTGTCGTCTCTCTCCATTCGACCTGTCTCCTTGCTAATTCCCATCTCCATCCCCTTCACAATATCTGTCAACCTAACTATCTCCTTCTGCAGACACTCCACCTTCCAACACCCAATGCACTGAAAGGTGAATCCTTCCTCCATGGTTTCTACCCATGACTTCCCACAGCCGGACAATGCAAAATCTACCCAGCTGTGGCAGTGATCGCACACCAAGTGTCGCTTTGCCTTGATTTGCCGCTTGCAAGGCGCCATATCCCTATCAGAATTTATTTAATAACTTAACTAACTTAGACTTTATAAAGACTGTTTCCTGTTTACTACAGCATACTTTATGTTACATATTTCAATTACACAGCCGACTATTTATCCTATCAGGAACGCTAACATTACCGGTAGTGACATAACTTAAATGCAATCAATTACGTTACGTTAGGCTGCTTTATTTATTTAGGTTACGCCGCCCGACTATCGCCCTTGCTTAATTTTAACAACAATGCTACCTAATCAAAATATCTATCAAGTACTGGCTTACACAGATATTATATAATGTAAATAGTTTGATGGTTGTTACTTTATCTCCTATACATTCTACCACATAATCAGGTTTGTTAAATCTTGTTTACAACTTATCGAAGGCTAAGTTACCCTATTATCACTCACTATACTAAGGTGTTCTAAAATACTTTAACTAACTAACTTTAAGCACAACTGCTACTCAATATATGTTTACTGCTACTTTATGAATTATATTAAGGCAAGAATAATACTTATCAATCAATAATTCCACTTGTTTATCAACTTTTCTGCACCACCAATTTCTACGATCTATCTCCGCCAAATATAGCCTCGAGGATAACCCCAGGATTTACCACGTTCCCACGCCATTCTTTCGTAGCGGAGTATATTTACATAATAAGTTGTGTAGTTCATGAATTTGGAAATACCCCTCTCACAAATAAGTTGTCTACAAAATTCGTTAACCTCAATATTCGGCAGTAGTGAACAGGGAAATAAAACAAACGGCGATCCATCGTTACACAGCACCGACCGACTCACCCATCTTCGACAGGCGGGATGCTCGAGACACGCGCGATGTCCTCGTTCTGCCCGGCTCGCCAGATGGTGCCGCCGGCTCAGATTCACCCCGCAATCTTCTCTCGGCCGAGTCGAACAGTTGCTCGGCTGTTTGCCTCTGCTGCCTGAACTTGCTAACGTCGGGTTCTGGCTCGACCTGAACTTCTCCGGGGGGGGGGGACTTTCCCCTTCCACAGTGAACGTCCCCCGGGACACGCTACTCAGCGCGAACACTGGGCGGGACACAGGAGGCCGAGTGGGAGAGGAGCCGGGAAGCTCTTTGCCCAAGGAGTCGCCGAAGGAGGGCGTATCCCTGGGAGGTGACGGGGGTGTTGGCGGGGGAGCGGACGGGAGTGTGGAAGGGGAGAGATGGCGGGAGAAGTGACTTACTGCTGCTGCGGGCTCGAGTGGGGAACTGGTTGTCCCCTCGTCTGCTAATGCAAGCAAACAGTGCAACACTGTGATATGGGAGGTAACGGGTCAGTCCTTGCGTTCACACAACATCGGTTAGCTGCAGACTTTACTTTTGTTACATGTTTACTTAGAGCTGTTTCCACAAGTCACGACCATTTTGTTCAGATGCGAAGTGTTCGAATCGTTTCAGTAAAATGCGTAGTCGGTTCAATAAAAGTGAGCGTAAAATAATCAGAATTTACTGCAATGGTAAGCAATAACTAAAGTACGTTCGTATGATTAGGCGTACGCTGTAGTAGAATAGTTGGTAGTTACTTTCGCAATTGTTTGCAGAATTTCCATTGCGAACAGTGAACCGTAATGTATTAGTTTGGCTGACGGCATACAGACAGACCGACATACAGACAAACAAACAGGAGGAAGACGGTTTAGGAGATAGCAAACCGCAAACAACAAACCGGCTGGGGGAGGGGGAGGGAGGGGAGAGGGAGGAGGGAGGGAGGGAGGGAGGAGGGAGGGAAAGGGAGGGAGATGGAGAGAGAGAGAAGGGGAGGGCGAGGGAGGGGAGGGGAGAGGAGGGAGGGGGTGGGGAGGGGGCGAGGGCGGGAGGGGGGGAGGGAGGGAGGGAGAGGGAGGAGGAGGAGGAGGGAGGGAGGGAGGGAGGGAGAGGGAGAGAGAGAGGAGGAGGAGGGGAGGGAGGGAGGGAGGGAGGGAGGGGAGGGAGGAGGGAGGAGGGAGGGAGGGAGGAGGGAGAGGGAGAGGGAGGGAGGGAGGGAGGGAGGGAGGGAGAGGGAGAGGGAGAGGGAGAGGGAGGAGGAGAGGGAGAGGGAGAGGGAGAGGGAGGGAGAGGGAGGGAGGGAGGAGGGAGGGAGGGAGAGGGAGAGAGGAGAGGGAGAGGGAGAGGGAGAGGGAGAGGGAGAGGAAGAGGGAGAGAGAGAGGGCGAGGGAGAGAACTCAGAATCTATTTATTTGACCTACATATTATACAATGACTAACTTAAGTAATACGTAAGGTCGAGAGACTCCCATTAAGATATACTAGTTTCGAGTTTCGAGTCTGTCTTTGGTTCTGGCCGTGCACTGGTATCTTCATGGAAGTGCAGCGACTGTTCGTGGTTGCCACAATCGCTGGTTTGAACATTTGTATCTTTACTAGAGAGCATTTGTAATCCTACATATGTCGTGATCAACCATGCGTGACCGCTGGTCGCACCAGGAACGCGCCACCGACCTCTAACCTTGCACTGGTAGATAACATTGGGCGTATGCTCCGGGAGACAACCGTGCTGTCGTCGCTACTAGGTGGAGCTGTACATCAGAACACAAAGACTGTAGTTTTTGTGACTCAGGAATGAGGACTGACGCGACTCTCATGGGTGTGGCAAAGTGAGACTCTTACGTGCTATTAAGGCAACAGTGCCGCAAATCATCACAATGCCTGCAACCGCAAAAAAACAGCTCTCAAGATATGGACTCGGATAACCTCAAACTGATTTTCGTTGAAATTCTCAGTGATGACGAGGTTCTAAACATATTAAAACGGGCACTATTCCCTCAAGAAACATCAACGAGGACTTTACCAGATATAGTTCCCAAGTTTTATATGAACTCAGGAAACTTAAAAAAGATGGACACATTTCAGACTGTTGGACATTCAATGGTAACCTATTGTACAAAGAAACCAACATGACGGTGCAACAGGTCAAATCAAAACAGGATGAGTGATTCAAATTGTGAGGAACCAGCGCTGAGCCAGAGTGACATTCCTGTTTGTGACATTGCGTGTAGCACTGGCTTGTCTCAGTCTGATTACACAAACATCGCCTGCACCTGCTATGCTAGGCTGAACATTTGCCGAGTGGCACAGCGCCAACCACCTGACTATGGACAATACTACTATAGTGAGGTTCTTGTATTTAGGCATATATGACCACATACATTACTAACACAGGTAGTTATTGCTCGTGGTTTTGTAGCAATAATAATATTTTGTTAATTATTATTTGTTAATTATTATTATTTTGTCTCCACTTCCTATGCAAAAATGGACAAAATGCAAATTTCCTTTTTATATATCTTGGATAACAATCCATTTTTTTATACATTTTTTATCATCTTTCCATATGACATTTAATCATGTCACTCTCACTAAATAATTATTAAGACGTGGACAGCTGATATGGTGATTTTTCTCAACTTTGTTTATATGGATATGATTGTATAACACAAGGAAAACATGCTGCGACAAAGGAGGATTACTAATATATTTAGACAATAAATATAATTGTCAAACAAAACTGAATCTAATTACATACAAACAATACGGGATGGGCTAATTATCTAAGTAATGGGAAATGGTTTAACAACGGTTATGACCATTGGAATTGTATATAGACCCACAATGTCATGCAACAGAAATATTACACATTTATTAATTTTCTTCAGTTATATCGCCTTTTGAAAATAGCAATATTAATAATAGCAGGGGACAGTAATATAAATTTACTTAAATAAATGAAAAGAGAATTTATAGCGATTTGTTGATTCTTTAACATCACATAGTCGATAGCCCCAAATTACGTTCACAACTCGCTTCACTAGAACCGACAGAATACTGATAGATAATTTTGTTGTGCCCTAAATAAATCTGTATTGGAAAGTACTGCTGGGATTTTCACAAACACTTTCTCAGACCATCAAATTTATTTGATAATTATAGACATAAGGCTTAAAGTAAAACTTCCTCCTAAATTAGTAAAAATAAATACACAAAGTGATGAAGTCTTGCAGAAAGTCAAAATTGAAATTGATTCAAGTAAATTGTACATCAAACTATATAAACAACAAAATGAAGATCCCAACCTAAATGACAACATAATAAATCATGTAGTATTTCTTGCTAAAAGTAAACACATGCCGGTTAAAAGTAATGAAATTTAATAAATACAAACAAACAAAATCAACGTGGATCACTCAATACACCTTATTAAAAATATTCGTTCAGCAAAACAAATCTACTTTGAATCGCGATTTAACCAATTCAAAAATGACATCAGAAATATTTGGAAAACTTCAAATGAAATTCTTTCAAAAAGTAAAAGAAAGAAGAGAATTTTATCATTATTTATAGAAAATGGTACTATTATAACAGATAAATCAGACATAGCAAACAAGTTCAATAATATTTTAGAAATATACTTCAAACTATTTCAGTAAACATTCCATAGGCATGAAACAAGGACTATGACTACTACTTAAAACAAATGTTAGATCTGTTCTCAATTTTAAGAATGTTAATGAAGAAATTGTAATGAAAGCAACAAATGATCTCCAAACCAAAAACAGGAGTGGATTTGGTGGTATTTCATCACAATTGTTAAACATAGTTGAACCGCCAATAATTAAATATTTACCCTTAGTAATTAACCAAGTGATAAATACAGGCGTATTTCCTGATAAATTTTTAATTGCAAAAGTAATTCAAATTTTTTAACCCAAACATTGTAGACCCATCTCTCTCCTTCCATGTATTTCTAAAGACTTAACGAAAATAATCCATAAGCAGTTATCTAATTATTTTATTGATTCTATGCTATTTTTTGATAATCGGTATGGTTTTAGACCTAACCATTCAAAAGAATATTCATCACTCGAACGAGTGGATAGATAATTACTCAAATGGATAAAAATTATTTACCGATTAGTAGTTTTGTTGACCTTTCCAAGGCAATTGATATTATTGACCATTCAATATTATTAAGTTAAGATGCTAGACTAGAATCTTTTTTTATTTAAAAGCTATTTATGCAATCGAATCTGATAATACTACATCTCAAACTTTACATATAGACAAATTGGTGTGCCACAAAGGTCGATCCTTAGACCACTATTATTTACTATATATGTATATATATATATATATATATATATATATATAAATGACTTCCCACAAGCCAGCCAAATGTTTAAATTTATAATACATGCTGATGATACTACTTTATTTAGCGTCGTTAAAATGTCCAGTGAGTCCCCTGCTTTTCATTATGGTAGACGACCTAGCAGTGGTGGCTGATAACAAAGAGGAACTACAGAAAGCATTGCAAGAATGGAGTGACACCTTCAGAAAACACGGCCTCCGAATGAATCTGGAGAAGACTGAAGTAATGTGGATAGGAGAACAGGAGGTAGATCTGCATGTAGTTATTGAAGGAAAGACCATTAAACAAGTGAACAGTTTTGTATACCTGGGCGGTACAGTGTGTGAGGATGGAAGGAGTAGTACAGAAATACAGAGGAGGGTGCAAGCAGGAGCAGCAGCATGGAAGAGAGTAGAAGGCATTATGTGGGACAGAAAACTGAAGAAACAACTGAAAGGAAAGTGTTAGAAGCCTGCCCTGTATCAGCCTGTATATATGGGTTGGGAACACTGCCACTGGCAGAGAGACAGGATGAGAAACTACATAACTGGGTCAGAAGAATATGTAGATTAACACGAGAGGATAGAAGGAAGATGAAGGAATTGGGAGAGGAGATTGTAATGAAAAAACATTTAAAGAGCCGGTAACAGAATGAGATGGGCGAGACGTTTACATAGAATGGGTGAAGACAGACTGGCGAAAAGAGCGTGGAAAGTAGAAGAGGGTGGCAGACGAAGGAGAGGAAGACCAAGGCTGAGATGGAATGACAGCATAAAACGAGACCTGGGGAGGGCTGGCGTGAAAAGCCATGAATGGATGGCCATTGCGAACGAGAGAGAGAGGTGGAAAGAACTGACAAGAAAAGTAGAAGAAGCTACCAAGTGACGTGGACCCCATCCCGCAAGGGAGCAAGGGGAAGAAGAAGAAGAAGAAAATGTTCAGTGATACTGTACAAAACAAAAGCAAAAAATATGTTATAAATTATGAACTTCTCAAAATACTCGAGTGGCTTAATATTAACAAGTCGTCAATAAATAAAACTAAATCTAAATATACGACCTTCCAAATGCCAAACAAACCTACACTAAGATTATTTCTCAATATAGATTACATAAATATTCAGAGAGTGGAAGAATTTAAAAGTATCAAATAAATGTTCTAAAACTTTAGGAATATTAGATAGGTTAAACCATATACTACCTTTAGAAATAAAAATTATATTGCATAATGCATTGATATTCTCTCACATAAATTATTTTGTATCACGGCATGGGGATATCAAGGATATAGATTAATGAAAATACAAAAGAAAACAGTTCGAATTATAACACTAAGGAAATACTGTTCACATACAGAAGCGTTTTTTTAAACAACTCAACATATTAAAAGTAGGTGACTTACTAAAATTACAAGAACTGAAATGGTATTACAAATATAGACATCAAAATTTACCTGTCTACTTATTAAATTGGCAGATAACCCCAAAGTTTACTTGTCGGACAGAACACTGGATATAAAAATCGGCGATGCCATTTCTCGCCGGCAACTGTTGAGCTATGGTGTGCCTCATGGATCGGTTCTTGGTCCCTTACTGTTCACAATATACTGTATGTCAATCACTGCCATATTCGCTAAACATCGCTTGAAATACCACATGTACGCCGATGACACTCAACTCTATGTTAATTTCCCACGTGATCAGCCCTGTGACGCAGTCAGTGCTACCCGCCGTATCGAACAATGCACCATCGACATAAAACGTTGGATGGCGAACCATCAACTGTTACTAAATGAGGCAAAGACCGAAACAATTGTCTTCTACGGACATAACACCAAAGCGCCTCCTGCGATTACGAGAGTCGACGTGTGTGGGTGTGACATAACGCCTCAGCCGACAGTACGAGACATCGGCGTTTTCTTGGACAGTGGGCTGGATATGTCGGTGCAAGTTGCTCGTACGTGCCAGGCGGCATATTTCCAGCTGCACAACATCACCAAGATACGACATTGATGCATGTAAAACCATCGTTCATGCTAAAGTGACCTCAAAGCTGGACTACGGTAATGCGGTGTTGTTTGGCATCAACGAGCGATTGCTGCAAAAATCGCAACGGGTGCAAAATTCAGCGGCGCGTGTAGTAACGCAGCAACGACGCCGAGATCACTTCCACATCACGCCTGTGTTGATCGCACTACATTGGTTGCCCATTCGATGGCGTGTAATATACAAAATACTGGTGTTGACTTTCCGAGCGATGCACGACCTCGCGCCCGAATACACACCTGGCCGCCAGCTTCGCTCTGCCGGAAACTGACTCCTGAGAGTACCCCGCCACAATTTAGAACGATATGGTTGGCGTGGTTTTTTAGTGACAGCACCGCGCCTGTGGAATGATCTGCCGAACTGTCTGCGCCTAATAGACTCTCTTGAACTTTTGAAGTCACATTTGAAAACATATCTTTTTAAAGCCGCATTTGTCGACTACTTGTAGTATGTATTATATTTATCTTAATCATAATTAGATGGGTTTTTTCAATATTATTTTATTATCTTATTTTATTATTAATTAGTGACTTATCCTATTTTATTATTAATTGATTAGTTTACTTTACTATTAATTTATTATGGATAAGTTAGGCTTATATATTACGAATTTTAGAAGTCTTACATTTTCTCCATACTAATTTACGTATCTTATGTAATATATTTACCATGTAAGCTCAAACAATTGTATATTTATATTGTAACAATGTTGTATTTTTATGCGCCTATGAGCAGAATTATATTCCGGATATACGGCGCTTTATAAATAAAATGACATATTTATTATTATTAAAGGCTGGCATAAATTACTATAATACTCGGATAGCAACTGAACTACATACATCCAGAATTAAACAAGAATGTTAAAAAATGTGTCTTTAATCAAATTTAACACATGTTATTAATAATATCCCCGATTTAGTCATAAACAAGATAATGACCCATAGTTTGAGAGGATTCTCAAATTATGCCAAACGCTATAATGTTGCAACAATATAATGTCACGTGCACTATACTAAAATTGCTACATATGTCATATAAATTAATTATATCATGAATGTGTGCATCACATTCCTTAAAAGAAACATTCCTTTCTTGCTATTTGTTTTTGTTTTCTATATTTTTTGTACTATATATATATATATATATTCTGTTTAGTTTATATAGATTTTCAATGTATGTTTTCATTATTGTATTCGTGAGAGCGTACGAATGAACACGTTTGATTTATTGCAACGTTCAGTATATATTATCTTTATTTCGCCTTACTAACATATTTTCTTTATACATCACAGAAAGCCATCCGGGATTGCAAGGAGGCATATAAGGGTTGTGTACCAAAAATATATATATCTGCACGGCCGTCTACGCCATTCGAATCTCACAAACGTACATCCTGTTTTGAAGGCACACCTTGAATACGCTGCTTCGAATTACCACATAAATAAACACAGTGGGGTCGTTTTGCTAAGAGCATGACTATTAGCTATTTTGGTCGCTTCAACTACGAATGTAGCATACATCATTTTTGTTATATCACAGAGTAATTTTCCATGGCATTTCTACATGTTTCAGCACTGTGGCGTGTGTGGCGATTCATACCCAATGGAATATTGCCCCGTGGTCAAAGACATTTCAGGCCAAGCTATGGTCGTCATGACGCTCTCGCTAATTTCCAATGTAAACCACGTGACCCCTTAGACAAATGCACGACACAGCAATACTGTACTTACTTAGAAAGAAAAAACGTTTGACACTATCTATACTAAAAGATTAGGGCCGGAACGATATACTATTTCGCGATTCGATACGTACCGCGATACAGAGGTCACGATACAATAAATATCACGGTATAGACTACATTAACTAGAATGGTACGATTGAAACGAATCAGTAGTATAAGAACATTGTTTCAAACTCAGCAGCACTCTGTTGCACTTGCAGTCTTGCATATACTCCAGCTTGCTATTTGCAACAGCAACATGTCCACATTGTGTGCATCAAACGTGGCACGCTTAGCTGTCACGATGTCCCCACATGTGCTGAACACACGCTCGATGGCATTTATTACTGTCGCAAAGCGTCATTACTAGGCTCTACAGGGTTTGGCGTTGCACAAATCACAGACGATATCTGGGTACGTGAGTCAAAATAAAAGAAAACAAAAATTGTCTAAGTTTTTAATGGCTTTAAATCAGTTCTATTAAGAAGTAATGAACATTTCAGTTCTACAACTCTACTAACATAAACAAACGTGCAGCTTTACATCCACATGAAATGACGAATGAGACCTGATTGCTAGCAGGCTTTTGCTCACGAATGTCTGTGTTCACGAGGCAACGATACTGCAGTCGTCTCGTCATCCCTCATAACTATGAGATCCAAATTGTATGCGCGCATTGAAAACAGAACGGTGTGTAAAGATTTTACATAGATTATAGTTAGATAACATACACGTACTACATGTTATAACTCGATATGTTATCGATAGACAGAGAGTTGTAGTTTGCGCTGGGCGTTTATTTCTTCTCAAGGTGGCGCGAATACTGTTTTGCCTACCGCTATCGTATATCGCATCGTATCGCGATACGGATATTGTATATCGTGTACCGTACCGTGCGGTGTGTATTGCGATACACCGATGTATCGTTCCGGCCCTTTTAAAATATAGAATATGACAATCATTTGATGAAATAGTATTGTTCCAAAATAAAATACATAAACCAAACATCAAGGGCCTATATTTTGGCCAGATTCACCCTGGGTTACTGGGACGTAAAGGAGAGCCCCACCATTTGAATGCCAAATCGCACTGTTTCATTTGGTCACATGTTTTCTACACAATTATTCGACGACTAAAATATACTCATTTTTTCCAAAAGCTCCAACTTAGTTGTTGCTGGTCTGTCTGTTTTGTGATATGTCTACATCAAACGTCTCAAATACGGTGCATAATATGTATCACAATTTCAAGATGTTACTTACACATTTGAAATACACAGTTCCAATTAATATCCTACTTAATAATTATATATATATATATATATATATATATAAATCAATATAGTGTGTGTTGTGAATGTGTGTGTTTTAAAATTAGATGTTTTATTTACTATTTGAACATTTTCCCATGGGCAGTATGCGTTGAACATAGTTAGAATAGTTTTAAGAACATTATATTAATTAATAAATGTAAAACTATGAACATACTGCTTCCTTTTAAAACGCGCTTCTCTCTTTCTGTTACTTTTTTATGCACTAAAAATACTGCATTGCTATTTTAATGACACAAAAAGTTTGAATGTTTACAAGGGTGGATAATTCAGCCTCCGTTTGGGGAGCTAGTTTCGTTATATTTATGGCCATGTCAACGACTCTTTGTCCATCTACCATCCCACCCATCTAGGGGCCTTTTGCGAAACCTCGTTGTTGGCTAGCTACCCCGTCGATTGGCTGGTATCTCTTATACCAGTCGTTAAGTCTTTGTTTAACATCCTTTCCACCTAGCGGCAACACGGAGAACTACCAACTTCCTCATTGGTGATCTGCATATAAAGGCCGCTGAGTGTGTGTTGCGGCACATCGACCTGAACACGACATATCAGACCAGACTCTTCCGTCCGTTCTTCAACGTCACCACAGAACCGATGCACCCAACAGCGACAGGCGCAATGGCAGAAGAAAAAGGGAAAATCGGTGACACACACTTTCAGGTTTGACGTTTTTGTCTGAAATAGTGATTTTATTAAGACGATCTAAAAATGCATTGGATGTAGCTTGTAGTATTTCTATCTCCATACACGATTTGTTGAAATTCATCTATCCAGTAATGGTTTTCAAGTTGTTCTGCTTGATTTAAGTACAATTTTACGTACATGTTATGTTTTAGCATGGACTATTAAACACTTGTGTACGAACAGATGACACGAGGCAATCAGATGTGATTTGTAACTGTGCACATTGTTGTTATAACATCATGTTTATATCTGACATAGATTACACTGGTTCGTGTTATTAATTTGTATTTTATAATAATATTTTCTTTTTTACTTACACGATACAATAAGTAACGATTGCATCGTATTATTAATAATGTTTGCATTACAGTTCACTGGCATAGGTTATGATTGTTATCGGCAAAGTGAATAAAACCAGTCATGTTAAATTGGTGATGTATGCAGCATAAAACCTTGTCGCACTAGGTCACTATAAGATGCACGCAGAAGAGCTAATTCAATTTACTGGAACACTACGATCACCGTGCTATATACCCACTGTCCCTTTGTCGCTAACAATAACAGTGATTACCGAGCTATTTCGAAATGTGTTGAGAAACGCAAGTCGTACGTTTGCAGTACGTTGAGAGTCCGCGTCCACCGAAAGAGAGTGAAAAGGTGAAGACGAAGCACGTGTTCGTCGCTGTCACGTGTGTCGTCATCGTCATCGTGTTGGTGGGCGGACTTCTCGGCGCCGCTTATGTCTTCAAGGCAGCGGCCGCCGACATCGTTAAGGTAGGCGGCGTCAATACGTGTAATTACACTTGTATTCTTGCATCTATTGGTACGACAAATGCTAATCATCTGTATATAAATACGTTATCTTCCAACACTCTCTGTTAGTAAGTTAGTATCTCCTCCAAAGTGCCCAGTTCCATTCGGGTCTTCTACGTTCATCCGCTTTCTTACACAACCGGCCTGTAATTTAACAATCGGCGATACGTGTAAAGAATTCGCGTAAATAGTTATTAGGACCTATTTACTTATTATATTTTAGCTGTCACTGCGGCTTTACGAACCCTTTTGCGGGAAATATTTAACATGCCGTAGTTAAAACTACTACTGTAGAAAATGAAGTGGTCAGCAGAATGAGTTTAAGAGGAAACGATGCAGTGGTAATAACTGCTATGTTTGGTTTGTTGCTCCATGAATGGATGTAGTGGTATTAACTGCTGTGTTTGGTTTGTTGCTCCATGAATGGATGTAAGCTGATGTATAAGTATATTCGGTAAAGTATTAATACTGCTTCGGCTACGTTTTCGTGTCGTTGTGTATAGTAATATTCGCAAGCCCTATATTCATACGTGGGTTAATAACGTCAAACATCCATCTATGTATATGTACAAAGATAGCTGTCTTCGTGAAAGGCGCACATTGGGCATTTATTACGGAACATGTCAACTAATACTTGCAAAGACTGTTTTGAACACGTAGTCATACTAAACTCAGTGTAAGCGGGGGTGTAAATATTAACTTATTAATGCAGGTAATACGTTTTTTTTATGCTGGTCTTTACAAGTTGTTTTTTAACACAAACGGTTACGGTGAAAATCTAGCCTAAACACAAATATTTCATAATTCATATTAAATATTAAAGTACAAATATTTGTGTTGTAGCTATGCATGTTTCGTACTTAATTATTTGCTTATAATGACATTTTTCTGTTGTTGATGTTGTTGCTGCTGCTGAAATTAACACATGATTATAATATGTGTGTTTGACATTGACCTTTCTAATACTTTGTCTTGTTGGATGTAGTTCCACGTGAAGGTCAACGACAAAGGCGAAGAGCCAATCAATGAGGACGTGGAGAGTGACACGACTAATGACGTCGTCTCCTACCACCTCATGACGTCAATGGGAGAGCAGTGGGTGGTGAACGACTTCAGCAAGGTAAGTCAAAGCCGACATTATTATTGTTATTATTATTATTATTATCATCATCATTATCATTATTATTATCAATATTATTTGTAGTAGTATTAGTATTTTTAGTATTATTAGTAGTAACATTATTGGTATTATTATTAGTATTATAATTATTAACGTTTTCGTTGCTACCTACAAAAATGGTCAGCATTTAATATGTGTATATTTTATGTGCTATTATCATATTTATTTTGTCTCCCTACGACTGTCAATCACAAGGTCGATACACCGTTAAAATTACACACCAGTTGCCCCATTGTCATGCCGATTAACCTAAAATGCACACACCTTTTTCGGCGAGTGTTTCTACCAGGGTATTTGGTTTCTTGACAATTGTGTTGCTTTCAACACTGTAATTACCATTGCTTGATGACTGTCAGTATTTCATCAAACTGTTTCGTAGAGAATCACACTACACAAGATGAGCACCAACGGCAACACGGCGTGTTTCGTGTCACCTTTGAATGAATCCGAGGCAGACCCGCAGACTGTGAGGGCCAACATGAAGGAAGTGAGTAGAACACCACTTCCTTTACATGTTTAACGCTCCGTTTTTTTTTTCTGCGTGAAAATTAGTCATATGATCCGATCCACCAGTAGTAAACGTGCACGTGATTAACAAATTCGTTGTGGTATTATTTTCTAAACGTCACACTTCAAAGCAAAAGCTAAATGATATGTTGGTTTCAACTGTCACTTGCTATCTAAACATACCATGACTAGATCGAAGAGAAACATGTTTAAACAAATACTTTTTTATTCAGAACAGTGTCAAGAACAGCGACTCCTCGTTCTTCCGTGTCACCGAGGGAGCTATCCCGCGGCCTGATTTCCTCGGCAAAAAAATCAACAGCATGTGCGACGGTGTCTCCATCTACTGGCTTACTCCGACGTGTAGCGGCAACGGCACAGACGTGGAGACGCCGGGCTCTGAAGGTCTGTTATTAAAACCACTGGTTCATAAATAACTTAATCTGGGCTACGGCTCAGCCCTCCCACCAAAAGACATTCATCTCATTCCGACGCCTTACTATTTTCATAGCAACATTCTTTATAAGCACGCACGCACGCACGCACGCACACACGCACGCACACACACACACACAGATAAACAGTAACATGTTGTTTCTGTGTAGATGACGTGGCGTCTCGACAGAAGAGGGCGAACATAAAGCTACAGTGCGTCATGTGTGGGTGCTACAAAGTGTACGCCCCGTGGGTTGCTTGTGGTAGACGTTACAACAAGAAGACAAAGACTGTCCACTACACGGTGTACTACCGCGGCAGACCCTTGATAGTCATACGTGTGAAGAAGATATGCAACCTGTTCCAACTATGTCCCCGCCCACCAGTAGTCACGACAGTCGGAGAAAGAGTTAGTAGCACCTGGACAACCGTGGAGACAGTCGCTTGAGTCACGACAGTAGGACCTTGACTCGCCGCTGTCTTTTATATATACTCGGACACTTTTAATTTCTACAGCACTTTTGTTTTGTTGCAAGAAATATAAGCAGAAGCTAAAGTAACGGCCATTGACTAGGATCGTTCTTATAGATCTATGTCACAGTACACAGTGCATGTAACAGTGGTCAGTGTCACATTACACAGTGCATGTAGCAGTCCTCAGTGTCACGTTATACAGTGCATGTAGCAGTGGTCAGTGTCACATTATACAGTGCATGTAGCAGTGGTCACTGTCAGAGTACACAGTGCATGTATCAGTGGTCAGTGTCACGTTATACAGTGCATGTAGCAGTGGTCAGTGTCACATTACACAGTGCATGTAGCAGTGGTCACTGTCAATGTACACAGTGCATGTAGCAGTGGCCAGTGTCACGTTATACAGTGCATGTAGCAGTGGTCAGTGTCACATTAAACAGTGCATGTAGTAATGTTCAGTCGCTTGCTTGTCTGTCTTTGTGTTAGTGATGTACAACTTGTGATAATTATAGCAACTTACATTTAGGCCGAATCATTGTCACCCTAAAATCTATATGGTGTTTTTGTTACTAGAAGCATGGTTTGCGATACCATTGTTTTCACGTTATACTGATAGCTAAAATAGGGGCACGTCATTTTACAATATTTACGTTTCCTTTTACCTTTAGGAAACATACATGCATGGATAGTTTCTTACTAAGAAATTACCATTTATACATTTCGTTTAATACGATATTATTTGTTTAGTTTGTTTCTAACACGCAGTATTGCTTATTGTCAATTGCTATGTCAACTAAACATTGTGAAATACCGATTTAAAGAAAAATAAAGTATAAAATGCTCACAACGTAGTTGACTTGATATATTACGTAGTTGACCTATTTGTAAAAGGAATCTCACACGTAATGTTGTCGAATGGCATCAATTGGATTCGTTCCCCAGATCAATAAATCACTCTCCAATCATCCTGTTCACCCCCAACCAGCCAATCAAACTCAAGTCAAACCGTCATTCCCCCAGTAAATCACCCACTCCCCCAATGAAATATTCCATCCCCAAAGAATCATTCACTCGCTCAATGAAACGTTCACTCCACCAGTGATTCATTCACTCCCTTTGTCAGTCATTCATTCCTCAAATCAAGCATTCATTCACTGAATGAATTATTCACTCCACCAACCAATAATTATCACCCCAATCAATCATTCATTCCTCCTGTCAATCCTTCACTCCCCAACCAATCACTCAGTCCTGAGTATGATGTCGATATTGAACACGGTCTGCGGAATTAACTCGATTCCTTCATGAACATTAAATTATATGAATTGTATGTTTCCTTTGTATGGCTACAAAACAATGTATAATTCAAATTCCTCCCGTGAATTTATAATTTTCGGGACTACCCAAGCTACGGACCTGTATTGTTATCGTGGCGAAGCATGAACAAAGTTCACGTCGAAGTCTCTCCCAGGACAAACGTCGAACAGCGACAAGTAAAACAACCCGCAACATCAAACGCTCATTCAATACGTGATACTGTGATAGTGTAGCCAATTGTACGTATGTTTACCACCTAGCGTGCGTGAAAGACAACGCTGTGGCCCACTCGCTTGTACGTTTGACGTAGATTTGACGTAGATTTACGTAACACGGTTCAAATGACCTATCCACCATGAGACGAGTAGCCTAGCAACAGGTCCTTTAAGCCATCAAAAATGAATACCGAACTCGTACAGCGTTCGGGTTTTCCGTAGTATATTTTAATAATAATAATAATAATAATAATAACTGTTGTATACACAAAAATCCAAAGTAAACGTTTGTTTATAAACGATAAAATAATGTACCAGAGAATAAACATAATAATAATAATAATACATCTACGAGTAATGAATACATCAACGAGTCACTTGTACTGGACTCGTTACTTCACCGGCAACCAATGCAGGCGATTCAGTGCTGTAGCGTTATTTTGTTGAAATTCTGGCCCAGAACGTTTTTCTTTATAAAAAATTCCATCAAGCATTTGCTTACAGCGACAACTGCCTGTCGTCATTTCAATGTAGTTCACTGATACCAGCAAAAATGCACATCGTTCGTATATCGCTACAGCCACGATGTAATTACGATCAATTTCGCTGCAAGGTAATAGTCGCTGGACCACCGTCTCGATTGAGAAAATGCTAAAGATAGGACTTGACTGCGTTTATATAAGTTAGTCTAAGAAACGAAGACAGAATGCGTTTTGTTAAAAAAAACTCTAAAGTGAGATAGGTAAAACACGTTTGGTAAAAATACATAAATATAAACCAATTTTTGGTATTATTAAATATATATAATAACAGTAGCATCAGTGTTTTGTCGTGCATAACGCGAATAACGCGCTAACATGTTTTTGTTACGCAGTTGCGCCTTTAAAAAAATTAACACTTCACTCAAAAGTTGTTTCCAGAGACTGTCGTTAGCTATGACAATCAAAATGAGGAGTAGAACATAATGACGGTCGAAGTTTATGTTAAAAATTCGAAGATTAGGATCATTGCGTAGACTAATAAAACATATCAGGTATTTATGGTAAGAGAGGAAACTCAGAGATAAACATATTTCAGTAAGGATGTTGCATTACGTTATTATGTAAACTTTGACTGGATGGCAGTTTTCCTTTGGGTTCCTGCTGATTTCAATAACCTCCATCTAGTTACTCCAATCGGGTTACTTCAATCCAGTTACTCACATCCACTTACTACCACCCAGATTATCCTATCCAGTTACTCACAACTAGGTACTTTCATCCAGTTACTTTAATCTTATTTCCATCCAGTTACTTATATCCAATTATTTCCATCCAGTTACTTAAATCCAGTTAGTCCCGTCTAGTTTATCAGATCAATCAATCGGGGACAAGAGAAAACGCGACAGGAAATAAGGGAATGGAAGAGAATGTGACAGGAGAGAAGATAGCAAGAGGAAAAGACAACAACCAGACATATGCAAACCGGAGGAGCTACTTCGAGGCAGTGATTGAGGGGGCAAGGAGAAAAGAGAGAGTGTTTATGGGCGATTAACAATATAACTAACTATAACCTAAACAATCTGGTGTAAATTGTACACACAAAAGTATTTTCAAAGACTATATCAAACTATTTTGAACATAAATAAATTCTGATATGGCACCTTGCAAGCGGCAGCTCAGGGCAAAACGACACTTAGTTTGCAACGACTGCCAGAGCTGGGTGGATTTTGCGTTGTCTGGCTGTCCAAAATCATGATGGATTCACCTTTCGGTTTATGGGGTGTTTGAGGGTGGAATGTCTGATGAAGGAGGTGTGTAAGTTGACGGATATAGTGAAGGAGATGGAGGTGAGACTCAACATAGAAATAGATGGAGCAGAGAGGGATGACGCAGAGAGAGTTGAGAATTCTACAACACAGAAGGAGCCGAGTTGTGACACAGAGACTGAAGAAAGGAGACTGAGAGGAGGGAAGGTGACCGGTGTGAAGGAAAAAGAAATTGAGAAGACAGAGGGACGGAGGAAAAGTGTTCGGCAGAGGAAAAGAAAACTGGTCAGTGGGGATAGATCAACAGGTAGTCAGACTGTAGAGAACGAGGGGAGACGCGACAGCGATACAGGTGGTGAAGAGGTAGATACCACAGAGGCAGTTAGTAAGACTGTGAGACAGAAGACTGATGGAAGAAGACAGAGTGTTCAGCAAAAAACAGAAAACATGACAGGCGTGAAGGTGACAGGGGAGAAAGTGACCGTAGTGAAGGAGGTAGCCGGGGAAAGGGACGGGAGAGGAGAGAAGAAAATGTGATGGGAGGAAAGATGAAGGGACGAAAGGAAGTGAGAGTAAATGTGCTAGAAGAGAAGATGACAGGAGGAAAGGGGACAGGAAAGAAGGGAATGGAAGAGAATGTGACAGGAGAGAAGATGTCAAGAGGAAAAGACAACAACCAGAAATATGCAAACAGGAGGAGCTACTCCGAGGCAGTGATTGATGGGGCTAGGAGAAAAGAGAGAGTGTTTATGGGCGATTCAATTCTGAGAAAAACAGACAAGACTATATGCGAGGGGAAGGACGTTGTTGTATGTCTACCTGGGGCTAGAATAGAGCATGTGACTGAAAGGGTAGAGAAGGTATTGGGACATGGCAAGGGAGGGTCTATACTAGTACACGTTGGGACAAACAATGCAGGCAAAGAGGGAACAACTGGGATAGTTCAGAAGTACAGACATCTAGTAAGGAAGCTAAAGAAGACAAGAGTGGAACAGGTTGTTCTCTCAGGAATTTTGCCAGTAATGGGAGGAAGGGGGGCATCATACAGAAACTGTAAGAGGATGGCGATCAACGCACTAGTTGAGCAGATGTGTGAAGAAGAGGGCGTGGGATTCATAGATTTATGGGGGTACTTTGTTGGGAGAGAAGATATGTACATGAGAGATGGCCTCCATCTAAGTGGAAAGGGGGCAGCAGTATTCTCAGAGAATCTGCTGAGATCTGTTGACAGTGGGACAGGTTGCATCTATTTAAACTAAATTCGCAGGGGGGACTCGCAGAGAAGCCTGAAACTGGAGGCATAGATAAAGAGAGCAAAAATAATTCAGCAAAGAACAGTCTGGAAAACTGTTCTGAAGCTGGATATAAATGTGTTTGTTTAAATGCAAGGAGTATAGTAAACAAAAGAAATGAACTAAACATTATGGTAGAAGATATTGACCCTCACATAATAGGTATAACCGAATCATGGGCAACCACCGATGTATCAGATGCCGAATTGGGACTGACAGGATATGTAATGTTTAGGAAATATAGAATAGGAAAAAGGGGAGGTGGAGTTATTTTATATATTAAAGAATCTATCCAGGCTTATGAAATAAAATTAGACAGAGAAGCAGATTGCGAAGAAGCTGTTTGGTGTAACATAGTTACAGGAAAGTCAACGTTAACGGTTGGATTAGTTTATCGAAGTCCAAACATAAGCATAGAAGATAATTAAAAAATACAAAACGCTATAAGGGAAGTGAGAAAAACGGGACTGTGTTATTATGGGGGATTTCAACCATGGGCATATAAAATGGAAATCTCTACAGAGAATGGGTAGTGAGGACCACAAGTTTTTAGTTTCAGTACAAGATAGTTTCCTTTCTCAACATGTGCTAGAACCAACCAGGGGAGAGAATGTGTTAGACATAGTTTTGTCCTCACAGAATGAATTAGTTGACAATGTCATGGTATGTGAGCTACTGGGGAATAGTGATCACAACCAGATACATTTTACCATCAAAGTAAAATCAGAAAGGAATAGTAAAAAGCAGTACAGGAGAAATTTCCACAAAGGAAAATATAAGGACATAAGGAAATATTTAGCAAAGATAGACTGGAATAACACACTGAAGAATAAGACAGCAACAGAATGCTGGAATATCTTAAAGAGTGAAATTGAATGCATCATCGTCAAATTTGTTCCCTTAAAAAAACACGGGAAACGGTCCAAAAAGAAACACTTATCGAAAGAAGCCATTATAAAAATTAAGTATAAAGAAATGATGTGGAAGTCATATACACGTACTGGAAACGACGAAGAATACAACATTTATAAAGAAGCACTAAACCAAGCTACAGATGAAATTAGAAATTCAAAGAGAAGCTATGAACATAAATTAGCCTGTAATATAAAACATGACAGCAAGAGTTTTTATGCATATATTCGAAGCAAGCAGAAAGTTCAGGATAAGGTCGGTCCTCTAGAAGATAGTGCTGGAAATGTAATATCAGAAGGATTCTTAATGGCAGACCTGAATGAGTATTTTAGTTCAGTGTTTACCAGAGAAGACACTAGTTCACTGCCAGTACCAGAGGCTAAGTTCAAGTGGGCAGAATTAGACTATTTAAGACAGTTAATTGTAACCCCAGAAATGGTAGCTAAGAAAATCAGGGCTATGAAGGATAATAAATCACCTGGAGTGGATGGTATTCCACCCAAACTACTATTGGAAATTGTAGAACAAATTAGCATACCGCTTGCAACAGTTTTCAACTTGTCATTAGAAGAGGGAGTGGTTCCTTTAGAATGGAAAGAAGCAAACATTATACCGTTATTTAAAAAAGGTTCGAGAAACAAGTCAAATAATTATAGACCAGTTAGTTTAACATCGGTGATTTGTAAATTATTAGAAAGACTAATTAAAGATCACATGGTGGATTTTCTTGTTAAACATAACTTGATAAACCCATCTCAACATGGGTTTCTAAAAGCGAGGTCATGTTTAACAAATATGTTATGTTTTTTGGAAGATATCACTAAGTGGGTAGATGATGGATCACCAGTAGATATCATCTACTTAGATTTTCAAAAAGCTTTCGACAAAGTGCCACATCAAAGATTACTGCTTAAACTAAAGGCCCATGGCATAGGAAATGGTATAATTAACTGGATAGAAAAATGGCTGATTGACAGAAGACAGCGGGTAGTTGTTGATGGGGAGGCTTCAAACTGGAAATCAGTTTTGAGTGGGGTTCCACAGGGATCAGTACTGGGACCTATATTATTCTTAATATATATAAACGATTTGGACGATGATATAGCTAGCAAGGTGTTGAAATTTGCAGATGATACAAAAGTGTTTAGAAGGATTAAAAGTGATGGAGATAGACAACATTTACAGGATGATCTTGACAGGTTGATCAAATGGTCTGAAAAGTGGCAAATGTTGTTCAATTTTGGGAAATGTAAATGTCTTCACACAGGACATGGGAACGAATATGTAGAATATACAATGGGGGGAACTGTACTAAATACTACTGTAAAATAAAAAGACTTAGGGCTGACAATTAGTGCTGACATGAAGGTTTCAGAGCAGTGTGGAATTGCAGCTTCAAAGGGAAATCAAATCCTTGGATTGATTAGGCGAAATATAGCATATAAAGAAAAAGAACTAATAATACCGCTGTACAAAACAATAGTTAGGCCTCATTTAGAATATTGTATACAAGCGTGGAGGCCATACCGCAAGAAGGACATAGATATGCTGGAAAGAGTACAGAGGAGAGCGACTAAAATGATACCAAAACTGAGGGATCTTAGTTATGAAAAACGCCTAAAAGAATGTGGTTTAACAACACTAGAGACCAGGAGATTGAGAGGAGATCAGATAGAAGTGTTAAAAATATTGAATGGTTATGAAAATATTGATAGAAATATGTTTTTTTCAGTTAAGAAAGATAGAAAGACTAGAGGACACGAAGTTACATTAGTAAAGGAACAGTGCAGATTAGACGTAAGAAAGTTTTCATTTTCACAAAGGACTGTGAATGTATGGAACAGATTATTTGATGATTGTGTGGGTGCTAGTAGTGTGAATATGTTTAAAAATAAAATCGACACATACCTCAGAAGGGCTGGATATATGTAGATAAAAGGGCTGGACTCTCGATAAGCCAAAGGGCTTCCTTGTCCACCTGCCATCTAGAGTTAATTCTCTGGATGGCAATCTTGTTAAAT
>CM034544.1:34756269-34792982 GCA_020002185.1 Paraescarpia echinospica
ATTTTAATTATGTATTTGTATTATTTATTTTAAAGCAATGACTAATTGTTGTATATTAGTTTTACGAACAGCACTATGAACATTGATGGATATGGCGCTGCATAAAATAAAATTATATTATACTAGTTATATACCCACTTTGGTCAGTACAGCTGTATGTACTTATTTGTCCCATACTTTATTTCACAAAATGTAAGTTATTTCTTTACAAAGGTGTATTTTATATTACATAATATATATTTTTTATTTCTTCTCTTGTTATGATAGTGATTATGTTTTGCCAATGATGCATTTTGATATGAACAGGTTTTTGGATCCGGATACACGGCATTATACAATTAACAGTTAATTAGTATTATTGTGTGTGAGGGTGTGTGCGTGTGCGTGCGTGTACGTGTGTGTGTATGCTTACACTCTCAAATTACATTGATACATGTTGTTTTTACTTAAATCTGAGGAAACCTTCGTGTGAAGAATTAATATTCTAAATTACTAATTATTTAGTTATGTCATCGATTGAGTACAAAGAAATTGTTAACAAGTTGTCTTAATTGTGAAATAATATTAACTTTAACTAACACAAATAAACGTTGTTCGTATTCAGTTGAAAGGTGTAATAGTTCTGGTATTACGAGCAATTGTAAATTAAGTATACATAATAAGGCTGTCAATACCAAACAGTTACTTTATTGTAAGTTCACAATAATAATACATATTTATTTGCAACTTTAACGACTTGTAATAAGCGTCCATTGAAAGTTAGCGATAGGTTGTTGTGAAGTTTTACTAGTGACACGGGTCTACGGACACGCACACGCACACGCACACGCACACGCACACAACGCATGCACACACACACACACACGCATACACACACGCACACGCACACACACACATGAATACTAATGAGACGCATGGCGGGCCCTGATGACAGTGACCCCCCATGACAGAAGTTGGTTATTAAGCCGTGATTGCGAAGGTTGATGTGGGGGCCTATTTATAATTATTATTATAAAACATTTATAGAGCGCCGTGTGTCCGGATGACAAATCTGCTCAAAGGCGCTGACAATCGTAGAGTATAAATTAAATACATTAAATGACCTAAAACATATTAAATAGAAAGGTAAGCGAATATGATTTAAAAGTAGCATATACAAATTACATAAAATGTCAGTTAGATAAACCTGAATAAAAATAAATATATATATATTTACAAGTGTATATATTATACATGAATTAAATGAATTAGCCGTTTAAATACCTAAAATAAATAATGTGCTTACATTAAATAAATACATTTAATATGCTAATTAAAAAATAATAATAATTAATAAATAAATAAATAACTGCAACCTAAGTACATAACCGAATGTCAATATTGCACAAATGTCACTGATGCGGACTGCAAAGTTCTTTGAAGGCCTGTCGAAATAAGTGTGTCTTTAATAGTGATTTGAAAGTGGCAACGCAGTTTGTATGCCTGACTGCATGAGGCAGGGCATTCCACAGGATCGGGCCAGCCACCGAGAAAGAACGACGGCCATAATGTTCAAGGTGATATCTCGGAACAGTCAGCAGACCTTGTTCGGCCGATCTAAGTGATCTGGTCGGCGTGTAGGATGTCACGAGCGATGAAATGTACGTAGGGCCGAGATGGTGCACTGCACGATATACCAGCAGTAACAACTTGAATTCCATCCGCTGGCGTATAGGCAACCAGTGCAGACGGTACATAACAGGTGTTATGTGTTCTCGCCTCCTTGTCCCGGTAATGTGACGTGCAGCGGAATTCTGTACCATCTGCAGCTTTCGCATGTGCGTCTCCGGCAGACCATATAACACTGCGTTGCCGTAATCAATACGTGACATGACTAAGGCGTTCACAATGGTTCTGCAGGCATTAGTGGTAAGACATTTCCGAATTAACGCGATGCTTCGGAGGTGAAAATATGCCACCTGGCAAACACGACGCACTTGATTCGTCATCGACATAGAGTTGTCGAGTAAAACGCCGATGTCGCGGATAACCGCCTTCGGCGAAACAGCACAGCCACATACATCAATGACTTGGTCATTGATGTATGTTTCCGATTGTTCACTGCAGATATGACGATCATCTCGGTTTTATTCACGTTAAGCAGGAGATCATGGAAAGACATCCACGCTTTCACATCGGTGGTACAACGAGATATTCGATCGGTGGCCATTGTAAGTGGCTGGTCACGGGGAAAGTCCACATATAATTGCGTATCATCACCATACATATGATAGCGTAGTTGATGATGTTCAAAAACATGGTTTAGCCCAAGGCAGTAGATCGTGAACAGAAGAGGTCCGAGCACGCAAATTGATGATATTGGCGTGGCAGTATTATTATACAAACATGGTGTGAACTTCGCAATATTTTTATGTCGTTAACTTGACATTGACGTGGTTTCGTTTTTTTTCTGGTTTGACCTTGTTGTTAACATAGTAAACCCTAAACATGGCCTTCGTGTGACTTTTACACGAATTTTCCCTGTTATTACATTATCAGTCAACATAATATATTACATTATGGGCAGGAAAAAGGTATTTCATTATAAATAAAAAAATATTACACATCGGACAGAAGGTTGATTACATTAAGAGTCATTGTTATCACAGTATCAGACACTTACGAAATTGGTCAATTTTATTACACTATTGTTTTATTTTATTACATTACTGGTTAATTTCAATTCATTATTGGGCGCATATTACATTATCAGTTAATTGTTACATTAACAGTTGTAGCACACCCTAACCCGGACCCTAACCTGAATATAATCCAAACCTTACCTGATCTAAGCCCTGACCCTAACCCTAATCTAAAACCGTACACTAACCGTAATTTCACCCTGAGCATGTAGCGCATAATTATCAGTTCGGATAGAAACTCCGTTTATATTTCAAGCGATAGGTACATGTTCTCGTTTTTTCCCGCAGGTTGCTAATTTCGTCACTTCTTCTGGCTTGTGGGTGCTTCGCTTCGATAATAAAAAGAACTTGTTCGATGGTGTCAGACACTGATTTCGAGACAATTCAACAGCTGCTTAGTGGAAAGCGTTTGCCCCCTGTTTGCGAACGGCGACTGCTGAAAGGAGCGCGTTGACTAAATATTATAGGAACAGGAAGAGGGTCAGCTAAAAGTATGTCGGGTCAGGCCTGTATAAAGACAACAACAAAATGTTTTAATGTCTGATGTCACTAAGTTGGTGAAGGAGCAATGTGATCACCTCATAGTTAGTTATATTTACGAATGGATCGCAACAGCGTGCATCGACCCACTCACCCACTCACATACCCACTCACATACCCACCTACCCACTGACCCCCCACTGACCCACCCATCCACTCACCCACCCACAGACATATTCACCTACTAACCCACTCACCCACCAACTAACAAACCCACCAACTTACCCACTCACCAAACCACCCACTCACCCATTCACCCAACCACCCACCCACCTATCCACGCACCCACCCACCCATCCACCCACCCACCCACGCACCCATCGTTTTCCAGCGAAGGAGTCAATTCCCTGTTTGACGGCTTCATAAATGTTGTGTTCAACGCAGGACGTTATGCTGAGTGCAGTGATTTTTTATTTATAAAAATGCCTCTGTAAGGTAATATGGCCTACGACGGTATGTTGATTAATGTCAGTTGTTATATTGATATAATCCAGATACCGCCTATGTCAGAATGTAATTATCAAAGTGACTGAGACTAATATCCGACACCTTCGATTGATTTAATGTTTAACACAGACTGATTATACTTCTAGAGAAGCATGGTAGAGAAATACAAACCAAGAAATACAGACCAATATATGTTCATGGAACGAATAGAGCAATTCTACGCCGAACTTTACGACAGTGAACAGAGTACCATAATTCACACCGACACGAAAGAGATACCAAATATAACACCTTGGGCGGTGGAAGCAACGCTAAGAGATATGAAGCATGGGAAGACATCAGGCAACGACCATGTAAACATTGAAATATTAAAAGCAGGACAAGGTATCATCTCGAAGACACTGACTAACCTGTATACTATATACGTATATCAGAAAGACGAACACCCACCGCTTGGAAGAACGCAAAGATGGTGATAATGTTCAAGAAGGGAAATAAGAAAGACTTAAAGAACCTCAGACCGATCATCCGCTTGACACCAAGTTCAGTTCGAGACCACAATCTGCTAGACAAAACGTTCAGTACGCGACCACCAGCCGCTAAAAACACGTTCACCCACATTCCTGACAGACAGACAGACAGACAGACAGACAGACAGACAGACAGACAGGCAGACAGACAGACAGACAGACAGACAGACAAACATACATATATACATACACACAGACTGATTGACTGACTCTCTGCCAGACTCACTCACCCACTCACTCTCTCACTCACTCACTCACTCACTCACTCACTCACTCACTCACTCACTCACTCACTCATTCTCTTACTCACTCAATCACTCACTCACTCATTCACTCACTCACTCACTCACTCACTCACTCTCTCTCTCACTCACTCACTCACTCACTCACTCAATCACTCACTCACACACTCATTCACTCACTTACTCTTGCGGCGTCTTATGGCTGCTACCAGCGACTGTTGTTTTCCAGCGAGGGAGTCAACTCGCTGTTTGACGGCTTCATAAATGTTGTGTTTAACGCAGTACGTTATGCTGAGTGCTGTGATTTTTGATTTATAACAATTCCTCTGTAAGGTAATATGGCCTACGACGATATTGATTAATGTCAGTTGTTATATTGATATAATCCAGATACCGCCCATGTCAGAATGTAATTATCAAAGAACACCTTCGATTGATTTAATGTTTAACACAGTTGCACTGCAAAGTCGTCTTTGTTGCAAGGGGTGTCAGTAGCGTTATATATGCGGGCAGTGGGCAGGTTATCTCTTCAAAGTGTTGTTTGTGTAGGCTATAATAATCAGTTCGCTATCAGCTCTTAGTGTGCGAGTTTGGATTTCTATGGAACACAAAAATAAGAAGAACGGGAAGAAGATGCGATGATGGTTCACACGGTATGTACAACTATATCATACAACGACGTGTAAAAAATAGTAATTAGTAGTAAATTAGCCTGCTCTAATTCGAATATGTCTTTAGTTAACATCATTATTAAAACGATGTTTTACAATTTGGTTGCAGGAATGCTATAGTTGACTTGTTCCTGGCAGTCGTGGCAATTAGTGTTGTTATGTTGATACTCAGATGGCATGGCCGAGACAAACCACGATTGCAGGTATGAATTATAATAATAACAACAACAATACTACTACCGTAACTGATGTTATACCCGTTGTACTTAAGTCTACTACTACTACTACTACTACTACTACAGCAGCGGCGCCGGCGGCGGCAGCAGCAGCAGCAGCAGCAGCAGCAGCAACAGCAGCGGCTGCGACAGCAGCAGAAGCAGCAGCAGCAGAAACAACAACCACTATTACTTCCACTACTACAACTACTATTACTAATACTACTACTACTTCTGCTGCTACCACTACTAAAACTACTACTACTACTACTACTTATAATAATAATAAAATGTATCTGTCAAGCACCCGCGAAAACAAGACTTCTCTAAGATGCTTTATTCATGTAAACATGTTATTATCTCAACTAGCAAAAATTACCGTAACCTGACGGGATGCCTTAGTAGAAGACAGTCGTGAAAGTAATATTTACAAAATATTACAAAACACAGAGAATCGATACATCGTCACCATGACGTGTTTGCAGATACTTGTTTGTCCAAAATGACGAAGGATGGAGGAAATGAGGAGCTCACGTCAATTGATAGACCCTAGTCGTGATAGTGTAGACTTGTCAAATAATATTCGTATTGCTATGCAATCTGCATGAGCGTAGACATTAGCATCATTGTGTCTGCGTATACTCCATGATGCCACTTTCTATGACGCACGAGCCGTTTCCCTAAGTTTTTGCCGCGCTCACTGGTTCCTGCAATTATTATGTTACGTTTTACGTATTGCGTGCACATTACGTTTTCAGTTCTGCAGATCTACTCCAGTGGCCGGTTTCATGAAGCGTACTTAAAATTACGCAACTACTTAGCGTCACGTGTTTGCGTAATTTCCTATGTTCGCTTACATTAAAAAATCACGTCATTTACTAATAATAATAACTTTATTTAGACACTAAAATCCAAAGTAGAACTTTGTTCAGTAGTGTTGACAATAGTCGTTAGAAATTATAAGAAATAAATATTATAATAATACAAGTAAAACATATAAGTACGAAACTGAACTAGAGAAACTAAATTAAAGATGACATTGATGTAAATTATATTATATATCATCAGTAGTAAAATATGTATATATATATGTACATAAATATGTAAAACAACTATATAGTAAATTGCGATATAAATATTTTATAAATATATATTAGTTAATTAGTAAATAATAAATAACTACAGTAATACTTCATTAGTTTCAATTAATATTTCAAATAGTAAAATAAATATGGGATATGACAACTAAAGTATAAAATTATGACGACTATACATTAAAAGCGAGTTTAAAATAGTGTGTTTTAAGACGAGCTTTAAATGTGTCCATGCACTGTATCAGTCGTAAATCTTCCGGCAACGCATTCCACGGGGTGTCGGTCCTGCGCACGAGAACGAGCGACGGCCGTACCGCTCAAGGTGGTGCAGCGGTACAGTTATTAGTCCACAGTCCACTAAGACAATCATCTTAGCGTTAAGAACGTTCTTAGCAGAAGAGAGGTTTCGGGAAGTGACTTTGCTGCATTGGTGTATTGTCAACGTGCGATACTCCAACAAAATATCGTCTTGGAATAACACGATGTTCTAAATCACATATACTCACGAGCATTCAAAACACCCGCTGCCGAATCATAACTAATATTAATATAATTGTTGAAAATAACAGTATTGTCTTTAACGAAGTGTTGACTGTTCATGACGACGACTTGTAGGATCATTTGAAGAGGTCTGGCCGAATACGATTCGAACCCCCGTTCTTCTACACGTCGCCAGCAACGTCGGTCGTTGGAAAGCCGTTCAACGTTTCTCTCAAGACGGTGCGCTCTTTACACTGGGTGCCCGACTCGTTCACGACACTGACGGCCGCCAACGCAGAGCAAGTGATCGTCGTCACGGGAGCTTCAAGTAATCACTTCGTGGAGTAAATAGCCATGATCACTTCCGTCCAGAAATACATGCCAGGCCGTCGCATCATTTACTACGACCTCGGATTGGAACCGGAACAAGCGTTGGAGGTAAGTTGAAACAACGATTGGGGTGATTAGTATGATGTTAAGACGTAATTACTACTGCGTTGAAACTAACCGCAGCGGCAGCAGCAGCAGCAACAGCAACAACAACTACTACTATTATTATTACTACAACTAATACGCCTATTACTGCTACTATTACTGCTACTACTACACCTAGTAGTACTACTACTACCACTATTACTATTACTACTACTACCACCACTACTATTACTACTACTTCTACTACTACTATTACTACTACTACTACTTCTACTACTACTGCTACTACTACTATTACTAATACTACTACTACTACTTCTACTACTACTACTACTACTATCAACATACTATAATTGTTGATTTAATTGTATTAACTCTTTATATGCTATGAATGTTGCTCTATTTCGAAATTTGTACAATTTTTATGAAATAAATTGCTGACTCAATGGGATATTAATTGTAAATGTTCATTGAATGTTGTAAAAGTACTGTTGGTACAATAAGAACATCGTTTTTTAATTGTAAACGTTCATGGAATGCTGTAAAGGTATTGCTGGTACAATAAGAACATCGGTTTTATTACACAATTACGGTGTATGAGTTATTGAAATTCTTTGTAATGGCAAACGTTTTCTATATGGTCTCATGCCTAGAGAAACATTAAAAACCTATACTTCCCACTGCATTAAAAATGCTAACGAACGCGATGCACATTTCCAGGTAAGGTCATGGTGTTCCGTAACATTACGATAATTCGGCAACCCGGCATACCCGAATACGTCACAAAGCATCTAGCAAATTGCTACGCCTTCAAGATGCTAATTGTGCAGATATGTGGCTCTATCGACTGTCGATATTACGGCAGTCAAACTTATCAAAATGAATATAATGTACTCAAAGTTAGACCGAAGTTAGAAAATGTCGTGTGCGATGCAGCAGCTTTATGTGCAATCGAAGACTTGCTGAAAACCGGGGCTATACATCTATGCTTATTATTGCTAGTTTAAAGGGAAACAAACGGCAATTGTTGGAGTCTTTGCATCTAAAAGTATTAATACAAACTAACCAATTACAACTACAGTAAAGCATATTATGCCAATAATCTATAATACATATGCCACGTATACGAACATTCTCCGATAGTATGTCTGCGTGGTTCTTTGGCTTCACATGTGGTAGGAAAACCGTATTTGATTTGTGACACATACACGCATTCTCGCACGCACGCATATGAACACAGACACGTACGCAGACACACACGCACATACACAAACACCACACACACATTCACACACACACACGCAAACGCACGCACACACATACACGCGCGCGCACGGGCGCACGCACCTACGCACGCACACACACAAATCCCTTCAACGTTCCTTACAAGGAATGATTGTCTGTTGCTATGTTTATTATGTTTACCGTTTCACATCGCTAAGACGTTGTGATGTGTGCCGTTTCTCATCGCTAAGACGTTGTGATGTGTGCCGTTTCTCATCACTAAGACGTTGTGATGTGTGCCGTTTCTCATCGCTAAGACGTTGTGATGTGTGCCGTTTCTCATCACTAAGACGTTGTGATGTGTGCCGTTTCTCATCACTAAGACGTTGTGATGTGTGCCGTTTCATATCGCTAAGACGTTGTGATGTGTGCCCTTTCACATCGATAAGATCACTCTTGATTGTGTTCATCCACAGGATGTATTTATGTGCTTTCGACGCCAAATGTGCAATGCCGCCTACGACTAGGCACTGTGACTTCGGCGACTGGAAACGAGGAGATCGGTGGGCAAACTGTCACCGCTACGACCAGTCAATTCTCAACATATTGGCTGGCAATTTGTGGAACTTTGACACGAACGCGTTCCACGTTGAGGGGCTGCCTTTCAAGGTACACAGAGGCTCGCCCGTCGACGATATATCCGTCAAGAAGTGCGGGTCAGTGTAGTCATGCAGCGACTGGCGTTGAACGTTCATCTTTCATATTTACGACCAGAGAATTCAGAACTCAGAATCAATTTATTTGACCTATAGATACGATACATATGCAACGATTAACGCAAGTAATAGATTAGGTCGGGAGACTCTCATTAAGATATATAATATCGCTAGCACAGGAGCCACTCCGTAAATATAAGCAATAATACAATTTACATGACACAAATCAGAATAGCATATGACATGTTATTATAGTTGATAATTACTCAATGTGTCAACATGCATACATCATACAAGGACTGATTTTATGTACTCGTGCACACATTGCCGTACGTATGGATACTTAGGTATACATTCTAATACGTATTACGAATTACAAATAAAGCAATTATGGATTCATAATGTAAGTGATGTTGAAAAACCATATAGACTGTGGGTGTAAATTTTATTAATGATAATACTTGGTGTAGTGTTAACTGTCTGTACTATGTTGTGTCTAATGCATTTTTCGCAAATTCATGTTTGAATCTGGACATATACAGATTATTTCTTTCACGTGCGCAGTGCTGATGAATATCATAGATGTGTGTGCTTGGAAAAACATTGAAGTAGTAGGGTAAAAGATTGTTAATTAATTTATAGTAACATTTTAATTGTTGGATTTTATAAATGTCATCCAACTTTAAGTCTTTTAAAAATATGACTTGTGTGAGCATTGTATTTACTTAAGGATATTATTCGTATTGCTTTTTTGTAATTTGAAAATTCGATATGCCTGATGACCCCATAAAAGTATGCCATAATTCATATGAGGGAGAATAAGAGCATTGTACATAATATATTATGTATTAGGTGGTAAAAATTGTTTAAGTTTATTTAGTATGCCTATTGTTTTATATATTTTATTTGCTATTTTGACTCTGCCAGTTTAAATGGTTATTTATTGCGATACCTAAACATTGAAATCATTTACACATTCAATGTATGCCCCATCTATTTATAATACAGGGTATTCTACTTTCTTTTGAGGCATATGAAAATAATGAATTTAGTCTTTTTGGCATTTAGTGACAGTTTGTTGGCTTTCAACAAATTGCTAATCTTTGTTAGTTCTTTGTTAATATTTTCACTTCACATTTGGCCTTCTGAATCGTTAAAAGATATTTAGTGTACTAGTAAGGGTGGTGTCGTCAGCATACGTTATGAATGTGAAAAGGTCACTAGAAAGTGCTATGTCATTTATATACATAATAAATAAGAGTGGCCCTAAAAGTGTAATAGTATTGTAATAGTTATATTACCAGCGAATGTAAGTTATAATAGGAGGTAGGTATATTATTGTGATAGTATTGTAATAATTATATTATTAGCGAATGTAAGTTATTATTGGAGGTAGTTATATTATGGTAATAGTGTTGTAATAGTTGTATTACCAGCGAATGTCAGTTATTATTCTAGGTAGTTATATTATGGTAATAATATTGTAATAGTTGTGTTACCAGCGAATGTCAGTTATTATTGGAGGTAGTTATATTATAGTAATAGTATTGTAATAGTTGTATTATCAGCGAATGTAAGTGATTATTGGAGGTAGTTATATCATTGTGATAGTATTGTAATAGTTGTATTACCAGCGAATGTCAGTTATCAAGCTTTACGAATCCCATATGGAACGCCATTACCGGAAAACGAGAGATGTTACTATGTTTTCAACATTGTTGATTATTTAACAAGATTGAACAAAACTGCCGTCCAGAGCTACAAGCTACGAACTACAAGAGCCCAAAAATGTTCAACTACGTATAGCCCGCCCTCTCCAGATTGCTGTCAATTTTATTTATGAACATGTTCACACTGCTAGCATTAACACAATCATACAGCATCAAAACATATATATATTAGAGCAATGACCGAGACATAGTTAAAACAATTGATACTGTCTCCTGTCTTGCTGACACCACTCCTCCTGGCATTTCTCTACACCAACATCCACGCAAGTCAGGTAGGGGTGATGGTGTTGCATTTCTGGTTTCTGATTTGGTCAAGGCAAAAACTCTTCATTCACCTGTATACGACAGCTTCGAGGCATTATATATATTTTTTATAAAAGGTCTATGTCTGCTAATTTTATTTGTATATATCGTCCTCCTGGAAATACAAGTACATTTTGCGAAGAATTTTCTTGAAACTACATTACAATTACATGAAGAATTATATATTCTAGGTGATTTCAATGTCCATGTTGATTCACCTGTCCTTAATACTAGGTTATTCATGGATGCACTTCAAACATTTGACTTACAACAGCATGTCACATTCCCAATTCATATCCATGGGCATTGGCTCGACGAGTTTATCACTAGGTCAAACTGCAATAACATCAAGGCGGTATATGTTACTGATGGATTATTAGATCATCGTATTATAATTATTGATCTTTGTCCCTAAGACGACCAGCTTCACAATGTATTACTTTCCGTCCGATACATGACATTAATATAGACATTCTTCGTGAGAACCTTGCAAATTCCAATCTCTTGATTCATCCAAACACTACACTGTGTGAGCTAGTAAACGAGTACTACGTTACACTAAGTAATCGTCTTGATAAACATGCCCCCAAACAAAAAAGTAAACGTTCTTCCACCGTTACCATGGATGTCATTAGACATAGTACAAGCAAAACGTCGCCTTTGATATCTTAAAAGAATTTGGCAACGTACCCTTTTACCACATGTTCAGAAAGGGCAGCAGATTTGTGATCAACAGATCTAAGATTGGTAATCGCACAGCTTATATTATGTAACGTTTTTGGACCAGGATTAATTTAAACATCACGAGGTAGAAGGAGAATGATAGATAGTTTAAGAGATGGATTACAACCTGATCTTGTCACTAAGTTTTTGTGAGTGCATATACCGAGACAGGAAATATGTAAAACAGGGGTTTTGGCAAAACTGATTTGTGCACTATTTTGAACGAATATTCTAGAATGATTATAGGTATGGTAACTTTCATCTTCACGAGAGTAACGTTTATCTTGAAAAAATCCAGGTAGACACAAAAAACATGTGATGCCCACGAAGAGAAAACATATTTTGTATAACTACTGAAATCAATGTAGACTTAAAACGGCTTACTAAGATATATATATATATATATATAATTAATAAATGACACTGAAAATAGCGAATTAGAAAGATGTTGCAAAGGTCAAGACTAAGTGCAGCTGCAGGGAAAGGAGTCACAATATATCTATGTATGAACTAATAATGATTTAGTTAATTAGCAATTTTCGACCAGGGCTGACTCTAGTCGCTACATTGTGACTCCTAGGCCTGTTAGATGGAGGAATATCAGATACCGCAGCTCAGCCTTCGACAAAACAACAAACAAGGAAAACAGTGTATTTATACATATAATCATGCGCAGAAATAAGCCTGAAATTATATTTTAAGTGCTTGTTATGATAAACAAAACGACGATAGGTAACAAGCATATAAAACTTGGGTCATGTATAAATGAACATTAAATTACGACGTAAACACTGCGCTAAAAATAACGTTACAATTTTTAATAACGGTCTTAGCTCTTGCGCGAAACACGAGTGAGCGATATAACGGGAACAAGTTTCGAACGTAACAAACAAAGACCAGAAATAAACGCTTGTATATTTATCTAAATAATAAGTGGAATAATAGATAACACTGTACAATCAAGATATTGTTACATTAAATCATTTATATGAATTAAGCCGTAACTGTGATAAAATAAGGGAAACATATCAGCGGTTATTAGTCGTTTTGATAATTACGTATTGACCTGTACGGTATTTGGACTATCAGTATAATATGCGACCGTAATCTAGACACTGAAGTAGGCCAAACTTTTTTATCACCTTATTCAGGCAAAGTGTAACTCCTAGACCACAACACACATCTTGATTTCCCAGACGGAACTTAACACTTGACTCCCTCGTTCAAGAAACATCAGACGTTCTTGTCAACCGCAAGAAGACGCATGAGTGAGAGAATGTGTGAGTCACTGCGTGAGTCTGTGAGGGATTGAGTCAGTGTACGAGTGAATGAGTGAATTAACCCGTCAGTTAGTATGCGAGAGAGTAAGTTAATTAATTATTGAGTGAGTGAGTTATATTATATATATGTTATGTATATCTATATTATATACATATATATATAATATATATATAATATATATTATATATATATATATGGGCAAGGCTATGGAAAATGTTCCATTCCATATTTTTAAACAAAACTCATTTCAACATACATACAGGTAGGGCAAATTAGTGCACATCCAACACAAATCACAACTGACACAACTATTGTCCCAAGGGCAACCTTTTCTTTTTTCATGAATCGACACATTTTCCCATTCAGTTACACGTATATTGGGAGCTTAATTATGTGTATGTGTTTGTATGTTGTGTACGTGTGCGTGCGTATGTGTGCACGCATGTGTGTATGCGTGTGTTAGGTGGACGTTTGCGATACTAATATACTTCTTGATATGGCAATACTAAACTGTGCATTTTCGAAGTTATGCAACGAATAAGCAATTTTCACTTTTCTCTCTTAACTTGCTTTGTTTAAAACATACTTATGTTGAAATGTGCGATTGCAAATACACACAATAAACATTTTAAAATAACGCTCGAAGTTAAAGATAGTGATCATATTATATGAACATATTACAAAGCCACATACCTGCACAATTAGTATCTTGAACGCGTAGCAACGAAGATGCTCAGTAACGTATTCGGGATATATCGGGTTGCCGAATTTACGTAAGGTTACTGAACACCAAGATCTCACCTACAAATGTACACCGCTTTCTTCATCAATTATAGTGCACTGAACTTATTTGTTTTACTAACGTTTCTCCATTGACCAGGAAGAAGTAGCAATTGTGTTTAATAGCTAAAACTACGTTCTCATTGTAAAAGGAGTGCCATTACTTTGGGTAGTGCCTGAGTGGGATGTTTTATTTCGTCTGAAACGCACATAATCACATTTACACGTTTCTCCACAGTATGGATGTCCATATATGTGCAGTTTGAAAGTTCTATTGTGGGAAGACGATTCGCCACAATTTCACTTTTTTTCACAAGTCAGAGATTGCAGATGAGTCGTTAAATTTTCACTCCATTTCACACTTGAGTGGTTGACTTCACCGAGAAGGAGATGGTGTCTGCTTAGATGTAAGTATTGTTCCACAGGAGACACTGTCACATGTTGTCTCTTGTTGCTGAAGGCGAACATGTGGACATTCTATTGTCCTACGCTGTTTTGATGTAGACAACTCATCAGTTGTTGTTATCAATGCGAATGCGTTTGTGCAACTTGATCAGGTCATTGTCGATACTTCTGACACATACAGCCTTTGATAGTACCACAGTCGACTGAAACAATATATGTCAATACAGTAGATGTAGGTAACATTAGAAACAGGTAAATTTCAGAAAATTTGATGATTTCTATTGTGACAAATTATATCCATTCTATATATCATAGTGTAAACAATAACTACGTATAAAAACTACAAGGAGACACGATAGAAGTCAGTAAAAAATATGTATATAAATATTATTAATATATAAAGATGAATCCACACTAGACCCTCTGAAATGGAAGGAAGTGTCACTAAACTCAGGAAAAGAGTCTTAGATTATTTATGCAAAAAGCAAAACTAAATCTTTGAAAAACGCATTCCTTCTTCGAGTGGCTGAACCATGGAATAGTCTAAACTGGTTCAGTAATACAAGCTAGATTAATAATTTGATTTTTAAATCAATCTTGAGACTTCACAAATTCTGAACTACCCACATGATTACTAATAATATCATAATATTTTTATGATTTTGGAGCTTCATTACATTAACTAGCGGAAACAGAAACTATGAAATATTGCGATCTTTAACTTTCTGACGTACGTTATAAAAATGTACACACATGTCCATTAAGATCAAAATTCACAAAACAAACTTAACTAAAACTCAACATATCTGGCGTTGGCAATCTGTAGCTCCGCAGATACTGTAAAATCAATATTGTTTTGAGGTGTCGCAGTACGAATTAGGGTCATAGAAACTGTGTCCAGTGTCATTACTATAGCCGAAGATTAGTAATTATATGTGTGTGAGCATGTATATCTATACTAATTTTTAATTATAGGTGTTTATTTATGCACGTAGATTTATGCACGTAAATTTATGATTACAAGTGCTGTGCGTGTGCGACACCTTGTCATGGTAGCGGTGATGAACTGTCACGCTGGTGCAAGTGTGCGTTGACTTGTGTCGAACTTTGAAGCGCTCGGAACTCCGATAAAAATGTGCTACCGTATTCGCTGCAATGGCCGCCCTCATTGGCAAAATTGAAACTTTCGACAGCTCGGTAGAATCGTGGCCAGCTTACTATGAACGGTTAGAACAATATTTTCTGGCGAATGACGTTCCAGATGTGAAACAAGTGCCGGCTTTGCTGAGTCTTATAGGAGGTAAGACGTACAGTCTGCTGAGAGATTTGTCTGCGCCGGATAAACCTGACACGAAAACATTCGCTCAGTTAACGGCGATATTTAGTCAACATCTGTCACCTAAGCCTCTCGTGATTGCAGAAAGGTTTCGTTTCTACAAGGACCAACAAGAGGGAGAAAATGTTGCGCAATATGTTGCACAAATTAGAAAACTGTCAGAACATTGTGAATTTGGAGAAAATTTGGGAGATTCCCTGCGAGACCGATTTGTGTGTGGCCTGATAAACGAACATATACAAAAGAGATTGTTGTCAGAAATAACACTGAAGTTTGAGCGTGCGGTGGAGATTTCAGTGGCCATGGAAACAGCTACAAGGGATGCTGCTGAACTGGGGCAGTACAGAAATGGTACGGCTGTACATAAAGTCCATGTCAAGCCAAAAAGACGACAATATAGCAAACCATGTTATAGATGTGCACGGTCGGGCCACACCCCGGAAGATTGCAAATTCAAAGAGGCACAGTGTCATAAATGCAAAAACAAGGACATATCAAGCCAGCGTGCCGTGCCAATACACATGGAAACCAACGTTGCCAGGGTAACGATGCATCGCGTGGTAGTACTGGTGGTAAACACACAGGTTCCCAACATGATTGAAGATGTATATGACAGTGATGCTGAGAATGTAGCTGCTCTGGAAATACATACCATGGACCGATCGCCTGATACCAGGATTATTTCGGTAAATCCTAAAATAAATGGTAAACCATTACAAATGGAACTCGATACAGGCTCGGCAGTGTCGGTGATAAACAAGCAACGGTTTGATGAGTACTTTCCCGAAGTAAAGACACAACACACTTCGGTGGTCTTAAAGACCTATTCTGGCGAAGAAATTGCTCCACTCGGCATGGTATATGTCGATGTAGAGTACAATGGACAGCAACAAAACTTGCCATTATATGTGGTCAGAAAAGGAGGACCAGCATTGTTTGGGCGCCAGTGGCTTAACATGATTAAGCTAGACTGGAAGTCCACCAAACACATCACTGCAACGAAGCATACAGGGAGTATGCAGGAACAACTGGATGCACTTAAATTGGAGTTTAAGGAAGTCTTTCAAGCAGGACTTGGAGCCATCCAAGGACCCAAGGCGAAACTCCATCTCAAGGAGGGGGCAACTCCAAAATTCCACAAGGCCAGACAAGTACCCTATTCATTACGCCCGAAAGTTGAAGCAGAACTTGAGAAACTTGAGAAAGAAGGAATCATCACAAAAGTTGATTGGAGTGAATGGGCAACTCCAATCGTGCCTGTACCTAAGTCAAACGGATCGGTAAGAATATGCGGTGATTTCAAGGTCACCATAAATCTGGAACAGAAAGTGGATCACTATCCGTTACCCCGGATTGAAGATATCTTCGCAAATCTCAGTGCAGGTGAGAAATTCATAAAGATTGATCTCCGTCAAGCTTACCTGCAACTCGAAATGGAGGAGGAGTCAAAGAAGTATCTGACTATCAACACGCACAAAGGACTGTTTCAGTACAACCGACTGTTATTTGGCGTCGCATCTGCACCTGCAATCTGGCAAAGAACAATTGACCAGATACTACAGGACATTCCAGGAACACAAGTTATTCTGGATGACATCATCATTACTGGGAAGACTGACCAGGAGCACCTAGCGAATGTGCGCCGAGTCCTCGAGCGTCTACGCGATTACAATCTCAGGGCTGAAATAACGAAATGTGAATTCTTCAAGGACGAAATCACATACTGCGGACACAGAATCGACAAAGAGGGACTCCACAAAATGCCTGAGAAGATCGACGCTGTAGTCAATGCGCCTAGACCGGAGAATGTAGCTCAGCTGAGGGCATACCTAGGCCTGCTTAACTACTATCACTGGTTTCTGCCAAATCTGTCCACAGTAGTATGGCCACTAAACCAGATGTTGGAGAACGGCAGGAAATGGCGATGGACTGTACAGTGCGAGAAGGCGTTTTCGGAAACAAAGCACATGATAAGCTCCGATCAAGTGTTGACACACTATGACCCGCAGTTGCCAATAAAGTTGGAATGTGACGCATCAGCTTACGGAATTGGCGCAGTCTTGTCTCACACAATGGCAGATGGAACTGACAGACCAGTCGGATTCGTATCACGTTCACTGACATCGGCAGAACGTAATTATGCCCAAATTGACAAGGAAGCACTTGCGTTGATTTGGGGAGTGAAGAAATTCCACTCATATCTATATGGTCGCCGCTTCACATTAGTGACGGATCATCAGCCTTTGCTATCAATTCTCAGTCCAAGCAAGGGAGTACCGACGATGACATCTGCAAGACTTCAGCGCTACGCATTGTTCTTGTCTGGAATGGACTATGAAATAAAGTTTCGGAATGATGCGTTATCACGTCTTCCTATAAAGGAAACCTACGACCAGGATGAAGAGGTCATTGATCCTGTGGAAGCCTTCCACATATCTCAGGTGGACGCAGTTCCAGTGTCTAGTGCTCAAGTGAGACTTGAAACCCAAAATGACCAAGTTCTGGCGAAAGTATATACTCTAACCAAGGACGGTTGGGCCTACACAGGTGACAAGGAAATCGCTCCTTACTACACGCGACGACACATTGAACAAATTTGTGATGCCGAGTCTACAATCAAGTCTCCGATTCCAGTGCCGGAAGCCGTGGTTGTGTTTCCCAGTGGTGATCCTTCGCCATCCGTTCTCAATGAAGAAGAGAAGAAATGTGACTCAACACCACAACCCAGCGAATCACGTGTGAAACCATCCACTTCAATGTCTTCGCCCGTGAGAGAAAAACGTTATCCTTCGCGAATGCGCAAGGCACCGCAGAAGCTGGATTTATAAGTTGTGACTCGGAGTACACGTAACTGTTGAAGTTTTGAGACTTCTTGTTAATTGAGATAATTCGAAGACTTGCTTTAATTTAATATCCATTACCTTTTAATTGTACTCGGACTCAATGAGAGTGAACAGATACCAAGTGGAACATTACTTGTTACTAACATTCACAGTAATGACGCTGACTAACACAGAACTAGGACAGTAATTGTACTAGATCATGACTACTGTTATTTTTCTAGAACGGACAAAGTTATTTTTCCTTGCTGTTAGAACTTTGCTATGTTTGCTTCAAAATGTGAAATATAACAGTATCATATCTCCAATAGGGATTACTAAATTAATTGGGGAGGAAATGTTGTGTATTTAGAACTACGTGTTGATGCGTAATTACTATTGTTTTGTATCGGCGTAATGATCCATAATTGGATACTATAAAAAGTAGTTCCTGTTCCGCCATCTTATGGTTATGTCGTGTTTTGTAAATATATAGTGTATTTAGACGAAATACGCTACACTGTCTATACCTACATAATAGTTATATTACGAATAGTATACTGTAGTATATTTAATATGTGGAGAAGTTTGGTGGCAAGCCTATATTATACTATACGTCTATAGTTTATATTATACTGTAGTTTATAGATGGTCGTTTTCATGGTTAGAACTTATGTCAGAAAGTAAAATCGTCTAAATTCTTGATATTAAAATCTAAAGAAGAGAGTCTGATAATTAACAAAACAATTGGATCCTGCGATCAGACGATTTCGTTGTTATTCTGAAATGTTATTGCAAAACATTCTTCATTATCGCCCATAGGCAGCTGGGTAATCCGGGGGCAACGAAACCCGGTCAAGGAAGAAACTATCGTACGTTAAATTTATACAACCAGATCTACCGCACCAGGCTACGTAACCAAACATATACCGGCTTTCTTTTAAATAACGATCAGAAAGTGTAGGAAAAAACCAGCAACGAGACTTCCACGATTAGTATCGTGGTCACATGTCACTTGCATTTCCCGAGTGTCATTTGTAGGAATGGGGACGGGGGGCATAACGGTAGTAAGTCCTAAATATTAGCATTCCCAATACAGTTACCTACAATTAGGTTACTATATTAAGACTTAATGGGGGACACAAGGCATCTTTTTGGGCCTATTCAGCTGAAAGTTAATAAAAACTAACCATTAGCTAAGTTCTACAATCAAAAATATTATGTCAGCAGTCTACTATAATAACCTTGTTTCAGACTTATTTAAATTGCACGGATAGCGCTTTGTGATAGACAGCCTATTACGAACGTCTACTTTTCCCAATTTACCAGTGGTAAAACTGAGAATATTACTGTAATTTGCGTCGAATTTGCTTTGGCGCTGTAACTACTAAAGAGAAAACACCCACATAGTACACAGTGAGAAATAAAGAGTACACACGACCCACCGTTGGTCACATTCAGATTGTGCAAAGGAAAAGAAACGATGGTAATGTAGCCCAAAGAGGCGGGGAGGCGGGTGGTGTTGGAGATTTGTTGCTGGAAATTCAGCGGTTCAATACCTTTGAATATATTTCCCGTGGTGTCGCCCTGTCTCGTTGGAGACTTTCAGAGAAAATTCGGGAGGTTTGCCTCTGTTCCGGGAAACCGGGAGATACACCCAAATTCCTGGAGCGTCCCAGATTTCACAGGATTGGCACGTATAATAGATGCCACATCTAAAAGCAATGATCAAATGCAAATAACGAAACAAAAAATCGCACATACAAAAACAAATTCAAGTGCGCAATAAAGCTCTCATTAAGTCTTGAGGAGGTAAAACTATGTTTATTATCCCAATCAAAATGGTTTTCATGACAATGTAAAGGTGATTGATGCCAAAATCTCATGTTTCCATTTTGGAGAATTAGCTATTTGCATAAGATTTAAAATACCAGTACATGACCGAACTGCTTTTAAACTGTGATATATACAGATGTCATAGCACGAGGGATTCTCGAGTGAGAATGCACATGTTTCTTTGGTGAACGGTTCTGGAAAAAACTGTGATCGGCAGACATAACATCGGTAGGGTTTCTACCCAGTATGGATGCGCACGTTTTTCCTCAATTTACCACTTTTTGAGAATCAAAAACCTAATGTAACACATTTATAGGGTTTCTCCCCAATATCAATGCGGACATGTGTCGTCAGTACATCGTTTGCTGAGAACTGTGCTTCACATATATCACATGTGTAGGGTTTCACTCCAGTGTGGATACGGACATGTGTCGATCGTTAAACGAAAACTTGTTGAGAATTGTGAACCACATGTGTCACACTTGTATGGTTTCTCGGCACTATGCGTACGGACAAGTATCGTTATTCGACCATTTGTTGAGAATTGTGAACCACATGTGTCACACTTGTATGGTTTCTCGGCACTATGCGTACGGACAAGTATCGTTATTCGACCATTTGTTGAGAATTGTGAACCAAATACGTCACATTTGAAGGGTTTCTCCCCAGTATGAATACGGACGAGGATCTTCAGTAAACCACTTTGTGAGAATTGTGCAACACATGTAAGACATTTGTACGATTTCTTGCCACTATGCCAGTCCGTAAGAAAGGGGTACACCTGAATTCCGTGAACCGCCTTTTGTGAAACCCCTTTGTCCAAAATGTTAAAGTCCCAGTCAAATTTAATCTTTGTGATGTGAATTACTCCCCAATTGTTTAATGGTTCTCATCCGTATGATGTTAAATGCAAGTGGGTGAAAGTGGTAACAATGATTTAACACCGAGTAAGGAACAAATACGAGCACATATACACTGTCTTAATTGGGCCATATAAAAATAATTCTTGAGTTATTGTCAGAATTCTGTTAAAATGTAAATGATGGATGCTGTTTTTATTATGCTGACTCAGCTAACTACCGAGTATCAAAAGGCTATTCTCACAAATAAAGATGTGTAACGGGTTTATTTGGTACAAGCAAAAAACCTGAAAAGAAATTAATCTAGCTTCATACAAATACATTTATTTGAACAATAACAAATTAATGAAGTTTAACTTCACCTATTTATAAATGCGCGTGTTGCTAGTTGCATAGTTATAGATCTCAGATAGGGGGCCTAATCTCGGCAAATACAGATAACGTTTACTGCGGTCAATGTGACCGAGGGGTGACGGCATTCGATTGTTTGATACCTATTGATTTGATTGGATTTGCTTATCCATTTCCGGACTTGGCAGGCTTGATGGATTGTCTATAAACGGTTCTTTTGTTTGATACCTATAATTTAATTAAAATTCCAAACGAGGAAATGTTTTATAATCTTCTAATAGTACGCATTTTATAAATGTTTATTAAATTACTAACTGAATTATGTGATTGATAAATTGTCGACATTTTGGGCTGCAGCCGTTACTTATATAATTTATTAATTGACCACAGTGTTAATGTCACAAAATTGTAACACTATGTGTTTACTTCAACAAGACTCCTCGCTACATCCGCTAAATCTCTGGCTATGACTACGTAGGAGGTGGTCAATCCATTCTCGAATACAGGTGGGGGAAATGTTGCAGAACACCAGCGCATAGTTCATAGAAAACATATAGTGGTCCGCTTAACAATTGTGAATGAAACAATGCCAAGGAACAAATTGTATTTCTTCAGTCAATATCGAAAGAAACATATTCACACACAACAGCCGTTGTTGTCTTTGAAACATGAGCGCAAGTTGTGTTCAACATTATGTCTTGCTTGCAATAATTGCAGAATTGACATCGACGCTTTTTCTGGTATGATAATTAATCATGGTCGCGGTCACGGTCAGACAACGACACCACGAGGCTTGTTACAAAATCTGAACAGCTGCAGTGCTTAGACGACCTGGTGCCTCACAATGACTGTGCCAGCTTGCATTTTAAAAGAAGCACACATAATCATTATTGACGGCATAGCGCTCTTTAATATCCTCAAACCTTCTTAGTTTTTGCTTACAGCTTACAGCCTCCAGGCCAGAACAAGGAAGAAGTGGGACGGGCGCATTCAGAAGAAAGAAGTCACCTGCACAGTGAACTCTGGTCAGAGTTCCTTAGAACGCAAAACAATAACACAAAACTATTTCAACTGCTGTGTGAACGAGTGACTGCCTAAACATTTCCTGGCAAGGCGGTGGTCACACGTGGAGAAGATGTTCTGAGCTCAAAGCAACTAACTTGGACTGGCTGTCACCGTGAACACAAACAGGCTGCTACTCGGATGCTTTTAAGCGCCGCGGATAATGACGAGTAGTGAAAAATGGGCCAAGAGGCCCTGAAGTCCTTTGGACTATATTGTGATTTTGTAATTAATAACGAAATGGTTGTTGTTGAATCACAGTTACAGATCATTAAGGGTTATGATGGAAGTAAAATGTTGACATGTTTAGTGGAGATACAACTGGAAATAAAATATTCGAGTAGACCGTTTCGTGAAGATTGTATATATTAGTTAATGTGTTATTAAAAATACTGTAGAAATGTATCCCGATACTCTGCTATTGATGCCGATTTCCGGTGGTTGTAGAAACCTTGCAGGACAGTTGGTGAGTTGTAATCTGGCATGTAGCACAGTTAAAGGCTGTTTATGCCATGACGCCATGTAGTTTTACAGTCATCCAGCCAATTATAAAATTTCCAAATAGTTCACTATTGTGGTCTACTGATTTATTTAAACATCCATGAGCCTCATTACAATTGCAGGCAGGAGCCCAGCCAACGCGCAATACACAGTCTGCTACACTCAGCCAGCCCAGCACTCAGAGATAAGGGTGTCCAGCAGCCAGTTATAAATAGTGCTCAGTGGCTACGCATGAACCTGCTTCTTCATTCGCACCAATGTCTGGCCAAGAATCTGATCAAGGCCAAATATCTGATCAAGAAAGAACAGTTTTTGAAGAGCATGAACTGTCAGTACTCAATGAATCATTGGATATTTTTGGTGAATCCCCATTCTCAAAACGAAAGTTAGGCCAGGAATCCTATTCTGCAAGAAAGGTGCAAAAAATTAACAGCAGTGGTGAAGAAGGTAAAATTAGTTGCATCTGAGAAATGCTTTGAACATGAGAAAACAGCTACTTCCAGTGAGAAAGACTTTGGTGAAATGATGGCACAGTTAAAGGACAAATTCCGGAAAACAGACAAGAGAAGCAAAAAGATCAAATTATTGACCGTGATCCCAAAGAGTTGGAGCATCCGGAAAGCAGCAACACTCTTCAACACATCATACCTCATTGCAAACAGAGAAAACATTTAGTGAAAGAGAAAGGCATCATGAGTGATCCAGATCCCAAACCAGGAAAAAGCCTGTCCTCTGAAACCATCCAGTTTGTGGAAGCATTCTATTCTATTCTATGAGAGAAAAGACTTTGTCTCCATCTGTGTTCATGGTGAACCAGTCCATAAGCAAAACAACTACTTCTTTGTAACTTTGCATTTGCACAATTCATCAGAATGGAAAAAAATAATGATGGTTGGTGCAAAACTCAGCAAACTTACCAAAAATTATCACATCCCACTGGTTCACTACAACCATTGTCTTTCACAACTACGATGTAATCCACCAAGTCACGAATGCTTTCTGCAAAAATGTGTGGTGACTCGGGTAATTTGAATGAATGACTACGGATTACATTTGACAGCTAGGTAATCAAGGAAATTGAATTTTAAAAGTGGATAACTACTGATCGATAAACACTACCAACCATGAAACTCAGTGCAGATGATTTGATCCATAAATTCTGCACCCAACTTGAAATCTTGCTGTGGCACGATTTGATAAGCAGACAGCAGGCACACTCGTTCCCTTGGAATAATGCACAGGCAACATTGCACCCATTTGTTTGCTACTATTGTGAAGCTGGTAATGACTGTGTGTCACGTGTTAGTTATGTTGTCATTTCTGATTGTAACATACATGATACCATTACTGTGCACCTGTTCCAGAAAAACCTCATCAGCAGCTCTTTGAATTTGCATCAGCCCATTTTCCTGCAATTAAATTCTACTTTTCGACCACAGAAGAGTACTACGAAGAAACAACTCTTCTTGCAAGCCATATGCAGAGCGAAAACAATAGCAGGAACACAGAAGCTACACTTCGTCAAGCAATTATCACTTAATGATTTGGAAGTAGCAATATATTTTACATGTTCCATAAGAAGAAAAGAGATTGTGACAGCCCAGTGTAATGGTCTCAGTCTCATGGATATCAAAGAGTATCTGATGGCCATCTATGATGGAAACTGGTGGGTGGTATATGTAATGGATGTTATTCCAGCTGATAAAGAGGCTGAACTGAACTTCCTTCACCCACATGGACCATCACCATCATATTGCTACCCAAGACACAGTGACACTCTTCATGTTCATGTGGGTGATATACCAATGCATATTCACCCGACAACCGGCACTGGTTGGATCTACAAACTATCCAGAGGACACAAACAAAGTATATGAGGCCCTGCAAAGAATTTGAATACATGTTAAGAGAGAGACTAAAGCATGTGAATATATACTCATTTCATTAGAAGGTACCCTTTAGGAGCTTGTTAAGTGATCTAGAAAAGGGAACTAATAAAATTCAATGTTGCATCCACTGATCTATAGATCAAAGGTAAGTCACCCAGGTGTACTCAATTTAATGTATCTCTGAACAACAGTATTATTTGCCCACTCTAATATATTCAGGAACTGTTCTGCAATATTATAGGATACTGTACAAAATAAAAAAATGGGAGGATACAATTTTTGGGTATCTGAAATTAAAGGTGAAGTTATAAAAAAAAGTTATTTTTATTTACATATTTTTATTTTACAATACCTATGTGTGCCTGTTTATTGGCTTTCGAAAGATGTATTACTTCCTTTTCTAGCTTTATTAACAGCACAGTTATGGGCATCAATGTAACTGTCAGTACGTGAATTGGTTCAAAGTTCAGTGACCAATATCTTCAATAATATACTTGACCTACATTTTTTATTTTTTTTATTTTGATATTCTTGTGTGAGCCAACAACTGTGCTAAATTTCATAAAAATTGGAGTCGGGCGATGTTTTGAGTGATTGATTAGACATGGAATGGCCCAGTGGAAAGAAGCAAACATTATACCATTATTTAAAAAAGGTTCGAGAAACAAGTCAGACAACTACAGACCAGTGAGTTTAACATAGGTGATTTGCAAAGTATTAGAAAGACTAATTAAAGATCACATGGTGGATGTTGTTGTTAAACATAACTTCATCAACCCATTTCAACATGGGTTTCTAAAAGTGAGGTCATGCTTAACAAATATGTTATGTTTTTGAAAGATATCACTAAGTGGGTAGACGAGGGATCTCCAGTAGATATCATCTACTTAGATTTTCAGAAAGCTTTCGACAAATCAAAGATCACTGCTTAAACTAAAGGCCCATGGCATAGGAAATGGTATAATTAACTGGATAGAAAAGAAGACAACGGGTACAGATAGGTTGATGGGGAGGCTTCAAACTGGAAATCAGTTTTGAGTAGTGTACCACAGGGATCAGTATTGGGACCTATATTATTCTTAAGATATATATCAACGATTTGGACGATCATATAACAAGTAAGGTTTTGAAATTTGCGGATGATACAAAAGTGTTTAGAAGTACTAAACGTGATGGAGATAGACAGCATTTACAAGATGATGTTGACAGGTTGATCAAATGGTCTGAAAAGTGGCAAATGTTCAAGTTTGGGAAATGTAAGTTCCTCCACACAGGACATGGGAACAAAGATGTACAATATACAATGGGGGTTCTGTGCTAAGTACTACAGTAAAAGAAAAAGACTTAGGGTTAACCATTACTGCTGCTATGAAGGTTTCAGAGCAGGCCTGGGGTAATAGTAATATGTAATAGTAATAGTAACGATTACAAATAGTGAAGTAATTGAAATAGGTTGAGCAAAAAAGCAATGTAATAGTAATTTACATATTACTTTTATATTACAAATGAACATTTCAAATGAATTTCCAGATTACCCCATTTATGCATACTTGGACTTCAAAGGAATCTACACTTTGGAGTAATACTGGCTTCTTTTGTGTTAGACCTGCTCCTACAGCCTAACAAAGACAATGAAGACTGCCAGTCTGCCAATGAATCCATGTACATTTTACATATCACAACTGACTGGACTGTTGATAAAATCTGGTCAGTGGCAGGAGCTGGGGGTCATTCAGATGAAGACTTCTCTGAGTCTGGCTGAACCGTCTGTAAGTGTAGTACCTGCCAATACGGAGGGGAATTATGAAGAAAAATGCAAGCATTGTGCTACAGTGATATCAGGATCTTCAAAGACATCATCAAACTTCACAACACATTTGAAGGTAAATATTATTTTATTTCATTAAACGTAATTCATGTTGAATGTGTTGACACTGTTTGCCATGTTATATTGTGTCATACTAGTGATACTACTAATACTATTGAAGTGGCTTCCTTGTCCACCTGCCATCTAGAGTTAATTCTCTGGATGGCAATCTTGTTAAATCTTATTAAACTGGTGGAGTTTTGACTGACAGCGTTTTGAATTGTGTTTTACACTGATGTGGGTTTTCACGGATGTTCATTTTCATTGATAAGATTTTGACTAACGGGATAATGAGTGATGGGATTTTGACTGATCAAAGTGGTTTTGAACTTTGGATTCATGGGGTTTTAACTGCCGTGGGTTTTGACTGATGGTGTTTAGAGTGATAAGATAAGTTTTGGATACAGTTTTCCTTATGATGGGATTTTGGGTGATGGGGATTTTGACAGAGATTAAGGGGGTTCCCCATGCAACCAGCTAACCACAACTTACACCAAAAATTCACACACACATTATCATGCACATATACAGACATATTGTGTGCAAGCACAGTACTTAGAATCATTAATTTCTTACCTGATGCAGACGTGACCGCGAGAGGTAATCCAACATTCCGACATCACAACTCCGCATGGGAATACCCTGTTCTGTTGCCAGGGACAACAGTTCAACCACTAAGGGCTTATCCAACTCCCTTAGACTGTCCTTCATAAACAGCTGATGACATTCGCACCTCCCTTGTTGAAGAGCCAGCAGAATCGGGTAGAGTCCAAAAAGAACTTCACCTTCGACTTGTGGTCTTCTTGACCAATCCCTGAAATCATTTGGTCAGAATACTAATTAGTAATATGCAAGTGGGCTTTAAAGTTAAAACTAAAGAATAACAAATGACGAGGGTCTGAATTTATAATTAAGATATATTTAAAAGTTTGGTTTTATTATATTTCAATTGTAATTAACAACATTCCACATCCAAATGCTTCACATTAAATTGATGAGTGGGTGGCTCTCACGTTAGCGGCATATTTATAAAAAAAAAGTAACATTTGTAAACCTAATGCTGGGCATACACTGCTAAACTTTTGTTGGGTATTGTCTATTTGATCAATAAGAAACCATGACGTCTCTGTCAAGATTGTGATTTTAATAACTTAACATAGGTTGGTAGCATCTGTGAAAGACTGCATTTAGGGTTACAATGTAAAGCTATGGTTGGCTGACTGGTGTTATAGGGTTGCCCTGTAGGCCATTGATAGCTATCCAGTTGTTATGCAATACTGTGATGGAACTGGAGTGCTGACCTAAGGTCAGATTTTAAAGAACCGGGCAAATATAATTATAGTTAGGGTAGACAAGGAGGATTGTCGAATACAACGTGTAATATTTATAACATGGTTGGCCGTTCCATATGAATAGATATGATGATACGGACGTAAGTTTAAATAAGATAATATTAAGGTGTATAGGGATGTCGTTATAACGAAGATTTTATACTTGTTGACTATCACCTATTGGATGGTGTTGAAATTGTTACAATGGCGTCAGCATCAGCAGGGGTCACATGACTGATGCTAGGTAGAGGGTGGAGATACTGAGATTTGAAGGTAGAATAGAACAGACGAATCCAGAACCCGACAGAGCAAAGAAATGTAATCTGGTCTTTGTTGTGGAGAGAAACCGTTATGGTGCGGTTGGCAAACATGAAGTCTATACCCAGTGGTGGGTTTGACTTTGAATTTCTCCATGCATATATAGAGTAGAAGAAATACCGGAGGTATGTGGAATATATATATATTATGAGTGAATCAGTGTGAATGTTAGATTAGAGGTATTGGCTTAAACATGTGGTTTTTACATTGTTATAATTGTGTCAAAGGGTGTGGTCAATAATAAAGGAATATGGCCAGCGCAATGATACTGATATCTCGAGATTTAGGTGGGGTGGTGAATCATCATTCTGTTATGTGAACGTTAGATAGTAAGAAGAAGTGAACATAGGTTGTATTACGGTGTCACAGATAATGCTTATTGGTGTATAGTTTGTTAGGACTTACAATATGTAAGGTGGTGGGGTTGTTATTACTAATGGGATATTGGGTCCGGATGTATATATCTACGGCAAACATTAGGTTACATATGTTTGTGTGTAAGTACTATGATGTCGGTAGAAAAACATATGATATGAAGGGTGTAGTTTACATACCAAGGAATAAGAATATTTTATTATTATAGTTATCATTTATTGTAGTGTCGGGCAGGGTGAAGTCTGACAAAGTGCACTCGAGGGCGGTAGACGCCGAGTAACACCTCGTGTAACAACAGTGCGAGAGTAAACGGGTTACGTGACAATGGTGAATTCACACCCGAAGAGGGAATTCCCAATGAACCGAGTGAGAAGTACTTCGCTCGACTACTGAGGGACAAATTATTATCAAGTTGATGGAGTTGACGGAATGTGGTATCGTTCATTATAAACATTATGTTCTTGTATCTCTACATTACGAGTGCCACGCATATAGCCGTAGCATGTTGAACTTTTAAGCCTATATGGCAAATATGTTATAGAATCTTTTGATGAAATAGTATAGGATTGAAGAACTGGTCAATCCTTGTGTACCTATGAAATGTTATGATAGAGATGTATGTACGTAAGACTTTGTATGATAAGAGGTTAGGGAGGCTGACGAGTCTTCCTTGAAGAATCGCTGCATTTTTTTGTTTGTTTGGAAGATGGGCCAATAAATTTGGAAAATTCTTTAATTGCGTATAACTACTTCCCTTCTGATATATCTCAGAATGCGGATATTTATTAGCAAGGCCGTTTCACCTGGCGGTTCTTGACAGTCTCATCTTACACCATTGTACATTACGCAACTTTTGTTGGTGTGATTCAATTTTCAAATGATGAATCGGTTCAACAACTGTTGTACCAGTCAAATCAACATTGTTTGTTTTTTGCATTTTTAGAAACAAAAAATAATTCACTAATGGTCTGTACAAATGCAACTTGGAATTATTCACTTGAAAAAGTGTTTCTAATATGTTTTTAATGGAATGATATATACAAAAAAAACAACTGCAAATGTGACTACCTAACTTTGGTATCGTCTGTCTCAACACTTGAATTCTACAGCTGGGTCAGTTCAAATACCCATCATTTTGCAACAAATTAAGATACTTAGACATGGATGTCACTGGTATCAATGTAAAACTGAAATGTTGCCTTTTTACATGACGCGCATAACTCCATACTGCAAAAAAGTACCCTAAGGTCTGAACCGATGTGGCACTTCACTTATATATACATATAATTATATACATAACCGTAACAAGAACGTCACAAAATGACACTTAGACAATACTAAGCAATTATAACATAACATTTTCTAAGAAAAATAAATAATTTCATGGACTCTCAAAAAAGTATGTCTACTCACATTGCTCGTCGTTTCGTTCCCGGACCAGCCAGCCCATACTTGTACCAATTCCCGTCTTCCTGTCATAGGTTTTCCTGAGGTTGACTTCGTGGCTCCAACCGACCGGTAGACTCTAACAATTCTCTGATGACACTTGGACTCTCGTCTTTTTCCCATCACACCATGTCGCTCTATCCTGTCAGATCTCCATGTATCCTCTCTATCATGTCTACATGGTTTATACCTCTGAGAACCTCCATAACCCCGACATAATTCCTCATTTTCTCCACGTTGTCTGAAGGTCTTGTGATCTGAGCGGATCATCCTTTCCTGTCTCCATGGATCTTTCCGTTCCAGCTCCAGAAGATCATATCCACTGCCATCAGGATAACTCTCAAAGTCACGCCGACTGCTCATGTAAAGATTATCGCTTTGTGTGTTTTCACTGTGTCTGTATACTTTGCTTCGAGATGCGTTATTGAAATCTGTTAGCGTTTTCTTTGGCATGGTGTGTTTTGTAATCCTGTTTGTGGCGTGTCGTGATGGATTCAAATCAAACTGGCCATCATCGATGTCATGATCACTGCCACACTTACTTTCACTTGAAGAGGATATAAGAATCCTTTGAACAAATAATACAATCCAACAGCAAAGTTTATTTTGATCCTTACATGTGATTAAATGGGAACGAACACTTCTACGTATTGTATAATTCATGTTTTCCCTTAAGTATTTCACCTGAAACAAAGAAGACGTAATCATTACATGCCAGCAATATCACATTATAGGAAACAAATAATGGTAAATTTGACAGTATTTGTTATTTAAATAATCAACAGATTGCTCACACAATTAAACATTTTGCCTCAATATGAATTAATCGACATGTACATGTATACGTACTGTACTGTATTCTGGTTTTATCATTTCACAGAATGCTAAAACTACCTTCATTGCAACAGTGCTGACACCTAGTGAATACTACATCAACAAGTAATGGAGAAAGGCTAACAAATTTAAGAACTTTATTGGAATGTTGTCACATGTAAACAAACTGATCAACACAATTCACCTGAGAAGCATCCAACTAGCTGGACATTCCTATCACCACAAAGAAGAACCAGTGTTAAGATTCATCATATGGATACCCACTCGTAGCTAGAAAAAAAGAGGAAACAAATAAAAACATACACTAAGCTGATCTGTGAATACCTTAATTTATGTTAGAGACAGAGCTCCCATCCCTAATGTACAATGGATCCATTTGTAAACAGCTCATCCATGCTCCGGCCCCAGTCAACCAAAGATGATGATGACATTCTTAATGCCTGATAATATACCATAAAAGGTTTACCATCTGAATGAGCTATCATGAATTACGATCATCAGATTTTAGTAACTACAAAATATATGGGATCAAGTCAGTCAGTCAATAAAGCAAGGGCATATATATATATATATATAATAATGTCAAGCTCAAAGCATTCATCCCATCATACGTGAACTGCCATTCCAACATGAGATGCTTCGTGCTGCTGCTCAATGTGAACTATGAGCCCAAACCCCACTTAAGTTTTTTTTATAAAGAAAATGACTGTCCATCATTAAATGATCCAGAATAGACTAATATTTCATGTGTTAGTTACATAAATGATATAACTGTTACCAAAATGGGTTTAATTTGATGTTTTGTGTCACCTATCAATTTTGTTTGCTGGCAATTGTATTAAACTACAGCAAACAGTGTGGAAACTAGAGCAATATCCAATTCATTGTGCCAAAAGTATTGTGTTGGTTTTCATCTTTTCATTGACTTATACACTGGGCCGTCCGATGATCACTCCGTCAATATAAATATTCCGTTTTATACAAACCTAAAGTTTTGCTAAATAGATCCATATTTTGTAACTGCAGATGATCAATGGCAGGGATGATCATTGGCAGGGATGATCAATGTGACAGTGCTGGCTGATTATATGAGAAAACGGCAATCCTTCACTTAATTAGCGTAAAATGGCTAAATTATTACTAGCAGCATCCACCAGGCTTGTAGGTGCTCCTCTGAGGACTTCTCGCAAGAGCCCAGCCCTTTAAAAGGAAGAAGATACGCCCATAGTCATAGGCACGTACGAGACCTAGCTTAGCCTATGCCTACGGCTATGGACGTATAGTTATCAGCTCCAGTGTTTGTCCTGTGGGTGTATGAATATCACACACTTCACACACACAGTCACAGACACACACGCGCGCACACACACACGCACGCAGGCACGCACGCGCACAGCTGACCGGGGGACCCGTACGTACACTCTGTCACAACTTCAGCAGTTATACCACAACCTCATGGCTATGTCCCAGAGTGTTCCCCTTGTCACCCCTGCCTTTTGATGCTCTTCAGGTCGGGTTCTCATTATCCCGCCGCATTCCCGCTAGCCGACCACCTACCAGCGTGAAGTCTTCTCAAAGCCACCACCAGGTGTCCGCAAGATCGTCATAGATATAGCAATCGACATTGCCGAAACCTGGTACGGAAATCCATTGGTCTGCTCGGGTTGATAATACTGTTGATAAATGTTAACAGTAGCTGGTTGAAACCTATTCAGACTAACTCTGAATTGAAATGATTATGTGTTTCATCTGAGTTAAAGTTTAAATTCAGAGTTTCGCAAATCGATCAGCCGGGGGTATAGCTGGCTGGCACTGACGTAATCAGCAGCAGCGACCCCTGGCGTGAGGATAGTTCTCGGGAACGCAATACAAGCGTGCGCTGCATCTTGTGATTGAGTTGTGTTGATAAGGATTGATTAATTTAGTGTTATTAGTTTGCAACAGTACATCATGGCACGTAAAAGAAAGCATCAGGATTTTCAATCTGACCCTGGACATTGCAATTGTTCAAACATTTGTAATAGAACGGAGAAGAGAGGGGCATGTCCCTGTTTCAGTGTTTGACCAGAGCGGCTGTCACAGTGTCAGAGGAGCATTTTGGCATTTTTGCTCGGACGAAGAATTGTACTTCACTATTTGTGGTACGAAAAAACAAATATGCACAAACAGAGTCGGAAGACAGGGGTCAAAACTTTCCAAGAAACTTGGCATAGGCATAGAATAGGCCCCGTCGGATGCATCAGACAACTGATCTGCAGGAGAAGAAGCGCTGGTGAGTGATGTTCATTGACATTGTATGGTTGCGTGTCTTAAATTCGTGCGTCGTTCACTTCGATGTCGGTATTGACTATTGTATTGTGTCATGTCTTTCTTCTGTTTGATTGCTTCAGTGACACTTGATGTAATATGTTGCACTGGAAGCTCCAATTGGTCATAAACTTGGTTGGCATGTTACAATTCTTTGTGCACTTTTTAGATTTGGGAAAACTCAAATCACAATACCGCATTGTCACGTGATTTTATGCGCCAGCTAATTTTGTGATGCACGAACTCCACGTAGATATAATATGACAATAAATAAGCAATCATGATTGTAAGGGACATACATACGATGTTATATCACTGTCTCATAATTGTATTAGGTCTACGTCTGTTTTGGCCAAAATAATGTAACAACTGTATGGGCTATAACCAGACCTGGGGCCGAGTACATTTTCATGAGTACAAGTATGAGTACTTTGAAGATGGATGAGTACGAGTACATTCTCACGAGTAAAAGTACAAGTACATTTTTTTAAATATAAATATTAAATAATAACGTACTTTAAAATGATTAATTAACCTAATTTAAATAACTCAGCAAAAGTGAATATGCAATGGCAATTGGTCAATTTTTTATGATGAAAACTAAAAAACCTCTATTTCATCAACAATGAAATTCACAATCTTTGGCATTCATTTCAGTGGCATCGTATGATCTTATCATCTATTTGCCATTGCACCGAATGAACATGAGTTGTTCACAAGTTAAGTCTTTTTAGGTTGCACTGTTCAGGACAGAATACTTTCTCGGCTATGCTAAATACCTTTTCAACTGGGGCTGATGAGGCTGGAATGCTGAGATAGTGAGGCAGTGTTTTCCCTGGTATATAACAACCGAGGCGGGCCGCCTCGCCGTTTTTCTATGCCGCCTCGCCCAAAATATGCCAAAATTGCCGCCTCGTAGCTATTTCATACGCCCTTTTTTTCGTTCTTTCACGGTATATTCAGCGTCGGCAAGCGGCGCGTAATGATACCACAAAGTCACTTATTATTGCTGCAAAATCGCAGATTTGTAGCAACATCGTTCAGCCGTCATTGGCCAACGTGAAAGATATCACTTGTCAGTTGTCCAATCACTGAATATTCCTGCGGGATCCCCGGTGTCTCCAATGGTAATACCTTGCGGAGTTTCTACATACGAGAAATCTAGACATTCATGTAAAATGGCGCCCAAACGGTAACTTGCGTTTTGGTTTATGACGGTGGGAGTAAAAACCGTGCAGGCTGATGGCACTACGTCACTTGTCGACACTTGTGTTGAATCCGAACTCTTTTGAAGCCCAAATAAAAACCGTGCATCCTAATCGTATTCACTAGTCGGCATTTGTATCGAACCCCGGTTTGCGCTAGTCTGTGCCGCTGCAGCCGTGCGTTACCGCACAGCGTGCGTAAAAAGATATATATATATATAGCACCGTATGTTGATACAAACCGGGGCACTATTTACGCCTCAAATGGACATAAGACGCACTATTCTTAAAGGTAAATATGCCTAGGATAATGTTGAATGATGGAACTACAGTGTATCTCACTGAGCCTGATGTATCAAAGTTAAGCAAAACTCAAGCAGCAAAATCATTCAACTAATGTTCTATGCGGTTTTGTTTTAGCAAAATAAGGAATGTGATTCGTAAGATATCTTTATGCTAAATATATAATACATATTCCGACAAAGTAGTGCAAACAAACTTTTGGAAAGTTGATTTGAGTGAAATACTTACGAATATAAACCACCAAAGTTCATATCTCATTAAAAAAATGCCTACTACCCAAAACCATGTATACTAACGGGTTATCAATAACTTGGGTTAAACAATGATATGTTTGCACAGCAATTGGTTGTACTAAACAACTTATACTGTTTTTATAAAAAGGACACAATTTGAGAAACATTGTTGTGATTAATAGAAACCTACTTTTGTGGCATTCCAGAAATGACTGTTTAATTAATTGTATAGCATTCTAGCAAACAAATAAAATTTAATCTTTTGAACATAAACCACCAATTTACCATAATATTATGATATCACAATAATTTAAAGTTGATGAAGAAAGAGTCTTCAGATGATACCACTGGATGCTTCCCAGAGAAGTCGAGATGGTGTTCGACTGAACAGGTCTGCCAGGGAGTAAAGTGTAAAGTGCTTTGAGGAGTCCTGCGCTATATAAGAACTTACCGTTTACTTTTTTATTGACTCTGTCAGCGAGGTAACAAGGCCTAGGGTTAGTGCAAGAAAACAACCATAACCAAGTACCAGTGGTCAAGTGGAAACCACACCTCTACTGAGTAGCAGTGGCAAAATGGAAGCCACACCTGTCAACTTCGAGGTTATATTTGGCGGAGATAGATCGTAGAAATTGGTGGTGCAGAAAAGTTGATAAACAAGTGGAATTACTGATTGATAAGTATTATTCTTGCCTTAATATCATTCATAAAGTTGCAATAAACATATATTGAGTAGCAGTTGTGCTTAAAGTTAGTTAGTTATAGTATTTTAGAATACCTTAGTATCGTTAGTGATAATAGGGTAACTCACTTAGGCTTCGATAATTTGTAAACAAGATTTAACAAACCTGATTATGTGGTAGAATATATAGGAGATAAAGTAACAACCATCAAACTACTTACATAAGATAATATCTGTGTAAGCCAGTACTTGCTAGATATTTTGATTAGGTAGCATTGTTGTTAAAATTAAGCAAGGGCGATAGTCGGGCAGCGTAACCTAAATAAATAAAGCAGCCTAACGTAACGTAATTGATTGTATTTAAATTAGGTCACTACCGGTAATGTTAGTGTTCGTGTCAGGATAAATAGTTGGCTGTGTAATTGAAATTTGTAACCTAAAGTGTGCTGTAGTACACAGGAAACAGTCTTTATAAAGACTAAGTTAGTTAAGTTATTAAATAAATTCTGATCAGGATATGGCGCCTTGCAAGCGGCAAGTCAAGGCAAAGCGACACTTGGTGTGCGATCACTGCCACAGCTGGGTAGATTTTGCATTGTCCGGCTGTGGGAAGTCATGGGCAGAAACCATGGAGGAAGGATTCACCTTTCAGTGCATTGGG
>CM034544.1:34793982-34971482 GCA_020002185.1 Paraescarpia echinospica
AAGGGCAGGTATGAAAAAGATAAAAATGGAAGACAATTGAAGAAATCTGAGAAAGATATAGAGAAACAGCAAGGAAGACAGATGGACCAAGTTACGTGAACCTCATTAGAGGAAGAAGCAAAAGAACTGCACCTGTTTGAGCTCAACTAGATTAAGTCTCTTGCCGTGACATTTCGTCTGCTCATCCGTTCGTCCCTGGAATGTGATCTGACCACATGAGTCTCTTGCAACCGCATCACCTGCGTTTCTGTAGACGATGCCATCAGGAGAGTTCTTGAAGACTACACCCTTCTTCTCCTCTTCACCACCAATTAAACAAACTCTCTCACTGCCTTCTGTCAACAACAACAACATCATGATATTATTAATAAATAACATAAAATATTTAATAATATTTAGTAACATTCGAAATTACAACAATGCATGCATTAATTAAAGTGTAAATCCATGTTTACAGCATGGTAGTAGTATCGCTTTTTCTGATGGCTATCCCACTTTCTATATTAATTCTGATTTGAATGTATCTCCAAATATGTATTTATTTAGTTATTTAAATACCAGTTGCAATGTGTATATTATACAATTTCATATGTGTGATATATAGTTTATTTAGTTAAGTATACAAAGTCTTAGATATTCTTATTAACTTTATTTGTATTATTATATTTATTCTTTAGTATATTAATCGATTGTTGTAAACATTGCCAAACCGACATGAATTTTAAGGTATAAATAAAGTGATTACTATTAAATTGTTATTAGCGATGCATTATCCATCCAGTACCTATTCATAATACACCCCGTTCTGTTTCTTCTCCCGGTTGAGGGTGTATTTCCAGTTGAGTTTCCTCCAATACCTCCCCTAGGGGAACATCCGTTCTGTCAGACCTGAAAGATAGAAACAAACATGCAGTTGGTGAATGTATTATTATTGTATGTAAATTTTGTTTGATGACCACACAAGTGTAATTTTGTTTTATCCTTGGATGGCACTATGAATGCTGAAAACATAAATGTGTTACTTTTCTTTCCATGTATAACAGATTAATCCCCACATATGCCCGCACGCACGCAGGCACATACGTATGCACACACACACACCATGCACACACGCACGCATGGAGACACACACACACACCATGCACACACGCACGCATGCACACACACACCATGCACACACGCACGCATGCAGACACACACACACACACCATGCACAAACGCACGCATGCACACACACACACACCATGCACACTCGAACGTATGCACACACACACCATGCACACACGCACACACACACACACACACCATGCACACACGCACGCATGCACACACAAACACACACGCACGCACGCATGCACACACACACCATGCACACACGCACGCATGCACACACACACCATGCACACACGCACGCATGCAGACACACACACATACACCATCCACACACGCACGCATGCACACACACACGCACGCATGCACACACACACACACACACACGCATGCACACACACACCATGCACACATGCACGCATGCACACACACACCATGCACACACATACACACATGCACACACACACACACACACACCATGCACACACGCACGCACGCATGCAGACACACACACACCATGCACACACGCACGCATGCACACACACACACCATGCACACACGCACGCATGCAGACACACACACGCCTGCACACACACACACACACCACACATACACGCACGCATGCAGACACACACACGCACACACCATGCACACCACGCACGCATGCAGACACACATGCACAAATGTTGTTAGCAATAAATAATACTATTTATTTTATAAAGCGCAATTTCCAATAAAATGCTCAAAGCTCTGTATGAAATCTAATTACTGTAATTTTAATCATAAAAATGTAATATTGATACAATTAGTTTTCTTCTGCTCAAAAGATGAAACAAGGAAAAGTTGTTAGTTTGAGTACACCATCTTCGCAGGCCAGGGCTTGCTGAAAATATCGCTTCAGGAAACTACCTGTTGAAACGTGGATTTATCCCCAACACACAAAATGTCTAAATGTGTAAAATAATTATGGGTAATTAGGCTTTTTCCTGGAATACTGATTTGATGCTGGGCATGCGCATCTTGCTGGGAACCATGACCGATAAAACAAAAAAGTCCAACTACAGAGAACCACCAGAAATACAAGGTGAGAAAACAATGTTCATTTACCCGTACAATGTAAGATAAAAATGTACTTTTATCTGTACAATCTTCATTTACCTGCACAAGGTAAGACACCTGTACAAGGTGAGAAAACAATGTTCATTTACCTGTATAATGGTTGTTTTATTTTGGCAAAGTATATCCACCATGTTAGCAGGATTCAGTTTGACCCTGTCAGGCACAAGTAGAAGGGTTGCTCCCGTTGTCATGGCAATGACATTTCCACAATACTGGGGTCAAAGGTTAGCGGTGATGCTTGAAACACAATATCAGCAGGTACGACGTGAAAAATATACCTAAACGCACACAAAAAACACTATAATTAGTTAAACTATCTCATAGATACATGTTGCCATGTCTAGTAAATTTTTATATTTAGTTAAATTAACAAAGAAGTCAAACACAGGTACAGAAGTACCTCGCTTTAACGTCACCTCAGTAATTCAGCCACCCCGCAATTAAGGTCACCCCAAAACAGTTCCAAATTATTTCTACATACAGTAAAGTAGAAGGTATTAGTCCTGCTAGTAAGGTCTCCTCGCTTTCAGGTCACTTTGGTCCAGTCCAAAGGTGACCTTAATAGAGAGGTGCCTCTGTCCTCACATGTGGAACTTCTCATTTTAAGAGGTAATCAAAACTACAAGGCTATTATAATACGCAGGTAAACAATAACATGTGTAAACGTTTACGCTTGAGTCAACAATTCCAGTTACAATGTTGTGAAAGGTTTGCTGTGACTGAAAAATAGAATTATATAAATAGCATTCTTTCAACATAACTTGGATAAATGTTTATGTAAATGTGTATTAACTACTTTATTTGACCACAAAGCTATACAAATGAATACATATGAACAAGTAGTCTTTGCACTTCTTCTTCTTCCAACAGTGATCGAGTTAGTACTGGAAGGAAGAAGTACGTGGGGGGTAAAGCACATTGAGTGTGCTATATACAGATTATACAGATATACACATTACCATAATGATAGTATGCATTCGAACGCTGTATATTTGTGGACACCTTAAAAATTTGCCAAAATCAAAAAATGTCTATTCATTTTTTCAGACAGCTTAAAATCAAATTGTTTGACATGTCCAAATATATTGTCATTATGATATTCAGACTGTCTACAACCATCCAGTTACAGTTTTGCTGTTGCAATTGCATCCTATAACTACACTGTCTTAGCTGTCACTCAACTAATCTTTGATCTCGTGTGGGAAACCCGCCACAGACAGATTGAACTACCATAATGGCTGTATGTATTTACACACTACGTTTTACCCACCCTAAATATCTACAAACTTAACTACTTTTTGTTCGTTAAGTATTCAGAAAGCTGATATTTTAATTATTTGTTGTGTCCAAATACTAGAGTAAAATAAGTACCTTGTTATGGAAACAAATTCATTGTGTAGAAAATAACATGTTGTCTACAAAAGTAATCACCTTAAATGGAGCATGTTTGGCACAATGCACTGATGAGGCACCTTCACCAGTTTGGGAGTTCCCGTCGTCACTGACGTACTCATCACATATGCCAGATGTCAAATGATCAACTTGTTTAAGACAGAGTGACGACAACAGCAAGTCTTCATCTCCAAGGTGACCTCTGGCTCGACCTTCAACTTGACCTCTGACCTAACCTCTGACATGACCTCCAACTTGACATCTGACTCGACCTTCAGCTTTACCTTTAACATGACCTCTGACGTGACCAACTTCTAGGCAGAAACACTCAAGTTTCTTCTTAAAATTCTGCATTTAAAAAAACAACAGTGATGTGTGAAAAAACCTTTAAAAAGAATTGAACACTGACACTGATGAGAAGTAGTTGGGAAAAGATGTATTTAGTACTACTGGTAATACAACAAATATATTATGTATCTTATAAAACTGGTAGTAATGACTTTCAGGGTAGAAGTAGAACTACCAGATAAAAACAATGGCATATTATTGCTGCCAAGCATAGCGTCCTTCTTAACAGAAACATTTATTCATATTATATATCTCTAATACTTATTTAATTCCAATTTTGCAAACAAATAATTTAGAAAAAGTTTTAGTGATACATTCACAACTATCAGTGATGATATCATGCCACCTGAAAAACTTCTAGTGACAATGTGCCTGTGCCTATTAGCCAATGAACGACAGTTATTAACTATGTATGTGATCTTGACTTGACAATCATGCCCACTCTCACATCTTGTAAACATTGCTTGGCACTAAAGTATCGCTAGATCTTGTAACACGGTAAATGGCAGAAGACGGTGGATGGTATCTTGACTATAGCAGGAAAAGAAAGATGGAATCGTAGAGAATTGATTTTTTGGACCGTTTGTGGAGTTTCACTATGATTGTAAGGAGACGCCATCAGTCTAATCGAGCTGATGACTCCATGTCATCATGATACATTTCCTTGCTTTCACTCTCCGAGCAATAATTCTTTTAAATACAAGAAAAGTTTTCTCACAGTAACAGCTTTAACAGCTGCATATCATATTTGGTACTACCCACCAAGACCCAGTGTGGCTGGCCCAGGAGAAGGCTGATGTGCAACTGCTTGATTATGTAATGCAGCTGATGTCTACATCTACGTGAATGAATGCCGACTCTGACAACAGAACTCTGAAAAAGATCAACAAGGTAAATTTATATATAGTGCAGTATGCGGTCCTTAGGACTGCTCAAAGTATCTTACAATTTCTCCCTCACAGACCTGTTCAATTAAATATCATATTGACTTCTCTGGGAAGCATTCAGCCACGTTGCAGTTACTGCATCAAGACTATTCGTACACAAATATCCACCACAATCTATGTAGAGCTGCTGTTTACGGAACAGACTGCATCAGTCTCAGCACCTTCTGGCAGATTGCCTTCCAAAACACCGAAGTTAGGCACAGCCAATAATATCATCAGCAAGAGTGTTTGGTTCATTTTCGTTTCAGTCATCCATACATGGCTCATGTTATATGTAATATTTAGGACGTAGAAGTAATTATTTTGAATACAAAGTATGAGAATGGTCGAATAGGTAATTATATTTGGATTTCCCAGAACTCCCTTTGATATGAGGCGTGGGTGTTTGTGCATCGAGACGATTTTTTGTGAAATTCTTGTTGCAAATGTTTTTCTTTGTGACACAGCCACATGGCAAAGCATATGTGAAAGAATGATTTAGCAGATGTCATCTCACCCTTGTAAAGTAATTGTGACACAAAGCCACATAGCAAAGCATATGTGAAAGAATGATTTAGCAGATGTTGTCTCACCCTTGTAAAGTAATTGTGACACAAAGCCACATGGCAAAGCATTTGTGAAAGTATGATTTAGCAGATGTCGTTTCACCCTTGTAAAGTAATTGTGACACAAAGCCACATGGCAAAGCATATGTGAAAGAATGATTTAGCAGATGTCGTCTCACCCTTGTAAAGTAATTGTGACACAAAGCCACATGGCAAAGCATATGTGAAAGAATGATTTAGCAGATGTCGTCTCACCCTTGTAAAGTAATTGCGCATGTAAACTTTTTGGAGGGCAAAGTTTGATTGAGGTCATATAATTATGAATTGTGACATAAGCAAATAATGACTGGTGAATCCCTTAATTTGCATGTGGGGAAAAATCTGTTCTGATGAATGCATGATTCATTGTTATCATTCATCTAAGTAATATGTGACTCACCACTGAGGCCTGACTGAAAAGCATGTCATACGTCATATGTTCCTTTGGGTGGCTGTCATCATAAACAATGGCAACATTTTCTGGGAATTCCTCAGCTGTTTTTCTGAAAAGCTTATGCAAGGTCGGCTTCTCATTTTGTGTCTTAGTCATGGACGTTACAGACACTGGCTTCTCACCTTGTGTCAACATCCTAGGCTAGACTCGAGGTTGTAGCCTATGGCTATGTCCCCGACACTTGGACACTGCCACTGGGTGACAGGCCCTGGCTTCTGTTGCATCAAAATATAGCAGTGGCCAATAGTATTAAATCAACATTATCTTTATGAAAGAAAAAATGGGTCTAGCGAGTATCCTGACTGTAGCCATGGCATAGCCATAGGACAATAGGTTCACTCTTGAACATGCTTTGATTTAGCCATGGCATGAGTCCACAGATACACCCTTTATCGCTCATGTCATAAACGAAGTTACTATAACACAAACCGGAAGTTCGTTTGTGGATATAAATATTTCGATCACGGCTGAACGAACAAATAAATGTGTATCATTATTTCCCTGTACTGTTTATGGGCTAAAACGTACAGCGTATACAAACTGCCAATCCTATCACAGTCCCGCCTCCGTATTACCAAGCTGACAGTTGAAAACTAACATACAGCGTCAACCATATATAGGATCGACACAAACATTTTACAACTGCAAAACCTTACTACGAATTACATTTTGAAACATTGTGCGAACTTTTCCATTTATCTCACATTTAAATTGTTGTGATATTGAAGATCAATGTGATGTTGATATGATCACACAATGACTTAACAATGGTAAGAAAATAACACGTTGTGTCGGTGCAAACGGTGTGACAGTGGGCGATAAATAGCGTAAATTTATACCTTTTGACAGGAAAAAATACTTTGTTGGCGATTGCATGAGCGAACGATGAGTTTGACGAAACTATCTCGAGGAGAAGACATCGACCCCTACAAGGGGGAGAAAGATGGGTATTTGAGGGAAGTGAGTCACCATGCAGTGTGGTCACTGTCCTCCTGCAAGTCAGGTGATTACAACCTTTTCAGACAGACTCCCCCCCCCCAAACAAAGCATAGCCACTGGCACAGACCGATAATCTTTTACTTTCTGGTCTAACCATGAAAATGACCATCTAGAGCAGCGTTTCTTAACCTTTTCTGGTCGTGACACAAATTCCAGCCGCAGGACTTACTTAGCAACCCATCAGGCCAGCCCATGCCTTCAAACAGATAAATGATAAAATAAATAATGACAGAGCTACCAAGTCTCACGCATTTGGCATCCATCTTACGCATGAACCTGTAACCTTACCTTACCAGCCCATAAGGCTGCAGTGTGACTCCGCCATCTCGCCCTGTCAACGGCTATGTGTCTTGCTTTACTCCAAGTTGCCCAGCCCAGTTGTTTTCATTCTTTTTCCAATGTGGTTGTAGTCCTTCTTTCTCAGCACGTGCCCGATCCAATTCCACCTTCTTCTCTGTACTTCTGTGCCGATCTTTCCTTCTGCCGTTATATTCTCAATGTCTTTGTTCGAAATTACTACAGGCCATCTAATTTTTTTTATTCTTCTGAGACAGTTGAATTGGAAAATGTCAAGTTTGTCGCTTTTGTTTACTTTCCATGTTTAACATCCATACAATAACACTGATTTGACCAGAGATTTGTATAATCTGAGTTTAATAGTTCTGAATGTGTATACATTTTAGCTCCATATCTGCTTGAGTTTCATGAATGATGTCCTTGCTTTTTGTATTCTGTTCACGTGTTGATAATATCATCGCCCCCTCCTCCTTGCTTGCTGACGTTTGTGCCCAGGTATATATACTTCTCTACTTTATGCAGTTGTTGGTCATCAATCTGTATTCTGTTGTTGCATTTGTTGTTTATTCTCAGTACTTCAGTTTTCTTTTTATTGATTTTTAGGCTGGTTTTTTATGCAAATGCATTCATCTTTATTGCGTTTGCTTGCATGTGTCTGTGACTTGATGACATAAGCGCAATGTCATTTGCGAAATCCAATTTTTAGGAAACGTGGAAACTATGGAGATTAAGCTGGACATCAGGGCTGAGACGATTGACAGCTATATAGAATATTTCGTTGGAATTATACATTGGCTAACCATCTGCGATCATACGACTATGCCTTCCCGATGGAGAACATACTGTTCCAAAAGGCCCTTCAACCAAATTCCAGCTGTTCAACCAAATGAATTGATGTATAGATTATATTTATACAATATGCATAATGGCATAATCGGCCTTACAAGGGACGATCTAGCTAGGGATACATGATGAGTCACGTGGTCAGAACGATTACGAATGTCACAGTACTCAAGATCCCCCTTCAATAATATAGAAGACGACAAGGAAGAGACCATATATAATATAATATATATAATATAATTGTGTATATTTTTCCAACATAAGAACAATACACAAAGTGTGATACATCAAGAAATATTTATGTCAGAAAAAAATTCAACGTTCAACTGTTCTAATGGTATCCGCTACGGATGAAGCATGAAAGCTTGAAGAAGACGAAGCTTGTCACAAAGTTATTGGTGTGTTCGGAGGAACACTGACTTATAGGTGGGACCGATGGTCACGGACGCAAAAGTGGTGGCCTTTTAAGCACTGTTTTTTTCTCCCTGGCGACGGAGTTGCTTTCCTGTCAAGTGTGTGTATGTCAGCAATATAGCGGCTGACTCCATACAGGAGCCTACAACAGAAACCGGATTGACCCGCAGAGTAAAGATATGCCTTTAGTACCTTTGGCAACGAAATAGTCGGCTCCAAATGACGAGGTCAATAGTCAACTCATCTAACAGAAAAAAGACAAAGAAACATAGTAGGTTATCATCACCGTGAAGCAGTGATTGGTTAAAAAAATACATGGTTTCATTTCATACACCATTGGAACTTCCAAATACAATCCGAAAAACTTACACAACCTGCGAATTATAACCTGCTCAGTTTCCACGCACTAACAGGAATTCAACATTAATCTTTTTGTGGTCATATGAAGACATCGAGCTTGCAAAATTTCCAGAACCAACCAGCTCCTTGTCAAGGGAGTTGGTCAAGATGGGGAACATGAACGGGGTGGATATGTTGTGTGTCACCTATGTTATGGCAATCGCTCGAGAGTAGCAAAAGATCGACCCTGTCAGGATCCAATTCTTTGGGTCTGACAATGCCAGCCCACCATCCACCCTACAACTTCATATTGCATACGCTAATCACCGCGCAATGGTTTGGTTACAAGTAGATTGTGAATATGTAGTTATATCATCTCATATCGACACAGATACGAGGAAGAAAGTTTCAGAATGCCTGTGTGAACGCGGCAATCCCCTACTGCAGATGTCTGTGGATGCCACTCAAAATACAGGGCGGTTCGGCGAACTGGCTCGATCGTTTTTTTTTAATGCCGATACCATTATGCATCCTGCATGTGCTAGTAAGTAGCTCAGTTGCCTGATCAACAGGCACTTAGTTGAAACGCCTTTTAGTTTTCTTCACAACAAAATATCCTTTAATGAATACTGCACGAGCCTCTGGTGCTGTCTTCTCGGGGTGTTTCACATCTGCCAGAGAGACTGTTCTCCATCGGAAGTGCGTAGCTTGTGTGATCATAAATGGTTAGCCAATGTATAAATGCAGCGAAAGGTTCTATATAGTTGCCAACATTTTCAGCCCTGATGATGTCGAGCATGATCTCCATAGTTTCCACGTATGTCAATCAGATCCTGAAATTTGGATTCCTCCATGAGATATTGAATTGTCTCCTCAAAACATTTGACAGTTGGACGACTGCGTTGCGAGATGAGTTCTAATCAGCGATTGCCACCTCTCTTCTTCAACATCTACATACACAGGTTCTTTGACTTTCACGTCATGTTAATGATCAAATGCATGTATAGTAACAAATAATATGCATATTATATTAACAGGAATATATACAAACAGGCCAACAAATAACAATTGGGTGTGTAAACAACTTGTACGCGATAAACACATTTGAGAAAATCACGTTTTTATATTTGAATATCCCATATATTTATGAGAAAATTCAAAGTTCAACACTTGATAACACAGATAATACATGTACGAATCATACTATATTTATGCAATGGTGTGTACAAGAAGATGTCAATTAATTAATACAACTATTTTGACACAAGTTTGAGTTTTTTACCCTCAAATAACATTCAAAATCGAGTGTGGCATCCACGTACACATATTTGTTTTTATCCCTTTTGTGATGGATCAAACATGAATTCCTGCTATTAACTAAAAATGCAGTTAAACATATAACATCACATGTTGGCTAACCTACTATATGCACAAAGGCATAATTTCATAAATTCATCTTTAGACGTTGACCTTGTTTAACCTTCACTCCACAGTTAGAGTACCATTTTATAACTCCTGGACATAACTTATTTTAACGGGGATACAAATATACTTTCAAACGGTATGTACCGTGGCCTAGTGTATGTAGACAGACTGTGCTAGCGATATTTTATATCTTAATAGGAGTCTCCCGACCTTATCTATTGCTTACGTTATTCGTTGTATATGTATCGTATTTATAAGTCAAATAAATTGATTCTGAGTTCTGAATTATGCGTTCTAGTGTAGAATATAAATTACTGGTGATACATTTGTTAACATTTTGGTGCATTGAATTAGTTTTCATCTTTCGTTCAATTAGAACTGTTATAATGAACGCAATTAGTTGTCTAGCCAGTTGTTCAAGTAAAGTAAAGGTGAGTTCTTATATAGCGCAGTATCCAGTCCTCGGGACTGCTCAAAGCGCTTTACACTTTACTCCCTGGCTATTCAATCAAATACCATCTCGACTCCTCTGGGAAGCATTCAGCCACGCTGCAAACAATGCGCGAAGACTATTTGTACCCAGATATCCATCACTGTCTGTAGCCAGGTACTCATTCATGAAGCTGAGTGAACTGAAGCAATGTAGAGTTGCCCAAGGTTCGACACCACCGCACAGGATTTGAACCCGCGTTCTCTCAGTTGAGAATCCAGAGCTCTTTAGCTTCGCTACTGCGTCCACAAGCAAGAATCGAATAAATCTGAAATTGTTTTAACGGGTTGGGTAAACATTTAGGGAGGCCAGGTGTCGTGGCCCATTTCACACAAAAATGTATCGTAGATACAATGATAAATCATATTATCTTTATTAAGAACACATGCATATAGTATTACCTCTACACAGTGGGCAAATAAAAGTGTAAAATATAATTTAAAACCATTTGCATAACCACCAATGTTTACCACGGATGAAGCCGTCGCAATGTATGCTACCTATGTGAACCGACAGTGTCCGTCACCATTAAATCGGGCAGTACTTAGACGGCAATATCCCATCCACATTTTGACGCCACAGAACATCTGATACATTCTAGTATACACAAAATATAAACAGTATGTGTTTGTCTTAACAGTTAACATCCTTTATACACTAAATATAATTATAGTGTAACAAGGCAACACGAATCGCTACTTTTGGTTCTAAAATGTACATCTTACGTATTTTACATCTGGAATACCCACCAGATTTTATCAATGCATCCTATTAACGAGCCTCTCACAAATACCCTACACACTGTATGACAGTTCGCTGAATCAGTCGTACTTCGACCCACTTACTGTCTTCGCCGGTCCTCATTCCGGGAACAATGCGCGTGCCCTCAACACTACAACACTAAAGAGCGCTTCCGTGAAATCCCCGTGATTATTCAGCTCCTTGTTAGCTCATGAGCCCCATTTCGCTCCTTGCCAGTGATCTTGTGTACAAACAACTGTCAGGGTGCGCCACTGGGACACTTTCGCCGGTGTATCACGGAAGTTGTGTCCGCGAAGAGTATTCATACACAAAATAGTCACCACTGTCTATAGCCACGAACTCATTCCTACAGCTGAGTGAACTGGATCAACGTAGAATGAACGAACTTGCCCAAGGTTCGACACCGGGTTTTCTCCATTGATAGTCCGTTGCTCTGTTAGCCTTTGTGCTGCTGCGCTCCACACGAGTAAGTAACACGTAGAACTCATGAGACGACATCTGCGAGCTCGTGTTTCCACACGATGTCGTCGGGCCAGCCGAACCACGCCTGTGTCCTCAGCGGGGTCCACGTCGCCGCCGAGTGGGCCGAGTATCCCCGCAGCAGTAGATGACCGATCAGCTCGATGACCATCGTCCGGTCGGCGGACACGTGGATGTCGGTGATGAAGAAGGAACGCATGTTATGCCACTCCATGAATATGTACGGCACATAGATGGCATCCAACAGGCGGTCACTCCGCCGGAAGGCATGACGCTCGTAGCCTTCGATGTCAACCTGGACACGGATAACGGGATCGCATCATATATGTTGTTTGGCGTATGTTAACAATTTATTTTTTATTTAAAGGTTCTACCTCAATTCGATTTTTTTGCTCGTTTCATTTCAAATTTATTTTGCGACAAAACAATTGAATAGCACTCCTGTTTGATTAAATTGACATTGGGTATTAATTAAACTATTCACATATTATATATTTGGACATCAAAGAAACTGATTCGTGATGGGCTAAAGCAATCGAGGAAGCCGCAGGTGTTATAGGATATTACAGTTGTACATCAATCTTAATTCGATATACGTGTGTGCGTTTTTGAAGATATACAGCCCCTATCGGAACGCAAAGGATCGAAAGATTCTACTTTTCACGTGTCGGGAATACGTCACTCGTTAGTTAGGCTGGAATATATATAGGCTGTACAATAAGTCACGTGGCCAGCTATGTTGCGGGGATAACTTAATTGTAGCGTTTTTTTACTAAAGTATTACTTCAGAAAAGAAGCTCAACTACATTCATACGCGATGATTGCGGAAGTGTAACATTGACGTCTCCTACCTTTATGACAGCGCGCCGAGACCGGATATGACGCACCGCCAATTCCGTTAGGTCATCCATGTAAACTGTGCGGACGCAACGAGTCCCGTTGCAGACTGTGTCATCGTTCACGTGGATGGCTCCTTGGTTGTCCTTGGGACGGTCGAGGGACACTGTCCCGCGTCTGTCGGACATGGCGTCTCGTACAACGATGATTCTCTTCTCAAACTTCCCTGCAACCAACAACAGCACATTAGCTCCTTATAATAGTGGCTAACACTACAGGCTGGGTCATCGATTGCAACTTCAGTTATTTATGCTGCTGGTGTTATGGTATCAAATTTAAAATCACATTTATTTATACACCACATATCTCTACAAAGCCGATTCAGGGGTGTTTACAAACTAAAACATGAGGCAAGAATACATTACGTAGTCGATATAATATTACAATACACGTGTTACATATGCTAGGTATTTGCTGGTATTTGGTACCTGACACACGCGCTCGCGAATACAGTCATGCACGCACGCACGCGCGCGCGCACACACACACACACACACACACTCACACACACACACACACACACTTACCTTACAATCAGACAGCATACATCATTACGTGCAACTTATCTCACAAACGGACAGCATGCTTAATAAAGAACAACTTACGTCATAGTGGGCAGCATACTTCATAATGAGCGCCTTACCTAAATTGATGGCCTTGTGGAGGCGACGTAGATGTCCTTCGTACGGCTCCACGGCGATGACGTCATGTCCCATGGCTGCCGACACGAGGCTGTAGACGCCGATGTTAGCGCCGACGTCGATGACACCGATGTCGGCATTGGCGTAGAGCACATTCTGGAACGTTGTGCCGAGGATGTACGGCTCCCACAGTCCGGTGTGCCGTATGTTCCTCGATATGAACGCGTCCTCGGCGTCCGAGTAGAGACACACGGCCGGGTCGGGCCTCATCGCCAGCCGCACGCAGTCGAATTCGCCAGCGATCTGAGTCCCTACATCGTATGTGTCCACTGACACCGCGTCTACGGTCGTGCGTTGGCGCTGGCCGGCATCCGCGCCTCTGTTCAACAGCTGCACCACCTTCCGTTGTTGGATCGCCCTTGCGGTGTTGTTCACGCGTCGCCGCCGCGTGACGTCATCGACGCCAGGTGACGCTGCTTGCTCGTCGCGCCGGCTGGCGGTTGGTTGCGTGTGAAGCGCAATATCGACTTCGGCGAGACGATCTACAGTTACAAATGCACTGTTATATATAGACTTTTGACAGCGATAATTGTCAATCAAATTGATTTATGTGTCGGAAATGTAGAACCAGAAACACAACATGAAGAATAGCAATATGGTGGCGAGATGCTTTATTACGACGATGATGAAGTTGGTGTTGATGAGTATGACGATACATGTGACGATGATGAAGTTGGTGTTGATGAGTATGACGATGCAGGTGAAGATGATAATGATACTAATGCCAACTAAAATAAACAATAATAATAACTATTATTATATGTGGTAGTTTATAATGACGACGACAACACTGGATACAGTCACATGAATGAGACACATGACGATGGCATAAGGGATAATCTGAGAACGTCGATGTCCGACATCAGACAAAATTAATCTCATCTGGCCTCAGCCCCCCACCCCCCTCAGACGAAAATGTGACTACATTAATATGGTGATACCAATGTATTAACAGCATCGGTCAGAAGCGTAAAATACCGATGTCCGACGCCATGCGAAACTGCCTCTGACACCCTCCCCAAACGAAACTAATTTCGTCTGATATCGGACTTCGACGTTATGAGATGATCCCTAAGAAAGATGGTGATGACTGTGTCGGAACAATATTTTGGCCTCACTGGCTGTCGTCTTGCGGACACCGCCTCGTCGTAGCACTCTGTACCAATCCCCGTCCTTGTCCTCGTCCCCGCCGTCAGCGAGGCGAGGATGAAGGTCTGTCAGTGTCTGCTCCCGGCGTGCCGCTCGCGCCTGCTCTGCCTTCCACTCGGCCACCAGCTGGCGCTGCTTCGCCTCGCTCACGTCGATGACGGTCATGTCGAGGTCCGGCTCACTAGAACTGTCGTGTGAACCATAATTACACGCGTGCGCAGTATGCGCTGTGCAACTGTTTACAGCAGAACATGTGTGGACAGTTGAGGTATGAGTGCTTTATTTGTTTATTATTTATTTATTTAGTATTTTTATACAACTCTCTTGTGCTAATTGTGATGTGTTTTATCAATTCTATATATTGTACCAATTTTATTACTGTCATTCCAATGTGTATATAATGGAAATGTCCGTTTGTAATGCAAAGTTTTAAACGGACAATAAAGTTATTGCATCTTGAGTGCAACCGTGTAGTTCTGGTTGTATGACCACACACGTTGAATTATGACTGCAACTATTTGTTTACGTAATGACACAGTTATTGCGTTCAAAATCATATTGTGTTACCATCGTGACAACCGACTGCGGCAATACAGATCATGGTGCAGTATGGAGTTATGGTTGACTAAATTAAATCATTAAGAAGTAAATGAAATGAGGTAAATGTGATGGATGGTACCTTTGCGACGTGCATTGTGTTGTAATCGGACACCACTGCAGCGTACTTGTAAGCGTAATCGAAATCGTCCGATTAGTTATGCTACTACGCCACTGCCTCGTGCAACTATGTTTTCTACTACGCCACCACCTCGTTCAATTGTGTGTGCTACTACGCCACCGCCTCGTTCAATTATATGTGCTTCTATGCCACCGCCTCGTTCAAATATGTGTGCTTCTATGCCAAGTGCCCCCAGGCCCCCACGTATCCGCCTATGGTACATATAGTGTCGTAGTAACAGTAATGAGAATTGGCGTGCCGACTAATAGCGCAGTTGGATAAGTATGCAATGAGTATAGGCAATGTGTATCACAACATAGAGCAGTGGGATTTGCAATGAGAATAAGTGTGCTATACCTGTACAGAATTAGAAGCAGCAACGACACTCCACCAACGACCAGCACAGAGCCAAATAGTAACTGCAAAGTAATGCGGTACGTGTTACGTCGTGTACGTCACACAGTAAATTCACGCGGACATTAATCGCCAAATAAGACAGGTGGATACAGCAAGAAGACCACTTGTTGCAATAGATCATTTACACATTATGAAGTATGTTGTGATTTTCCATATTTTATCTGCGCCCACTTACCCCCAAATACATCAGTGATAATATTATCCATCTTTTCATTTGTATTGTCAACAACACCGTTTACTTACCTGTATGTCAAGGAATGGGCGGATGCCGAGACGTATTCGCCAGACGGCGCGCTTGTACAGTCTGACCATTGATCCACACAGAAAGACGAACGTATGATCTTGTTTGTAGATTTATTTGCTGTCGCATGTACTTTACACGTATTATAATTATTTGTAAATTATTTGATTTATGTATGTCTAGGAAACGTCTAACATGCGATGTGTAATAAATGTTGTTTCAGCAAAAAGCTTCATAGTTAAAATATTTATGAAAACAATTAAAACATCACTACCTGAATAATACCGGTGTCGTGGTCAGCATGTTCCTTAAAATAACTACCAACGAATATAGCTTTGTAAAATGAAACATTGTATTTTCTTCCACTGCAATTTGTTGCATGTGGAACACTTGACTAGCGGAATCCGAATACAGGCCTCAGTCGTTAAATGGAATTAGTCGGGCGTTTTTGAACATAACATTATTTCAACTGGTGATTGGAAATGGTGTGTCTTGTTGAGTTATTAAACGTCCCTGTCCCATCTTCGGTATTCCAGGCAGCATCCTGCAATTGTAAATAAATTGGCATATTTAATACTGCGTGTCTAATTACTTCATCGGATCAACCACCGTTAATTGCAAAATTTGACCATGTTATACGAGCTCGCTATCACGTCCTGTTGAATAGACTAATTAGATGTTTGTATAATAGCGTGTAATAGCCCAAAGGAAATGCATTGTAGTTGTAGTTGTAAACGCATGTGTGTAGGTATAATTCATGTATATCATTCAATTAGCTTGTCCAAGCAACATAAAACTTTGTGATATAATTCCGAGCCAGAATGTTTTTTTAAACATCAAAACAAATTACGAGTCTTTAATATCGACGTATTTTGAAGTAATGTTTATTAACATCAGTATTGAGCCCACAAGTTGGTGGTTGAGATCAATTGTTTACTGCAACTCATTTTAACGTTAATAGACGACGAGCCAGAATATTTATTTAAGTGGATTTTACAGGATCAGGATGATTACCTAAGCTAAATCAGAATGGTCAAAACGTAGAATTGTTTGATGTTAACAAATATATACATACGTCAGTACAAGGCATGGTATCTATTATCTACAGGCGTCGGAAGATGGTGGATATCGGGAACTAACTGGGGCTCAACAAAAACCTCAACTGCACCCCCTTGTGGCTCACCAAAATCCTCCAACTGCAGCCCTTTGAGGCTTACAAAATATTCCAACTGCACCTATTTGCCGAAATAGTGGGGGGCTAAAAATATCTCCAACATATCTCCCACAAAACAGATGGAGGGCTCGGCTTCCCAAAGCCCCTTTCCCCCGGTCCCACTACCTATATTATGTATATCTATATTAACGCGATTCAAAAACACATATATCTATATAACAGGGATTCCGTCAACGATTTGCAGATGAAAGCCGCATTAGTTCAGTGTGAATACAATAAGTAGTTGCAGCCATATGTCAACAATTGCCGAGGTCACGGTTGCATGATATGGTCGTTACAAAGTATTCACAGTTGCTAATACAGGTATACATGATATGATGCTTTCGCTGTAAGTTTCAGGTAACATCGTACATTCGTCATACTGGATATCATACAAGCATGTGTAATTACTCGTCGCTTACACACCATCAGTGACCTTTTGTTGACGCCGATGTAAACACGGAAAATTAAATTCACAGTTCGTTCCATCGATCGCAGTCGGATTTGGTGGGCCGCTGTTGAGTAGTATGCTATAGTCTTTTCCCATAGTCCTTGTTTTTGGCAGAAGATGACAACAATTTTCCTGACAAGAACAATATAAATTAGAAAAAAATACATAATACATGTTATAATTGCATACAAAATGCGCATCTGACTAAATGCGATTTGTGACTATAATGACGAGTGACAAATAGGCTACACATCGCGTAATTTCCTTTGACAATTATTCACCTGATCGGGTTATTCAGTATAATTTAGTTTGCTGTTAAAAATATGTTATTTATTAATCCTAGTGTGCATTTGTGAATTCATACACGTGTAAGAGCCTACATATTGTCATACAATTGGCCCACACACACATGTTAATTTAACTGTTTTCATTGCCGTAGCGTTGGCTTTGGAAGAAGTTCAGGCAGACAGCATTTTCAATATCGAGTATACACGGCGTTGTCGTAAGTGGGTCAATTGCAGGTGTCGGAAAGGTGTTGCGATTATACATTACACATGAAAATAACATGTTCTGATATGACGTGTTTCTTCATAGGTACTTCAGCATACGTTCATAGTGGAGCCTTTTGCAGCTTATATATCGACGCTAATTTATAATAAATGATTCGGCTACTTGCATGATTAGGTGACGAGCGATCGGGTGAAGTGAGCGATAAAGAGTGGCAGTATGATGCAACTGGGCAGGTGAAAATCTAGGAACCATTTTATTTGGGGATCGGTAGTTATTTATCAGGAACACTCCAACCCACACAACTGGAACGTGACCACTTTCTGTAGCGTTTTTTATACTGGTAGAAACTGAATTAATCAAGAATTTATGTCAATAATAAAAACTTTATTTATACACAACCGACTCCGGCGATAATGCTGCGTTCATGGGTGTTTACAAAATACAGTTAAAGTTAACAAAGCAAAAAGCTACATAATTTATATGTAATAAAATTATATGTAATAAAATGAAATGAAAGTAGATATTGAAATTTTTTTTATTAGGTAAAATACATCTAGATGTGCTACATTAATGCTAGAAGTTTTGTGGCTGATGGTGTAGAGGCGTACGCGTGCATGTGTAGGTATGTGCGTAAGTGCGTGCTCACACACATGTCAACTGCGTGCAGAGACTAGAAGAAAAGGAAGCAACTCTTACAAAGTATTGAAATTCGACTATTTTCGAAACATAAAATGGATGTGTGCGGGGTGGAATCTATATATCTAGATATATAACCTGGATGTACACAAGATTTATTTTGAGTTATTGCCGTTTGAACATCGCGAATGCTTAAACTTGCCATATATATGTATATATATATATATACCCAGCTCTTTGATTTCCGCCATCCTTGCGCGACATATTTGTAAGTAAGATTATTATCTTTCGGTGACATAACAAATATTAAATTCCGCAATTGCAATTCCAGTACAGCGGCATCTCCATCGTGGTATCACCAACTTCTGACAAACTCGTTGTTTTGTGACATGCAAATAGAGACATGAGTTCGCAATCAACATACTTCATATTTGGCATAATACTTTACAAGAGCATTAAGCATAGGTATGTGAAATTTCAAGAAATTTACAAATTCATTTCACTTAGTGTTTGAGTTCTACATCACGTAGGCCTGTTTGTGTCGGGTGGTAGTTTGAACCAACATCAAACAGGGCCTATGTCTTTTCCCGGACGTTGTGTACTTACTTTATGAGACCACTCCTTATTAGAACTGGTGTTTGTTGTAGGGTTTGCCCTCATCGGTTCGCGTCGCCGGAAGTGGCTCAGCAACGCCGTCTATCGATGCCGTTCTTGCGGAAGATACCTCCTGCTAGGTATAATAGCAGTATGTGTCTTACACACTCTGATCTCAACGCGCAGGGCGCACCCATACGACCAAAGTGACGCGGCGTCGGAAAATCGGGTCGGCAAACAATATATGACGTCTCGACCGCGGCATCTCCGTCCAGTGAAATATTGCAACATAGTAAACCTGACGGCGCCGGTGAACGAGGAATTCAACTGCGTGAGGACAACAACAAAGCCACAAACTACTGTGTGCCTGTATGACGTATATCGTGACGTGTACATATCACATGACATACAGGAGACGGGCATCTGGGAGCCGCTGGAGACGCGGGACTTTCTTGACGTGTTGGCGCGTAACCCGTCGGCCGGGGTGATTGACGTCGGGGCCAACATCGGGTTCTACAGCATGCTTGCAGCGAGCGACGGCCGCGAGGTCGTCGCCGTCGAGCCGTACGTCAACAGCGTGCGGCGCCTGCACATGGCGGTGACGCTGGAGAACGTCACGGCGAGCGTCGTCGTCGTCCAGAACGCTGTGTCAGACGTGAGGACTGCGGCGACAGTGCGACGCACTGGCGACAACCAGGGCGACACGAGGATACGACACGGTGCCGAACCGTGCATGGGCGCCTGTTCGCCCGTCGTGCGCACCGTTCTCCTCGACGACCTGCTCGAGGTGTGTCACTTCGGCCAGGCGATAATGAAGATCGACATCCAGGGCTACGAGCACCGCGCTTTCGCTCACGCCGCCGCGCTATTCGACAGTATTCGCGTGACGTACATTTTCATGGAGTGGGTGCTGATGGGCAAGCATTATGTCGCCGCCAACCATACCTCTGTCGATAAAGTTCTCGTAAAAAATATGCTGCGGTTTCTCTTTGAGAGGGATTACCGACCTTATACACTGAGTTCGGAAGGTGAACGGCCGCTAAATCCCGACGTGTGGGGCGCGTGGCCAGACGACATTGTCTGGCACTTGATGCCAGATACGATGGAATACAGCAAGCTGATTAGGACACATTTCCTTAACTGGCCATAAATACATCAGCGAAGACACTATGCAATTATTTATTCAGTGGAACCTCACTGCTACGGTCAGCCTCAGCACTGGGCCAACGTTACCTGAATAACGATGTTGCCGCTTTTTGAGAAACCAAAACGTACGATGCTGACAATCATGCAAATGTTCCTGTTGGTCAAACTGATGGCAATAATTTAAACGGTCGGTAACAGTTCTAGTGTTGTGGTTATCCGGTTTACAAGAGCGACGCCTTGCGGAGAGGGCACGTAACTGAGATTATAAACAACACGCTGTCCGCAACTGCGTATTATTGCGTAGCAGCAGGAAATCAACTAATATGCCAAATGATCGAGTTTCCTAGGATGAATAAAGTATCCAACAGCCAAGTAAAAAAGATACATTGTTCCTTGGGAAACTATTCTGAACGGCAAGTGTAATCTCCGTTACAGGTTTTTGCAACAATTTTCAAAATCAATTTTGACGAAGTCTACAGAAGTAATGGTTGCACTTAGGATAATAATTTTTATTTTATTAAAATATATAATACATCTCATTTGCCAAGGTATTTTTTTCGGTTTATTCACGCAACGGTTTTTCCTGTCATATGCGGTTTAAACACGTAACGGAGATGACACCAATTTGTACCACTATTTGAACCGACACAGTGAAATACGTAGCGTATACTAAAGTCCTTTATTTTGGCAACGCAGTTGCGTCAACATGTCTAAATTAAAGAAACATTTTTTTAAATAAATTTTGAATTAAATGTGCTTGCCATATATGAACTTGAATGGTCTAGGTAGGTAAACACAAGGGCGATTCAAAACAAAAAAGTTTTGCAAATCTACCGACGTTATTGCACGAGAACGGAATATTTGTAATTGTACACTTTTTCGCGTTATGTTGCACAGTTGACACTGTAAAATATACGCGAAGGGTAGTCTACAATTTTAAAGTTTTTAGTGGAAAGCAGGAATAATTAAAATTACTCAGACAACAGCAAAACGGACACACGCATGAGTAACTCCAAGTGGTGAGTGATGGCTAGTTTGTTTAAGTTCATTGTCATAGCCCTAGGGACATACATGATTGTAGTCGCATAAGTTTGCTCGTCTCCTTTTATTTAAGTTACATTAATTTTGCAATAGCAATAGGTGTGCATATCAAAACAAATTGTAATAACATAAAGAAACGTGTGAGTATAATCTGTGTTACGGCCGAACTGCAAAAGGTACATGCTGAATGGGACAGGCAAGAAACATGCAAACATGAGTTTGTGTGTGTCCATTTCCGTGGTAGTGAAAACAGATAATCAAAATGTTGGGACTTTTAAAATATATAACGAAATCTGATAATAACCCACCAGTCGGCAGCACTGTCGGTCGGCCACCACTGATTGGTGGAGAATGAGTATATCAGGAACCGCTTGGATAACGTCCTCAGTGTGAAGCAGCTAATACAGACAGTGATACTAGACCGCAGTGGGACGAAACTAACGTAAGTGCTTTAATATACTATCTATTTGAACTAACGACACCTGCACTGGAAATGCAGTTCAATGAAGTAGCTAACTGGGCACTTGTGTGTATAATCCGGACCAACTATGATTTCGCTCTTATGACTACATTTGTTTGCCTAAACGTGGCATTTCAACACATTCGTTGTACCATTTCACATCCCTTCAGATATACAATGTTATAAGATATTAGTACCAGAGCCCTAAATGTGACTCAAAAGCGCATTGAATGCCTAAAACGGTGTGGAATGATGGCATGAAAACGTTGAAGTAGCGGATTTATGCGAAAATGTAGTTATAACGGCGAGGTCGAGATGGGCCAGGATTCTGCATGAGCACAGATAACAGGAAATTATGGAAACATTTGTTGGAAAACAAACAAATAATTATATTTAATTATATTATCATTTCAGGACACGATGCTAAACCAGCCCAATATGTAACTGCACTGCTACCACTCCGTGTCGGGGAATGATATTATTGGCAATGACAATGTCATGAACTCGTTTCCGACATCAGGTTGTACATATCAACAATTATCCGGGCCTGTAACCTGAAATGCCGTGGGCCCTTCTACACATTTAGAGGAGCAATAAACCTACTCACAACCAACGTCATCCTTGCGCGACATATTTGTAAGTAAGATTATTATCTTTCGGTGACATAACAAATATTAAATTCCGCAATTGCAATTCCAGTACAGCGGCATCTCCATCGTGGTATCACCAACTTCTGACAAACTCGTTGTTTTGTGACATGCAAATAGAGACATGAGTTCGCAATCAACATACTTCATATTTGGCATAATACTTTACAAGAGCATTAAGCATAGGTATGTGAAATTTCAAGAAATTTACAAATTCATTTCACTTAGTGTTTGAGTTCTACATCACGTAGGCCTGTTTGTGTCGGGTGGTAGTTTGAACCAACATCAAACAGGGCCTATGTCTTTTCCCGGACGTTGTGTACTTACTTTATGAGACCACTCCTTATTAGAACTGGTGTTTGTTGTAGGGTTTGCCCTCATCGGTTCGCGTCGCCGGAAGTGGCTCAGCAACGCCGTCTATCGATGCCGTTCTTGCGGAAGATACCTCCTGCTAGGTATAATAGCAGTATGTGTCTTACACACTCTGATCTCAACGCGCAGGGCGCACCCATACGACCAAAGTGACGCGGCGTCGGAAAATCGGGTCGGCAAACAATATATGACGTCTCGACCGCGGCATCTCCGTCCAGTGAAATATTGCAACATAGTAAACCTGACGGCGCCGGTGAACGAGGAATTCAACTGCGTGAGGACAACAACAAAGCCACAAACTACTGTGTGCCTGTATGACGTATATCGTGACGTGTACATATCACATGACATACAGGAGACGGGCATCTGGGAGCCGCTGGTGACGCGGGACTTTCTTGACGTGTTGGCGCGTAACCCGTCGGCCGGGGTGATTGACGTCGGGGCCAACATCGGGTTCTACAGCATGCTTGCAGCGAGCGACGGCCGCGAGGTCGTCGCCGTCGAGCCGTACGTCAACAGCGTGCGGCGCCTGCACATGGCGGTGACGCTGGAGAACGTCACGGCGAGCGTCGTCGTCGTCCAGAACGCTGTGTCAGACGTGAGGACTGCGGCGACAGTGCGACGCACTGGCGACAACCAGGGCGACACGAGGATACGACACGGTGCCGAACCGTGCATGGGCGCCTGTTCGCCCGTCGTGCGCACCGTTCTCCTCGACGACCTGCTCGAGGTGTGTCACTTCGGCCAGGCGATAATGAAGATCGACATCCAGGGCTACGAGCACCGCGCTTTCGCTCACGCCGCCGCGCTATTCGACAGTATTCGCGTGACGTACATTTTCATGGAGTGGGTGCTGATGGGCAAGCATTATGTCGCCGCCAACCATACCTCTGTCGATAAAGTTCTCGTAAAAAATATGCTGCGGTTTCTCTTTGAGAGGGATTACCGACCTTATACACTGAGTTCGGAAGGTGAACGGCCGCTAAATCCCGACGTGTGGGGCGCGTGGCCAGACGACATTGTCTGGCACTTGATGCCAGATACGATGGATTACAGCAAGCTGATTAGGACACATTTCCTTAACTGGCCATAAATACATCAGCGAAGACACTATGCAATTATTTATTCAGTGGAACCTCACTGCTACGGTCAGCCTCAGCACTGGGCCAACGTTACCTGAATAACGATGTTGCCGCTTTTTGAGAAACCAAAACGTACGATGCTGACAATCATGCAAATGTTCCTGTTGGTCAAACTGATGGCAATAATTTAAACGGTCGGTAACAGTTCTAGTGTTGTGGTTATCCGGTTTACAAGAGCGACGCCTTGCGGAGAGGGCACGTAACTGAGATTATAAACAACACGCTGTCCGCAACTGCGCATTATTGCGTAGCAGCAGGAAATCAACTAATATGCCAAATGATCGAGTTTCCTAGGATGAATAAAGTATCCAACAGCCAAGTAAAAAAGATACATTGTTCCTTGGGAAACTATTCTGAACGGCAAGTGTAATCTCCGTTACAGGTTTTTGCAACAATTTTCAAAATCAATTTTGACGAAGTCTACAGAAGTAATGGTTGCACTTAGGATAATAATTTTTATTTTATTAAAATATATAATACATCTCATTTGCCAAGGTATTTTTTTCGGTTTATTCACGCAACGGTTTTTCCTGTCATATGCGGTTTAAACACGTAACGGAGATGACACCAATTTGTACCACTATTTGAACCGACACAGTGAAATACGTAGCGTATACTAAAGTCCTTTATTTTGGCAACGCAGTTGCGTCAACATGTCTAAATTAAAGAAACATTTTTTAAAATAAATTTTGAATTTGCTGCCGTGTAAAAAACACGACAGCAAATTCAAAATTTGAATTAAATGTGCTTGCCATATATGAACTTGAATGGTCTAGGTAGGTAAACACAAGGGCGATTCAAAACAAAAAAGTTTTGCAAATCTACCGACGTTATTGCACGAGAACGGAATATTTGTAATTGTACACTTTTTCGCGTTATGTTGCACAGTTGACACTGTAAAATATACGCGAAGGGTAGTCTACAATTTTAAAGTTTTTAGTGGAAAGCAGGAATAATTAAAATTACTCAGACAACAGCAAAACGGACACACGCATGAGTAACTCCAAGTGGTGAGTGATGGCTAGTTTGTTTAAGTTCATTGTCATAGCCCTAGGGACATACATGATTGTAGTCGCATAAGTTTGCTCGTCTCCTTTTATTTAAGTTACATTAATTTTGCAATAGCAATAGGTGTGCATATCAAAACAAATTGTAATAACATAAAGAAACGTGTGAGTATAATCTGTGTTACGGCCGAACTGCAAAAGGTACATGCTGAATGGGACAGGCAAGAAACATGCAAACATGAGTTTGTGTGTGTCCATTTCCGTGGTAGTGAAAACAGATAATCAAAATGTTGGGACTTTTAAAATATATAACGAAATCTGATAATAACCCACCAGTCGGCAGCACTGTCGGTCGGCCACCACTGATTGGTGGAGAATGAGTATATCAGGAACCGCTTGGATAACGTCCTCAGTGTGAAGCAGCTAATACAGACAGTGATACTAGACCGCAGTGGGACGAAACTAACGTAAGTGCTTTAATATACTATCTATTTGAACTAACGACACCTGCACTGGAAATGCAGTTCAATGAAGTAGCTAACTGGGCACTTGTGTGTATAATCAAGACCAACTATGATTTCGCTCTTATGACTACATTTGTTTGCCTAAACGTGGCATTTCAACACATTCGTTGTACCATTTCACATCCCTTCAGATATACAATGTTATAAGATATTAGTACCAGAGCCCTAAATGTGACTCAAAAGCGCATTGAATGCCTAAAACGGTGTGGAATGATGGCATGAAAACGTTGAAGTAGCGGATTTATGCGAAAATGTAGTTATAACGGCGAGGTCGAGATGGGCCAGGATTCTGCATGAGCACAGATAACAGGAAATTATGGAAACATTTGTTGGAAAACAAACAAATAATTATATTTAATTATATTATCATTTCAGGACACGATGCTAAACCAGCCCAATATGTAACTGCACTGCTACCACTCCGTGTCGGGGAATGATATTATTGGCAATGACAATGTCATGAACTCGTTTCCGACATCAGGTTGTACATATCAACAATTATCCGGGCCTGTAACCTGAAATGCCGTGGGCCCTTCTACACATTTAGAGGAGCAATAAACCTACTCACAACCAACGTCATCATCAGCCGTTCCTCGAAACGACGATGACGTCCGCCAAGGGCCAGTCATGTGGTGACTCATGTGCGCGATTCTTTACGTGATCAACTTAGCACAGTGTGGGCAGGAGGTTCCGGGTGGAAGGGAGACGTGTATATGTTGTGACATCTCCTCGCTCCTCTGCCACTTATTCGACTCGTGAAGGAGGCGGTCAGTTTCGATTTGGGCTGTTGCTTGGTGGATTCTGCGGCGCCAAAGTAGACGGTCGCAGCCATATCCTTCCAAGTGTTGAAGTTAATCTGGCCTTTCTTAATGTAATGTTTAACAGTGTCTCTAAATCGTTTTTCTCCGGTCACCACTGGTTCTGAAATCATGTCTAGTCGGGAAGGCGGGAGTCTGGCATTCTGAGACAGCGCAAGGCCAGTGCAGCGGATTTGATTTTGCAATGCTGCTGTTTGTTCGGCGTCAGTGAAGATGCTGTCTGTGGTGCGGCGGGTATCCCACCGGATGCATTGAATCTTCCTGAGCCAAAGTTGATGGAACTTCTCCAGGGTTTTCAGATGGCTACGATAAGTGACCAAAGCCTCACTCCCATATTGAAGAATGGTAATACAATCGGCTTTGTAGACCATTCCATTCGTCCATTTCCTGAGGCTGTGGTCGTCGAAACCTCCGTGGCGCAGTTTCCTGAAGAAGATGCTGACATTGCGGATACGGTGCTGAATGTCTGCTTCCATGGTGGCCAACTGGGACAGGTGACTCCCTAAATACGTTAAGTTTTCGATAACTTCAATGATTCCTCCAGATCATTTTATTTCGGGAGGTCCTGCTTTGTTGCCTAAAGTAGGTTGGAGGATAAACTTGGTTGTTCTGCAAGGGCGTAGTAACCGCTGCGGCCGAACTATCCATGGCCGGGCCACTATTCGTCCAGGATTCGATGTTGACGGCGGGTATGCGACCAATTACCGCTAGGCCCTGGCAACAGGCTGCGATGACTTGGACAATAAGCAATGGTTGTTTGCCTTCATTTGCAATGACTGAAACTTCAAACTACCATACTCGACTATATGCCGACGATTCGTTCAGCTAATGTTAGGCATACGACTCGGTGCTTGTATTGTTAGACCCACTGCTATGGACATTCTTTGATTCTGACTTGTGTGGATGATAACATGGGAGTAAAGATAATGTAATAAGCCGTGAGGGCAGATTTGTTGATAGTTGACAAAGATCTTTTGTCTCGCTCTTCGTGTATTCCTCTTTTTGTTTGTTTTTAACAACCTTTCTATGTTCCTCAAGTCTCGTTTTGAATAATCTTCCCGCACACACGCACACACACATTTTCACTGCTTGAAATGTTCTGAAAAACGAAATATCTTCTTGACATTTTGTTTTACTCATGCAATGTCTTTTACCACAAGAGCATCTATTGAGACCCTGCTTACAAAACTCAGTAGTCGTTAGATAAGTGCTTCTCTACCGGTGTGTGGCAGCACACACATAGTCCATGCAAATTAGACCGGATACATTTGTGTTTAATATCAATTAAATGCCGGCATGAAAGAAATATTGTTGTATAACCATTAATTGATTCATTGTCACAGCGCGGCTTTCCATCGATCTAAAGGTGTGACATGCAACGTTAGAGTAACATACGAACAGAGCACGTCCGTACACTGGGGACGTGTCGTCAGGCCATTGTCTACAAGAATTTGCAATCGCACCACTTGACGTGTACACGGTTGATGCTCTTAGATGGCTCCGGGCAACGAACGGCGAATGAAATGCGTAATTCTTGGATGCGCATGTTTGTCCATCTGCTTTCTTTTAAGACTCGTCCCTCGTTTCTCGTCACCCTCCGTAAGTCAAGCATCAAACAACGGGAACCATCTAGTCATCGTCTCCGATGGGTACGTGAGGAACTGTCTGACGGGAGACGTGATTGGCCACCAACCAAAACATATGAGCACCGGACCTCTAGAAGTCAACAAAACCGATTCTCCCGAAGATACGAAGTCGCGTGTAGATTCTTTCCAGAAGGTGTTTGACAAGCGGACTTGGGGCACCGACATTGACTCAGCGTACAAGGGACTCCAAGCGTCAGGTAGGACAACAGGTTTTGATGATATATCGAGAGCCACGACATTAGCACATCCAACAGTCGTCCTGGTGTCATGTCATGCATTGCATTTTGGAAGTGGTCCGCATTTATGTGTTAGATATTTGATGTTAGGTAAATTTTCAGTGATCAGAAATATGCCAACTATTCTGTTGAGTACAAAATGGGGGTCTGATATCAGTGCTAATGATTATAGGATGGATTACATTCCGGTGCACAGAATGTTGGGAGTTTTCACGAAGATTAAATTAATATTTGTATCTGTATTCTGACTGGCAAAATGTCTTATGGAACATCACGCTAGTTCGCATGATGGCTCGTTTGGTTTATTTTTTATGTTTGACGATATTACTCTGGAATGAATTCAGTGATTTACACGAAACAATGCCTGGAAGTAGAACATTCCACTTTTTTATGGTGGTTAAGAAGAAATTATTTCCACATATGTTTGATGAATGCTGGTTTGCAGAACTGATTATCATGTTTATGTTAGCATCTAGTGTTGCAATTGGTATATTGTTCTAGTGGGATATCTATAAGGTTTTGTTCTATTTTATATAATATGCTACGTTGTTTGGTTTTCCTTCTTGTTTGGAGGTTATCCCACTCGAGTTTTTTAAGGAATTGTGTTACTGTTTTTGGCTTTCTCGGGTAGTTGTGCTTACACAATCTGGCGTCGCGTCTTTGAGTTCTTTCCATGGATTTGGTATTCTTGTATATGTATGTTTTCATTGACATAAATGCGGCTTTATTTGGAAAAATCCTTTTTCCCCTACAAAGTAGGGTAAATAAGCTACTTTATAATCAAGTTCGTATTGGACGTAGACGAAGCAGAAAATGAAGGGTCCTACATTCCCAAACCTCACCAAACTGCTGACATATCTAACGATAAGTGAATGCATGCATTTAAACATATCTAACCATTGTATTTACCCTTTTGCACAGGCCTTCGCCTCTTTTCAAGTAAGCTTCTTCAGTACGTGTGACGTCTCCGTCAAATGTCGTCATTACACAAGAAAGCGGTTTTCTCGTCACCTTTGATTGGTGTGTTTCTGGATTTTAACACGAGGAGCGAAAAGAAAATATCAAAGTCCACCATCACGAAATCGGCCCTTACGGACCAACAAACCACAGGAAATAAAATTATAGACTGGAAGGAAGTGAAAATACTAGACAGGGAGACAAACACAAGGAAGCAGAAACGAACACCAGGCAATCTGGAAGTAAAGTATATGTATATACTTTACTTCCAGATTGCCTCGTGAAAAGTCATTCCAATCAACCGAGACGATGGAACTAGGAGTTGTCACACGTGTACATGATGATGGCATCCAACACGGACGTCGTACGTGTAGAGAATAAGTATACTTGAAAATTGGTTAAAATATATAATATTCAAAATAATTACAATGGACGGATGAATTTTAAAAAAATCATTCAATAATAAAGACGTTGCTGCAGGGCCAGGTTCGACGCTGCTGTATGCACAAGAGATCACGGCAACGCTGCACCGGATCGTGTCCGAGGTACGAGCAGTGCGCGGGTTGTCGCGGGTTCGTATGCTCGACGTGCCGTGTGGCGACATGGCGTGGATGTCTCGCTTCCTACACACGCGGGATGACATCGACTACACCGGCGTCGACATCGTCCCATCGCTGATCGACCACCACCGCAAGGAATATGGCCGTTTTGGATGGAAGTTCATCGCAAGGGACGTCGTGCAGAATGGCATCAACGACACGTATGACATCATCGTCAACCGCATGATGCTGCAGCACCTCTACTTCAATGACGTCATCCGGGTGCTGGATGCTTTCTCGAGCAGCGGAAGTGGCTATCTGCTGACGACGACTTTTGGTACGCATGCTCGAAACGAAGATCTGCTCTCGACGACATCCTATCGCTTCCGCAGGCTAAACCTCGAAATCGAACCGTTGTCTTTATCGACACCACTATGTGTCCAACGTGACGGACCTATTGGTGATACCAATGAGCACTACGTGGCGCTGTGGCGCCTCCCACTCAAGAGGATTAGTCGGTGCACGGCCGCGAAACCGTTTCCGTTGAAAGGCACACATCTGACGTTTTATTCGTGCGAGCCTTGGACGTAATTGTGGTTTGTGAACATTATACGTTTGCAAGACTTATTTAAACCAAACGAAAATAAATAATATGTATTATTTTCCCACTGTTTAGACCTGCTAGTATTCGTATATTTCGGGTGAATATCGGGTGTACATATCACGACCAAGAGTGCGAGCCATCATACCAAAAAATTCACCTACACAATGCAGCTGCAATGGTTTAGTACAGTCTCACGTGACAGAAAATGGCCGCTATTGTAACATGGGTAGAATTACAGTGTGATTACTTGGTGTATTACTTTTATAATTGAAAAGGACAGAAGGCCATTGCCCTGTAACTTTTGTGGAGCGCAGTGGCGCTATAACTAGAACATCGGATTCTCGACCGAGAGAACCCGAGTTCGAATCCTATGCTGCCGTGTCGAACCTTGGGCAAATTCGTTCACTGTAAGTTGCTCCAGTTCACGCAGCTCTATGAATGAGTACCTGGCTATAGACAGTGGTTGGTGGACATTTGTGTACGAACAGTCTTCGCGCATTAATTGCAGTGTGGCTGGATGCTTCCCAGAGAAGTCGAAATGATGTTCAATAAAACTGGTCTACCAGGGAGTAATATGTAAAGCACTTTGAGTGGTCCTAAGGAATGGATACTGCACTATATAAGAACTTGCCTTTACGTTAGTTCAGTTGTTTTAAAAACGTTTTTATTCGTATATTTTGTCATCACTGCTGGCTGCTAAATTAACTATGCCTACACGTGGCTACCACAGATCAGACATTTAGCGGCCATCATCTGTCTCGTGAAACAGTGCTTGTCTTACCAGCTTTATGTCAATAAATTGCCAGAAAAAAGCTTGATCGCCTACTTAGTTCTGTGTCGATAGGAGAACCGCCACTAAAACTGGCTCGCCTGCTAAATCCGTTTTCAGGAACTGTTTGCCATTGCAAATGTCGTAGTCTCTCATATGTATCTTGATCACATCCTTATATCGCAATTTAGGTATGGCTACTGTGCGTTTGCGTTCAGTTAAATACCGTGGTTCTTAACACATGGGTCGCGACCCAAAATTGCGTCGCCAAGCCATTTTGAGTGAGTCGCCAGTTATATTCCGAACTTTTGATTTTTTGTGCGGCCTGTCTGTAACATATGCATGTGACACGAAAATAATTTATTCCAAATGTCGTATGAACGCAGAGTTATAATAGTTATATATATATATATATATAAGAATATATATATACATATATAACGACATTTGAAATTCACGAGACCTTTGGCGTAAATTATTCATTTCGCATGCACCTGGTATAGGCAAGTCATATTTTAGTTGGTGCCGTATGCACCATGCGTCCACTAAGCAAAACTCAGTGACATGTTCGATTCACTCCAGTCGAAATCTTACTAATTCACATTTACTGACAAACATCGCTTACATTAGCATGACCATCTACATTATATTGTATGTCCGATTATCTGCATCCTTGTTATTACCAGTATGAATTAAACTAGGATAAAATAATATATTTAAAATGTTATTGAAATCGTATGATCTTTCCAACTCCTCCACCATCTTTGTTTTAGATTAGCAAGGAATGTCCTCTTGTGCTCTTTCTACGTCAATGAACCAAAACTGCGCTGATTTTGTGATTGTGATACATCCGTGTTCAGCAAGCAAATGCTATTTTTAAAATGGTTCTAATTTATAATTATTTAAGTTTTTCCTATTTATGTTTTCACTTATCACAAGTTAAGGCACGGGTCGGCAACAAAATCCCGCGAACGAAATTTTGATCACAACTAAAAAATGTTAACAATTCAGGTATTTCTCTGGTGATTTGTGGATTACATAACAATGTCCTGCATGCAAGACACCTTTGTTCGCCGGTAGATGCGCTTGATCAGGCCGAAACACCAGTCCGTGGAGAACTTTGTGTGGCCGGCAGGTAGAAATGACATTGTGACTGAGGCAACTCTCCAGGCCAGGTACCACAACATTAAATTGTTTTTGTTTTGTCCCCATTGTCAACATTTAGCTGAAGGTGATACTCGTCAGCACTGTAGTTGTCGAGAAAGTGATGAAGGTAGCTAATAACGACATTTGCACTTTTGCCGTATGTCACACACCCATCGACTAGGAGTTTTAAAGTATATGGGTCCAGGCTGTAGTGGATCAGATGGAAAATGTGCTTGTTGTGCAAAGTCAAAACTGTAATGGAATGCGACGTTTCTAGAGAGTGGGCGTGTCACGTGTAGTTCCTGCAGGCTCTGGGTGTCGGCGACTTTGCGTGACTGTTAGCACAGATCTTAATAATGTGCGCGTTCTGCACGTACATGCTCAAGATGAGTCTCTAGTAGCCGAAGAACTGTACTTTTCCCATTCTCAGGCACGGTTACCTGCCGTATGATACTAGCATCCACACAATCAGCAGATAATATTGTTCAGTTAGCTGATTCCACAACTTGCGGAAAGTAGAGTAGTGCACCGGTCTGGAAGGAGGTTCCGGTCTGAGAGTAAGTTCCGGTTCCGTTTTGCGTATTGCGCAAGCGCTTGTACATGTCAACGGTTAACGCCTACTTTCGGCTCGCTGCTGTACGGTCTGGAAGTAAGTTCAGGTCTAAGAGTAAGTTCCGGTCCCGTTTTGCGTACACACTGTACATGTCAAAGGTTAGCGCCTATTTTTGGCCAGCTTAAACACAGTGCCGAAATTATGCCTGACCCAATTATATTATAGTTTACGTTAATGATACGGTTACTTTTGTAATTGTTAGTATACACAACAAAACCTCATAATTAGCATAACTTGTAATTATTCGCAAAAAAAATTGTTTTATTTTGATGTCATTGTCTCAAAGCGTTGTGTATCTTACGACTTCGCCACACAGAGCTGAAGTTTTCAGCACACTAAAATTTAACTGGGAAAATGTACGTATATATATGCATGTATTTATGGAGACTTGAAGGTATGTGTATATGAATAACTAATGCTTTATAATAATTGAACATAGCATACCTGATAGACTCTTGATTTTCATCGTTGAACTGGTAAATACAAGGCTGGCCATTATGTAGCTTGAATACACAGCGGCATTTCTTCTGCGACATGTTGACACATTCAAACATGTTCGCTGCTCGATCCATCGCACCCTCTTCTTCACGACGTGCGTCATCCGCGGCCGTATCCTCACGATCATCATTTAACAAGATTTAACAAGATTGCTATCCAGAGAATTAACTGTAGATGGCAGGTGGACAAGGAAGCCTTTGGGCTTATCGAGAGTTCAACCTTATTATATACGTGTATCCCCCCTTTCTGAGGTACGTGTCAATTTTTAAACGTATTCACGCTTCTAGCACCCACACAATTAGCAGATAATAATATGTTCCAATAATTTATAGTCCTTTGTGAAAAGTTTGAACTTTCTTATATATAATATACACTGCTCGTTTACTGATGTAACTTCATGTCTCCTACTCCTTCTATCTTTCTTAACTGAGAAAAAATATGTTTATCAATATTTTCATAAACATTCAATATTAAAAAAAAATTCTATCTGATCTCCTCCCAATCTCCTGGTCTCTAGGATTGTCAAACCACATTCTTTTAGGCGTATTTTGAAACTAAGATCTCTCAGTTTTTGTATCATTTTAGTCGCTCTCCTCTGTACTCTTTCTAGCACATCCATGTCTTTCTTGCGATCCATAATTATAGTCATATATAGCTAAAAATTTGCGCGACGCTAAACGATGGGTACTTGACAACCTGAGATGAACTCTGAGATTCCGGGTCAACCTCGCTGTGATCACCGTCAACATGAACTTCCGCAGTGCATGTTAATAGAAACCACCGGACTGGCACGGTCAACACTTGTTGTTGTTGTTGATGTCGGGTTCAGCACGAGTTCATCGTCGCTGTCGGTGCAGGTGTCACTTATTTCGACGTCGCTGTCAAGTTCCGAAGTAGGCAGACATGCACTGCGGAAGTTGATGTTGACGGTGATCACAGCGAGGTTGACCCGGAATCTCCGAGTTCATCTCAGGTTGTCAAGTACCCATCGTTTAGCAAATTTTTAGCTATATATGACTATAATTATGGATCGCAAGAAAGACATAGATGTGGTAGAAAGAGTACAGAGGAGAGCGACTAAAATGATACAATCATCGATCACTTCCCGCAACGCTGAAATGTCACTAATACAACATTTCGAAGCTTCTTTCAACAGTTGTGTTATCTGCGAAGCTCGACCCATAATTATAGTCATGGCTTATAGCAGACCAATTTTTTTATCAATTGAAAACTGTAACTGTACTGGACATGGTGGATTTCAATAGCATGGTGTTTATGTACAAGGTTTATACAAATCTTTTACCGACAAATATGATGTTGTACTTCCAGAGACTTAATGACAGTCATCATCATAACACTCATATGAAAAATTGCAATTTCAAAGTACGATTTAGTAGGACTTCTAAAAAAACGGAATGTATCAGTATAAAGGGATCTGAGATGTGGAATGACTGTGTGTGCTGACATTAAATTGTGCAATTCCACTTATCAATTCAAAAAGATGTACAAAGCTTTACTCCTGCAAATATATGATGCATTCATGCTTTGATTCTATATTTGTTATCATATATCAACTACCATACCTTCAGGTAGTTTAAATTTAATTTAATTTTTTAAAATTATATATTTTGTATATATTGTACCAGTGCAATTGTATAGTATGGGGAATACTATTTATAAGTTTAAAACATCTTGCATTTCCCTTCAACATTTTCTTATTGTTCAATGCGTAACTATATGTTTCATTGTTCCACAGCTTATGGTGGATTTGCTTACAAACGTGTATGTTTATACCTTATTTGAAATTACACTTTGTACTGTTGAATGTTGAATAAATAAATTCAATTCAATTCAAAAATATTCATATAAAACTAAAAACTTGCTTGAATTCAATGCGAGACGCTAGATGATAGAACTATGTTTACTTGACAACTTGACATGAACTCGGAGATTCCGCTGCATCTAATGCTGCCTTCCAAAATTAATGTACTTGTTTATATCGTAAATACGACTTGACGAACTCGTAAATCACGAGCACCTGCTGTTTACGTGTACATCTATGCAGCTGGTTGAAGCAGCTGCGTTCCAGTCACCTCGTGTTTACGTGAATATACGACTTCGTAACCCCTATTTAACTCAGTTGCATACATTTACAAATGGTAAACTCGAGGAGCCCGTGAACTTTCCTGTTCGCCGAGTCGTGTTTGAGACATAAACGAGCCCATTGGAACGCAATATAACGCTCGTGGCAGCGCGTTCATATCATGCTAATTTTGTCATTCAGCTGGTCATAGTTTTACCAAAATGAGTTGTAGGTGTCGAATATAACAACATTATGCCATGTTGTATTGTGTTTTTTAAGCTGCACATTTTGTAAAATAGAAGATTATATCAAACAATACAGTTCCACTGAAATCTAAAAATCGACGAAGTGACCCCCAACTGCATGTTTTGGCTACTAGCGCGAAACCGATATGTGCGACTTCCGCCTGGTTTGGGGAGAGCGGGTCACATATTGTCGATATTTCACTATCTATTATAACATTGTTGAAATACACATAGCTTAAATATACACTCATGATTAATGCCAGTGATAATACAATCATAATATCGAATAACGTAAAACACACAAGTTGCTAACCCTGGCAAGATGTTTGCATTATTTGTTGGTATCACTATTTTGTTGGTACAAATTCAGTTGGATGCCTTTGAAAACGGATAACGTAGAACACCGAATCGGCGCCTGTAAACGATTGGTACAGATGAGGAACGACCCTAGCACCTATAGAACATAACCATCTGTGCTTAAATGCCTTAAATGCTTGCAGTGATCTGCCTGTTGTAATATGTTGGATTAATGTGGCCAATATATCCTTCCATCGTCGATCTCAGCGATTTCCATACGCACATCTTCTTAACATATAATTTAACTGCAACAAAGTTCCGAACAGTAATGTCTTCTTATGTATTCCATTAACGCATGTCCTCTGCTGATTTCTGAGATTGGTGAGTTGTTGATTCCTCAGTTGTCAGCGTGTCATCTTCGTCTTCTTTTGCTGTTTCATCTATGGTCATGCATGTTTCCTTTTTGTTTTCCTCATAGCATACCACGGACATTTAGAATGAAAGTTTCCAAACGATCAGCAGAACGGATTGAAACACGACGTCTCAACCGTGTATTATGTAATAGTCGACTAGCATCACAGCGTGAGTTCACATTGAGCCTTGGACGCTAACAGATCCGCTTGAAGGTTTTGCAGATTTTGTTTTCATTCACTGCGTCGTTCATGTCCAATAGGTACAATACTGCCGACTCCGTCTGAGAAATGCCCCAAGCATAGAAGTATTGTGCTGTCGTGATAAGTTTATATTTCTTCACCGCACGACCAGCTTCGTTTTCCAGCTTCTCATATCTCATCGCATGGGCGGTTTACATAGCCACATTACAGTAATGCCATGACGCCGATACAATTATGTTGATCGTGACCTACGTTGAATATTCTGCTATTTCTATATTGTCTCGTCTAAAAATCAAGTGTGTCTGCTGGATGTTGGGCAATTTTGCTTGGACCCACCCAATGATGACCTTGGAGATTGAAATGACAGTTGCAACAGTGTCAGCCATCTGATCGTATACCACTACTGTAAGAATTTCATGTGTCATGGTCCATTTGCACAGTTACCTGCTACTCTGAGCAGTAGTCATTGCTAAGCTCTTTGAAGAGGCGGCACCCGTAATTGTTAGAAACGTTATATCTGCTCTGTACAATCCGCTTACGCCAAAACCTCCATGACAACTGCGAAGTTCTAGCTCTGGACTTGAACTCTGTCTGGGTGATTTTTGAATACTCCCAAGCTTGAACTTCGTAATATTCTATCTCGCTGACTTCACATCTTTTCCCTTCTTTTTTTCTTTTCTCTAGCATCCTTGGTGAACTGCGCTGTTTTGAAATATTACTGTGCCACGCTTTCCATCTCTTTTGTTAAGTATTACGCATAATTTTGTTGTTTGTGTTTCCTATAGCGCGCATGAGTTTGAGCTCAATTTCACTGCATTTTGTAAATATCTGTTTTACCTACCTACCCTAATAATTGAGAGCATGTGACAGGAAAAACAAACGTTATTCTGAAAGGCCTAAATATGATTCATTATTCCTGCAGTCTTAAATGACAATAAACGACGACTACAAGTTACTGGAAAATAACCCAAGGGAGACTGTCTAATCACAGTATCGATAAATGCTGGGAAAATAGCAGCGAATGGTGTTCTACGTGATCCATTTGTATTCTACGTTGTCGATTACATTTTACGATATTGATCCTTTGCTCTCGGAGGGGCAGGCAACTTTTGGCAGACAACAAGTCTGCTAGTCTTCACTTCAATTTGAACAACAAAACAGTTCATTATTAAGTGGAAATATGTTAGTAAGTTCTCAATGTCAACGAAAATTAGCTCAGACGGGCGCAATACCATATGTGTTTGTCATTCATTTAGGGATAAATAAAGACTTATTTTGGCTTTGAAAGCTGAGAGGTCCGTCTCCTAGCAGAACTACGTCTGAATCTGGCAAGAAAACGTCGCCGTCTGAGGGTAGTGACATTCTCTTCTTCATTCGCGATACCGTAGAACACGGATAACGTAAAACACGACCATTTGGTATTTTCGACCCCTATGATGTCAAATTAAGTCTGTATGGCCAGCAGTGCGTTTGTTTAACAAAATATGCAATGGGTCTACATATGCTATGTCACATTATAAACCTGAGAACATTAATAACTGACTGAGAAAAATGGATAACGTAGAACACATTCTTAATTACGAGGACGCTGTTTCTCTGTAGTTTAGATATGATCAGTGAAGTTGATTTATCATAAGACTCTTGCCGTTGAGTGATAACCTCGTATATTTAAGTAAAGAACATGTACTTTCTAACTAATTATTGCTTTATTGAAACTTATATATACAAGGAAATATTCGGATAACGTAAAATACCTGATTTCTGTGGACATTTGTTTAAATCCTGTAAAATGAAGGAACTGTGTTTAGATATTGAAAGAACATAATAAATCAGTGGGTATGTTGTTAAAGAGTTGCAAGTTAATAAGTATTATTATTTTGATAATTTGTAATGCCCCCCTGTGCTGTAGACATACCGAAACATTCAGGCAGTTTGAGCACCTTTTGTACACAAAAAGTCCTACTGATTATCACACCACATATGAAAATCAACTATGTCCAGAAAGAGCACACCAAGCTCCGTCTGAACGAGTTATTTACACTGCCATTAAAACCTTTCCAAATATCTTCTGGACCAAAGACACATTATGGGCTACTGGGGACATTTTCGGTAGTTTTAACCACATATTGGTGAGTAATTTTCTAGCATCACTTTTGTCTTCGAAATGTTCATCTTCAGACTTTGTTTTTCACTTTCATCAGGTAGCTCCTGGAGCATGTTTTGTAGTTCATGCGGTGTAATAGCGCATATGAGAATGTCGTCGGCGAAGCGAAAATGACTGAGATATTCTCCGCTTATCCTCAAGCCTCTGGTTTCCCATGTCAGACTTCGGAATATATACTTTCGAGAGTGTTGCCGTAAACAGCTTGGGCGATATGATGTCAGCCTGACGAACTCCTCTCGTGATGTTGATCTTGTTGCTATTTTTGTGTACGTGGACTGTCACCGAGTTGTTGGTTCGATGTACACGTCTTCTAGCCCCTGTTCTTGAAGGGAGGTCAGTATTGCGCTTGAGTTGCACCGAGTCGAAAGCCCGTCGTAGTCGACGAAGGCGGTGCAGAGTGGATATTATATTTTCGGCACTTCTCTTTCAGGTTGTTTACGACGTGTATTTGGTGTGTCGTTGAGAACCTGCTTCTGAATCCTGCTTGCCCGCGTTGTTTCGTTTTCGTCGAGTGTCTTCTGTAGCCTATTCGTTAGTATCTTCGTGAGTAATTTGTAGATGTTTGATAACAGACATATCGGTCTGTAGTTCTTTAAGGCTTTCTTAGTTCCCTTCTTGAAGATTATCACCATCTTTGCGTTCTTCCAAGTGGTGGGTATTCGTCTTTCTGACAAGCATTTAGTATACAGCTTAGCCAGTGTCTTCGAGATGGTATCTTCTCCTGCTTTTAATGGTTCAATGTTTACACGGTCGTTGCCTGATGTCTGCCCATTCTTTATATCTCTTAGCGTTGCTTCCACCTCCCATGGTGTTACATCTGGTACCTCTTTCGGGTCGGTGTGAATCATGGTACTATGTTCACTATCGTATAGCTCGGTGTAGAATTCCTTTATTCGTGCCATGATCATTACCATTCTCTGGTCACTTCCGATGTTGACTTGGTTGATGACAGTTACGTCGGTGACCATGTCTGGCCTGTTTGTCAGGATGTAGTCAATTTCGTTCTTCGTCTCTCTATTTTGGCTTTTCCATGTCCATATCCTCCCTGCTTTCTTCTGAAACATGGTATTCATGATTTTGTACTTTCTTGATGTTGCCCATTCTATCAAGGTGTCACCTCTTTCGTTTCTCACACCTAGGCCAAATTTGCCTGTTGCCGTTTTCGAAATGTCTGTTCGTATCCCTACTTGCGCATTAGTCTCCTATCAATATCGTGTAGTGGGTTGGCTTTTCTAAGGTCTCTTGTTTGTGTCTTCTTCTGAGTATGATGTTGTTTGTGCATATACTTGTACTATTTTCAGTTTGTAGCGCTTTGTTATGCACAGAACAGTTACGCTGGGGCTGATGTTGTTAACCCTTATTATAATGTTTTTCCATTTCCTGTTTATGAGAAAGCATACTCCTGCTTGGCCGTTGTTCGCCGTATAGTGGTGTAGTAGGTGGCCGCTTTGTAAAGTAGTGAAGCATTCCTCTTTTGTTCTGACTTCTTCAATCCCGATCACATCCCATACCAACCTGGTGTCTGTAAGTTCTTGCATCTGTCCATATGTTATTAGTGTTCTTTTGTTATATGTTGCTATCTTCTGTCTATTTACCTTCTCTTGGCGGCTCTTCTTGACCCAGGTATTCGTAGCACCCGGTGTACGTAGCCCTGGTTGATGCGAACCGCCTCCTTGGTCATAGACTCTTTCGGTGGTGCTGGGGACTGGGGGCCTTAGTTTCATTGAATTTTGCATGCTGGTGTTGTTGGCCTACCCTTCCACGCTGGCCGGTACGGGTTGGAAGGGGGGGGGGGCGACGTAGGGTGGACGAAATTGCCCAAGTTTCGACACGGCGGCCGAACCAGGGGCCGGTTTCATGAAGCGTAATTAAAGTTACGCAATTACTTAGCTTCACGTGCTTGCGTAAACTCCTATGATCGCTTATATTTAAAAAAATCACGTAATTTTCTAAGACAAACATCTTAGCATTAAGAACGTTCTAGGTGCCGCCACACGATGCAACTTAGTCCCATGCAATGGTTGCCAACCTAGTCTCCTCGTATGTTGGTACCATTGCATGCAATACATTGCACGCAATTTTATTGCATGCAAGTTGCATATTTAGAACATGTTCTCTAATGTGCAACTTAGTCGCATGAAATAACCAATCAGAACCCGCCGCCGGGATCATCGTCGGCAACAATGGCGCCGAAAATAAATAACGTCATCCTAATTGAGGATGAAACGAAACAATTAATTGAGTTATTTCAGGGGCATGACATCAGGATATTATCACGGAACGTCGGGCGTTCGCCATGACGTCAATAACATTAGGAATGATAGCTTTCACCGGTCGAAGCTTCAGTGGTGAGTGTATTTATAGGCTATAGTGTAGTATACTTACCTTACACAAATTGGTCACTCACACCAATTGGACATACCGGAAATCACGTTTAGATCTCGCCGCTAGAGGCATCACTAGGCTATTTAAATACAACAGAAACACGAGAGTTGGCAATGTAAACAGGAAATCAAAACCGCAAAAATTGAAAGAAATGACGTTTAGTCAAGTATGTGATTATATATTGAGAAATAATAAAATACAGCATATAAAGCATGCAATATATGTATACGCGTATAACAGCATCTTTCTATGCTTACGTGATAATAATTCGTTAATCGGCTGGTGCGCTTTATTGTATTAAGCCACGTGATAAAACAATACCTTTTATGGAATATTTATGGTACGCCTGTCTTGTCATAAAGGCAGGAGTAATAGTAACGAGTTGCTAAACATGTGAAATAAATGTAATACACTGTTTATTAATATTATTTACGCACTACCAAATATAGCGTATTAGCAGAGAATTAGCAGATATTGCTGGTGAAACCGCTTTCTTCTTCAATAGGAAAGACACCAGTAGCCCACCAAATGATATATGGGTGTATCGCTTGTTAAAGTGATGGCCAGACCTTAAGATGACCAAGTCAACGCAGTGCAACGAGGGAAACGTTAGATAACTATTACAAGGAGTTACTGAGCATACTTCAGAAATATGACTTGTTGGGAAAACCACATAATATTTTCAATGTTGATGAACCTGGTGTGTCTACGGAACATGTGCCGCCTGAGATAATCGTCGAAACAGGTCGGACATCGTTGGCCGTAGTTTCACCAAGATCGGCAACAACCACGACCATAAGCTGTATAAATGCAATAGGACAGTGCTTGCCTCCCTTCTTAATATTCAAGGGGAAGCGGGTGACTGGTGAGTTAATGAACGGCGCGCTGCCAGGAACACAAGGGACTATGTCCGACAGTGGATGGTCCACAAATAAAATCTTCCAGGCCTACTTGAGTAAACATTTTCTTAAGTAAGTGTCTACCAGCAAAGACGAACCCCTTTTGTTGTTGTATGGCGGGCACAGTTCGCACATCAACGTGTCATTAATAGAATGGGCGCACAAACACAACGTGATCCACTTCCTACTCCCGGCCCATACGAATCACTTCCTACAGCCGTTGGATGTCGGGGTCTTTGGCCCGTTTAAGGTTGCTTACTACAGCGAATGCTGCAACTTTATGAAAGAGATTCCTGGGCGGGTCGTTACACGCAGTGAAGTTTGTCGCCTTACAGCCAAAGCAATCCTTCGTACTATGACTCCATGCAACATAACTGGAAGTTTCCGACGTTCGGTAATTTTCCCGTTCAGTGCCAGTGTGGTCACAGATCAACAGCTTGCACCAATGTAGCATTTCTGCTATTTCTGGATGTTTAAATCTACTTTCCTGAGGTTTAATTTTATAAATGAGGAAGGTCAAGCCAGTAGATAGACATATTGTTAACCAACCGCCTTAGTTACTTAATTACAGCAACTGGTTACGGGATTTCTTTATTCTGTTTATTTTTGTTAATCGAAATATTTACCAAAAGGAAGATATCTTGTAATAAAGTTTATTAAATTTTCCTAGTTCTTTGTTGCTTGTTCACGATAACCGTTCTTTCTAATATGCATTGACCTTGATATATAAGAACCCTACTAGACTGAGCCATCTAGTGTACGGAGACCTCGCTAATCCGTGACAACCAAGTAAAGTGGTAAATGATGATAACCAAGCAATAAACGAGGCACCAACTATAGACGTGCCTGCAGTAGGAGGATTTGTACGTCACCAAGGAAAAAACGACATACCAACTGTAGACATGTCTGCAGCAGGAGACAGTGTACACCACCAAGCAATAAACGACGCACCAAATGTAGACGTGCCTGCAGCAGCTGGCAATGTAGATCACCAAGCAATAAACGACGCGCCAACTGTAGACGTGTTTGCAGTAGGAGGCAGTGTACATCACCAAGCAATAAACGACGCACCAACTGTAGACGTGCTTGTAGTAGGAGGCAGTGTACATCACCAAGCAATAAACGACGCACCAACTGTAGACGTGCCTGCAGCAGCTGGCAATGTAGATCACCAAACAATAAACGACGCACCAATTGTAGACGTGTATGCAGTAGACACGTCTACAATTGGTGCGTCGTTTATTGCTTGGTGATGTACACTGCCTCCTACTGCAGACTCGTCTGCAGTTGGTGTGTCGTTTATTGCTTGGTGATCTACATTGCCAGCTGCTGCAGGCACGTCTACAGTTGGTGCGTCGTTTATTGCTTGGTGATGTACACTGCCTCCTACTGTAGACTCGTCTGCAGTTGGTGTGTCGTTTATTGCTTGGTGATGCACACTGCCTCCTACTGCATACACGTCTACAGTTGGTGCGTCGTTTATTGCTTGGTGATGTACACTGCCTCCTACTGCAGACACGTCTACAGTTGGTGCGTCGTTTATTGCTTGGTGATCTACATTGCCAGCTGCTGCAGGCACGTCTACAGTTGGTGCGTCGTTTATTGCTTGGTGATGTACACTGCCTCCTACTACAAGCACGTCTACAGTTGGTGCGTCGTTTATTGCTTGGTGATGTACACTGCCTCCTACTGCAGACACGTCAACAGTTGGCGCGTCGTTTATTGCTTGGTGATCTACATTGCCAGCTGCTGCAGGCACGTCTACATTTGGTGCGTCGTTTATTGCTTGGTGGTGTACACTGTCTCCTGCTGCAGACATGTCTACAGTTGGTATGTCGTTTTTTCCTTGGTTACGTACAAATCCTTCTACTGCAGGCACGTCTATAGTTGGTGCCTCGTTTTTTGCTTGGTTATCATCATTTACCACTTTACTTGGTTGTCACGGAATAGCGAGGTCTCCGTACACTAGATGGCTCAGTCTAGTAGGGTTCTTATATATCAAGGTCAATGCATATTAGACAGAACGGTTATCGTGAACAAGCAACAAAGAACTAGGAAAATTTAATAAACTTTATTACAAGATATCTTCCTTTTGGTAAATATCTCGATTAACAAAAATAAACAGAATAAAGAAATCCCGTAACCAAATGTTAATAGAACATAATAAACAATAACACTGAATCTTTCAATTATCAAATTCCACTTTCTTTCTAAGGTGGATTATACCACTATACGACAAAACACTAGGCGCCAAGTGTTATCTAAGAATAACTCCCATAATATAAATACACAGTATAAGCTAGTCCTCGCGGACTCTCATTAGAGTAATATGTTACAACACACACACACACACACACACACACACACACACACACACACACACACACACACACACACACACACACACACACACACACACACACACACACATACATATATATATATATATATATATATATGTGAATACTTCAAGGGTAATAATACCTCACTTCAAAACCACAGATAACTGTTAATCATAATACAGCAAATAATAGATACGTTCAATCAGAAAATAGACATTTACACTGGGCTAGTCCCATCTCGAATACATACGAATGTTTGTTGAAGTCAACACGCCGAGCTCAGAACACAATTAGAACGGTGTATCTCGGCCGCACGAGTAATGATGCCGGGCATTTGACGATTGCCTCCTACTGCAGACTCGTCTACAGTTGGTGCGTCGTTTATTGCTTGGTGATCTACACTGCCAGCTGCTGCAGGCAAGTCTACAGTTGGTGCGTTGTTTATTTATTGGTGATGTACACTGCCTCCTACTACAGACACATCTACAGTTAGTGCGTCGTTTATTGATTGCTGATGTACACTACCTCCTACTGCAGACTCGTCTACAGTTGGTGCGTCGTTTATTGCTTGGTGATCTACACTGCCAGCTGCTGCAGGCACGTCTACAGTTGGTGCGTTGTTTATTTATTGGTGATGTACACTGCCTCCTACTGCAGACACATCTACAGTTAGTGCGTCGTTTATTGATTGCTGGTGTACACTACCTCCTACTGCAGACTCGTCTACAGTTGGAGCGTCGTTTATTGCTTGGTGATCTACACTGCAAGCTGCTGCAGGCACGTCTACAGTTGGTGCGTTGTTTATTTATTGGTGATGTACACTGCCTCCTACTGCAGACACATCTACAGTTAGTGCGTCGTTTATTTATTGGTGATGTACACTGCCTCCTACTGCAGACACATCTACAGTTAGTGCGTCGTTTATTGATTGCTGATGTACAATACCTCCTACTGCAGACTCGTCTACAGTTGGTGCGTCGTTTATTGCTTGGTGATCTACACTGACAGCTGCTGCAGGCACGTCTACAGTTGGTGCGTCGTTTATTTATTGGTGATGTACACTGCCTCCTACTGCAGACACGTCTACAGTTAGTGCGTCGTTTATTTATTGGTGATGTACACTGCCTCCTACTGCAGACACATCTACAGTTAGTGCGTCGTTTATTGATTGCTGATGTACACTACCTCCTACTGCAGACTCGTCTTCAGTTGGTGCGTCGTTTATTGCTTGGTGATCTACACTGACAGCTGCTGCAGGCACGTCTACAGTTGGTGCGTCGTTTATTTATTGGTGATGTACACTGCCTCCTACTGCAGACACGTCTACAGTTGGTGCGTCGTTTATCGATTGGTGACGTACACTGCCTCCTACTACAGACACGTCTACAGTTGGTGCGTCGTTTATTGATTGGTGATGTACACTGCCTCCTACTACAAGCACGTCTACAGTTGATGCGTCGTTTATTTATTGGTGATGTACACTGCCTCCTACTGCAGACACATCTACAGTTGGTGCGTCGTTTATTTATTGGTGATGTACACTGCCTCCTACTACAGACACGTCTACAGTTGGTGCGTCGTTTATTGCTTGGTGATGTACACTGCCTCCTACTGCAGACACGTCTACAGTTGGTGCGTCGTTTATTGATTGGTGATGTACATTGCCAGCTGCTGCAGGCACGTCTACATTTGGTGCGTCATTTATTGCTTGGTGATGTACACTGCCTCCTACTGCAGACACATCTACAGTTGGTGCGTCGTTTATTTATTGGTGATGTACACTGCCTCCTACTGCAGACACGTCTACAGTTGGTGCGTCGTTTATTGATTGGTGATGTACACTGCCTCCTACTGCAGACACGTCTACAGTTGGTGCGTCGTTTATTTATTGGTGATGTACACTGCCTCCTACTGCAGACACGTCTACATTTGGTGCGTCGTTTATTGATTGGTGATGTACACTGCCTCCTACTACAGACACATCTACAGTTGGTGCGTCGTTTATTGATTGATGATGTACACTGCCTCCTACTACAGACACATCTACAGTTGGTGCGTCGTTTATTGCTTGGTGATGTACACTGCCTCCTACTACAGACACGTCTACAGTTGGTGCGTCGTTTATTGATTGGTGATGTACACTGCCTCCTACTGCAGACACGTCTACAGTTGGTGCGTCGTTTATTGATTGGTGATGTACACTGCCTCCTACTGCAGACACGTCTACAGTTGGTGCGTCGTTTATTTATTGGTGATGTACACTGCCTCCTACTGCAGACACGTCTACATTTGGTGCGTCGTTTATTGATTGGTGATGTACACTGCCTCCTACTACAGACACATCTACAGTTGGTGCGTCGTTTATTGATTGATGATGTACACTGCCTCCTACTACAGACACATCTACAGTTGGTGCGTCGTTTATTGCTTGGTGATGTACACTGCCTCCTACTACAGACACGTCTACAGTTGGTGCGTCGTTTATTGATTGGTGATGTACACTGCCTCCTACTGCAGACACGTCTACAGTTGGTGCGTCGTTTATTGATTGGTGATGTACACTGCCTCCTACTGCAGACACTTCTACAGTTGGTGCGTCGTTTATTGATTGGTGATGTACACTGCCTCCTACTGCAGACACGTCTACAGTTGGTGCGTCGTTTATTGCTTGGTGATGTACACTGCCTCCTACTGCAGACACGTCTACAGTTGGTGCGTCGTTTATTGATTGGTGATGTACACTGTCTCGTACTGCAGACACGTCTACAGTTGGTGCGTCGTTTATTTATTGGTGATGTACACTGCCTCCTACTGCAGACACGTCTACAATTGGTGCGTCGTTTATTGATTGGTGATGTACACTGCCTCCTACTGCAGACACGTCTACAGTTGGTGCGTCGTTTATTGATTGGTGATGTACACTGCCTCCTACTGTAGACTCGTCTACAGTTGGTGCGTCGTTTATTGATTGGTGATGTACACTGCCTCCTACTGCAGACACGTCTACAGTTGGTGCGTCGTTTATTGATTGGTGATGTACACTGCCTCCTACTGCAGACACGTCTACAGTTGGTGCGTCGTTTATTGATTGGTGATGTACACTGCCTCCTACTGCAGACACGTCTACAGTTGGTGCGTCGTTTATTGATTGGTGATGTACACTGCCTCCTACTGCAGACACATCTACAGTTGGTGCGTCGTGTACTGTAGACGTGTCTGCAGTAGGAGGCAGTGTACATCATCACCAATCAATAAACGACGCACCAACTGTAGACGTGCCTGCAGTAGGAGGCAGTGTATATCACCAATAAATAAACGACGCACCAACTGTAGACGTGTCTGCAGTAAGAGACAGTGTACATCACCAAGCAATAAACGACGCACCAACTGTAGACGTGTCTGCAGTAGGAGGCAGTGTACATCACCAATAAATAAACGACGCACCAACTGTAGACGTGTCTGTAGTAGGAGGCAGTGTACATCACCAATAAATAAACGACGCACCAAGTGTAGACGTGTCTGTAGTAGGAGGCAGTGTACATCACTAAGCAATAAACGACGCACCAACTGTAGACGTGCCTGCAGTAGGAGGCAGTGTACATCACCAATAAATAAACGACGCACCAAGTGTAGACGTGTCTGTAGTAGGAGGCAGTGTACATCACTAAGCAATAAACGACGCACCAACTGTAGACGTGCCTGCAGCAGCTGGCAATGTAGATCACCAAGCAATAAACGACGCACCAACTGTAGACGTGTCTGCAGTAGGAGGCAGTGTACATCACCAATAAATAAACGACGCACCAAGTGTAGACGTGTCTGCAGTAGGAGGCAGTGTACATCACCAAGCAATAAACGACGCACCAACTGTAGACGTGCCTGCAGCAGCTGGCAATGTAGATCACCAAGCAATAAACGACGCACCAACTGTAGACGTGCCTGCAGCAGCTGGCAATGTAGATCACCAAGCAATAAACGACGCACCAACTGTAGACGTGCCTGCAGCAGCTGCCAATGTAGATCACCAAGCAATAAACGACGCACCAACTGTAGACGTGTATGCAGTAGGAGGCAGTGTAGATCACCAATCAATAAACGACGCACCAAGTGTAGACGTGTCTGCAGTACGAGACAGTGTAGATCACCAATCAATAAACGACGCACCAACTGTAGACTTGCCTGCAGTAGGAGGCAGTGTACATCACCAAGCAATAAACGACGCACCAATTGTAGACGTGTATGCAGTAGGAGGCAGTGTAGATCACCAATCAATAAACGACGCACCAACTGTAGACTTGCCTGCAGTAGGAGGCAGTGTACATCACCAAGCAATAAACGACGCACCAACTGTAGACGTGTATGCAGTAGGAGGCAGTGTAGATCACCAATCAATAAACGACGCACCAATTGTAGACGTGTATGCAGTACGAGACAGTGTAGATCACCAATCAATAAACGACGCACCAACTGTAGACTTGCCTGCAGTAGGAGGCAGTGTACATCACCAAGCAATAAACGACGCACCAACTGTAGACGTGTATGCAGTAGGAGGCAGTGTACATCACCAATCAATAAACGACGCACCAACTGTAGACGTGTATGCAGTAGGAGGCAGTGTAGATCACCAATCAATAAACGACGCACCAACTGTAGACTTGCCTGCAGTAGGAGGCAGTGTACATCACCAATCAATAAACGACGCACCAAGTGTAGACGTGTCTGCAGTACGAGACAGTGTAGATCACCAATCAATAAACGACGCACCAACTGTAGACTTGCCTGCAGTAGGAGGCAGTGTACATCACCAAGCAATAAACGACGCACCAATTGTAGACGTGTATGCAGTAGGAGGCAGTGTAGATCACCAATCAATAAACGACGCACCAACTGTAGACTTGCCTGCAGTAGGAGGCAGTGTACATCACCAAGCAATAAACGACGCACCAACTGTAGACGTGTATGCAGTAGGAGGCAGTGTAGATCACCAATCAATAAACGACGCACCAATTGTAGACGTGTATGCAGTACGAGACAGTGTAGATCACCAATCAATAAACGACGCACCAACTGTAGACTTGCCTGCAGTAGGAGGCAGTGTACATCACCAAGCAATAAACGACGCACCAACTGTAGACGTGTATGCAGTAGGAGGCAGTGTACATCACCAATCAATAAACGACGCACCAACTGTAGACGTGTATGCAGTAGGAGGCAGTGTAGATCACCAATCAATAAACGACGCACCAACTGTAGACTTGCCTGCAGTAGGAGGCAGTGTACATCACCAAGCAATAAACGACGCACCAATTGTAGACGTGTATGCAGTAGGAGGCAGTGTAGATCACCAATCAATAAACGACGCACCAACTGTAGACTTGCCTGCAGTAGGAGGCAGTGTACATCACCAAGCAATAAACGACGCACCAACTGTAGACGTGTATGCAGTAGGAGGCAGTGTAGATCACCAATCAATAAACGACGCACCAATTGTAGACGTGTATGCAGTACGAGACAGTGTAGATCACCAATCAATAAACGACGCACCAACTGTAGACTTGCCTGCAGTAGGAGGCAGTGTACATCACCAATAAATAAACGACGCACCAAGTGTAGACGTGTCTGTAGTAGGAGGCAGTGTACATCACTAAGCAATAAACGACGCACCAACTGTAGACGTGCCTGCAGCAGCTGCCAATGTAGATCACCAATCAATAAACGACGCACCAACTGTAGACTTGCCTGCAGTAGGAGGCAGTGTACATCACCAAGCAATAAACGACGCACCAATTGTAGACTTGCCTGCAGTAGGAGGCAGTGTACATCACCAAGCAATAAACGACGCACCAACTGTAGACGTGCCTGCAGCAGCTGGCAATGTAGATCACCAAGCAATAAACGACGCACCAACTGTAGACGTGCCTGCAGCAGCTGCCAATGTAGATCACCAAGCAATAAACGACGCACCAACTGTAGACGTGCCTGCAGCAGCTGGCAATGTAGATCACCAAGCAATAAACGACGCACCAACTGTAGACGTGCCTGCAGCAGCTGCCAATGTAGATCACCAAGCAATAAACGACGCACCAACTGTAGACGTGCCTGCAGCAGCTGACAATGTAGATCAACAAGTAATAAACGGGTCAGCACACTGTTGGTTTTCCCATAGGCGACCATGTTAACGTTTTGTATGATTATAAGAAAACTTGACCTATAAAATATATTAAACTTCTCACCTGCTGTTATCATCATCTCACTGACATGCTGATTGATTTTAAAAAATTGCACACTTCTAGTTGTCACAAAATGCCTGTATGTGTGACACCCTGTAACGTACATCCACCGTGTTGGATAATTAGAGTTGGATATGTTGGACATGTAATATGATAAGTTAATTAAACAATAACTTAGAAACAGGAAACTAGAAGTGACCTGATCGGTCCACTATTAATGTCAAAGCAGAAGTAATTAAGATGATTTAATGGTTGCTCTGACCGATCCTTAATGAGTAGTTTGATCGGTCCATAATTAAGATGATTTAAATAGGTGATTAAGATGATTTGAGTAAGTGATCAGAAACTGAATTGACATCAAACGGAAACCAGACTGACGTCAGGTCTCACCTTCTAGCGTCAAATCGAAGACTTGATAACCATAGAAACGCCAATAAAAGATATTGTGACATCTCAGAGGAAAGGTCGGGTTCGCCAACGCATCTTTCTGACAGTATATTAAGCCTGGTGTGGACAAAACACTAAAGCCGGCACAAATTGACCGACCCGACACCGACCACACAGCACCTGTCGACGCTACCCTGGTACCAGAACAAAACAATCGTTACATCCCCGCAGGGTTGAAAGAGCGACCTTGCCCGCCACATTCCGTCGGGTTCCCCGATTGTGCCTGGACGGCAGACGATATTGCTGCGTTCGATGAACCCTGGTAAAGGTGGACGCGGGCCAATTCGATCGATATACCCAGGGCTTGACCCAGATCTCGGCTGAAAGTCACCAAGCAGCCCAAGTGGCTTGAGACGACAAAATTACTCAATAAACTATAAAAAAAAAACTGTTTTCTGCGATGGCAATTCCGCCTCGGCCACGCGAGCGTGGTTGGAAGATATCATGTTGGCCCTGAATCGTGTGGGCCCCAATCACATTATCTAGGTAGCCACGTCACGATCACTGGGTCTCTTAGGAAGGAGGTTGAACGTTTTCTTCTAGATGTTATCACGAGAGACAATGTCGCCCGCGACGCCATTCCTTGGGCCCGAGTTCATTGCCACTTTCTTGAATGTCGATGAAGCAGCTGCCCTCCGGGATGCCATTGACACCATGCGTCAGTCCACTTATGAATCCGATGCGTCTTTTACCCGTCGTTTTCGTGATCTGGCTGAGGCTGCGTACCCTACGCTGCAAAGAAATGATGATCAACAACGCATCCTCGTTCGGGCTTATGCTCGAGGCCTCCGATCCTCCACCAATGCAATATAGATGATCGAACAGGCCAATCCGCAGACGCTGGAAGACGCCATGACATGGGTGGCGCAATTCAGCGAATGCACGGATGCTGTTTCGCGACTCGGCCTGTCGCGTTCGGAAGAAGTCATCATGGAAATCGGCGCCCTTCCATCATCAAACCCTCCTTCGCGGCCCACGACCGACCACGACCGACCACGACGTACTCGACAAAGTGCTTCGCGGTCAACAACAATTAATGACCATGCTTGCAAAACTGGAGGCAGCGTACCATCCCCGGAACAGCTCACCGCCTGAACGACCGCCACGTTCGCACCAGGGAAACGAGTAGCGGCTGCAAGCGGCACACCGAGATCCCCACAGATCAAGGTGACACTCAGTGGTTTTAATATCACTGCCTTAATTGACACTGGCGCCTCTTGTTCCGTCTTGCAGCTTGCTTCGTTTGAACGGTTGTGTGCCAAGCTTCATCGACCCATGTTGTTACGACCGGCCGACCATCTGCAGAGCGTCATCGGAGAACAACTACAGATAGAAGGTGCGACCGAAATCAAAGTGGATGTGTTAGCTACGGCTCTTACTGCACGGGTTGTACGAAATTTAAAGGATGCATTAATCCTAGGGTGTGACGTGTTGGCTGACAGTGTTATAAATTTAAAGCGGGGATTACTAAAGATGCAAGGTCACAAATGGCCGCTCTTACGTAGCCGCGCTTATGGGCTGGTTTTTTTTGATACGATTCTACCAACTACGGGTAAAGCTGTTTTCAATCAATTGATACGCGACAATGCGGACATCTTCTCAACTAGCCAATCGCCTAGTAGCAGTTGTGTTTTACCTCCCATGAAAATTGAAACTACATGGCCACCTATTTGTCACCCAGCATATCGCACACCGTTGCTCAAACGCTGTGTCATCAATACATGTATTGATGATACGTTATTCGGCACACCGCCAGTCCTTGGGCTAGTCCTGTTACATTGGTTCCAAAGACAGATGCTACTCCTCGATTTTGCATTGATTATCGCAAATTAAATGCAGTGACAGTGCCTGATAGATACCCGATTCCTTTGGTACAATCGATCCTCGACGATATTGGGGGTTCTACGGTGTTCACAACACTTGACTTAAATTCGGCCTATTGGCAGGTCCTTATGGACGAAGCCAGTATTCCAAAAACAGCTTTTCGCTGTCACCGTGGGTTATTTGAGTTCCTTCGCGTTCAATTTGGATTACGGAATGGACCGGCTGTGTTCCAAAGCATCATGGATACTGTTTTAGGCGATTTAATAGGGAAAATCTGCTTGGTGTGTCTCGATGACATCGTGATCTATTCTGCCACCGAAACGGAACATGCGTTACACATCCAACTTGTTTTCGATCGTTTGCGTTCTGCTGGTTTGCGATTAAGCCCCTCAAAATGCCAATTTGGCCTGAACCAAATTAAACTGCTGGGTTTCATTATAACTGATCAAGGAATAGCCACGGACCCTGCTAAAATTGAGGTCATTCAGAATCTTCCATCTCCTTCTTCTGTTAAAGATGTCCGCATCTTTCTCGGCATGACATCATATTACCGACAGTTTGTTCCAAATTATGCGCGTTTCTGAACCTTTAACTAGCCTGCTGAGGGCAAACGTTAAATTTCATTGGGGACCTGACCAGGACGTAGCATTTAAAACACTTAAAAGCCTGTTGGCATCTAACAACGTTATGGCTGCTCCGCGAGTGGATAGACCTTACAAACTTTACACTGACGCCTGTGATTACGCTGTAGGGGGATCCTCGTTCAAGATGACGAGAATGGCGTTGAAAAAGTCATTCAATACATATCCCATGCTTTATTGTATTCATAAATTGCGGCCATATCTTTATGGAGCCGAGTTTGTGGTGTACACTGATCACAAACCCCTAAGTCCTTATTTACTAAGGAATTCCAAAACACACGCATCCAGCGTTGGGCAGTTTTACTTGCAGAATACGGTTGCAACATTGAATACGGAAAGGTACCCATAACATACGAGCTGACACGTTGTCCCGCATTAAACCCACCGCAGCGCCCACTGGTAATGTCATCGACTGTGACGAATGGGTTGACCCACACGCGTTTCCGGACCAGACATATCACGAAACTCTCCCACTCGAGCATGACGGCCTGGACTTGACTGTTATCCGCCACGAGCATGCGACAGAATTTGCACCAGAAGGACGTTTAGCCTTACCGACGACTCTGACTATACATTAATCAACGACGTTCTCTATAGTGTTAAACGCCCATCGTCGACGGCCGCTGCGTACCCACGCCTTGTGTTGCTGGCAGCATACCGGGACGCTGTGATTGATCGCGCACACCGCGAGGTAGGTCAGTTGTCACACGCTGCGATCACACGATTGTGTGAAGCGTATGTGTGGCCCGGGTTGAGACGACAGGTGCGCGATCGCCTTAAGAGATGTCCCATCTGCCAAACCCACTCAACACGGTCAGAGGGCGTTCCTGTGGATGAAATGCCCTATGCCATTTACCCGATGCAAATTATTGGCATGGATTTAATTGGTCCGTTTGTAACCTCCCCACAAGGTTGTAAATACGTGTTGACTGTTGTCGACCATTGTGCATTATGGGCTGAAGCGTATCCTATCCCGGATAAAACCAATCAAAGTGTCTGGACCACTTTTTCTAATCAATTTCTGCCTCGTTTTGGGACACCGGAAGTGATTATTTCGGACAAGGGGATGGAATTTTGTGCCACAGTTTGGGAACGCTATTTGACAGATTTGGGGGTAGAACATCGTCGAACCACTCCTGTACATCCACAAAGCAACTATCTGGTAGAACGATATAACCACAATTTCAAACAGATGTTGGCTAAATTTGTGAATAATGAAACATACACTTGGCAGGATCGTTTAGGTGATGTTTTGGCTAGTTACCGCAGTAGTGTAAGTTCCGTCACTGGGTTTAGTCCTTATTTTTTATTGAACAGGCGACGAAGCCGCATGCCCTTGACTCGAACACTGATGGTGCACAATGCTGATTACTTTGGTAATCGCCTTGATGATTTAGCTAGGGCTCTGCAGCTAGCCAGACAGAATACCGAGGACAGCCGTCGGTATAACAGACTACAAGCTCGGGCAAATGCTAAGCACATCACGAAGGGCAATTTTATCATCATCTCTGCCGAGGAACGTCTCACCCTGACTTCTCGGTGGGACTTTACACTGACGCCTGTGATTACGCTGTAGGGGGATCCTCGTTCAAGATGACGAGAATGGCGTTGAAAAAGTCATTCAATACATATCCCATGCTTTATTGTATTCATAAATTGCGGCCATATCTTTATGGAGCCGAGTTTGTGGTGTACACTGATCACAAACCCCTAAGTCCTTATTTACTAAGGAATTCCAAAACACACGCATCCAGCGTTGGGCAGTTTTACTTGCAGAATACGGTTGCAACATTGAATACGGAAAGGTACCCATAACATACGAGCTGACACGTTGTCCCGCATTAAACCCACCGCAGCGCCCACTGGTAATGTCATCGACTGTGACGAATGGGTTGACCCACACGCGTTTCCGGACCAGACATATCACGAAACTCTCCCACTCGAGCATGACGGCCTGGACTTGACTGTTATCCGCCACGAGCATGCGACAGAATTTGCACCAGAAGGACGTTTAGCCTTACCGACGACTCTGACTATACATTAATCAACGACGTTCTCTATAGTGTTAAACGCCCATCGTCGACGGCCGCTGCGTACCCACGCCTTGTGTTGCTGGCAGCATACCGGGACGCTGTGATTGATCGCGCACACCGCGAGGTAGGTCAGTTGTCATACGCTGCGATCACACGATTGTGTGAAGCGTATGTGTGGCCCGGGTTGAGACGACAGGTGCGCGATCGCCTTAAGAGATGTCCCATCTGCCAAACCCACTCAACACGGTCAGAGGGCGTTCCTGTGGATGAAATGCCCTATGCCATTTACCCGATGCAAATTATTGGCATGGATTTAATTGGTCCGTTTGTAACCTCCCCACAAGGTTGTAAATACGTGTTGACTGTTGTCGACCATTGTGCATTATGGGCTGAAGCGTATCCTATCCCGGATAAAACCAATCAAAGTGTCTGGACCACTTTTTCTAATCAATTTCTGCCTCGTTTTGGGACACCGGAAGTGATTATTTCGGACAAGGGGATGGAATTTTGTGCCACAGTTTGGGAACGCTATTTGACAGATTTGGGGGTAGAACATCGTCGAACCACTCCTGTACATCCACAAAGCAACTATCTGGTAGAACGATATAACCACAATTTCAAACAGATGTTGGCTAAATTTGTGAATAATGAAACATACACTTGGCAGGATCGTTTAGGTGATGTTTTGGCTAGTTACCGCATTAGTGTAAGTTCCGTCACTGGGTTTAGTCCTTATTTTTTATTGAACAGGCGACGAAGCCGCATGCCCTTGACTCGAACACTGATGGTGCACAATGCTGATTACTTTGGTAATCGCCTTGATGATTTAGCTAGGGCTCTGCAGCTAGCCAGACAGAATACCGAGGACAGCCGTCGGTATAACAGACTACAAGCTCGGGCAAATGCTAAGCACATCACGAAGGGCGATTTTATCATCATCTCTGCCGAGGAACGTCTCACCCTGACTTCTCGGTGGGACCCACTATGGTTAGTCACTAGGGTACGGGATCTACTTTATGGCTACACCAACAACAGACAGGGAAACTTAGACGATTCCACCGCGAGAAGGTACGACTAGCGGACGAGGTCAATCCGCGGCCCACGCGCCGTCGACACACGAGCACCCCGCGTTTCGCCGGAGTTCAACGTATTGTTATGACAGACGATCGTTCGATGACTAATGACACTGTGACACGGCCGCCTATTATAAACCGTCGCCGTGTTGCTCAGACAGTCAATCGTTCGAATCGTTCCCGTGACCGGACGACTCCACCGCTGCGACTGATTAGGCATGACGAACAGTGGCATACTGCGGACGGCGGACGCAGAGTGATGGCAATAGTCCCTTGGACCTTCGGTCCAAAGGACTTCAAACAAACTAAGTCTTACGAATAGCCAATAATTGTGTTCCCGCGGGTCAATTCTTTTTCAGTTGATGACCAACGCACGTTTCGGTGCTCCAACGAATTACACTAATTAATTTTTTTTTGGGGGGAGGCATTCAGACTTAGGATGAATCATATATATTCGTTTATGTGAACATTTGATTAAAGTGTGCATTTTGCTAAGCTGGGAAAGTCATTTCCGTAATTAGTTAATGTGACATACTGAACTAAGAAGACGCAAATCCTCATTTCCAGCTAGTTTTTTTGTGTCAACATTAAAAATGCAGGTTTGGAACAAATTATGCAGTTTACTGCCACTCTGTATGTAAAAAGAAACTACTTGTGATACATCAATTGGCGGTGAACACGGCAATAATTTCCGCGAAATTACGACGAGTTTAATTCGGAGATGAATTGTATTGTTTAATCCATTCTTCCCACAATAACAAAAACTGCATATGTAACCATCGTAGTGAATCGCAGGTGGGCCGGTGTCGTGAGAGAATGAACAACTTTCACACAAGTCGTTTCTGGAAAGTAGTGGCCACAACTGGAAATGTATTACTCAATCATTACGTTCCCATAGACGTCTCTGTGAAAGTGCATGTATTTGCCTATGTTGCATGTTCGTCAGACGCAAGCAATTGGAACACATTTCCTGTAGTTGTTGCTAAGGCGAAATATCGAATGATCTCAATATTGGATCTGCTTTATTGGTGAGAAGGTTGTCTTTCATTCCCATGAGCTTATTGGCATATAAGGCGATGTTTCCGACTCCTACTTCATATCGATGTTCTTTTCGAGATGGCTCAAGTAAATGTGAATCTGCGCGGCTTGCGTTTGAGAAGTTTGGTCATCGCGACGAGATCGACCAGGAGGGCAGTCACCTGGCTGCAAGCGAATCGCCTGATTGCAGCAAACCTCAACTGTCCGGCGTGCCACGTGGCATGTCATTGGGTGGTGACGGCTGCGTTGGCCGATGGCTACGCATGGCGCTGTCCCAACCAGGCATGCCGAAAACGCCTTTCCATACGGCATGGTAGCTTTTTCGCGAAAAGCCACATCTCGCTGCAAGATCTTGCACAATTTATGTACTGGTGGAGCATGGTATCCCACCATCCCGGCCGGATTCGGGATAGCTTCTGGGAAAACGCTGGTAGACTGGAGCAATTTCATGCGCGACATATGTGCTCAACACATCCAGATCAACCCGATACGCATCGGCGGTGTCGGCCACACAGAAATCGACGAAAGCAAGTTCGGGAAAAGAAAATTGAACCGCGGACGTCGCATCGACGGGGTATGGGTGCTTGGCGGCGTCGACAGAGCTGATCATGGGGTGATTTTCCTTGTCCCGGTTCAACAGAGGGATGCCGCGACGTTGATTCGACGACGAGTGGCGTGCATACGGCACCTTACAGCAAATTGGGTACACGCATAAGACCATAAACGACAGCCAGCACTATGTGGACCCCCAACGATGCGACACTCCACACGAACACCATTGAAGGGGTGTGGACGCAGGTGAAAAGGAAGTTCAAGAGGATGTCGGGAATGAGGAAGAATGGGCCGCTACTTGACACCTATCTCCAAGAGTTTATTTGGCAAAGGCGCTACGGGGATGTAGCATTTCACCAAATCGTGTACCCCGTGTAGAGGACGAACAGATCGAGAACAAAAACAACGGCTCTTTTAAGAGCCAAGAAAAAAACAACGGCTCTTTTCACAGCCAACCAAAACTTCCCCAAAAGACATTGCTACTATGCATATATGGTGATATTGATAAGAAAAGCACTAAGATATTAATATTAATTTAGAATGCGACCAAACCGTTAAACACTTTGTATTTTTCTACCATCCCATATTCACATTTGTAAATATCATTTATTCATTATGCTTAACAAGTATTGAATATCAAAAAAATGTATTAATATTTTATTAATACATATCTGGTAGCATTATATTTAATTAATTGAATAATAATTCATATTAATTTTCTTATCAAAAGAACATATTGGTGTACGTGCACACACTCGCGCACGCGCGCGCGTGGAACACAATTATTGGCTATTCGTAAGACTTATTTTGTTTTTTACATTAAGTAGAAACCTTTCATTACCTGCAAACCATACTGATGTTAATAATCATGACTTAATTAATCGAGCTACATTTTATTAGAAACAATGCTAATAGTATAACTACCACACGCACATACAGTCACGCGCCCGCATATATATTAACGATATATCATTGCAGCTTCAAAGGGAAATCAAATCCTTGGATTAATTAGGCGAAACGTAACGTATAAGGAAAAAGAGCTAATAATACCGATGTACAAAACAATAGTTAGGCCTCATTTAGAATATTGTATTCAAGCGTGGAGGCCGTATCACAGGAAGGACATAGATAGAAGTGTTTAAAATATTGAAGGGTTATGAAAATATTGATAGAAATATTTTTTTCTCAGTTAAGAAAGATAGAAGGACTAGAGGGCATGGACTTACATTAGCAAAGGAGCAGTGTAGATTAGATATAAGAAAGTTCTCATTCTCACAAAGGACTGTAAATGAATGGAACAGATTATCTGCTGATTGTGTGGGTGCTAGTAGCGTGAATATGTTTAAAAATAAAATCGACACATACCTCAGACGGGCTGGATACACATAGATAAAAGGGTCGGACTCTCGATAAGCCAAAGGGCTTCCTTGTCCACCTGCCACCTAGAGTTAATTCTCTGGGTGGCAATCTTGTTAAATCTTGTTAAATCATATTATTTGTATCGCGTGCGAACATGCGTACAGTAATGATAGCGCCACTGTACGGAATTTCTGTGAAGCTCGACACAATATCAATTTTACGGTAACCGCGGAGCAACGGATAGTCGCCGCCGTAAAAGTCGAGTTTTACTTGCGAAATTTGATCGTTGTAGGAATGTGAAATATTTTGTTTGTAACGTTGTGTGTATATGTAATATTAAAGCCCTGCGCGGGCTGGAAATCTGAGCCCGCACCAGCCCCACAACTATGTCATTTGACCCGCAGCCCGCCCCGCATATTACAACTCAGCCTGCAGCCCGCCTCGCCCCGCATATTTTGCCACATCCTGGCCCGCAGCCCACCCCGCCCCACAGTAACTCGGCCCGCAACCCGCCCCGCAGTAATTAGTCAAAAGTCAGCCCGCACCCGCCCCGCAGCCCACAACAGATGACATGGAATCATTAAAAATATATAATCTTTATTAATCGTTGTTGTTTACAATATTAACAAATTCACGGCAGTAGTATAGAGGAGCTGAATGCCCCGTGCACATCACCTTTGGTGACCTATGGTCAAAACTTTACTAATAAAAAACGTTTTAATGACCCCTAAACGTTTTCGGGAACCTACTTATAAAAAAGATCAAAGGCTTTTTTGACACTAAACGTTTTCGGGAACCTACTTATAAAAAACGTGATTGATTACCCCCTCTAAGTACATTTGAGCTGCCACCTAGCGGTGAGTGTAGAGAGCATTTTGTTCGTTCCCTAGTGACCAACGCCGTACCTAGCGCGTGCTGACGTAAGCACTATATGACGCGACTATATAACCACGATAAAACCACTGTGTGCAGACTTCCCCCAAAACCATTGTGTGCAGTTTCTCCCCGTCAACCCTATGTGAATGTCCCACTGTACCCTATGTTTACAGCAGTGCTGACATAAGCAATATATGGCGCAACTATATAACCGCGATAAAACCACTGTGTGCAGACTCCCCCCGTCAGCCCTATGTGAATGTCCCACTGTACCCTATGTTTACAGCAGTGACATAAGCAATATATGACGCAACTATATAACCGCGATAAAACCACTGTGTACAGATTTCCCCCGTCAGCCCTATGTGAATGCCCCACTGTACCCTATGTTGACAGCAGCGATAAGCGCTGCTGCTGCTGGAGTGGACTATGACCCCGACATGACAGCATAGCTGGCTAGGGCTGTGCGTTCTAGTGCTCAGATTAAAACGAAACCACTGCGTTTAATTAGATCTAGTAGTGAGTTTTAAATCGGAACCAAGACATAAATACGCTAACGTACAGCGTATAGATTGGTGACACTGTACGTAGGGTGTGTATGTACTGGATACAGACGAGTGGAAACGTAAGTAGAAGAGAGAATATTTATTTATGCGTTACGGCAGCGCCGACCATATTGAGGTCGTGTGATTTGTGTTTCGTGCAATTGGAAAGAGTGTTGTCGGTGGAGTATTGAAGCCAAGACGTGGATAATGTTCAGTGTTTGGTATGGGCGTACGCCACAACCCAGTGATGGGGTCTTGACGAAGAAACGTCGTCACGAGGGTGTCGTCGTAGTCAATATCATCCGGGTTGTGGCTGGTGGATGCAGCTGGTGCTTGCGGTGGTGAAGTTTGAGTCGGTGGTCGTCGAGGTGAAGGATGGACCGTGCATGTCGATCTATGAAAGAAACAACCACAATACGTGTACGCATGTGTGAAGCATGCATGAATGCATGCATAAAAACAGGCAGTTGTTTAAACAAAGGATGAGAACCTTGCATGCGTAAAAGCAGACTTACGTGTTGACAACTGTTTAAACAAAAGGATCATGCATGAAATAAACAACCACAACATGCATGCATACATGCGTAAAAGCAGACTGACGCGCTTACAACTGTGTAAACAAAGGGTGGCAATGCATGAACGCACATACGCATGCAAGCAGGTTTACGTGCTTACAACTGTTTAAACAAATGTACGCACGTGCACATGCATAAAAGCAGTGTGTGAGGAGACGATGTTTTATTCATTGTGACATGCATGCATGCATGGCAGGCTTACAACTGTTTAAACAAAGGGTGACAATGCATGCACGCGCACACGCATGCATGCATGCACGCACGCATGCACGCACGTATGCATGCATACATAAAAGCAGTCTTACCGATGTGTTGGTGTTCGATGAGTCGATGATGTTGTGTTGATCATTGTGGCAAATCGATGAGACGTTGAGAAGCGATCAGGAGTGTTTGACTGGAAAATGGTGAATGAGCAATGAGCGCGCGTTCGCGCGCAACGTCAAAACCAGCGGTGGCGCATGACACTACGGCTTATCGTGATCGAAATGTGAACGGAGAACAATGGATTTTCAAAAACAATAAACGAAAAGTTGAAAGTATGAAACTAAACGTTGTATATGATCAGTGTGGGGTCAGGAATCGTGCGGTGCAATGATATTAGAGAAATTCGATGTAAAGAGACATTTGTCTATGAATGTACTAAGATGACCGGAAACTTTTTTCCTAAAACAAATACCTCGGTAGACTAGGCAGTATGTGTTAAGTGCGCATGCGCGTAATTTTGAAATCTGTTGCGCATGACTTATCGCGATTGGAATCTGAACGGAGAACAATGGATTTTCAAAAACAATAAACGAAAAGTTGAAAGCATGAAAATAAACGTTGTATACGATCAGTGTGGGGTAGGGAATTATGCGGTAAAGTGGTATTAGAGAAATTCGAGGTAAAGAGAGATTTAACGATGAATGTACTGGCGTAACCGCAAACTTTTTTCCGAAAACAAATGCCTCGGATGTGTTAAGTATGCATGCGCGTAATTGAGAAAGATAACGGTATTAGTGTGAAGTGCGCATGCGCGTTATGTTGTAGACAATGGTATTTCAAAAACAATAAACGATCAGTTAAAAGCATGAAAGTAACCGTTGTACACGATGAGTTTGGGCTCTGGAATCGAGTGGTGTACCGATATTAGATAAATTCGATGTAAAAGTCACATTTGACAATGAATGTACTGACGTGACCGCTAACTTTTTTCCTAAAACAAATGCGCCGTATGTGTTAAATGCGCATGCGCGTTATTTGGTAAGATAACGGTAGACTGGGCGGTATGAGTTAAGTGCGCATGCGCTCTATTTTGGAAAGTATATAACGGTTGAGAAAATGCTATGTTGTATGACGCAGATGATCTAACGTATTCTTTCACCACCAGCAGCAGCAGCAGACGTTCTCCCGCGACAACAATGGCGGACGAATCGATGACGAAAAAGTCGAAGGCATCACGCAAGCAGAGTCTGAAGACGGCGGCAGCAGCAGCGGCCGGCCAACAGCAGCAACCGTCGCCGACAGTAGCAGCGGTGTCGACGGGGGCGGCGCCTGTTAAGAGGGGCGTGGTGCTCATTGCTCCTCCGCTGGATGCCGGCGGACGTAAGCGAAGCGCCGAAGAGGCCTCCTTGGGCACCGTCGAGGTGGCTGAGGGGCAGCCACCCCTATCGCGGAGTGCGTCACTGGAGCGCGAATGTGAGTCGACGGCATCGTCAGCGCGCGCTACATTGGTGAGTCTGAGGGAGCTGCAGTGTGCAAACACCGGTGTTTATAAGATTAAGTCGCCGGTTATGATCGACGCTGTGTCGTACAAAGAGAATTGTACGTATTTGGGATGCTCCCGGTGTCGTCGAAAATTGTATAAGAAAAACAATGGCGGACGAATGGTATGTCGAACGCACGGTGAGGTGTTTGTGCCGAAATATTTCTTCGCGATGCGTGTGATGGTGAGGGATGGGGAGGATGAGGAAGACGAGCTGTGGATTACTTTGTTTGACATACATATGTCTAATCTCGTCGAGTATCACGCCGACTACTTGATGGAGTTGAGCGAGGAGCCACTCCGCGATACCGTGCTGGCGTTAACAGGCACGGAAGTTGAGATCAGTGTGCGTAAGACGACTTGGAACGGGGAGCCCTCGTATACGCTGCGCACACTGAAGAGATACAACGATGACGACGACGCCTAATGTGTTGTGTTGTTTGTAGGAAGAGTGCCCGATACTGGTAGATTTGCTGACTCATACGAACGTGCAACAACGAATGATACGGTGGCGTGAACGTGAACTAACTGAGGAGGCCTGGTAACGACTAGTAGTGACGGCCGAGAATTATATAAAGGCGTTTTGGCTAGCTTACGAAGCGAACTTATTTTGTAGTACATTCCGTAACTAAGTTTTTTTTTTATGCTGTAGGAAGTGCGCCGCATACTTAAGAATATGTTAGAGACCAACGAAAAGATGCGTGCGAGGTACGATGATGTAGCAACGTTCGTAAGAACGTTGCTGGATCGTGAAGTGGCGGGAGCAATAAAGAAGCAGGAGGAGACCGAGAAGGAAGGACAGCGATCGGACTAATCATAATAATGTGTTGTAGGAGCTGCTGCTGCAACGTGCCAAGCGTGAATGTATGCGCGATTTCGTACACGCATTGCTGACGGTAGTTACCGAACATAAAGAGTAGGATTTGTGCTGTAGGGTGGTGGAAATGGAGTGCGTGACGCAAACGTATTGGACGCCATCATTGAGGAGGCACTCGATGTATCGTCGGATGCGACTCGAGCGCCAGCACCGATGCACGACAACGTAAACCTGTACGCGTCACTGGGTACGATGGGGCCAACGTGTGCCCCATGTTGGAGCCTATCGCCGGATATGTCGCAACGTGAAATCGTCGTGCCGAGCAGGGGCCAGTTGGTCTGCCGTTATGAGCGGCTCGCAATGGGACTCGTCGCCGAGATCCTCGGTGAGATGATACTGGAGCGGGCGCGCGATCATTGCGGGGTATGTGAGCCCAATGAGGGCTGCCCATATGTACATATGCCCGGCTATCGTGCGGGACGTCCAAACCGTGTGTACATGCAGCGTTTCGACAACGCGGGCTGTATCGTAACGCGCTATTTCAACGCCGTCATGGAAACGTTTCTGCGTATGTCCCTTATTTCGTGCTTCACGCGACTCGTGCAAGTTCTACACGAAACTACGGTGTCAACTTGTGGTGGTCAGCAGCCGCAAACGGGTCGTGCGGGAGAACTATTCCTCGTCCAGTTCGTTTCGGACTGGCTACTAGGAACGAACTGGCGCGAGTACATGAACCGTGTTCAGCTGGAGTCGGCCGTGCATACCTACGTGCAGCGCAGGAGTGGCCTGGAATAAAGAAGAAGAACGAACAATGCTTTGCTTTACTATGGAACATTAATAAAATTTGCTATGAAATAAAACTGTTTGCTTGCTATAGTAACAAAGGCGTTGAACGCTGTTTTTGAATGTTGTACGCTACTGAATAAAACGTTGAAAATGTACTTTCCGTTTCCGAGTTACACACATTACCCAAAACAGCCCAGTTACCAAAAATCACCGCTAGGGTGCCGTCCTACCCAACAAAAACGCAGTCTTCCGCTAGCCAGCCGTCACTCCGAGTTACCTAAAAACATTCCTTCCGCTAGGGTACAACAACTACCACCCACAATACATTACGAGTTACCTAAACATTCCTCGCTAGGATGCAACCACCACCACAACCACCACCACCACAGTCAGCACTGTCATAAGGGATCGAAAAAGTACCAGCAGTCAGTCAGTCGGTCAGTAGAGAATGCCACCACCACCTTCTCTTCCTACTAGATGGCAATGTCCGAAATGCGGGGGTTATTTCGCGAAACAGTCGACGTTAGAGCGACACACAAAGAGTTCGAAAAGATGCGGCAGCGATGCGCTATGCGTAAAACGTCGGTAGCGCGCGGTGCCGTGCAGTCGCGTTACAACTATCGCATGACCGCCTGTACGAGTACGCGGGTGCTCGAACCGCGTCTGAGGGCGATGTTTCGCGAGTAAAAGAATGCGTTTAAAATTAACGTAAGCTACGGTTTCTTATTACGCCACAAGGTGTCTGGTCGGTACCGATATTTTCATTCTTCCTGTAACTGTTGCGGTCGCCTCCTCGAAACACCCGCCCTAGTTACCGATAGCCGTTCGTTCGAACGATTCCTCGACGCCGTGCGCACGACCGACGTACTGCAGTACGCCATCGCGCAGCGTCCCGACTCGGGGTGGGTAGTCGAGCTCGTAGCGAACGCCACCTACTTCGTGAACGCCATCATTGCCCATCCTATCGGGTGCGTTGGCGTAACGCTCCGCGCCTACGAGCCCGACAACAAGAAGATCGTGACGTTGACGAAAGATCGTCGAGGCACGCCCTACAACGATCATCTATGCCTCTTCCGCTGCATCGGCCTCCACCTGCAAGGTGGCGGCCGACGAGGTGAAAACCACCAAATCGATACAACCCGTTTAACGAAAGTCGCTAAACGACTGCACGCGCGGTATTGTCGCGCCGCGCACACGTCGGCCTCGAACGGTGTACGCCTGAACGAACTGGATCGCGTGGAGACGGTTTTCGGCATCAACGTTACCGTCTATCGACTGACGCCGGCGCCACCAAACGTTGCCGCCGAACTAGTCCGCCGTTCGCGCGAAGCGCACCCCACGACCTTGAACGTCAACCTGTACGAGACGCACTTCTCGTACATAAGCGACCCGCGCGCGTACACGAACACGTTCAAGTGCGGAAAATGTGGCAACGCCCTCTGGCGAAGCGCGTGGGCGTTACGACGTCACGAAGCGACGTGCGAAGGTGGCGTTCGTCACGTGTTCCCCGGCGGTATCTACCGACCGTCGCCGTCCGTATTTCAGCGGCTCGACGACGAAGGCATCGACGTCGGCGACGACGACCTGCGCTACTACCCGTACCGCGCGACGTTCGATTTTGAATGCTATTTCGCCGATAACGATCTGCCGACGGATACCAACAAATGCCGGTGGATTGCGCGACACGAACTGCTCAGCGTGAGCGTCGCGTCGAACGTGCCCGGCCACGAAGCGGCGCGGTGTTACGTCACGACCGGCGATTCGTCCGAACACGCGCGTCACCTCATCGACGACCTGAAAGCCGTGAGCGCGGCGGCGTGCGCTGCTCTACGCCCCCGCTACGACGCGACCTTCGAGGCGCTCGACGCCGACTGGCGGCGACGGTGCAGCAACGACGACGACGTCGGCGCGTCACCGTACGCCGTACACGCCGACCGCCTGTGGACGCACCTTCGTCAAATGCCCGTACTGGGATTCAATTCGGGTAAGTACGATCTGAATGTCGTCAAGAAGTACTTGACCCCCCTGCTCATAACCGGCGACGCGCAGCACACGTCGTCGGCGTTTACCTTTAAACGTCAGAACAATTACATGTGCCTATCGACGACGACGTTGAAGTTCCTCGACATAACGAATTACCTCGCGCCCGGCGTTAGCTACGATCGCTTTCTGAAAGAGTACGGCTGCTCGGCGACGAAGGGGTACTTTCCGTACGAACATATCGACGCGTTGACGCGCCTGGACGAAACCGCCCTGCCGCCGCGCGAAGCTTTCTACATCCACCTGAAACGCGAGGGAATCTCCGCGGAGGCGTACGAGATTTGCGCGACGGCGTGGCGTGACGAGCGCATGACGTCGATGCGCGATTTGTTGATGTGGTATAAAAATCGAGACGTGCCGCCGTTTCTCGAGGCCGTCGATCGCCAGTTCGCCTTCTATCGGCGCCGACGTATCGACATGTTCAAGGACGCCATCAGCGTACCGGGGTTGACGTTGTTGTACCTGTTCAACGACCTGCCGTCGTCGATCCATTTCGCACTGTTCAACGAGCCCAACAAAGATCTGCACCGTCTGCTGCAGTAGCAGATCGTCGGCGGCCCGTCGATCATCTTCGCGCGCCACCACGAGGCCGGCGTGACGGCGATTCGAGGAGGCGACGCGCCGTGCCGTTCGATAGTCGGTTTCGACGCAAACGGCCTCTATCTGTGAGCGATAATGCAGGAGATGCCGACGGGCTGGTACACGCGTCAGCGCGCGGAGAACGCCTTTCGACCGGAACGCGTGCACCGCTACGGCCGTATGTCCGTGGAGTGGTTGACGTGGGAGGCGGCACGAACCGACGCGCGAATACGTCACCAGTTGAACGGGCGCGAGAAGCGCATCGGAAAGTACCGAGTCGACAGCTGGTGCGCCGCCACGGGAACGGCGTATCAATTTAACGGCTGCTATTTTCACGGCTGCCCGACGTGCCAGGCGCACGTTACGACGAACGCCGTCAACGGACAACCGATGACGACGCTGTACGCCGCGACGATCGCCGTGACCGCGTACCTGCGCCGTTTTGTCGACGACGTCGTCGAAATGTGGTAGTGCCATTGGCGCGCCGTGCGACCACCCGCGGCGCCGACGCCACCCGACGCGTCACGATGGCAACCACCGACCACCGTTACGCGCTCGACGATACTGGAGGCGGTGCGCGACGGCTCTCTGTTCGGCCTCGTGCAGTGCGATATCGCCGTGCCGGAAGCGCTGCGCGCCAAGTTCGCCGAAATGCAGCCCGTGTTCAAGAACGTCGATATCGCGCGCGACGATCTCAGCCCGTTCATGCGCGACTACGCCGAATCGCACGATCTCCTCACCCGACCTCAACGGACGCTCGTTGGTAGCTACTTCGGCGCAGAGATCGTGCTCGCGACGCCCCTCCTACGCTGCTATCTGGCGCACGGTCTCGTCGTCGAGCGCGTCTACCAGGTCATCGAGTACGCGCCGATCGCGTGCTTTCGCCGCTTCGGCGACGCGGTCTCGGCGGCACGACGCGAGGGCGACATCGATCCCGACAAATCGATCATCGCCGATACCTTTAAACTTCTCGGCAACAGTTCCTACGGGAAAACGATTATGCGCGTCGATCGGCACCGGGAAATCAAGTACGCCACGCCGGTCGGCGCCTCGATCCTCGTCAAAAACCGTCGTTTCCGGCAACTCGACGTCGTCGTCGACGACGCTCTGTACGAGGTGGCGCTGAATAAGCGCAAAGTCGTCTTCGGCCTGCCGATACATATCGACTATTTCGTCTTGCAGTACGCAAAATTGAGAATGCTCGAATTTTATTTCGATTTCGTCGACGCCTACATCCCCCGTCCGCTCTTCCAGTACTGCGCTATGGACACGGACTCGGCGTACATTACCCTCGCCGGACGTGACGTCGACGCGCTCGTGCCGGAAGAACGTCGCGAACACTACTTCCGGAATCGATCGCTCTGGTTTCCGGCCGAAGGCTGCGACGCGCACATGGACGCGTTCGTACGACTGCGCGTCGCCGGACTAGCGTGGGCGGCGGAGGACTGCTGCGCGCGCCGACGCCTGTTCGATCGTCGAACGCCGGGTCTCTTCAAAGAAGAGTGGCGCGGCGACGGAATCGTGGCGCTGTGCAGCAAGAACTACTACTGCTTCGGCGGCGGCAACGGCGTCGGCTGGAACCGCGGTTTCCAGGTGAAAGACTCGTCCGTGTTGACGTACCTTCAAGAGCGCGCGGCGTTGAGCTACTTCTACGCTAAACGCCGCGTGCTCGACGACGGCGTCACCACGGCGCCGATACTCGTCTAACTCGTATAACCAGAACTAACCTACAACTCGTCTAACTCGTCTAACCTAAGGAATGCCCCACCACCCCCCCTAGGGGTAGTTTCTGTATGTATGTATGTAGGTAGGGTAATAATAAACAAACAATTGTGCGTACAATCATCATCGTTGTTTTTATTTCTACTACTACTATACACGTAAAAGCGAAAGTAATATGGTTTTAACCAATCGAATACGAGACAGTTATTGGCCACCCGATCGGTGACGAATAGGCTCTGGAACGTCGTCAACGGCATACCGCGACATCGGAGGAAAAGGTAGGCGACGCAATATTGTCCGCACACGTTAGAGACGGCGCTATGCAGCCGCTTGTCGTTGTACGTCCACGCGTCGCCGCAGTTGCGGTGCAGGAACGCGTGGAAGTCGTCGTGCAGCGGCGGCAGACCGTACGAATCGAAGTACTCGCCTCGCCGGTCGACGTCCACGTAGACGGCCACCCAGTGCTGCCCCGGCTCGCCGCCGTCGTCGGTGTTGCACACGAAGGCCGTCGGGTAAACGGTGGCGGTGGTGGTGACGGTAAGTAGCGCATCTTTAGGCACGACGCCGACGACGATACGTTTAGCGTACGTATCGCGTTCCAGGCGACGCATCAGTTGAAACGTATCCTTAGTTACCAGTCGTACACGACGTTCCGGTTCTTGTCGATCTCCAGCACCGTCTAGAATTCCGCGTACACGACGACGTTCACCGGACGGGGTAGCGGCGTGCCGAAGTGCATTTCGGCGCCCACGGTCCCCTGACGCACGACGTTGAAATGGTCCCCGTCGCAACAGTCGGGAGTCAGGTCGAAACCGAAGATGGTGTAGCCGGCGCCGAAGTCCGTACGCGATACGTCGTTCCCCTCGTCCTCGTACGCCTTTCCGGTCGCCTCGAAGAGATTCATGTAGCTTCGCACGTACCGGTTGTGCGGGAAGTCCGGCTGCAGCGGTTTGCTCGGCACCTGACGTCCGTCGACGACGAGCGTCAGCAAGTTTATGTCGTTGTGCCGCGCGTAGAACGGATTACTAGGGTAGTCGCCGTTGTAGGCGACGTTATCGATCATCATCAGGAATATGCGTTTCGGAATCGTACCCATGTACAAGTTCTCGTGCGTGTGCAGCACGAGGCACCAGCCCGGTACAGCTTGCGCGCCCATGAGCGCGAAGGCGTCCTTCGAACGCACCATGCGTATTTTCGTCTCGACGCCGTTCGGCATCAGCCTGTTTAGCATAAACGCGTCGACGTGCACGCGTCCCATCATCTCCACCTCGTCGCTATCGGCCGTCATGACGCGTTGTGCCTCGAACCCGACGTGGTTGTTACCGAGCGTGTCCAACTGTCCGGCGGTGTCTTTGTACCACAACGACCCCGTGAGATGCGAACGTTTCGCGTCGCTACCGAAACTTAGCAGCGTCTCGAGGTAGGCCCGGTACGCGTACGTATTGGTCGACGGTGTCACGAGGGTGCCGTTCAGTGACACGTCGATTTGACTGAACATCGAATGCAGGAAATTATTGGTCGGCGCCACGTTGGCGCCGTCCGCCAGATTGGTGCCGTCCCCCTGAACCACTTTGAAGCGCACGTACACTTGAAGGCTCGCCAGGTCCGTATAGTCGTTTCCCGAACCCGGGATGAGGAACTCGATAGGGCCGCCGGCGTCGAGAGTCGTCAGCGGCTGGTATACGATCCACTGACTGCCCTCGACGCTCGTCTGCGTCACCGGCCCGGTGAACAGGTCCAGTTCGGCCTTCACGCCCTCGCACGATGCGCCATTCGCGAACGCCATCATTACTCGTCGAATATGTCGTCCGTTCGACGCCGAATCTTCCGCCTACTGACGCTCGTCGCCGCCAGTCGCGGTCACTTTATGGCGGCACCACCAACGCCACCACGGCGGCGCTGCTGCTGCGTTTTTTTCTCTTCTTCTTCGGCGGCGGCGGTGCCTGCGAATTCAATAGGCCGTCGAGAAGATCGGCGCCGGCCTCCTTCGCGCGTCGTTTTATCGACTGTTTCAGATTGCCGCCGGCGACAACGTCGCGCGCCACGCGCACACCGGTGTTGAGCGCACGTTTTCCCAACGCCAACGCGCCTCTCTTGATAAGTGGCATGGCGTTTCGAAACAGGCTCCCGAAGAGATTGCCCAGACCGTGACCTCGTTGCCCCCGACCACCGACGAAGACCGGCAGCTGACCGCCGACCTGACGAACGTAGTTGTCCACGTACGGGTTCTTCGACGGCATGTTAAAACAATTTCGATTTACAGCGTCTGACGTGAACCGTCGTCACCACCTTCCCCTGCTCGAATGGTATCGGTTGGCCGAGATCGTCTCTTATATCGATCTCGATCTCATCGAATTGATGACGCAACAGCCTCACGTATTGGACGCGGTCGAACGTTTCCGAAATAATGTCACCGTTCGTACCGCGGACGGCGATGTTTCGAAGGAGTGGCGCGTACACTTCACCGACGACGCGCGGTTCCTCGAGATCCGTGTACACGTACAGGGTCTCGATGCCCGCCGTCATATCCACCGTATCGCGACCTTCGTACTCGTACGTGTACGCGACGGGCATGGTGTCGATGACGACTGCCGGCGCGGGGCCAAACATGGGGGCACTCATGATCGTGTTGCTATGGAAACCTAGCACGTCCTTCAGACGGCTCGTATGAGGTATGATAAATTCGACACCCGACGACATACGTAGCGTAAATCGGTTAGAGACGTTGCTGTACTCTAGGAGTGCCTTGACCTTATCGGTGCACAATTTCTCTAGCGCCTCGTTGATCTTGTGCAACAACGTATAAACGTTGTTGTAGAAACCGTGAGGAATCGAGGTCTGACGGTATATCAGGGTGGTGACGCCGTATTCGTCTACCTGCGTGTAAATACCCGGATCACCAGTCGCGCAAGTCAGGTAGAAGTAGGCGTCCTTCTTTCTCACGTTGTACCACGTGTGCGGATACTGTACCGCCACCACTCCGCATTCCCACTCCCCCGACAGGTCGAAACGTTGCGGCAGCGTCTTGACGTAGTGCGTCAACGAATTTTTGGGGTGACGCTTCATAGACGCGTTGCTCGGTAGCGTCAGGTAAAAGTCAGACGAGACCGCCATCGTGTTGTCGACGACGACGACCGCCACCAACACTCATAGACGGACTCGGGAGCAGGTAACCGAGACAGCTGCTCAACAGCGCCGTCCACAGATTGGAGTCGCCTTGACCTTTCGTCAGATTATATATAATAACGGCGATGACGAAGTACAGGACGAAGACCTGACAGAGGAATACGATTTCGGCCTTAGGGCATTCGTTGCCGCAGATTTGCTATGGAACGGGTTCGGCGGTGGTTGTAGTGGTAGCGTCGATGGAGTCCGCGTGCTCGTCGACGGAGTCCGCGTGCTCGGCGCTGGCGTTCGTTCGACGATCGCCACTTGAGGTTTCGTCGTCGTCACTCATCGTCGCGCCATTGCGGCCTGTCGATACAGCAGGGACCTTTATACGGCAAGAACGAAGATCCGTTGCATATTCCCTCCTCGTGCAGTCGCCAGCACCCCGTGTGGCGCATCCAACGAGTCATTCTCATCGCCGCCACCTCACTAGTAGTCTTTTTATAGGTCCACGAGCGAATCGGCGTCGATCCAGCTGTTGAAGGAAGCCGGATATCCGCTCCATTTTACGAGAGCCTCCGAACCACCGCCGCGACGACGCCGACGGCGCTGTAGAACCGCCTCCACGCGATACAGTTTGTCCTTCGGAACGACTACGCGTTGTAGTTCCGGTTCGTAGAAGGCGCTCTCTACCGGCGACCCGGCGTCGTCCTTCAGGCGATAAACGGGCGGTTCGGACGGGTGCACCTCTACGACGGTGAAGAGTTCCTCGCTCCAGTTAGCCATGTATCCTTTTTTGAATTGACCCCTCGTCTTGCTGATACGTACGCGATCTCCCTCGCGCAGTTTCGGTTTTCGCCGTTGACCGCAGCCGACGTTGCCGTACAGTCGTTGCCATACGGCCTCCTGATTCGTCGCGTCGACACTCGCCGGCGTCCTACCGATGCTTCGGTGGTAGGCGTTGTTGTACGATCGCACGAAATCCGGTAACGCCTCTACGTAGCGCAGCGTCTCGTGTTTCGTAAAATAGCGCCACATACGCGTCTTCAAAGTTCGATTAAACCGTTCCACGACGCTCGCTTTAGTCTCCTCGTTATGCGTCACGAAATGATGAATGCCGCGACTCTTTAGGAACGTTTGCAGGGGCCGGTTCAAAAACTCGGTCCGCTTATCGGTCTGCAGCGAGTTCGGCGTCTCGTCGTCGCCTCCGCTCAGCAGGCACTCGAAGGCCGCGACGGGCCGGACTTACTCTTCAACGGAACGCACCACGCCCACTTCGAAAACACATCGATCACCGTCAATAGGTATGTTATACCGTCGTTGTGCGTTTTCAGCCTAGTCAAGTCGACCAGATCGGCTTGCCACTGCTGGTTTCGACCACCCACGATGACGCGACGACGTTTGAAATGACGTTTAACCAGTTTGTGTAGGGTATAGGCGTCCTGCGACGCTAGCCACCTCTCGACGGCCGGACGTCGGAGCTTCGACGCCCGGTGCAACGCGTCGACGCCGCCATAATTTCCCACCCGTTTCGGATCGAAGTAGACGCTATTCAGGTCGTCGTCGTCGTCGACGTCGTTTCGTTGCTGTCGAGGCTTTCGTTTTGGACGACGACGACGACTCCACCCGGACACCATGGCAACGACGACGACGACGATGATCAATGTACGATGATTATTATACACGTGTAGAGAGCGATAAGCGCGATGGTGAAGCCGACGACGATGGCCGTTATCGTGCGTCGTGACGGCATCACAACGTGTCCCACGCCGCGACGTCCAACGAAGGGGATCGTTGTCTGCGTTTAGTCTCGCGTGGCATCCGACGTCTCCACTCCGGCGTCGCTGATGAACTAGTCGTCGGCGTCATCAACGTCGCCTCTTCTAGTAGGCGCTTCTGTCGTCGCTCCATGTACGACCGATAGCGCGGGTTGCCTACGAATTCCATAGGGATATTCATATTCTTCATACGCAACCCGAACTCTCACCATCCTACGGGCGCTGTCGTCTTCGATCTCGTTCGCATGAGATCGTTCACTAGATCGACCATGTTACTCCCCGCGATCGTTTTACCGTCGTACACGAATTCGCCGCGCTCGTTCCATCGACACAACGGATCGGCTTTCATTTTTTCGATAAGCAGTCCCGTCTTCCCTTTCAGCGTTTTCGGCATACTGGCTATGATTTCGCGCTCTACGACCTCCGACGATGGTGGCGCCACCGCCGTCGCCGCCGCCCCCACTGCAGGCGTCTCGCTGCTGTTGACCACCGACACGCGTACCGGTTGCGCCGCACGAGCCGCCTCTATCGTGTTGTACCGACTCAGCAGTTGATTGTACGACGCTACCTTTTCGCGTTCGGATAAATCCGAACGTTCTAGAATGTCCTTCATGTCGCTGTCCAGGCTACTCAGCACACGTGATCGGGGCGTGCTCGGCGGCTGATCGATACGTGGCAGGAGGCTTTCCACCAATCGCGGGTCGATCAACGCCATCTTCTTCGCGTACTGCATCAATCACTCGCTGCCGATCACCTGTCTGAGCAGCGGGAGGAGAACGGTGCTCGCTATCGGCGCTAGCAGGGCTGTCAGAAAACCACCCGAACCCTTTTGCAAGATGGCACGCTTCTTTTTAAGCGCAACTTGTTTGTCGGCGAGTTTACGCAGGTGATTCCGGTATTTTGACAACACGCGTTTCTGTTTCGGCGATAACTTCACGTTCCCTTTCAGAATGTTGTACGCGCAATCGCACAGACTACAAATGAGTCCGGCGTCCGCGTGGCCGATCACGGCTTTTCGCAGATCGATGTTCCGCCTATGCCTCTCCAACAGCTGCAGGGCGAAAATGTGTCTCTTCACTTGGTTCGTCGGTGCCGCCACCTTCGGTCGTCGCTTCGCTACCACCGCGCGCCCCGTCATAGCGACTAATAAACGTACGCCCCGACGTCCCTCTCTTCTTATAGAATGCCGCCGCCACCACCACCACCGCCACCACCCTTCCGTACGTACACGTACTGAAGGCGATCGTCCGGAAATATGCACGAACGCAGGCGCATGTCCTCTTCCGTTTCCTGTTTCAGATCCACAAAGAGATAGCCGTACGCCGACGACGTCGCATCTTTGAAAGCCTCTATCATGTAGTTGACCTTTCCCGGGTACATCTGTTTCGCTAGGTGACCTACTTGTCCGGCGTCTCGGGGGCTCTTGAATAGCACTATGTATTGGGCGTTCAGGCTGATTGTACGGTTTTCTTTCCCTTTCGGAAACATGTTCTGTCGCAATTGTACGACCGACGTATTACAATGATGACTTTTTTTAGTAAATAGTACCGTCACCCGGCTATCAGGTTTCTCCATGAGGTCGTCGAGTACAAGAAGCGTCCTCGTTTTACCGTCTAAACGTTTCGGATCCGGCAGACCGTCTACGAACTCTATTTTCGAAGACATAGACGCGTAGCCGGTCTGTCACTGTCCGTAGGACCACAGGATTTTCTCCGGCGACGGATCGATCATAGCGTCGTGACGTATCAGGCGCTCGACGAACGTCGTCTTACCGCACCCCGTAGGACCGGCTACTATACATGTAAAAGGATGCTCCAACGGCGGTCCGTTCATTTTCGACGGCTGAGCGACGAACACTTTTTACGCGTCTTTATAAGTGGCGCGCAACTCCATCAACAGTTTACCGAGCATGTTCTCCCCCACATCGCCCCCGATTCCGGTACCCCAGAAACCCTCCCTACTCGGTACCCATTCCACCAATTCCGCATCCCCGGTGGCCAACAAGGCAGCCTTCAAATCGCTCGACCCGTCAAACTTACACCTCAAGAACGCCTTCATACACGCCACCCTAACGGAGCGCCATTCGGTTCCCGTTCTCTTTTTTCGAATGTCGTAACCGCGTCGTTTCGCTGCATAAGATGATCGCGCACTTTTGATATGTTCGGCACATTCCACGTCGCCATTGAATATTGCTTTCCTATACTGATAGGCGTGCTCGACGGATCGAAAGCCACGACCGAACGCCGACAATGGACACAAATACATATTTGACAAGAACGACCGCGATCCACCAAACCTTATAGGTGACGACATACCGACTACCGATCACCCGCTACCGCCACCGCTTATATACCGCCGCCGTCGCCACCGTTAGATGGCGGATCTAAAAAGTTGCGACTTGGATTCGAACCCGGAATCTTTCGATCCCTAGTCGAATGCGCTCTTAGGAACGCTATACCGTCGCCAACGTTTATGCAGTGGTTTTACCCCGGTTATATTATAGGGAACAGTGATCTCTGTACTCACCGCTAGGTGGCACCTCACATACAGCGAATCTAAAAAGTGTCGACGAACCGACTCCGACCCGGAATCTTTCGATCCCTAATCGAACACTCTCCCAGGAGAGCTAATCCGTCGTCGACGTTTATACAGTGGTTTTATCGTGGTTATATAGTCGCGCGATAAACGCATTATTGCTTACGTCAGCACGCGCTAGGTACGGCGTTGGTCACTAGGGAACGAACAAAATGCTCTCTACACTCACCGCTAGGTGGCAGCTCAAATGTACTTAGAGGGGGTAATCAATCACGTTTTTTATAAATAGGTTCCCGAAAACGTTTAGTGTCAAAAAAGCCTTTGATCTTTTTTTATAAGTAGGTTCCCGAAAACGTTTAGGGGTCATTAAAACGGTTTTTATTAGTAAAGTTTTGACCATAGATCACCAAAGGTGACGTGCACGGGGGCATTCAGCTCCTCTATACTACTCACGGCGCTGGGTGACAACCATGTCGTACTTGGAATTCCATCTTTAAGAAAAATAGAACCCTTGTCATTATAATGTAAATGCCTGAAGGTGATAATCAGACCTGGGGCAAAGTAAAGGTACGAGTACAAATTTTTACATATTTTAATATTGTTAATATTAATATTATCTAATTGATATAACTCAGCACAAGTGAATATGCAATGGCAGTTGATCATTTTTTTATGAGGAACAATGAAATTCACACCGCTGGCATTAATTTCAGTGGCATCCTATGATCTTATAATCTATTTGCCATTGTACTGCATGAACACGAGTTGTTTAAAGGTTGAGTCTGGTGCACAAAGGCAGTGTTGCAATTTGCAATCTGCTGATATTAGAATTAGTTAGCAATTTATATATTCTGATCGTAGACTACTGATTGTTGAGAGGGTTCTCGCATGTCCATATAACAGGCTCAAAATCCCCTCTGCACCAGGCTACTGGAACCGGATTATACTAGTGTAGAAGGCAGTTTGACTTGAGCCATCTTACTTCTACAGAGGAAGACTGACAGTTCTTGTTCTTAGCAGTTAGGCATTGTCAGCCAGTGCCAAGTGGCATGGTATCCAGTCTTCACACATCAAAGGCATTTCCTGTCTAATTGGTGGGGTAACTGCTCTTTTTGGACATCCTGGTGGCTTAATTACACAAACAGATTGATAGCCTGAACTGATACTTCCTCCTGGAAGAAGCCTCTAATCACACCTGACTGAAGCTGGCAAGGCAGACCAGCACATGTTATCATAACACTGTTTAAACACAAACAAAAGGCCAATTTGGTAATCCCCAATTAATTAGCTCAAAGAATGTCCCACCTTTGAGTAACTGGTGACCATTAATGAGTTACAAAAATCAGCCCGCAGTAGCCCGCATGAAGAAATTACTAGCCAGCAGACCGCCCCGCCCCGCAGTGACCTGACCCACAGACCGCCCCGCCCCACACAAATTGAAACTTAACCCGCACCGCACCGCAACAACAACAAAAATCCAGCCCGCGGGGGCCCGCGCAGGGATTATGTATGTAAGATATGTAAGGAGAAGTTTGGCGGCTGTAGGTGGTCATTTTCATGGTTAGGTCAGAAAGTAAAAGATCGCCTATTTGTGTTCATTACAAACATGGCATTGCATATACGTCGGTTTTTTACATTACTAACCTGTAAAACTGGAAAAGATGCCAACTGTGACGTACAAACACACGCCGCCATCAGTCGCACCACGCATGCGCACTTTTGCTACTAATGACGTCTTCCGTGTGTCAATCAAAGGGCCTATATATGCAGATGAGCCATACTGCCTGGAGGCCACCTACGAAAAAAATCACGCGGCCCGAGCTGGGTGAGCGCGTTGCAATTATCGCTCATCGACGCAAATACGTTGGGGCCGACTGGAAAGTTGTCTCAATAAACCGCGCACGTAGCGGCATGGCTTCTTCGAAGCTCGAACTGTCACTCTGGAAGCTGAATATTACACACACACACAAGCTTGGGAACGTAACCCACGTTAACGATTCCCGCCACGCTTCACTACTTGATTTGCCATTCTCTTGGCAGCAGGGCAACCTGTTTCGTTCAACCCTGGATCTGTCCCAGTCCTTCGCCAGCGCCCAGATGGCGAAATGCGTACGTCAGACGTTTATATAAACGGACTTATTTACACATCATATGACAGGTTTCCATCAATTCTATTGGCTAATGCAATATACAATTCAAGCTAGGCATTGTGGAACACCCTCTAAGATACAGTGAAACCACGGCCTGCTTGCCTAGAAACGCTAGCAACAGAATACAACGCCAGTAGTCTATGCGGTGGTCTAGCATGCACCGCTGGCGCGGCTCGGAGCAATCCCATGTTAAAAGATAAGGTTTTCCACCGGGGCGCTCCCATGTTAAAAGATAGGGTTTTCCACCGGGGCGCTCCCATGTTAAAAGATAGGAGGTTGTCCCCATATTAAAGGATGGGAGCTATTATTGTAAAGGTACACGACGGCATTTTGAGTTGGAGGTATCAATTTACCCCAAAATTGTCCTCTGAAACTGTCCTACAAATTTTTCACATGTTAAACATCAGTTCAATGTATCATAAAGGTATACGGCGATATTTTGACTTGGAGGTCCCAGCTTATCCCTACTTGTTTTACCCCTACATAGCCCATGTTAAAGGATAGGGGTTAAACCCCATGTTAAAGCATAGGAAGTTTCCCCGTGTTAAAGCATAGGGACTAAAGCCTATCTGACTTACAGCTCATAACCATTGACAAACAACTTGCAAACACTGATATACAACACACAAACATTGACCTACAACATACATATACCGACCTATAACACATAACCAGTACTATACATTGACCTACAATACACAAACACCGACATACATCGTAGGAAATTCGTGTCTTTTATAAAACCCATACTCAAGACGTGTATGGACTTGTTTGTTTGTTGCGAGCGTGAGCGCGCACCCTGTATGACGTCATTAAACTGATACGCGCAGTAATTCTGTACGCGAGGTGAGTTGATCAAACAGGTAGTGATTTGGTTAGCCATCGTTTTGAGCTTTCGCGCTTGAATATAATCCCATCATGTAACATCATACAGTGACGTCAATATTAGTGACGTCATGGTACGCGCATTTTGAGCTTTCGCGTAAGTAATGTAATCCCAATCCGGGTATTTTGCCCCATAGTATGTAATTCCAGCAGTGACGTCGTTAAAGCAATTCTTGACATTATTTCCATACGACAGCGCCTAAAGTCGTGTCTTTTATATAAAAAAAAACGTACTCGAGACGTTTCTGGACTTGTTTGTTTGTTTGATTGTTGCGCGCGAGCGCGCGCGCCGTGTATGACATCAAAGCTATCATAGTTATTTGGTTAGCTATCATTTGTAAGAACTATATCGAACACCGGCTATAAACAAACCAGTATAAACCAGTTTAAACTGATAACGAATGGTCTGTGTATTGGATCAAAAACAGTATATACATTGAGATAAACTTTCCCCTAGTAGAATTAAACATTATGATAGAAGTACAAATGACGGTTTCAATAATATTATTATACCTAATGGTGTTAAGTGTGAAAACCCTAATTGCCTGCAGTGTAGTCATGAGAGTGACATTGATGTATTTTATGAGGATATTATAAAGGTGTTAGTTGATTCCAGTGAGAACCTGGTGAAAGACAAACACAAAGATAGAACATTTGCTATACCTGGTTGGAACGACCAGGTAAAGGATTTGCATGGGGCTGCTGGAGATGCTTATCTTCTATGGAAGCAGTCAGGGAAGCCTAGGCAGGGGGTTATGTTTCATCTAATGAAGCAGTCTAGGGCTAAGTTCAAACATGCTCTAAGGATGTGCAAAAAAAAGGAAAAGCTTGAACATTGCTGATAAAATTACTGAAAAGATGTGTGAAAAAAATGACAGAGCTTTCTTGAGAGAAATAAAAAACTCTATGAACAGTAAAATTAAGTTACCAAATAATGTGGATAATGCCCAAGGTCATGATAATATGAGTGTGATGTGGCAAGAGCACTACAGCCACATTTTTAACATGGTGAAAGGTAGTAGTTGTAAAGAAATGCGTCGATTTATGCAGGGACAACTCTGTTTTTGATCCGACTATGATTGTCACGGCTTGTGAAATTGAGGAAATTATTAAGGACCTCTCGTATAATAAGTCTCCTGGACTAGACAGTATTAGTAGTGAACACATGAAATTTGCTAGTCGACAACTACCAGTGTTACTGTCTTTACTAATGTCTGCAATTCTAATCCATGGGTACGTACCTAAATTGATGCAAAAATCTGTCATTGTTCCTATCATCAAGGATAAGAATAAACGTATCAGTGATAAGAATAACTACCGACCGATGTGCTTATCAAATGTATTCACGAAGGTTGTTGAAAAAGTACTGTACAGTCGTATGCAGACTTGGTTGCAAACTACCTGCAATCAATTTGGTTTTAAACCGAAACATGGTACAGAAATGTGTGTATTTTTGTTAAAAGAGCTCATAAGGTACTATATAGCACATGGTTCTTGTATGTATGTAGCCTTTCTGGATGCATCCAAGGCCTTTGACAGGGTGAACCACGTCAAGCTATTCTCAAAACTACTCAAGCTTGGTGTTCCCAGTCGGATGATAAAAGTAATGTGTCAGTGATATTGCAATTAGTCATTGTGTGTAAGATGGGGTTCAGTATTCTCTAACTTCTTTTCTGTCAATAATGGTATAAGACAGGGTGGTATGCTATCCCCATTATTGTTTAATGTATATATTAATGACCTCAGTGTGTCACTTTCGAGACTACCAGTGGGTTGTTGTAGTGGTAACACCATCATTAATCACCTGTTGTAAGCGGATGATATCGTGTTGCTTGCTCCCTCAGCCAAGGGCTTACAAAAGCTTATCGATGCAAACTATTCATATGGATGCAATAATTATATTTTGTTTAACAGTCAAAAATCTCATGTACTGTTTTTTGATACTATGAAGATAGGTCCGGTAGCAGATATAATATTGGGGGAAACTCTGTTAAATGTGACCAAGTCCTATAAGTATCTTGGTCATATAATAACTTATACTTTGTGTGATGAAGCTGATATAAAACCTAAACAAGGGAGCCTTTATGGCAAGTGCAAAGTTTTGCTTAGACAATTTTATTTTTGTTCTAAGCAAGTTAAAAATAAGTTATTCTCTTGCTATTGTAGAAATGTGTATTTGTGCTCATTATGGGTTAAATATAGAAAGTTGTCAATTCAGCATTTCATTGTATCTTACTATAATGCATACAGGATCTTACATAACCTGTCTATGAGATGCAGTGCAACTATCATGTTTGCCACTGCGGTTGTTGACAGTTGTAACACTCGGATTAGAAAATGCATTTACAGTTTAATGAGCAGGTTATCTATTTCCACCAACTTAATTGTACAGTGCACTCTTAACATTGATGTATATACCACTTCTGTATTACACATAACATGGATAGGTGCATTATATAATATTTTGTAGTTGTGCTTAACTTATTATTGAGTATTCTTTTCATAATTATGCACATATTCAATTACTTTACTATGGACGTACTGTATACTATGATGTACCTTGATGTCTGAAATAAATGTTTATTATTATTATTAAAAACATCCGGGTATTTGTCTCGTGTTAAGTCATAGGGAATTATAAGCAGGAACTTATCTGCTAAAGCACTCAAACTACCTGCTATCTGTGTAATATTTTGGTCAAACCTTTGTCATGTAATAGTATTTGTCATATGAGATTTGTACGTACCAAGCTTATTGCAGTCGATAGCCCGCATGCAAACTGGTTCAGTGCTCACGCAATGTCGACTCGGCGTCCTTGACATCAATCTTATCGAATAAAGAATTATTTGCAAATCTCTTTTTAGAATCAGGCGCGTAACAAAGTGAAGCGTTATGATAGAACAGTACAGGAACATAATAACCTTCCAAATAAGATGTACCAGTATTTATATAGTTTACCGTATTAATGGTCAAGTGTATAAAAACCCATTAGAACGTTTTTTATCTTTATTCCATACTGTAATGTTTAAAGTCGTGCTTCTTCGGTAAACCTTTCAAACTTGCTTCTGTCGTAAAACGCCTAACCTGGCATCGGTAACCGAAAATGGACCCATAGATACAGACATAGACACGTACATAGAGAAAAACATAGAGACATAGAACTTTTTAGTGTTGGTAGGACTTAGAACTTCGTAGTGTTGGTAGAAATGTTTCTTAACCGCTGCACATACATAGAGCAGACATACATATATACATAGATACATACATACATACATACATAGAGACATACATAGATATATACATAGAGCAGACATAGATATATACATACATAGAGACAGACATAGAGATATACGTAGATACATACATAGAGACATACATAGATACATGCATAGAGACATACATAGATACAGACATAGATACTTACATAGAGACAGACATAGAGATATACATAGATACATACATAGAGACATACGTAGATACATGCATAGAGACATACATAGATACAGACATAGATACATACATAGATATATACATAGAGCAGACATAGAGATATACACAGATACAACATATATACATACATAGAGACATACATAGATACAGACTTAGAGACATATATAGATACATACATAGACGCATACATAGATATGTACATACAGCAGACATAGAGATATACATATATACATACATAGATACAGACATAGAGACATACATAGATACAGACATAGAGACAGACATGGAGATATACATAGATACAACATAGAGACATACATATATACATACATAGAGACACATATAGATACATGCATAGAGACAGACATAGATGCATACTAAGTATAAATACATAGAGACAGACATAGATACATACATAGAGACATACACAGATACACACATACATACATAAATAGAGAGATACATATATATAGACATAGAGATATACATAGATACACACATAGATACAGACAGAGAAACAGACATACATATATATATATATATATAGATAAATACATAGAGACAGACATATATACATACATAGAGATATACATAGATACATACATAGAGACAGACATACAGATATACATAGATACATACATAGAGACAGACATACAGATATACATAGATACATACATAGAGACATACATAGAGCAGACATAGATATATACATAGATACATACATAGAGACATACATATATACAGACATAGACACACACATAGAGACAGACATAGATACATACATAGTGATATACATAGATACATACATAAATACGTACATAGAGACATACATAGATACAGAAATAGGTACAGACATAGAGATACACATAGATACACACATAGAGACATACATATATATATATATATATAGATACATACATAGAGACATACATACATAGAGATATACATAGATGCATACATAGATGTATACATAGAGATATACATAGATACATACGTAGAGACATATATAGATTCAGACATAGAGACAGACATAGATATATACATAGAGACATGCATAGATAAATACATAGAGACAGACATACATACATACTAATTATTCATACATAGAGACATACATAGATACATACGTACATATATACATACATAGATACATACATAGATACATACATAGAGACATATATATATACTTACATAGAGACATACATAGACACAGACATAGAGATATACATAAATACATACATAGATACAGACATAGAGACAGACATAGAAATATATATATATCTATATATATAGATACACACACAGAGACATACATAGATACATGCATAGAAACATACATAGATATATACATAGAGACAGACAGAAATATACATAGATACATACATACAGACAGACATAGATACATACTAAGAAACAGACATAGACACAGACAGATACACACATAAAGACATACATTGATACAGACACATAGCAGATATAGATAAATACATAGATACAGACATAGATACATACATAGAGACATACATAGAGATATACATAGATACATACATATAGACATACGTAGATACATACATAGAGACATACGTAGATACATACATAGAGACATACATAGATACATACGTAGATACATACATATATATATACATAGAGCAGACATAGAGATATACATAGATACATACATACATAGATACAGACTTAGATACATATATAGATACATACATAGACGCATACATAGATATGTACATGCAGCAGACATAGAGATATACATAGATACATACATATATACATACATAGAGACATACATAGATACAGACATAGAGACATACATAGATACAGACATAGAGACAGACATAGATATGTACATAGATACAACATAGAGACATACATAGAGACACATATAGATACATGCATAGAGACAGACATAGATGCATACTAATTATAAATACATAGAGACAGACATAGATACATACATAGAGACATACACAGATACACACACACATACATACATACATAGACACATACATAGATATATACATAAATACGTACATAGAGACAGACATAGAAATATATATATATAGATACACACACAGAGACAGACATAGATACATACAAAGAAACATACATAGATATATACATAGAGACAGACAGAAATATACATAGATACATACATAGATACATACATACAGACAGACATAGATACATACTAAGAGACAGACATAGACACAGACAGATACACACATAGATACATACATTGATACAGACACATAGCAGACATAGATATATACATATATACAGACATAGATACATACATAGTGATATACATATATACATACATAGAGACATACGTAGATACATACATAGAGACATACATAGATACAGACATAGATATATACATAGAGCAGACCTAGAGATATACATAGATACATACATATATACATACATAGATACATACTTAGAGACATATATAGATACATACATAGACGCATACATAGATATGTACATACAGCAGACATAGAGATATACATATATACATACATATATACATACGTAGATACAGACATAGAGACATACATAGAGACAGACATAGATACAACATAGAGATATACATAGATACATACATAGAGACACATATAGATACATGCATAGAGACAGACATAGATGCATACTAAGTATAAATACATAGATACATACATAGAGACATACACAGATACACACATACATACATTCATTGATACAGACATAGATATATACATAGATACACACATATATACAGACAGAGAGACAGACATAGATATATATATATATAGATACATACATATAGACAGACATATATACATACATAGAGACATACATATATATATACATAGATATATACATAGAGATATACATACATACATACATAGATACATACATACAGATATACATACATAGAGACATACATAGAGCAGACATATAGATAGACATAGATATATATATATATATAGATACATGCATAGAGACAGACATAGATGCATACTAATTATAAATACATAGAGACAGACATAGATACATACATAGAGACATACACATATACACACATACATAGATACATACATAGATACAGACAGAGAGACAGACATAGATATATATATAGATACATACATAGAGACAGACAAATATACATACATAGAGACATACATAGATATATACATAGATACATACAGAGAGACAGACATAGATATATATATATATATAGATACATACATAGAGACAGACAAATATACATACATAGAGACATACATAGATATATACATAGATACATACATAGAGACAGACATACAGATATACATACATAGAGACATACATAGAGCAGACATAGAGATATACATAGATACATACATAGAGACATACATAGATACAGACATAGACACACACATAGAGACAGACATAGATACATACATAGAGACAGACATAGAGATATACATAGATACATACATAGAGACACACATAGATACATTCATACTGTCAGACATAGAGATATACATATATACATACATAGAGACATACATAGATACGTACATAGAGACATACATAGATACAGAAATAGATACAGACATAGAGATACACATAGATACACACATAGAGACATACATATATATATATATAGATACATACATAGAGACATACATAGATACATACATAGATACATACATAGATGTATACATAGAGCAGACATAGATATATACATATGTAGACATATATAGATTCAGACATAGAGACATACATATATATATACATAGACACATGCATAGAGACATGCATAGATAACTACATAGAGACAGACATACATACATACTAATTATTCATACATAGAGACAGACATACATACATACTAATTATTCATACATAGAGACATACATAGATACATACGTAGATACATACATAGATATATACATAGATACATACATAGAGACATACATATATACTTACATAGAGACATACATAGACACATACATAGATATATACATAAATACGTACATAGATACAGACATACAGAGAAATATATATATATATATATATATATATATATAGATACACACACAGAGACAGACATAGATACATGCATAGAAACATACATAGATATATACATAGAGACAGACAGAAATATACATAGATACATACATAGATACATACATACAGACAGACATAGATACATACTAAGAGACAGACATAGACACAGACAGATACACACATAGAGACATACATTGATACAGACACATAGCAGACATAGATACAGACATAGATACATACATAGAGACATACATAGTGATATACATATATACATACATAGAGACATACATAGAGACATACATAGATACAGACATATATACATACATAGAGACATACATAGATACAGACTTAGAGACATATATAGATACATACATAGACGCATACATAGATATGTACATACAGCAGACATAGAGATATACATAGATACATACATATATACATACATAGAGACATACGTAGATACAGACATAGAGACATACATAGATAGACATAGAGACAGACATAGAGATATACATAGATAAAACATAGAGACATACATAGATACATACATAGAGACACATATAGATACATGCAGAGAGACAGACATAGATGCATATAAGTATAAATATATAGAGACAGACATAGATACATACATAGAGACATACACAGATACACACATACATACATTCATAGATACATACATAAATACAGACATAGAGATATACATAGATACACACATAGATACAGACAGAGAGACAGACATAGATTTATATATATAGATACATACATAGAGACAGCATATATACATACATAGAGACATACATAGATATATACATAGAGATATACATAGATACATACATAGAGACAGACATACAGATATACATACATAGAGACATACCTAGAGCAGACATAGAGATATACATAGAGACATACATAGATACAGACATAGACACACACATAGAGACAGACATAGATACATACATAGAGACAGACATAGAGATATACATAGATACATAAATAGAGACACACGTAGATACATTCATACTGACAGACATAGAGATATACATAGATACATACATAGAGACATACATAGATACGTACATAGAGACATACATAGATACAGAAAAAGATACAGACATAGAGATACACATAGATACACACATAGAGACATACATATATATATATATAGATACATACATAGAGACAGACATACATACATACATAGAGACATACATAGATACATATATAGATGTATACATAGAGCAGACATAGAGATATACATAGATACATACGTAGAAACATATATAGATTCAGACATAGAGACAGACATAGATATATACATAGATACATACATAGAGACATACATAGACACATGCATAGAGACATGCATAGATAAATACATAGAGACAGACATACATACATACTAATTATTCATACATAGACACATACATAGAGACATACATAGATACGTACATAGATACATACATAGACACAGACATAGAGATATACATAAATACATACATATTTACAGACGTAGAAATATATATATATATATAGATACACACACAGAGACAGACATAGATACATACATAGATACATACATAGAAACATACATAGATATATATATATATATAGAGACAGACAGAGATATACATAGATACATACATAGATACATACATACAGACAGACATAGATACATACTAAGAGACAGACATAGACACAGACAGATACACACATAGAGACATACATTGATACAGACACATAGCAGACATAGAGATATACATAGATACATACATAGAGACAGACATAGAGATATACATAGTTACATACATAGAGACAGACATAGATACATACATAGAGACAGACATAGATACATACATAGAGACAGACATAGAAATATACATAGATACATACATAGAGACAGACATAAATAGACACATAGAGACGGACATAGTTACATGCATAGAGACAGTCACAGACATATACATAGATACATATATAGAGACAAACATAGAGATATACATAAATACATACATAGAGTCATACATAGATACACACATAGAGACAGACATAGATACAGACACAGAGCAGACATAGAGATATACATAGATACATACATAGAGACATACTTAGATACATACATAGAGACAGACATAGATACATACATAGAGACAGACATAGATATATACATAGATACATACTTAGAGACAGACATAGATACATACATAGATACATACATAGAGACAGACATAGAAATATACATAGATACATACATAGAAACAGACAGATATATACATAGATACATACATAGAGACATACATAGATACGTACATAGACACATACATAGATATGTACATAGAGACAGACATAGAGATATACATAGATACACACATAGAGACAGACATAGATACTGACATAGAGACATACATAGATACATACATAGAGACAGACTCCCTCCCTCCTCCCTCCCTCCCTCCCTCCCTCCCTCCCTCCCCCTATTGGATAATTGGAGTACTACCCCACACGATGGCGCCAGCTAGCGTGTAAAACTATATAATTAGGGTTACATAAAGAAAAAAAGTTGGGTTTAAGCTTGCAAAAATTTATACAACCCGCTAGATGACGCCATCGTGAGTGAGTGAGTGAGTGAAGGAGGGGGGGAGGAAGTGAGTGAGTGAGTGAGTTAGTGATTGAGGGAGGGTGTGGGTAAGTGAGTGAGGCAAGGAGGGAGTGAGTGAGGGAGGGAGGGAGGGAGGGAGGGAGGGAGTAAGTGAGTGAGTGAGTGATGGAGGGAGGGATTGAGCTAGTGAGTGGGTGAGGGAGGAATTGCTTCGGTGAGGGAGGGAGTGAGTGATTGAGTGAGTGAGGGAGTGCATGAGTGAGGAAGGGAGGGAGTGAGTGAGTGAGGGAGCGAGGGAGTGAGTGAGTGAGGGAGGGAGGGAGTGCGTGAGTGAGGGAGGGAAGGAGTGAGTGAGTGAGTGAGGGAGGGATGGAGGGAGGGAGGGAGGGAGGAAGGGAGTGAGTGAGTGAGTGAGTGAGTGATTTTCCTGAGTTGAGTGAGTGATTTGAGTTTGGTTCATGAAATTTGTTGGTCTTAGTTTGGTTAATCTTTCATATCGTACACGAACCTGTTTTACGTAAATCGATGACTCGATTGTCCGACAAGTTCGGTTCTTGTCAGTCGGTATCTATATATATATGTCTCTATGTAGGTATCTATATCTGTATCTATGTATGTCTCTATGTACTTATGTTTGTATCTATGTATGTATCTACATGTATGTATCTTTGTATATCTCTATGTCTGCCTCTATGTACATATCTATGCCTGTCTCTATGTATGTATGTCTCTATGTATGCATCTATATATATATCTATGTCTGTCTCTATGTATATCTCTATGTCTGTCTCTATGTATCTATGTATATCTCTATGTCTGTCTCTATGTAAGTATCTATATATATATATGTTTGTCTCTATGTATGTATCTAAGTATGTCTCTATATATGTATCTATATATATCTCTATGTCTGTATCTATGTGTGTATCTATGTATATCTCTATGTCTGTGTCTATGTATGTATCTATGTATGTCCCTATGTATGTATCTATGTATGTATATATGTGTGTATCTGTGTATGTCTCTATGCATATATTTATGTCTGTCTCTATGTATGTATACTTAGTATATATCAATGTCTGTATCTATGTATGTCTCTATGTATGTATATATGTATGCATGTATGTATCTATGTATGTCTCTATGTATGTATCTATGTATATATCTATGTCTGTTCTATGTATATATCTATGTATGTATCTATATATGTATCATTGTATGTCTCCATGTATGTATCTATGTATATATCTATGTCTGTTCTATGCATATATATATATGTATGTATCTATATATGTATCATTGTATGTCTCCATGTCTGTCTCTATGTACGTGTCTATATATATAGACACACACATATATATGTCTGTCTCTATGTATGTATATCTTTATGTCTGTATCTATGTATGTCTGTATGTATGTATCTATGTATATTTCTGTATGTCTCTATGTATGTATCTATGTATATCTCTATGTCTGTCTTTATGTCTGTATCTACGTCTGTCTCTATGTATGTATATATGTCTGTATCTATGTATGTGTCTATATATGTTTCCATGTATGTCTCTATGTATGTATATATATATATCTGTGTATCTCTGTATGTATGTATATATCTATGTCTGTCTCTATATGTATATGTCTCTATGTATGTATCTATGTCTGTATCTGTGTATGTATCTATATATGTATATCTGTCTCTATGTATGTATCTATGTGTATCTCTGTGTCTGCTCTATGTATATCTCTATGTATGTATATATGTATGTATCTATGTATGTAGCTATGTCTGTCTCTATGTATGTATCTGGTATGTGCGAATGCAGTGCAGCGGTTAAGAAACATTTCTACCAACACTAAGAAGTTCTCTATGTACGTGCCTATGTCTGTATCTCTGGATCCATTTTCGGTTACCGGTTAGGCGTTTTTACGACAGAAGCAAGTTTGAAAGGTTTACCGAAGAAGCACGATTTTAAACACTACAATATGGAATAAAGATTAAAAAAACGTTCTAATGTGTCTTTATACACTTGACCATTAATACAATAAACTATATAAATACTGGTACATCTTATCTTGAAGGTTATTACTAAATTACAAATACTGTACATGACAAAGGTTTGACCAAAATATTACACAGATAGCGGGTAGTTTGAGTGCTTTAGCAGATGAGTTCCTGTCTTATGATTCCCTATGACTTAACACGAGACAAATACCCGGATGTTTTTCCAATACACAGACCATTCGTTATCAGTTTATACTGGTTTATACTGGTTTATACCGGTTTGTTTGTAGCCGGTGTTCGATATAGTTCTTACAAATGATAGCTAACCAAATAACTATGATAGCATTGGCGCTCGCGCGCAACAATCAAAGAAACAAACAAGTCCAGAAACGTCTCGAGTACGTTTTTTTATATATAAAAGACACGACTTTAGGAGCTATGGAAAGAACAAGAACAAGAACAAGAAAGTTTTATTTATAGAATTTTTTAGAATAGTGTCAAGAATATTTTATAGAATAGTGTCAAGAATTGCTTTAACGACGTCACTGCTGGAATTACATACTATGGGGCAAAATATCCGGATTGGGATTACATTACATACGCGAAAGCTCAAAATGCGCGTACCATGACGTCACTGATCATGACGTCACTGTATGACGTTACATGATGGGATTACATTCAAGCGCGAAAGCTCAAAACGATGGCTAACCAAATCACTACCTGTTTGACCAACTCACCTCGCGTATAGAATTACTGCGTGTATCAGTTTAATGACGTCATACAGGGTGCGCGCTCACGCTCGCAACAAAAAACAAGTCCAGACACGTTTCGAGTACGGGTTTTACAAAAGACACGAATTTCTTACGATCTATGTCGATGTTTGTGCATTGTAGGTCAATGTTTAGCACTGGTTGTGTGTTGTAGGTCGGTATATGTATGTTGTAGGTCAATGTTTTTGTGTTGTATATCAGTGTTTGTAAGTTGTTTGTCAGTGGTTATGAGCTGTAGGTCAGATAGGCTTTAGCCCCTATGCTTTAACATGGGGAAACTTCCTATGCTTTAACATGGGGTTTAGCCCCTATGCTTTAACATGGGCTATGTAGGGATAAAACAAGTAGGGATAAACTGGGACATCCAAGTCAAAATATCGTCGTATACCTTTAAAACTGGGACATCCAAGTCAAAATATCGTCGTATACCTTTATGATACATTGAATTGATGTTTAACATGGGGATAATGTTCTATCTTTTAACATTGGAAAAATTTGTAGGACAATTTTGAGGTAAATTGATACCTCCAACTCAAAATGCCGTCGTATACCTTTACGATAATAGCTCCTATCCTTCAACATTGGGACAACCTCCTATCTTTTAACATGGGAGCGCCCCAGTGGAAAACCCTATCTTTTAACATGGGGAAAATATCCTATCTTTTAACATTGGAGCGCCCCGATGGAAATCCTTATCTGTTAACATGGGATTGCGCCGCGCCAACGGTGCACGCTAAACTACCGCATAGACTACTCACGCCCCACTATGCGCATAAAATAAAATCAATTTATTTTGTAACAAAAACAACATAGCAGTATACATACACAAAACAACCGGTTAAAAATAAAGTTATGTTGCATGGTGGTCACATAGCATGTAATAAGCCGTCTTTCTGTGACCCCATAAACATATATTTCGAATTATATTTACACATACGTATAAGATGATTATCACGAGTGTATGATATCTTCTGTATGACAACGGACTGGGGATGCGATGGAGAAGGAAACGAATTAGTGTAGGAAATTACTGTTAGAAAACGATGATAAGCAATTTGTGCGGATCCAAACATTAATATAAAAAGTAAACACATATTTAATTGCACTCCGCACATCTGGGATTTAGGCAGTGCACGTGACTAAGATAGTTGTCTAGATATTGATTGGATAATAAAAATTACATTTGTTGACTGGATTTGACGTTTTGTAACTTATAATCGAGATTATTCCATAGTTTTATAAAATGGTGTTCAGGTAATTTAGATGAAAAATGTGTTCTGGGCTTCTCTCTATATAAGAGGTTACGTTGTCTAGTAATTCTGGTGTTAGTGGCTAGATTATTTTTTGGTATATAATGTTTGAAGGATTTAGGCAGTGTATTATGGTGATACTCATACATAAATAGTGATGCATGCAACCTGTGAATATCAGTGATTTTAAGTATATTTTCATATTTAAAGATAGGATCGGTGTGACTTATATGCTATATCTTTTTTTGTTAATTATTCGTATAGCGCGTTTTTGTAATATTTATATCTTTCTTATGGTATTTCCATTGCCCCATGCTTGTACACCGTCAGTTAAGTGACTTTGAATCAAGGTATAATATAGAGTTTTTAAAGCACTGCGTGGCCAAAAAAATTTCATTCTATTAATTGCAAAAATTGCTCTAGATATTTTAGAGCTGATTATGTTGATATGTTTTTTCCATGTTAAATGTTTATCAATATGTATTCCTAAGAACTTCACCGATTCTTCTTTGTCATCCTTTCCAACATGATTAATAATTTCACTGTTTATTTTAATACAGTTATTTACCTGTTATTTGCTATTCGGTGGACTAAATATGCAAATGTTTGTCTTTTTTATATTTAATGAAAATTTATTGGCACAAAGCCAATCGTACAAATGTATTAATTCTTGGTTTACGCTGTCAATTAAAGTATCAATATGAGGACCTGATTGGTTTACAGTTGTGTCATCTGCAAAAGATAATAGATTAAGAGACGTAGAGTTAGTTATATCATTGATATAAATTAAAAATAAGATTGGTCCAAGTATGGATCCTTGAGGCACTCCACTTATTATGTTTTTTGGAGATGATTGACATTTGTGTATCTCAGTATATTGTTTTCGATTTGATAAATAACTTGCAAACCATTTATTGCTTATTCCCCGAATTCCGTAAAAATTTAGTTTGTACTGTAAATATCATGGTTTATTGTGTCGAATGCCTTTGAAAGGTCCAGAAACTCAGCCAATGTAAGGTCTTTTGTTATTTTATCGTTTGTCTCTGCAATATCTTTCAGCAGGTGCAGTATTGGTTGAATAGTAGAATGTTTTGCACGAAACCCATATTGATGTTTATACAAAATGTTGTATATTTCTAAGAACATTATTAATCTATTGCATACGATTTTTTCCATTATTTTAGAAATCGCGGGTAGAATACTCATAGGTCTATAATTGTTGAACAGTTTATTGTTACCTGATTTGAAGACAGGAGTAGTATATAGATGGCGCAGACTACGGGTCATGAGGCGAAGATCAAAGGAACATCAAAGGGTTTGGATCAGTCGTGAGGCGTTTTGGATCAGTCAGACTGCGTCGTTTACTTATAAAAAACACGAAAGCTTACTTATAAAAAAGTTTTATTAATAGTTTTATTAATAGGTATTTGACCTTTCCTTTTTATGATGGTCGTGGCGCCAGCCTCGTTTTCATTTAAGTACGTGGGCTGACCTCTAGTGACAAGGCGCTAAAATAAAGTACACAGTAGCGCCTCTAGCGCGATAATCGATAAAAATAATCGATAATCGATAATCTGTATGGTTATGAAAACTTGTGGGTATATAGAAGAACAGTAGCGTCTCTAGTGACTTTTGCGCTAAAATAAATACACTGTATTGTGTTTGCGAACATTTTTATTTATTTTACGTTCCTGTACAATCCCATCTAGCTAGGTTTCGGTATGAAGTTATCCGGTTAGTGCAACTAAGCCGCCGGCTACAGCCTGCGCTGTAGAGATCATAGGATAACATTCTCCGGCTTGCGTCGGCTCTTATCGTCACGCCTCACGGCAAAAGGTCAATGACCCCAGCAGGCGCAACCGCCTACAGTCGGCGCTAGGCACTGACGCTGTAGAGATCGTATGTCAGCATTCTTTGGCTAGCGGTGGCGTTGTTATTAAGCTGAAGTTGTCGGTCGAATAGTTAGATTAGAGAGACGATATTAAAGGAGATGGTGACTTACTACTATACTAAAAGTTTATAGTTCGGCCTAGGCGTGCCTGGTAAATTACCCTTAATCCGTAGGTCTGTTTATGGTCGCCCTAGGCGTTCCTGGTGAAAAATAATCCACCGCGCAGAATGACGCGCGGGTGAGGGACACGGCCCCCGGGACGAGGCGCTGTTAGAACACTGGGAGGTCCCCCGCGAACGAGTCCGGGGGGTAGGGACAATTCCAAAGCCGTCTCGGGGCCGAGGTCGCACCATTCGTGCTAACGACAGGTGACCTTTTTGCCGTGAGGCATAACGATAAGAGCCGATGCTAGCCGGAGAATGCCTTCGGTTCTCTAGCCGTCGTTTTTTTCTTCTTCAGCATAGGAGCGAGGATTCCAAGTTCGCCTTGAACCGGCATGATGACAGCGATGGTCTGCGAAGGCAAATAACACAACGTTACCACACCGACAATAAATTAATACAGAGGCATTCTTGGCCGCCCTATTTATACTAGCGTAGTGAATAGACTCCGTGTGCTCGAACACGTACACCACAAAACAGCCGAGTCTGGCAAGGTTATTGAAAATACAAAAAAGCACTCGGTCGTGTTAGTGCACAAACTGAACGTCGCTTTTATAGAGCGTTATTTTCAAATATAAGTTTACCATAATAATAATAATGTATTTATTTCAGACAATCATGATGTCCATATATACAAATACATCAATAAAAGTATGTAAATAATATAAAAATACATACATAAGAACAATATGTTTAAAAATTGTATAAATCCCGGACCCACTGGTGCCGCAGTTTCGAAGTACAATACACGTCGCTGGTTTTAATGCTATAAATAATGGGATTCAAAGACATGTCAATCCTATTCATTAAGCTAAAAATAGCCTTTCTGATTACACATTTACCCGAGCTGACATTAGCTGTAGCAAACATGTGGCTAGCGCTACATCTCATGGGCAAATTGTTCAATATCCTGAAAGAGTTGTTATATGCAACAATGAATTGATGAAAATTAACTTTTCTAAAGTTCACCCATAACGCACACATATAGATATTACCAAAATACGCTGTAATAGCTTATTTTTTACAGCAGTTGAACAAAAGTGAAACTTTTGACGTAACATGTTACTCTTGGCATACAAAAGTCTCACTTTGGCTTGCATGTCAGACTCATCAGACAAGTCATTAGAAATGACATGTCCAATATATTTACAAGAGGTGGCAAAGTTTAACTTCTTTCCTCCTAATGTCATTTCTTTAGACAGATTTGACTTTCTAGATTCAAAGTACATGACCAGGGATTTACTCGCATTGTATTGCACATCGTGCTCACATCCATATGAGTAACACATGTCTAGTAGTGTTTGTAGTCCTTTAGCAGAAGGTGCAAACAGAAGTAGATCATCGGCGTATATAAGGTGATTAACAACCATGTTACCAAGACTACAACCGATTTGTTTTTTGTGCAGTTGTATACTCAGATTATCCATATAAATGTTAAAAAGCAAAGGGGATAACTTCCCACCTTGCTTAACACCATTGCCTACCGAGAAGAAGTCCGAGTAGGTATTTCCCCATCGTATGCATACACATTGATTATTGAATTAATTGCTGAGTATTCTTAAGATATAGTTCGGTACATTTCGTTGTTCTAGTTTCGTTATAAGTTTATTTCGGTTGACACGATCAAACGCCTTTGATGCATCTAAAAATGCGACGTGCATAGCTGAACCATGTTCAGTGTAGAACCTTAATAATTCCTTAAATGCAAACACGCATAACTCCGTTCCATGTTTAGGCTTAAAGCCAAATTGATTAGGAGTGGTTTCCAAGTACATTTTCATTCTGTTAAAAAGAACAGTGTCTATTATCTTCGAAAATATATTCGATAGACATATTGGCCTATAATTCCCTTTGTCGTTTACTCGTCTATTTTTGTCTTTAATAATTGGTACAATAACAGACTGTGACATTTCTTTTGGTAAATAACCATGCACCAGAATCGAAGACACAAGGATAGACAAAAGCACAGCGAGTTGATAATCAGCGAACTTAATATGTTCTGCACTGATACCGTCCAGACCTGGTGACTTATTTTTTGAGAGTCCATTAATAATATCCATCAGTTCAACTGCACCAACAGTCATTCCTGTATTGTCAGTGGAACAGTCATAACAAACTTTATCACATCGACTATCCTCCACATAATTAAATAAATGTTCATAATGATGCTTCCACATTGACCCGATGTTTACGTCACCGTGTATATTATCAATGTTTGTCGGAAGTTTTACTTTACTGTTCGTACAGTGCTTAATTTCTTTCCAGAATTTGCGGTGGTCTTTCTGACACAACTGTTCTGCAATGTTATCAGCAATGATAGTTTCTTTCTCCCTTTTACATTTTCTGATCGCCTGTTTGAATTTCATTCTGGATAATTTCATAACATTAAAAATGTCACCTTGTCTAGGTTTACCAGTCTCTTTCCATATACAGTAAGCATCACGGGCTGCACAATGAAGCTCTTTCACTCGCTCGTTCCAACCTGGTACAACATTATACTTATAAGCACCTTTGCGATTTGACCGGAGTGTGTGACCACACCTTTTCAATGTAATCACGATAGAATTGTAAAAGTCATCGAGATCATCATGATGATTACAGTTATGACAATTGGGATCATTGCATCTAACACCCGGTGGAACATTCAGTTTGCTCAATTCAACGTTCGTGCATTCTCTATATGCATCAATATCTTGTGGGTTTAATCTGTCCCACTGTAAGCCTTGCTTACTCTCATTAGTATTGCCACTACCACTAACGCATTCTGGTAGAATATCACTGTCTATGCTGAACGATATCGGGTGGTGATCAGAATAAATAACATCATAAAGTATGGACATGTTAGATAGGCAATCCTTCGCATCCGCGGTACATATGATATGGTCTAGCCATGATGTAGTTCCCCAGGCAGAACTAACGTATGTATATGTGTCTATTGGGAGAGTATCTTGATCACATATAGCCAGAGTAAATTCTTTGCAGAAATCAAGTAAGATATTCCCAAAAACTGATTTCTTGGAAATATCCGCGTTAAAATCACCAACAATAGTGATGCACGAGCTATTAATATTATTAACATATACAGCAATTTTGGACATATAATCATTGAACTTGTCCCTGTTTTCCTCGCATTCATAAGGTAAATATACGTTTAGTAGATAATACTCTTGTTACCCCAACAAATTCTTATGCCGCATAGCCAATCATAGCACTGGTCAAGAATGGTGATGTATTGATCAAGGGAATGTTTCCATAAAAAACCTACACCACCATACGGTCTACCAGTTAAAATACCACAAGATGCATCTACAGGAGAAACACCATAACCCACATAACCTTCGTGACAGGTGTTTAGTATATGGCAATCTTGTTTAGTGAGCATAAGCTCTTGTAGGCACAGTATATCACATTCCATTAACACATCCTTTAAGAAGGGCATAAAACCTTTAAATCCATTACAATTAAAAGATGTGATGTTAATTTCCATAACTTAGTTCTTGGTGTTAAAGAATTTCCTCAAGTATACACCAGATGGCCAGTTGTCCGGGTCATAAAACTTAGATGCGTCATTGCATATAACATCAACCTTGAATGAGGCATAATTCTCATGCTTAGTTTTTAGTTTCACACATTTGGCCTCGAGCTTATGCACAGACTTCACATACAAAGACATGTCTTCGACAGTGACCGTAGGATCTAGTCGTGAGACAAAGGCTGTCAGGAATCGTCCATCCTTTACTTTGAGCTGGTTACCGCATTTCCGCGTGCCGATCACCGCCTTCGAACCGTTACTGCGCCTTTTCTTGCCAGACACCAGCTTAAAGTCATCATCAACGATAGTCTTCCTTGGTTGTTTCGCGACACCCGGCGCACGGCTCCCGATAACGTTTGCAGCTGGTAGAGGTGTTATGTGAACCATCGCAGGGCTACGCTGACGAGTAGACGTAGATCGAATGTTACTCACGGTTACGTCTGCCGACGTGTGGCTCGGTTCGGCTGTGGTGACTGCGCTGATCGGCGGCAGATTCATCCGAAGCGTCTGTCTATCATCTGTCGTGAGCTCAGGCTTACGCTGAGGCCATATCACCGGGTCAGGTTCCCTCGATTTGACGGCTGTCATGTCACGCCGCAGATCCGCCATTTCTGCCCGCATCGCACGAAACTCGGTAATAATGTGACCGAAGTCGATGTTGTTGACGTCGAGCGGCGGCAGGGTGGACAAATCCGTAACTGCAAACACTGGCAGTCCCCTAGGCGACTTGTGCAGCGCCCTCAGTATATCTTCAATGTTGTTTTTCTCTTTATGATGCCCTTGTCGGCGCCGGCCCTGACGCAAAGCAAGATTCTTGACGACTTCGCATTCGTATAAAGTCTGTTTAGCTGCTTCGATCTCGCTGGAAGTGAAGTGGTCTACGCACAACTTTACCAGCGTGTCATGCACCATGATGTCCATCTTGTTGAAGAGATAGCAAAGTATACTATTGCATACGATGTGCTGCTGCTACAAAATAGTCACTATAAGATTCTCTAATCCTTACTTCGTATTATAGACCGTTTATTTTACGCGTTTAGGATTTTATTAAGGATTTAGAAAATTATGTAACCAGTTGGTAAAGATGCTTATGTAACGGTGGTCTACGTGCTAAACGGCAGGCGTCCATAAGCCCAACTAGCGTCGCGTAAACAATCGCGCGTCATTCCCTTAAACGGCTACAATGGACGAGCACGCTTACGAAGAGCCGAGTACAGAGAGAGCGCGTCACGAGCGCGATAGGTACGTTACGTCACAATAACTTTCCTTTTAACTCGACACTACTTGGGATGTTTACAGATTTTTCCCTGTCACAATCTACACTGTATATTTGGACACCTAAAACATAGTCATTATATATACTGTATGTATTTGAACACCTAAATACACAGCCACTATATACACTGTGTGTACTTGGACACCTAAAGACAGTCACTATATACACTGTATGTATTTGGACACCTAAAACATAGTCATTATATATATATACTGTATGTATTTGAACACCTAAATACACAGCCACTATATACACTGAGTATATAAAAACATAGCCGCTATATACACTGTATGTATGTGGACATCTAAAAAATAGTCACTATATACACTGTATGTATTTGATACCTAAAAGCATAGTCACAATCTACACTGTATATTTGGACACCTAAAACATAGCCATTATATATACTGTATGTATTTGAACACCTAAAGACATAGTCACTATATACACTGTATGTATTTGGACACATAAAAACATAGTCACTATATACACTGTATGTATGTGGACATCTAAAAAAATAGTCACTATATACACTGTATGTAGTTGGACACCTAAAACATAGTCACTATATACACTGTATGTATTTGCATACCTAAAAGCATAGTCACTATCTAAACTGTATATCTGGACACCTAAAACATAGTCATTATATATACTGTATGTATTTGAACACCTAAATACACAGCCATTATATGCACTGTGTATATAAAAAACATAGCCGCTATATACACTGTACGTATGTGGACATCTAAAAAATAGTCACTATATACACTGTATTTGGACACATTAAAACATAGTCACTATATACACTGTATGTATGTGGACATCTAAAAAAGAGTCACTATATATACTGTATGCAGTTGGACACCTAAAAACATAGTCACTATATACACTGTATGTATTTGCATACCTAAAAGCATAGTCACAATCTACACTGTTTATTTGGACACCTAAAACATAGTCATTATATATACTGTATGTATTTGTACACCTAAATACACAGCCACTATATACACTGTGTGTATTTGGACACCTAAAGACTTAGTCACTATATACACTGTATGTATGTATGTAGTTGGACACCTAAGAACATAGTCACTATATACACTGTATGTATTTGGACACCTAAAACATAGTCACTATATACACTGTATATTTGGACACCTAAAACATAGTCATTATATATACTGTATGTATTTGAACACCTAAATACACAGCAACTATATACACTGTATATATTTGGACACCTAAAAACATAGTCACTATATACACTGTATGTATTTGGACACATAAAAACATAGCCGCTATATACACTGTATGTATTTGGACATCTAAAAAATAGTCACTATATACACTGTATGTATTTGAACACCTAAATACACAGCCACTATATACACTGTGTATATTTGGACACCTTGGCCCGAGGTTATAAAGCGTACTCGGTGCTCATACTCAACTCCATGCAGAGACTCGAGATCTCATGCTCACCGGAGAATCCATGCTCACGGTGGTTATAAAACTTCTTGAGTACGTGCTCAACTGAGTACGCCGTCTTGAGTACGAGAGCAAAACAAAGCGCTCTTTCGGAGTTCTCTTGTTCAAGAAGATAACAAACCTACACCTATTTATAAACACTATCAACTTCCGACTATAAAACGGTGATGGACGAAGACCTACGCCGTTGTGAATGTGTTTATTTTATGGTGAAATGCGCAGAGGAATATCGACTGAATAGAGCATGTGACCGAAAGGGTAGAGAATGTATTGGGGCATGGCAAGGGAGGGTCTATACTAGTGCACGTTGGGACAAACAATGCAGACAAGGAGGGAACAACTGGGATAGTTCAGAAGTACAGACATCTAGTGAGGAAGCTAAAGAAGACAAGAGTGGAACAGGTTATTCTCTCAGGAATTTTGCCAATAATGGGAGGAAGGGGGGCAAGATACAGAAACTGTAAGAGGATGGCGATCAACGCACTAGTTGAGCAGATGTGTGAGGAAGAGGGCGTGGGATTCATAGATTTATGGGGGTACTTTGTTGGGAGAGAAGATATGTACATGAGAGATGGCCTCCATCTAAGTGGAAAGGGGACAGCAGTATTCTCAGAAAATCTGCTGCAATCTGTTGACAGTGGGACAGGTTGCATCTATTTAAACTAAATTCGCAGGGGGGACTCGCAGAGAAGCCTGAAACTGGAGGCATAGATAAAGGCAGCAAAAATAATTCAGCAAAGAACAGTCTGGAAAACTGTTCTGAAGCTGGGTATAAATGTGTTTGTTTAAATGCAAGGAGTATAGTAAACAAAAGAAATGAACTAAACATTATGGTAGAAGATATTGACCCTCACATAATAGGTATAACCGAATCATGGGCAACCACCGATATATTAGATGCCGAATTGGGACTGACAGGATATGTAATGTTTAGGAAAGATAGAATAGGAAGAAGGGGAGGTGGAGTTATTTTATATATTAAAGAATCTATCCAGGCTTATGAAATAAAATTAGACAGAGAAGCAGATTGCGAAGAAGCTGTTTGGTGTAACATAGTTACAGGAAACTCAACGTTAACGGTTGGATTAGTTTATTGAAGTCCAAACATAAGCATAGAAGAGAATGGAAAAATACAAAACGCTATAAGGGAAGTGAGCAAACGGGACTGTGTTATTATGGGGGATTTTAACCATGGGCATATAAAATGGAAATCTCTGCAGAGTATGGGTAGTGAGGACCACAAGTTTTTAGTTTTAGTACAAGATAGTTTCCTTTCTCAACATGTGCTAGAATCAACCAGGGGAGAGAATGTGTTAGACTTAGTTTTGTCCTCACAGAATGAATTAGTTGACAATGTTAAATTATGTGAGCGTCTGGGAAGTAGTGATCACAGCCAGATACATTTTACCATCAAAGTAAAATCAGAAAGAAATAATAAAAAGCAGTTGAGGAGAAATTTCCACAAAGGAAGATATATAAGGAAATGAGGAAATATTTAGCAAAGATAGACTGGAATAATACACTGAAGAATAAGACAGCAACAGAATGCTGGAATATCTTAAAGAATGAAAATAGAGTGCATCGTAGATAAATTTGTTCCCTTCAAAAAACAAGGGAAACGGACCAGAAAGAAATACTTATTGAAAGAAGCCATTAGAAAAATTAAGTATAAAACAAATGATGTGGAAGTCATATAGACGTACTGGAAATGACGAAGACTACAACATTTATAAAGAAGCACTAAACCAAGCTACAGCTGAAATTAGAAATTCAAAGAGAAGCTATGAACATAAATTAGCTTGTAATATAAAACATGACAGCAAGAGTTTTTATGCGTATGTTCGAAGCAAACAGAAAGTTCAGGATAAGGTCGGTCCTCTAGAAGATAGTGTTGGAAATATAATATCAGAAGGATTCTTAATGGCAGAAGACCTAAATGAGTATTTAGTTCAGTGTTTACCAGAGAAGACACTAGTTCACTGCCAGTACCAGAGGCTAAGTTCAAGGGGGCAGAATCAGACTATTTAAGACAGTTAATTGTAACCCCAGAAATGGTAGCTAAGAAAATCAGGGCTATGAAGGATAATAAATCACCTGGAGTGGATGGTATTCCACCCAAACTACTAGTGGAAATTGTAGAACAAATTAGCATACCGCTTGCAACAGTTTTCAACTTGTCATTAGAAGAGGGAGTGGTTCCTTTAGAATGGAAAGAAGCAAACATTATACCGTTATTCAAAAAAGGTTCGAGAAACAAGTCAAATAATTATAGACCAGTTAGTTTAACATCGGTGATTTGTAAATTATTAGAAAGACTAATTAAAGATCACATGGTGGATTTTCTTGTTAAACATAACTTGATAAACCCATCTCAACATGGGTTTCTAAAAGCGAGGTCATGCTTAACAAATATGTTATGTTTTTTGGAAGATATCACTAAGTGGGTAGATGATGGATCACCAGTAGATATCATCTACTTAGATTTTCAAAAAGCTTTCGACAAAGTGCATCATCAGAGATTACTGCTTAAACTAAAGGCCCATGGCATAGGAAATGGTAAAATTAACTGGATAGAAAAATGGCTGATTGACAGAAGACAGCGGGTAGTTGTTGATGCGGAGGCTTCAAACTGGAAATCAGTTTTGAGTGGGGTTCCACAGGGATCAGTACTGAGACCTATATTATTCTTAATATATATAAACGATTTGTATTGTACGATGATATAGCTAGCAAGGTGTTGAAATTTGCAGATGATACAAAAGTGTTTAGAAGGATTAAAAGTGATGGAGATAGACAGCATTTACAGGATGATCTTGACAGGTTGATCAAATGGTCTGAAAAGTGGCAAATGTTGTTCAATTTTGGGAAATGTAAATGTCTTCACACAGGACATGGGAACGAATATGTAGAATATACAATGGGGGGAACTGTACTAAATACTACTGTAAAAGAAAAAGACTTAGGGCTGACAATTAGTGCTGACATGAAGGTTTCAGAGCAGAGTGGAATTGCAGCTTCAAAAGGAAATCAAATCGTTGGATTGATTAGGCGAAATTTAGCGTATAAAGAAAAAGAACTAATAATACCGCTGTACAAAACAATAGTTAGGCCTCATTTAGAATATTGTATACAAGCGTGGAGGCCATACCGCAAGAAGGACATAGATATGCTAGAAAGAGTACAGAGGAGAGCGACTAAAATGATACAAAAACTGAGGGATCTTAGTTATGAAAAACGCCTAAAAGAATGTGGTTTAACAACACTAGAGACCAGGAGATTGAGAGGAGATCAGATAGAAGTGTTTAAAATATTGAATGGTTATGAAAATATTGATAGAAATATGTTTTTTTTAGTTAAGAAAGATAGAAAGACTAGAGGACACGAAGTTACATTAGTAAAGGAACAGTGTAGATTAGACGTAAGAAAGTTTTCATTTTCACAAAGGACTGTGAATGTATGGAACAGATTATCTGATGATTGTGTGGGTGCTAGTAGTGTGAATATGTTTAAAAATAAAATCGACACATACCTCAGAAGGGCTGGATATATGTAGTTAAAAGGGTTGGACCCTCGATAAGCCAAAGGGCTTCCTTGTCCACCTGCCATCTAGAGTTAATTCTCTGGATGGCAATCTTGTTAAATCTTGTTAAATGATTCAATTCTGAGAAAAACAGACAAGACTATATGCGAGGGGAAGGACGTTGTTGTATGTCTACCGGGGGCTAGGATAGAGCATGTGACCGAAAGGGTAGAGCAGGTATTGGGGAATGGCAAGTGAGGGTCTATACTAGTACACGTTGGAACAAACAATGCAGACAAGGAGGGAACAACTGGGATAGTTCAGAAGTACAGACATTTAGTGAGAAAGCTAAAGAAGACAAGAGTGGAACAGGTTATTCTCTCAGGAATGTTGCCAGTAATGGAAGGAAGGGGGACAAGATACAGAAACTGTAAGAGTATGGCGATCAACGCACTAGTTGAGCAGATGTGTGAGGAAGAGGGCGTGGAATTCATATATTTATGGGGGTACTTTGTTGGGAGAGAAGATATGTACATGAGAGATGGCCTCCATCTAAGTGGAAAGGGGGCAGCAGTATTCTCAGAGAATCTGCTGCGATCTGTTGACAGTGGGACAGGTTGCATCTATTTAAACTAAATTCGCAGGAGGGACTCGAGAGAAGTCTGAAACTGGAGGCATAGATAAAGACAGCAAAAATAATTCAGCAAAGAACCGTCTGGAAAACTGTTCTGAAGCTGAGTATAAATGTGTTTCTTTAAATGCAAGGAGTATAGTAAACAAAAGAAATTAACTAAACATTATGGTAGAAGATATTGACCCTCACATAATAGGTATAACCGAATCATGGGCAACCACTGATATATCAGATACCGAATTGGGACTGACAGGATATGTAATGTTTAGGAAAGATAGAATAGGAAGAAGGGGAGGTGGAGTTATTTTATATATTAAAGAATCTATCCAGGCTCATGAAATAAAATTAGACAGAGAAGCAGATTGCGAAGAAGCTGTTTGGTGTAACATAGTTACAGGAAAGTCAACGTTAACGGTTGGATTAGTTTATCGAAGTCCAAACATAAGCATAGAAGAGAATAAAAAAAATAAAAAACGCTATAAAGGAAGTGAGCAAACGGGACTGTGTTATTATGGGGAATTTTAACCATGGGCATATAAAATGGAAATCTCTACAGAGTATGGGTAGTGAGGACCAGAAGTTTTTAGTTTTAGTACAAGATAATTTCCTTTCTCAACATGTGCTAGAACCAACCAGGGGAGAGAATGGGTTAGACTTAGTTTTGTCCTCACAGAATGAATTAGTTGACACTGTTAAATTATGTGAGCCTCTGGGAAGTAGTGATCACAACCAGATACATTTTACCATCAAAGTAAAATCAGAAAGAAATAATAAAAAGCAGTTCAGGAGAAATTTCCACAAAGGAAAATATAAGGAAATGAGGAAATATTTAGCAAAGATAGACTGGAATAATACACTGAAGAATAAGACAGCACTAGAATGCTGGAATATCTTAAAGAATGAAATAGAGTGCATCGTAGATAAATTTGTTCCCTTCAAAAAACAAGGGAAACGGACCAGAAAGAAATACTTATCGAAAGAAGCCATTAGAAAAATTAAGTATAAACAAATGATATGGAAGTCACATAGACGTACTGGAAATGACGAAGACTACAACATTTATAAAGAAGCACTAAACCAAGCTACAGCTGAAATTAGAAATTCAAAGAAAAGCTATGGACATAAATTAGCTGGTAATATAAAACATGACAGCAAGAGTTTTTATGCGTATGTTCGAAGCAAACAGAAAGTTCAGGATAAGGTCGGTCCTCTAGAAGATAGTCCTGGAAATATAATATCAGAAGGATTCTTAATGGCAGAAGACCTAAATGAGTATTTCAGTTCAGTGTTTACCAGAGAAGACACTAGTTCACTGCCAGTACCAGAGGCTAAGTTCAAGGGGGCAGAATCAGACTATTTAAGACAATTAATTGTAACCCCAGAAATGGTAGCTAAGAAAATTAGGGCTATGAAGGAAAATAAATCACCTGAAGTGGATGGTATTCCACCCAAACTACTATTGGAAATTGTAGAACAAATTAGCATACCGCTTGCAACAGTTTTCAACTTGTCATTAGAAGAGGGAGTGGTTCCTTTAGAATGGAAAGAAGCAAACATTATACCGTTATTTAAAAAAGTTTCGAGAAACAAGTCAAATAATTATAGACCAGTTAGTTTAACATCGGTGATTTGTAAATTATTAAAAAGATTAATTAAAGATCACATGGTGGATTTTCTTGTTAAACATAACTTGATAAACCCATCTCAACATTGGTTTCTAAAAGCGAGGTCATGCTTAACAAATATGTTATGTTTTTTGGAAGATATCACTAAGTGGGTAGATGATGGATCACCAGTAGATATCATCTACTTAGATTTTCAAAAAGCTTTCGACAAAGTGCTACATCAAAGATTACTGCTTAAACTAAAGGCCCATGGCATAGGAAATGGTATAATTAACTGGGTAGAAAAATGGCTGATTGACAGAAGACAACGGGTAGTTGTTGATGGGGAGGCTTCAAACTGGAAATCAGTTTTGAGTGGGGTTCCACAGGGATCAGTACTGGGACCTATATTATTCTTAATATATATAAACGATTTGGACGATGATATAGCTAGCAAGGTGTTGAAATTTGCAGATGATACAAAAGTGTTTAGAAGGATTAAAAGTGATGGAGATAGACAGCATTTACAAGATGATCTTGACAGGTTGATCAAATGGTCTGAAAAGTGGCAAATGTTGTTCAATTTTGGGAAATGTAAATGCCTTCACACAGGACGTGGGAAAGAATATGTAGAATATACAATGGGGGGAACTGTACTAAGTACTACTGTAAAAGAAAAAGACTTAGGGCTGACAATTAGTGCTGATATGAAGGTTTCAGAGCAGAGTGAAATTGCAGCTTCAAAAGGAAATCAAATCCTTGGATTGATTAGGCGAAATATAGCATATAAAGAAAAAGAAATAATAATACCGCTGTACAAAACAATAGTTAGGCCTCATTTAGAATATGGTATACAAGCGTGGAGGCCATACCGCAAGAAGGACATAGATATGCTAGAAAGAGTACAGAGGAGAGCGACTAAAATGATACAAAAACTGAGGGATCTTAGTTATGAAAAACGCCTAAAAGAATGTGGTTTAACAACACTAGAGACCAGGAGATTGAGAGGAGATCAGATAGAAGTGTTTAAAATATTGAATGGTTATGAATTTTTTTATAGAAATATGTTTTTTTTTCAGTTAAGAAAGATAGAAAGACTAGAGGACATGAAGTTACATTAGTAAAGGAGCAGTGTAGATTAGACGTAAGAAAGTTTTCATTTTCACAAAGGACTGTGAATGAATGGAACAGATTATCTGATGATTGTTTGAGTGCTAGTAGTGTGAATATGTTTAAAAATAAAATCGACACATAGCTCAGAAGGGCTGGATATATGTAAATAAAAGGGTTGGACTCTCGATGAGCCAAAGGGCTTCCTCGTCCACCTGCCATCTAGAGTTAATTCTCTGGATGGCAATCTTGTTAAATCTTGTTAAATCTTGTTAAATTTACTCAAAATCTCATCACTGCCATACGGTTACTTCCATCCTCTTATTTCTATACAGTATCTTGCAGGACGTGTCTAGATAGGTATCCAGTGGAAACTACCAACACTTTTATAGTCACGGTATATTACCATACTGGACAATGTTAACGTTTTGCACTCCCGTAAGCAAGGGATGTTAATTTATAGCAATCGTTATAAGTATATATTCTGGAACCTTACAACTAGAAAATATATGTTGCCACAAATCAACCACGCTTCGGATTTGTGTGGGCTATGTTTTGGTCAGAACATCACAGAGAAACGCCAAAGAGAGTGTCCATTGGTAATCTCACGGTCTGTTTTGCATGTGATGAGATTTACATAGGGTGGCGAAATAATAGCATTGGGTTCGCTGAGATAGTATCCATATATTTTCATTCACATTTAAAAATTACATATATTCACATTATCCAGTGTTACTAAATGGTGAATAAGCACAAACAAATAATATTATATATATATATATATATATATACACACCCACACACACACACACACACACACACACACACACACACACACACACACACACACACACACACACACACACACAACCACACACACACACACATATATATATATATATATATATATATATATGTGTGTGTGTGTGTGTGTGTGTATCAACATATCTTTAATTGTATAAACTATATCATCATAATCATCCCTATATATTTATGTTTATGACTTCACTGTCCTTAAGTGAAAACTTCCCAAACCAGGACGTTTCGTACATTTCTGAATGGTTGTTTATGTTCGCGTATTTATATTGCACCTCCAGGACATAGTAGTATCCACATTCAAATACCTGTGAATGCAATTATCACAGATGAGGGGTCCAGACCTGAAGTGCTATCCAGGATTGGACAGACAACGGCAGCGCTGACAAGACTAAAAACCATCGGAAGCATGACATCTCACTCAGCTCCAAAATCACACTGATGCGCTCCCTTGTGGTGTCAGTATTCATTTAAGCTTGCGAGATATATGGTCCATTACAGCAGACCTGCAAAGAAAAATCCAAGGCGATGGAGATGAGACGCTACCGCAAGAGATCCTGCGCATCTCAAACAGGGACCATTTCACCAACGAAGAAGTCCGCAGCAAAATTAAACAAGTCAGCGGACCCTTTGAAGCCTTCCGACGACAGTAAAGAAATGAACACTAAAGTGGTATGGTCATATTACTAAATCAACCGGCCTTGCAAAAACCATCCTGCAAGGCACTGCGCCATGTCATCAGTGGTGCACAAACAACTACCTGGTTATGGACCGTGAGTAAATGAGTAAGTAATATCCCAGGACTTCGCCGTTGTTATTGAATGCCGTAACACATTACAACGTGAGCTTGTCACACAGGCGGGAGCAGTGGTCCCAATAACAGTGTCACGACGACTGACTGCACGCCGCTCCCAGATCGCAACAGGTCAGGGTGACCGTAACCTCGGGGCGACGTGTTTATTGCAAAAACATTAACCTCTTTACATTATAGTATTACTGTTCATCCCACTACTACGCTTGTGTGCGTGCGTGCGTGCGTGTGTGCGTGTGTGCGTGTGTGCGTGTGTGCGTGTGTGCGTGTGTGCGTGTGTGCGTGTGTGCGTGTGTGCGTGTGTGCGTGTGTGCGTGTGTGCGTGTGTGCGTGTGTGCGTGTGTGCGTGTGTGAGTGGGTGCGTGTGTGCGCGTGTGCCTGTGTGCATGCATGCATGCGTGCGCGTGTTTGTATATAAGTGTGAGGTCTGATGCACGTGTTTGGTTGCCTACATGCGTGCGTGCGTGTGTGTATATTTGTTAGTGTGTGTGGTTGAGAACTTGTATTATGAACAGTGCATAAAAAGGTACAGGTTCATTCTTGTTGTGTGCGGTATCCTATCCTTAGGCCATATAAAAATAATTCCTGGTAACTCATCACACCAAAAATTAAATTAGAGGTGCGGTTTTTTATATGCTGGTGATAACCAAAGTGGGTCATTTTCGATAATCGACAAAATTAACTGCGTACCGAGTTCATTTCTTGGAAGCGACAAACCCTTAGACACATTAATGTGGCCTGATATTAACATTCGATTTTAATTATTGCGCCGGAACAAGTGTTTATATTAATAATTACAATTTTAAATACAAAATTTGCCGCCCACTACTATGTTTTAATTAACCCAATGAGGAATGGGGAATTATTGTAGTGTGGCCTTAGGACGTTTTAGTGCGTATGAAAAAAAGTTCACGAATACTTTGTTGGCTCATTGTTATTTCCGGAAGACGCCCCCCACACCGTACGTTCGTTGAATAACGCAGTTTTCAAACAGGACCCTACGGGTGTGTCGTATGAAGTGAGAACGTCATCAAGAAAAATTGCTTGAGTACTTTTAAGCTGAAAAGTTCTTTTGTGTGCCATCGCAGTTTCAGTACCAAGCCATGGGCGGTTTTTAAACAGCCAGTAGGCCACATATATCGTGCATCTCCGTGTACTGGGATATACCTTCGGTAGGCGGCTAGGTTGAACAGAGGTTCTTTTATATTAATAATAATAATATTAAAAAGTATGGTTTTGGCATGAATTCGGTGGTGTATGTTCCTGGGAACTAGTTAGTCGGCCAGGCGTGAACGTGTCATGATTAATTTCGTCGGCTGATGACCAGATTTTAGTAATCTTATTTTCGCGATGGTTAATTGGTTAAAGACTTTGGGGTGGTTTAAGGAATGACATATGTAGCCGTGATGAAAACAATAGATAGGTCACCCACTATGTGTAATGTTTTTAGGAATCGAAGTGCCGCGTGATCCCAACCGCACCTTGGCATGTTGGGATGTGCACCCAGGTGTCGTGATGTGGCTCCAGCCTAACAGATCACAACCAGCGAAGCAGCAACTCAACTTTTATAAAGAAGATTCACAATAGTCGCCCGGCTGGACGGAGACAATACAGCGATCCGGCTAACCGGTTAAATGGTCCTTACGCAGCCCGAGCCACTGCGGCTTTCGCGGTCACACCTGTTCTGAGCCCGTCGAACATAGCAACATACATTTACAACTATCATTGTGATCAACGAGAGTACTGAAACGACTCACTTCTTACAAGTAGACGTCCAAGTTGTTTATGGCTGTCGACCAACATAATAAACTTTCATTGTACACACAACGCTTCCTTGTTGGATAAACACACTCGGGGAAAATAACTATATCACAAAAGGGGATGGTTTCAAGGTGTGACGTGTTGTTGGGGATGGATCCTTCGTGTGGCGGCGCTTTCGATGCTTTATTCACTGCACCAGAATCCAGTCCTCAGGACTACTCAAAACGCTTTACACTTCACTTTATTCTCTGGCAGACCAGTTCAATTGAACACTATCTCGACTTCTCTGGGAATGTTACAATGATAGATTGCATAGCGTGTGACGTTGTTCTTTTTCCTCTGTCTCTAAAACATCCGTTTCGCCGTAAATTATTTAATGTCCAAATAATTTAATATCATCCAGTAAGTGTCAAATGTAGGTAACATGTGGACAGATGATGTCGGGACACTTTGTGTTTTGGTAGACTGCACGTTGAGCGGTAGTCGCGCGGTACTGCGCCAGACTATCGATCGATGAGGCGATGGTTCGATTCCATTCCACCTGCCGCCGTTCTGAAACTTAGGCAATTTCGTTCACCTCACGTTGCCTGTTTTGTTTCGGTAGAAACGCTACAAGCCGTTGGTCCCTTTTATCTGCTATATATATCAGGGGAAGTAAAATGTCACACACAGGGGAGAAATGTGTAACCTGTCGTATACTCACAGAGTGGTGGTGACTATCTCTAATACAGTGGATACTATATGAATCGAGTTGCTTCCCGGTCGGGCGTGTTAGAGACGGCGTACAGGCAGTACACTGTATGTATATATATATATATATACATATATATATATATAGATATATACGTATATATATATATATATATATGTATATATATATATATATGACTGTTATGACTTGTACTGGCACCTGGTGACTCACCCAACAAAACGTTATCTTAACAGGAGTTGTTCAACTGACCTCCGCTATGGGCATTACTAAATAAAAATAATATCAGTTGTACGTCTACTTACAAACATTAAAATTCATTCACAGATGCTCATGCGCACGCACTCACACACGCGTGTTCGTACGAACGCAAAGTACGCGAACGCACACGTTTGTGTTACTGTGTGTGTGTGTGTGTGTGTGTGCGTGTGTGTGTGTGTGTGTGTGGTGCGTGTTTGCGCGTATGTCTGTATGTGTGCGTGCGTGCGAGCTGCCGTCATGCATGGTGCTAGTTTTTCGACTTGCAATAAACGTCTCGTAGTTTCCGGTTGACATAAATTCCGAACCAACATGTGAATAGGTGAATTCCATTCCTGACTGATAGCGCAAAACCCACCGACTTGTCGTGACTGGTGTTTCAGACGTTGAGTCATATACATTTAAACAACTATGTGTATATTTATTAACACTGGAGTTTAATTTCGGGTCAACTAAATGCATGGTATTACAGGCGTTTTAGGCGTTTATCGTAATATGATCACAATATAAATCCACACAATCTTCGCAATCCAACATGAATATCATTCAACCTAGTACATTTTGTCTTTTTGTTTCCGCGTCCACCTCGTCAACAGTTTATATGCATGTAGTATCCATATATATAATTAGTTAAACACCGATTGTGATAGATCAAAAACCAGTCTAGATACATCATGGACAATGTTCATTAGTGACCAATGTGCTATTTTCATACACTTAGTTATAGAAAATTCACATGGCACGTTACTAGGACTCACAAACATGACCCAAATTTTATGGTTTCATGTTCAGATGGGCATTGTAAATGTTCCACAAAAAGCTGGAATGCATTTCGCCTTCATGTATCAAAACACTCAGACATTCCAGCTGACAATCATTCAGAGAATGAAGATGAAATGAATATATTTCCGATGGGAGGTAACGAGAATGTACAGCACAAATGACAATTCTCCCATGAAGTCATATGAATATGCAACAGCTAGTTATGTGTTATCACTGAACGAACAACATGGTTTGTCCGATAGGGCATTCAATGAAGAGCTAAACACATCAAAAGATTTGTTGACGGAGTACTTACAGGCATACAGGAGAGAATGTATACTCCAAAATCAAGGACAAGACTTAAACTTTCCTAACATGGAAATTAGCCCATTTCACTGTTTGGGGGTCGCAGTATCTTAGAGAGAAGTTTTATGCAAATGCTTGCAATGACTTACAACCAGAAGAGGTATATTTGGGTGAAAGGGCTATAAGAAACAAATCAGGTGTGAGACAAATGAGACGTCATTGCTATGTCATCCCTTTCCAAGGAAGCCTTCAGAGTCTATTTGAATAGACTCCTGGAGATACTATGTATGATTTATGTGATGGTTCATACATGCAGAAACACCCCCTGTTTCAGAGGAATAATTCAGTTCTTCAAATCGTCTTACATACAGATGAAATTGAACCAGTGAATCCAGTTGGTGCCCATGTTAAACAAATAAAGTGACCATGTTTTACTTCACACAGGGTAATATACTTTCTCAGTTTAGGTCAAAAGTGAGTAATATTTACCTTCATGGAATGGCAAATCATTTATATAAGAAATGTTTTGGCCCAGATAAATTATTGGCTAAATGTATCGAAACAGTCACTAAACTGAGTCAAGGAGGAATAGATATATGGGAATATCTGATGTCAGATAAAACATCGAAGGAGCTGTTGTTGCTGTAACTGGAGACACACCAGCAATTAATTGGTTAGGTGGATTTAAGGAAGGTGTTTCATTTGCATCTAAAGTTTGCAAACCATGTAATGCTACCACATATGACATGAAGGTGACATTTAAGCAGACTGACTTTCGGCTGCGACACGAAGAAGAGCACAAACAAAGGTGCACAAGTCTTGACACCGTAACGAAAGCAGCTAAAGCATATTGGAGTAAAATGTGGGGAACTAACAGTGAAAGTTTCATGGCTAGAATACCCGACTTACACAATGCAACTCTTTTGCATGATCCTATGCATGTCCTTCTTGAGGAACTGATTCTATACGAGTTGCAGCTCTTCTTCTTTCATGCTATCATACCAGATAAATACTTCACTTTGGATTGGCTAAATGCAGCTCTGTGCAAATTTCCCTACACTTATCTGGAAAAATCAATGCCAGAAATGATTCAGAAAATTATGTTGTTGACAGTAACAGGCCTTGACATTAAGGTTTTGTATCCACTGGCCCAGGAGGCCAGTAGATTTGAAAAGTTACTGGCCCGGATTTTGTAAATATGTTGTGGTCTTCTTCACTGAAGAAGACCACAAAGTCTAAGATTCGCTTGGAGCGACACCATGCTGACTTTTCCGAAGTTCTTAATTATTTGTGCACATCGTTTACAAAATTAAGATAGCGACTATAAAAAGTGATAAAGCAAAGTTAAACGAAGATTTTGAATCGTGGTATCACTCTGAAGACTGCTATTAATGCAAAATCTGAGACGTCACCGACCTATTTTCATCTCGCGGTTTGATACTTTAGCTGGCTGTCCTCAGCACATCACAAGCATTTCTTGGTTTTGGCTTTGCCTAAAGGTGAATGCTAAGGCCAGCATTGCCAGGATCAAGCACATTATACTATGATAAATGTGCATCTGAACGCCGATACCATGTGTATCACGTTATCGTTATGACTGGCGAGGACTGATTCTGATGTTAACAACGCGTCGGTGTGCGACAATGTGAACGCTGTCCGGTGTGCTTGCTCTTGTTCCGCCCAAGGCACAGCTGTATTACAAGATCCACCACTGCAGCCATGGTCTTTAACAATGCTATTAAATGTTTGACAGTATAACACATTTCCTTGATACTTTTCTATGATGGAATATTACATGCACTAGCGTTTTATCATGCAGACAGTTGAGATTGCCTGCCACCCATAGCCAACGTGTAATAAAACAGCTTACTGGGTGAATAATTGATGACCCCCGCCATTCGTTAAATCACGCGGGCTGATACAAATTAGTTTGGCAGTGCATATACGCCATCGTATACGCATGACTGAGTTTGCCGTTATTTAATTAATTATAACAAAAATGCAACAAAACAAGCATTGATTTAAATAAAAAATAAAAGTTAGTCCTGGGTTGTCCTAATATTCTTGGTAGGGTCAGGTTAATATCGAGGCCTGAGTAAGCTTAAACAAACTGTCCAAGAGCGAGCAACACTCCTCTGATCCATGTCCGTCCACAAGAAAGCAACTGTCCAACAACCGAAGCCTGACCAGGAGCGACCAACAGTCCAATGATCCATGTCTGCCCACCCGCAAGGAACAATTCAATGAACTGAGGTCATCCACAAGCAACATGCAGAATGGTTTCAGACATGTCACAACCAACTCAAGCCCTTCTATAAACGATAAACATGCCATGCCTGTCCGCGAGTGAACAACAACAGTCCAATGACCCATCTACAAGCGAGCAACAGTCCAAGAACCAAAGCCTGTCCACGAGCGAGCAACAGTCCAATGAAACATGCCCATCCACAAGGAGCAGGCAGAATGTCGCAACCAACGCAGATGGAGGTTATTTCTTCTGAGCCGTTGTTATTTGTGACGATCTCGATATGCAGCTTGCAGAAAGAGACAACGATGACTATTTAAAGGACCTGCGAATAAGAATACGAGAAATGACTTCTGCTGTCGCCCTGGGATCCAACATGATTACACATATGCTATGACAACTGTGGTCTTTATGAAAACATTGATGAGAGGACGGTAAACGCAGATCTATTTCAGAGACTGTATAACGCGTCTATTGAGGACAGATTCGCATCAATTGCGAATCCGTGTGAGATGGTTTGGGAGAGAGAGATCGTTGCGACTTGCGTCTACAACGATCAGTGCCTATCTGCGTTGGAGTGTATTTGAATTTGGGACGGAATTTCAGGAGTATGATGCAATTACGGTCAAATACCAAAATCTGAGTGACGATGATGGTTATTATGATTGAAGCATTAGTCTCAAGCACAGCTGCCCCAGCTGAGTGATCAACCACAGCTGGGTAGAAAGGTTATCACTCCTGCAATACTGTCTCTCATTCCAAAATCACCGATTTCTAGGGCCAAGAGAAGACACTATTTACAAGTATGAAGTGTGTGTTGAACCTCGAATCAAGCATTGACTGATGCCCTATAATGAACCAGAAGCATCTATATTGGACCACCTGATCCAATACCAGGAACACTGTAGTCCAATATATGTCACATATTACTAAAAAATAAATGGACAAATTAAGAAAAAGAAACTCTTTTTTTTCAATTTTTTGGAAGAATAACAAATACATTGACTCTATTTCTTGCTTGCACAGAGAGCTTGTATTAACTGGTGGCCCGACCTCTAATAGTCCTCGGTATCGTGTACAGGAATGAGGAAACAGGGCTCGGAAGTTAAGGGATTCAATATCGGTACACGTCCCCCAATAATAATACCTTTTTATAAACCAGGGCGACCAACTTTCGAAATACACAGATACAGTGGGTATATTGACATTGCCAACGTTTCGAAACGGCAGGAAGTGGATTCGAGCGTTGGTGCTCTCGGGAACATGAACATAAGCATGATTGACACGTAGCTCTGGTCAGGGTTGGTAAAGGAAACCTTCGATGTCCATCTCCCTTTTTGGTGAATTGCAGATCAGATTCAAAGAGAGCTGTAAACCGTCGCAGATAGTCTTACAAAACAATTGCTACGATCGAGTAAATGCCAGACGGCAACAAAACGTCATCAACAAAACATCGTCAACACAGTGATTCATACGTATTTAAAAAAAGAGGTGATTTGACAAGTGAAAGGCGGTGTCGGAGTGAAACAGCCGTATTGATAACAAATATGCAGGAAACGCTACGTTTTAGAGGCGTCGTTCACAACTTCCAAAGAGACTTAGCCGTCTGGTTGTTTGCTAGTAAATTTTCACGATCAACTGTTCTGATTGCCGTACCTCCGATGGTGCCGATTTATGTTTTGCGTTCTTTCATAACATTAACGTGGTGCAATATTGTACATCGACGTAGTGTTCAGAAGATCCCTTATATAGCGTTATATGTGTCAGTCTTATCTCTCTTCTAATGTTCGTTCCATGCTTTGGACTATAAAGAGGAAGTCGACGCCTGGTATCAGCGACAAAAGAAAGTGTTGTGCTGGAAAAGTTTCACATCTTCAACTCGAGTTACGGTCGCCCATTGGACCCGACAGACAACCCCTTCAATCGTCGGAATAAGATGTGTACACGAGGAAAACGAAGGAGCTGCTGAAGAAATATCGGAAGCACACGGCAGGACTTCCGAAAGTAAACACCTCCTAAGAGATCTAGTCGTGCTAAAGAAACCTACGTGAACCGACGGCAGGCCATAGAAGCCATTAAGGGGGATGGAAGCGTGAAGACTGTATTGGATAAGCGCCTGTATAATTGTTATCCCTTTCTAGTGTCTTGATTATATGTGTGACTTTAGACATTTGTACAGTATCATTTCAGTCCAATATGTGTGTGCGTGCGTGTGTTGGTGCGTGTATGTGTGCGTGCATACATGAAACATACTACTATTAACAACGTTATTAATTACACCTCTATTGTGCTTAAATCCTCGTACACCTTATTCTGGAATCTCGGATGTCTTCAAAATAAAAAAGTATTTTACAACAGTGAATTACTACAAACGACTTTTAATTTTTTTTTATACTGGTGGATAGCTCATTGTACACAGCAACTTATGATTTGCGATATATTGCAGATCTGTGAGGAAATGAAATTCGTAAAAGGGATGCTGCACACGCCAAAGTTATGTCTAGACACGATCAACTGATGATAGCCATGTCAGAGATCAGAGATAAAAGAAGAAAACGGTATTTAAGGATACCCATTATGACAATAATGATATAGCCATGTCAGAGATCAGAGATAAAAGAAGAAAACGGTATTTAAGGATACCCATTATGACAATAATGATAACCCCCTGAAATGAAAATGGCCATTTTCATTTCAGGGGGTTATCAATTTCCATTATTTTATCAACAATGGATTTTTGTATCTGTATTTTCATTCAAACGTCATTTATTTGCTATACCATATTCCACGTTAACATATTATGGACAGCAGGACTTCTACTTAATAATTACATTTGATCTGGTGTTAGCTTTGTTGGCTTTGGTTTTGTTCAGAGTTACAGCATATTTATTTACGGACTGTAACAGGTTTACTTATGGGAATCGGTGATATGTTTGCACAGTGTTGTGATGAATGACATATTGCAGAAACGTCCATACAGACATATGTTTATATTAATTGAACTAATGTGTGATGATAAGGCATGCAATTCCTTATTATTAATAACTCAACCCCCCAAAATAACGATCCATTTTGACAAGTATCATATTTTTTATATTAATACACGTGTGCATATTCAATTGAATGATGCTGGCTTGGCAAATAGTGTGGGTAGAAAATGAAACTGTGAGTATTAAAAAGAAACTATATGATCAACATATTTGATGGCACTTTCATGACCTTCTTGGGCACTTCTTCACTGTCCAACTGAACTGTGCAAAGTAATTACATAATGTAACAGAAGATGTCTGAAGAGTGTCGAGAGCTGGAGTGATATAACAATGTTTTATAATTGTGGAATCTGTTCCGGTCTAGTTATTTTGTGACGTTTTAGAAAATGTTCATACTTAATGGTTTGTCTTCCAGAATCTATCACAGAAACAACTCGATGCCTGCAGAATTGCCGAATGGACAGACTCTCCCAGGCTCGTAATGCGCACTACTGGAGACACAGCTGATGGGAACATCAAGATCATTTACACCTGTATGTCTTTCAGGCAGGCCTTGTATGTGTTACTTTCAGTGAACTACACTGCGTGGATCAGATACCCAAGGGCCTAATCACTGGTGCTTGGGTTGCTCCAGCAGTGTGTGCTCAATGAGCCATTCGTTGAGCCAAAGTCCCGAAACTTCATTCAAGCTCGAACGACTGATGTAAGTTGTGCATTCTGTTCAAATATCAGTCACTCCATTTGTGTGTGCGTGTATGTTCACTGCGCAAGCTAGACGACACCAGACGCGCATAACAATGACAACGCGACATTGCAATAAGTTTTACTACTGTTTACTTAGTATGTTTTATTGTGGCACTTCTGACTGTTTAAGTTACGTGGATGTTAACAAATACAATACACGCTACATGTACACTACATTTGATAGTTATACTCTGTCAAAAATAGTTCAAATATGTGGTGCACCTTCACTGTCCAGTATTACAGCATCCAACCAGATCTTGCAGTACTAGGCTGTACCGTTTGTATGTTTCTTCATTCTGACAAAATATGGATTTCATATTTTTATTTGAACACACATATTCCTTCTGTAAATTTCTGAAATCAGTTTCATTCTGTTTTAGCAACTTGATTTTGAACGATTCGTATTTACGTTTATAATCGTACATGTTGACTGATACTGAAGTGTCCGTATTGATAATGTTAAAGATATAAGTCAAACTAAATGTATTCTATTTCAGAAGTTTGTTACTGCAATATTTGTTTTGATGAAGCTATTCATTCATTGTATTCTTATACAATAATAAATGTTGATATTAACACACGTGTTTGTCTCCATGCAATTTTAGTGAATTGTGCATGCACAGATTCCAAGCTAAATATCTTGGAATTTGCTATACGCCTATGTCCACTAAACGCCATGAACTAAGCACCATGTAGGTGATTTTTAAACACCTAGACGTTTTCAGTTTTAAACGCCTGTCGTAAATAAATAAACACCTGAATCAGCTATACACCTTCTAGACACAACGTTTAAACACCTAAACACGTCAAAGTGTTTAAAAGTCAACACCCAGGTGTCCATAAACCTAAATAGCTGTTGTTGAAAATTAAACGCCTAAACACGTTTAACGCCTATACGTGTTTAAAAGTTGTGTCTACATGGTGTATGGTTTGGTGTTTAAAATGTAATCATATGTTCTACAGTGCAGATAACTTCAGAATAAATTACCGTTTATTTATGTGCTGTTTTAATGGTCTGGATCAAGTCGCCGTACATACGATGGTTTGTAATCACACTGAAGAATTCGAGGCTCGTTACGTGCAGCACAAGGCGACTTAAATGACCACGTGCACATGACGCCTGGTTTTATTGGAAACAGAATTGTCAGGTTACACGGAGGGTACATGATGCGTGGCGTTAGAATTTCAGACAACAGTGCTGACATAATATTATGCAATATTGAAAATACCAATTCGATTGTACGTGTCTCGTTTGATTCTGAGAAAGCGAACAATGCACACTCCATATTAATTATGCATTTACAATATTATAATCTTGTTGGAACGGTTGACAAGTATCCAACTCGTTCACCACACATGGGCCTTCCATTTAACTGTAACTACGGAAGAATTTGTTCGAGCACATTATGTTTTGTTTTAGTGAAACGTTAACACTCGTGGCTATATATCACCACCACGTTGTAACAGCGTATCAATTCACTGTATAACTAATATGTAGACAGTACTGACCCGATGCCACGGTTGTGTATATAATATAACGTTCTTGTTCTTTCGTTGATTTATATAACTTGTTTAATGCTAAATAGATGTTGTTCGTTAATGATCGCTGCGTTTTGCAGCCATATGTGAAGTTGTCGTTGATCATGGTCGCGACATTGTTTAATGAAAGCATTGCGACATTTTCGCATAGTTGACATTTGTGCACTTCCACCACCACGCATTCCCGTCGGTGAGTTTCCGGTGACCGGAAGTAGTTCACCCCTGACGACAGCTTCTCCAACTATTCATTTAAATAGTTCTACGTCACGCAGAGCATCAATTTCGAGATATATTTTTGACTTTTCTAATAATTGACTTCTAAGAAAATATAGTAGTACATGTTTCTTTTTTGATTTACGTGTCCATCTTATCACGATCGGTGATGGTTGTCAATGTGCTGTCCCGTCTTTACTTATTGTTCGATGGTTGCTACGCCGGCATTTTTTTAACAGTAACCTTCAGTAGTGGCAACTCTTTTTGCATGAATTACCTGAAACGTGGAATACAATATCTAGTGTAAAGGTGTTCAAATTCTGGTAAATAAAGCATTGGCACAACATAAAACCTTTCCATGCGTTGCACAACATTATAATTATAAACTAGGTGATAATATGCTAATTATGAGCTTTCATGTGCATGAGTATTTGCTTTTAAAGCGTTATCGCTAAATGTTTACACGCGTGCGGTCAGGTTAGCTTGATTGCACGGTGTAAATTTTACTGTTGAGATTTACGACTGCTAATGGCGTCTCGCGGCAAAAACGCCACAACTCCCGTATACTCAGCTTTGTTCAGTCAGGATTGAACACGTCACCACAACATCATGATGATAATAATAATAATAATAAGATAACTTCTATTGCGCCTAAATCCTTGGAAACCAAGCTCAGAGGCGCATTAAAACAAAAGGATTGGTCAATCTCAAAATCCATAAGTAGTTTTCCAGTTGTCAACAGATGGGTCAAGGCGCTAGGGAGCTACGGTGGATAAGCAAGGTTGTAAAGATACGTTTTTAAATGACGACGGAATTTTGTAATATTTCCAACTGATCTAACACTATGAGGGAGCATATTCCAAAGAGTTGGTGCAGCAACAGAAAAAGCCCTAGTTCCAATGTTAGTGTTGACTCTAGGAACAAAAAGTAGGTCAGAACTAGATGATCGAAGCTGGATAGGTTTTCTTACAGGAGTAAGCAATGAATGCAAATAAGATGGTTGCTTATCGGACAGTGCCTGGTATGTAATGGTACAGATCTTAAATATTATACGATATATAGACTGCAAAAGTGGTACAGAGCGAGAAAAACGAGATTTTGTAACTACTCTTCCTAGACAATTTTGGACACGCTGAAGTTTTGTGATATCCTTGCTAGCGATATTATAAAGGAGGGAATTGCAATAGTCAAGTCTGCTGCTAACAAGCGCTGTTGCAATAGTCTTAGCAACAAAAAATGACATATACCGGCGAATACGGCGAAGATCACTAATATGAATAAAACAGCAGCGACATGTTTGAGATATGTGTTGTCGGAAATTGAAGTTACTATCAGAGATCACTCCTAGTTTCCACACCGAGGTTGCTGGCGTGATATACTGATTCAAACTACGCGTAGTGAAAACACCATCCAATTTACAACGCTGCATTGGAGTACCAATAATGATCAATTCAGTTTTAGTTGCATTTAATTTCAACTTGCTGTCAGTCATCCAGTGGAAGATATCTTGAAGGCAATCACTAAGTTGGTTAAGGGAGCGATTTGTATCCGGGGTAGCCAATGAAATACAGATCTGAGTATCATCAGCATAAAGATGATGATCCAAGTTATGTCTGTGTATAACAGAGCTTAGTGGCGTGGTGTAAAGAGTAAAAAGCAAAGGCCCAAGAACAGAACCCTGGGGAACATCAAATAAAGCCGGCAGTGCAGTTGAAAAGCAGTTCCCAATCTTTATAGTTTGATATATATCAGTTAAATATGAAGAAAACCAGCTTAGAGCAGTGCCAGATATGCCGTACCACTTTAATAGGCGTTCAATGAGAATGCTGTGATCAATCGTGACAAACGCGGCAGAGAGATCTAGTAAGGTAAGTGCAGTCATTTTACCATTATTAATGTTCAAATTAATGTCATTATGAACCTTTAAGAGGGCAGTCTCTGTTGAATGAAACTGCCTATATGCTGATTGTGACACATTAGTTAAGACATTTGTGCTAATGTGAGACCTTAGACGACTTGCTACAATCTTTTCTAGTATTTTGAAAATGAAGCTGAGATTAGAAATAGGTATATAACTGTTTAGGTCTTGTTTAGGCAGAGATGACTTCTTAAGACGTGGTGTGACATGGGCGTATTTTAAATCATCAGGAAAACAGCCAGAGCAAAGTGATGCATTTATAATATTTGTTATAGGTCCAATTAGTGTATCAAGACATGCTTATAGCAGTATTGTTGGAAATGGATCAAGTGCACAAGATTTATTTGGGGAGGACATAATTATTTTCCTAACTTCATCGACTGTTGCAGGTTCAAATGATACAAGTTGAGAATTTACTTGTGGAAAGTCCACACTGACATTACTTAAATTATGGCCTGGGAAAGCAGAACGAGTAATACTGATTTTATTCTTAAAGAGACTAGAGAACGAATCACATAGAGACTTAATTGACACATGATCAGGTAGCGATGGAGTAGGCCGTCTGTGTAGAATGTTATTGATTCAATTCCATAACTGACGCGGATTATCATATGCAATTGGGTTAGGTGGTAAAGGATATAGCATTAATTAAAACGTGACATAATATGTGCATCATAAGACATAAATAAGTTAGTTAAATTATAATAAATTATTTAAAATCATTATGTCATGTACGAGATCACAGACTAAACTAAACATGAAATGCTACACGGAAGAGTCGCTTGAATGTGGCTAGCGCTGTGACTGTCTTTAATTCTAACGGAAGAGTGTTCCACATCCGTGGGGCCGAAACTAAGAAGGAGCGCAGGTCGTTGTTGTTGTTGTCAGAGCGCTGGTTGGTACGCGTCGAGCAAGTCGGTGATGTACGACGGTGCAATGCCATTTCGGCTAGGAATGAAAACAGCAGCATTTTGTACACAATACGCTATTTCACCGGAAGCCAATGGAGCTTCTTTAGCACCAGGGTGATGTGCTCTCGCCTGTTGCAGCAGACTACCAATCGAGCTGCTGAGTTCTGCACTCTCTGCAGTTTAGAGATAATTTAATTTCAAACGGGATAATGGTTCACATTAAAAAAAAATTGTACTGCATTTTTCTTTTGTATCTCATGCTTAAAGTATGTGGGTGCCGAATTAGGCCTGACCACTGGGGTTAAATGACACAACATGGGGCAAGTCATCCTATACTTGTGTAGGTCTATCATTAGTCATCGTTTGGTAATTTCTTGTAATAATTCCGCATTTGTTGAGAGCACAACTGTGATATTCACTATATATCGTGCTGCCGCCTTGCGACCAGTGAGGTACTAGGATATGTCAATAAACGGGGCCATTACTCAGCCATGCCATGTAACGAAATGGGTATAGACAGTGTTCAAATTCCATCCATAAAATCTTATTGCATTCACGGCCATCAACGCTACATCTAGCGACAGGGATGTTACGAACACAATCCTTTGCGGTTAATCTATCTAGTTATATGTAGAGCTTGATATAAATCACACTTTCGTGAAGATTTGCAAGATTAATGATATCTATTTGGGGTAAGACCACATTAAGGATTCTCCGCCATTACCCACAGACAGAGTGCCCTTCAAAATACCGCTTTGGTGTGATGTGTGAATTTTTTTCGAGCACTTTGACATGGGACATGTTGGTCCCGTAAATACCGAATGTACTACTGCATTAGACCAGATAAAACAACAAATGGGAATTAGTATTCACACGCTTAACTTACGTGGCACTTTATTGTAACTTACTTGACGGAGATCAAATAGTCAAACAATTTCCCTTTGTGGTTGATCTATCTAGTTATATGTGTAACTTGATGTCAATCTAACTTTCGTGAAGATTTGTAAGATTGAAGAGATCTATTTGGTTAAGACAACATTAAGGATTCGTCCGCCATTACCCCCCCCCCCCGAAAGAGTGCCCTTTCGGTGTGATGTGTGAATTTTTGTTCGAGCATTTTGTCATGGTCCCGTGAATACTGATTGTACTACTGCATTAGACAAGCGTCGCTCGGAACAATCCCAGAGAAACAAGCGTAACGTTGTTACTAATTAATAACAGACCGACAGCCTGACGGCGTGATGGGTAGTGTTTACGAAAGACTTCCGCATGACTAGCATTTCGATATTTTTCTTATCTTCAAATTGGATGTTTCGGGAGAGGATTAATTGCAGTTGAGTGTTTTTTTTAACCCTGTTATATTTGAATGTTTGAAAAGCGTGCAGCAGACCTGGGGCGATTCCAACTAAATAAGCCAGCAAAGCGTGTAAAGCTCAGAACCTTGTAATTGTAAGTGTAAACACTAAACACCTGCCGAATTGGGGTGTTAGACAAGTCATTGATATGATCTCAAACAGCCTTAGCGAGATATTAGTTGTACTTAGTTAATTGCCCTTTAGATAAATTGGATAGTAAAACATTTGGTCTTCCAAAATCTGGGTAAACCTGGACGTCAAGGCTGAAATGAAGAAGTTGATAAACAAGATACCACCAAGTGTGAATACCACACAAATTGGAAGAAAAAGATTGAATTCCAACTCGAACTGAGAAATCGATTCGAGAAACTACAGAAACTAGACGACATCGACACCATGAGCAATAACATCACTGAGATGATCCAACTAAGTGCAACAAATGTAGCCACAGCAATCAACAGGCATGTAGTGACGAAAATATCGTCACCGAAACGAGCACTAATGAAGAAACGACGAGAACTGGTGGATAACAGCGACCATAAAAAACAAACACAGTACCCAGAAATATGCAAGACCACCAACAAGAAAGCAAAGGAGGATATCAGAACATACAAACAAGAGATCATACCAGAAACGATAATGTCATCAAAGAGCCTGCAGAAAGCAAGAAGAACACATGCACTAGGCCGGGACTGATTGATTACACTTTTAGACAAGCAATGTAGTGAAATACAAAACCAAAATATGATCATGGAACGAATAGAGGAATTCTACACCGAGCTATACGACAGTGAACAGAGTACCACAATTCACACAGACCCGAAAGAGGTACCAGAGATAACACCATGGGAAGAGGAAGATGCGCTAAGAGTTATGAAGAATGTGACAACATCAGGCAACGACCATGTAAACATGGAAACATTAAAGGTAGGAGAAGACATCACCTCGAAGACACTGGCTAAGCTATGTACTAAATGCTTACCAGAAAGACGACTACCCACCGCTTAGAAGACCGCAAACATGGTGATAATCTTCAAAAAAGGAAATAAGAAAGACTTAAAGAATTACACACCGATATGTATATTATCAAACATCTACAGGTTACTCACAAAGATACTAACGAATACGCTAGAGACGACACTAGACGAAAACCAACCACGAGAGCAAGCAGGATTCAGAATCAGATACTCAACGACAGACCACATACACGTCGTAAATCAACTGAAAGAGAAGTTCCGAGAATATAATATCCCGCTCTGACTCGCTTTCGTCGACTACGAGAAGGCTTTCGATTAGGCGCAAACTCAAGCAATAACTGACCTCCCTTCAAAGACATGGGATAAAAGATGTGTACATCGAACTCCTGAAAGACATTTACACCAACAGCTCGGTGACATTCCACCTACACAAAACGAGCAACACGTTCAACACCAAGAGAGGAGTACGACAGGATGACACCATATCGCCCAAGCTGTTTACAGCAACCTCAAAAGCATATTCCGAAGACTGACATGGGAAACCGCAGGTTTTAGGATACACCACAATAACTACAAAACATGCTGCAGGAGCTAGCTGTTGAAAGAGAATAATAAGATCTGAAGATGAACATCTGAAACACAAAAGTGATGCTAAAAAATGACACACCAATATATATATATATCAAAACCACGCAGATAGAGAATGTTGAAAGCTACGTCTAGCTGGGACAGCAATGCAGTATCACAGACAAAAACCAAGACAAGGAGATTCAAAGAAGTATCGCCACCGGCTGGACAGCATTCACCAAACATCACGACATCTTCAAGGGTAACTTTGGAACCTACTTGAAGAGACAAGTCTTCAACTCTTGCGTACTTCCAGCAATGACACTATCCAGATAAAGAACAAGCTAGCTGCCGCCCAAACAAATATGGAAAGAAGTACGTTAAACACCACATATAGGGAGAGAAAAACAAACATCTAAGTAAGACAGAAAACAAAGGTTATAGACGACATCGCGTAGCACAACCTGGAGACCTTACGAAAGGAAACAGGCGAGATGGTGGAGAGATGAACTAGATGAGTACTGGAAGGGCACCATCTGGCAGAGGATAGCGCAAGACAGGCAAATTTGGAAACGACTTGCTGAGGTCTTCGTCCAACCATGGGTCATTACGGCAGCACAATGATGATGATGATGAATCTGGGACACTGTAGCGAACATTATGCTGTGAACAGTAACTCATCTTAAAATGTCATGTACCTAGGGATGCTAGGTTATGATAGCTTCGATATAAGACACTTCAGACATAACTATATCCACTTAATTTGTTGTAATATACAATGTTTTGATCATATAACTACCCAATAACAGTTTGATATTATTATTTTATTTTCCTATAACCATAACAAATTCACCTTGGATGATATTGACAGTTTAATGTTGCATTTTTATTACATGTTGTAAATAAATGAACATAGTAATATGATAGTACTTAAGTACCATATGTGAATTGTGATAAATCAATCAATATTTATACAGGTGCATATATTTTCTCTTTTAAAATGTCAAAAGTATTGACATTTGCCGTTAAATATTTTCAATGTATTTAACTGTAAATTAATTGATATTATAATGTTAAGTATGTATACGACTGTATGTGTATTTGTGTACATATCAAAGTATTCACCTGCCCCACCTGTAGTATGTCATGAATAAAATATCTCCCTGTTGCTGTCCCACGTACCCTCAAGGTGTGAAAAGTGTTACTGCTAAAATAACAGTAGACAAAGTGGGATTAGTAGAGCCTAATTGACCAGTGAACTGGGAGTTTCATAGTTAGCTCTGAAACAGCTGTAGGCAAACTGTTTGAGATCTGGACGGTTTGCAGTTAATTGTAACACGGAGCAGTTTTGGGTGAAATCATCAGATTTAATAACAGCCAATGGCATCCATTGGAGGATTCACGCTGGTGGAGTTAGAAGAAATGATGCTGATTCGCTGCAATTGTCACCTTAACTTAACTGTTTAATGTGATATGCTGCAACTGTCACCTTGACTGAACTGTTTAATGTGATTCGCTGCAACTGTCACCTTGACTGAACTGGCTAATGTGCTGACATGCAAGTTGTCATACGTTGTGACTATATCAGTATGATAAATTGATGATAGACACAATGGGTTTCAATATATCAATATACCGAAATACCGATTTCCAAATATGGAATCGTGACATAAACTTAATTAAATACACTGTTGTAATGTTTAATGTATCCAATTCATTGACTACATTATTCATAAATAAAAAGCAGAAGTAGTAGGCCAAATTGTAGTTGGAATCAAAATCGAAAGGTTTGCTGGAATCTAAATCAAAAAGACTCCAGCACAACTTTTGAGTCTGAAAGTAAAGTAAAGTGTTGCTTGTTTGTGTTTGACACCGGAATGTAACTATTGGGTTTCCCGTTATATAAAAACGTAAAGTGTTGCTTGTTTTTGTTTTGACACCGGAATGTAACTATTGGGTTTTACGTTATATAAAAAAGTAAAGTGTTGTTTGTCTGTGTTTTGACACCGGAATGTAACTATTGGGTTTTACGTTATATAAAAAAGTAAAGTGTTGCTTGTCTGTGTTTTGACACCGGAATGTAACTATTGGGTTTTACGTTATATAAAAAAGTAAAGTGTTGTTTGTCTGTGTTTTGACACCGGAATGTAACTATTGGGTTTTACGTTATATAAAAAAGTAAAGTGTTGTTTGTCTGTGTTTTGACACCGGAATGTAACTATTGGGTTTTACGTTATATAAAAAAGTAAAGTGTTGCTTGTCTGTGTTTTGACACCGGAATGTAACTATTGGGTTTTACGTTATATAAAAAAGTAAAGTGTTGTTTGTCTGTGTTTTGACACCGGAATGTAACTATTGGGTTTTACGTTATATAAAAAAGTAAAGTGTTGCTTGTTAAAAAAAACACATGCTTTGTTACCTAACAGGACCTTAAAGCATTTAGCCAGTGGCTTTCCAATAATTCGCATTTTTATTAGGGTTTTTCTCACTAATACATATATGTCCGTAATACCTTGTGTGAACTTGTCCGCCACAAGTTTACCCTGCTATGCCCTGTTTGCCAAGGAAATTAAGTACCCTGTTATGGAGAATGTTACACTGTTTGCAACGGAAAATATATATTCTTGCGTATTTGTTTCCATGCAGATTGTTGTCTTACGAGGATTGTTAAGGTATGTTCAATAGTAAACCCTATATTGCCCATACATGGTGACATTAGGCATATTTTCACACGGAATTTCATACCAACAAATTATGTTTTTATGAAGAAAACATCAGAATCTTAATTTCAATGTATATGTTTACCATTGAAAGTGCCTTTAATTAATATTGAATAAATTCCAAGACGGCTTACTTGATGGTAACCGTGGGTGAGGTGGCAGAGGCCCAGTAGGAAATGGAAACCTCCAATGCAATGCAAATTTCTGGCATAACGCATCTACACAGAGTAATGCATGCACGTGCAGGACAAGTATTCACACGAGAAACATGTTGTCGCAAAGAAAGTATCCTCATAAACGACAAGTTACGCCCGGCATGGTCTGGATTGTCAATGCATCCGACCACAATACTTCACCTCTCACCACATGGAATCAAACAGACCAATATGACGCTGTTCAGCAGCTCCTTGCGCAGGTGGACGACACCACACTCGGAGAAACAATCAATTGGTGACTTTGTGGCTGTTCTTTCCGACAGCAAGCCGTATAAGGGTCAGGTGAAAGACACCGATAATGAAGTTAAGAATACTTGACCCTTTATTGTCAGAGGAACATATAAAATCCCTCCTTCAAATCCGCCAAGTTATGTGTCATTGACTATTGCTTTTGTCTTTTATTCCAGTACGGTATATACATATAAAATGGAACATATATGTCCTATCCTTAGTCAATGTAGTTAGTAGATTGTACTAAATATGGTATATTCTATATATATATAATTTGTTGTAAACATTTATTATTTGTTTATACTTTGTAATACTTCCCTAATGATGATGATGATGAAAATACTTGACATTCTCAAATAAGATTCCAAATACTTTGGACATGGGTATCAATAAATGGAAAGTTATATTTTGTTATTCACCTGTGTTGTTTAACCTATTGAGACTGTGAGTCAAATACCTGTACTTATTGTATTCATGCATAGTATGCATTATATCATAGCATGTTCCGATGAAAGTTGTAATAGTAATTGTAATAGGAATTGCTTCAGATGTAATAGTAATTGGAAGAATTCAGCGTATAATAGTAATAGGAAGGAAACAAAGTAATAGCAATAGATTACATTGCAATGTAATTGACGGCAGGACTGGTATGTATTAAGCATCTCATATTGTTATGTAAAATTATTAAACAGTGCATTACTAGGCAAATTTCAGCAACTTAGTAAGTCATTTACACAAACGTCACACACGTAACACAAGTATTTTACACATGTAAAGTCACAACGCCAGGTCACAACGCCTGTTCTACGACATCGGTTACTACCTTGTGGAGGTTGGCCTGGTCCTCCCCCTCACATATTACACAACACATGACATTGGCCAGAGGATGAAATCCCCCAGATGACCTGAGGTTTTAGGGACTGTTCTGATGGCCGGCTTCTTTGACTAGCTTCTCTCTCGCCCGTTTGACACGAGAACTACTAACATAACTCCTGCAAGTTTGGTGATACCTAGCCTTATGCGATTTGAGCGTTGCTGCACTACCTGAGCCATCATTCAACTGACTTATCGTGACATTGATACCAGAAGGAAGATGATTGGCATTGATAGCATTTAACTCTTTGAGATCTCTCTCAAGTGACACACGTTCCTCCTCCATAGGAGTTTGCAAATGTACGTGAGTTTTGTTCGGTTGACAAAGTAACCAGAGTCCCTATTCATAATTTCGGTAGAAGATGTAATTCGACACTCATGTATTACCAATCCATTATAATATTATGTAGGCTCGTCATCGTGATGAACTTTCGTCTCTCGTCTCGTCTCTCGTCCTCACGGCGACACGACAGCAGGTTGAGTCGCCGATTCCGGATCCGTCATTTTTCTACGAAAAACTACGAGCTGAACAATCTTACAAATGTCACAAGAGTAACGTTTTGCACAAATGTTGGTAACTATCGTTTTAAGAAAACTGGTTAGTATACCATAGGAAATACTTGTTAGTAAAACAAATTGGTTCCGTCCGTGTGAGGGCGCCGTCAATTTACAAAATGGCGCGGACCGGAGTGCCCCAACTCTATCATTCACTAGGTCTGTTAGCATTGAGGATTTAGCATTTAGGACTGATGGCAACGAATTTCACATATAAATGTTCATACGTTACATGAAAAGTAGGAAATGGAAAGCAGGTTAGTATCAAAAAGCTGGTTAGTATCAATAAGCTTTCAAATGACATAAGTTACACCACCATATAGCATGTCTTGTGAAAACTAGACACCCAAAAACTAAAGACTGGTTTCAAATATAATTTTGACGATGTGTGTAGTCTCATTTGGACACTGTTAAACTTTGCTAGATTGTCGTACGAGAACGAAATGGTATAAAGGAGTTGAACGTCATGATGTTCTGAAGCAACCGCCCAGTTCCTCCTGGTTTGTGGTTATTAATTCGCAAGGCAGCCTATCAAGTAGCCCGTGTCACCGATGACATCATTAGTAGCTTTCATCGTCTCTACTCTACTTGTCGTTCCTGACAAGTAATAAGTTCACATCAGTGAATACCCGATTCCCCCACATGGTTGTCTGCAGCTCAAAATCATCTCAAACATGACTTGTCACAACAAAGTGGGCATTAATTGGCAAAAGTGTGAAACTGAATCTCTACCTTTTACGATTCTATGAACTTCATAATGATACTTAATTTGTTGAAATACCTTAATTTTAGATTTGATATTGATTCGGGAAATAAACAGGACATTGAGAGATGAAAGTATGCATTTCTGCCAAAATCACAACAGTTATGGAACTAGACCTTAACAGGACGTTTAGGCTCGTGTCCAATATAAAACCATGCTACTTAATAGGCGGTTCGCTGTGACGGGTCACATATGGTGGCCGCTTGTGGCGCCTCAGATGGGAGCCGGCGGCGACAGTATCCCAAGCAGATGAACTACCATGGAATTAATCACATAATGTAATTACATTTGCCTTGCACTATATTCTGGTTGTTCGAATGTTCTCAATACCGGTGAGGACGATTTGTGTGTGAAACAGCCAATCGAGACCAAATATTAAAATTGGTTTGTTTGGAATAATACAAAATAATAAAAACACAAGGTACATGTGGTAACAATGAATGCTAGGACGCCAGTAAAAACTGAACTAGTTGAAGCAATTGGACGCCTTAAATGCTACATAATATTATTATACGTATAGTTATACATAAAGTACATAATAATAAAAAATTAAACATTTCATTACTATATATACATAATACATTTCAATACAAAAAAATCATTACTGTGTATGGATAATACATATCAATACAAATTTAGAATGGGACATTAAATTAAGAAATTTTACATTGTGAATTATAATTGATTGATGCTGAAATAGGAATAGCAATGTGTTTTTAAGTACACCTCTGAATATGTATTTACAATAATTGTTTTGGTTGTGTTTTTTAGTTAATATTAGGTGACGTACATGCATGTTTATAGTATGCAGTTTGTAACACAATCCCTATTTTTGGTTTCTCTTCTTATCTCACCTAAGTGAATATTATTGTTCTGCCTGGTAACATGACTGTGAATTTCAGTATTTCTCGTGACAGACGTGAAGAGATACTTTGGGCAATGTTTTTTTTATTATTTTGTCATACAATTGAACATTTTGAATTATAAATAAATCTTCTAACTGAAGAATGCCATTCATTTTAAAGATGGGGTCTGTATGTGCTATGAATATGCTTTTGTGTATCAAACGTACTGCTTTCTTTTGAAGTTTAAATAGTCTGTTTATATTAGTTATATTACTATGAATGTTACTGTAACATGCAAATAGGCCGTATGACAAATGAGGCTGACTGAATGCATTATATATTTGTTTTAATGTGCATGATTATAGTAGCGGATTGGTATTATATTAGTTATTGCTAATATTTGGGAACTTTTCTTGCAATTTTCATTTGTATTTTTTCCAGTTTAGGTTTTTATCAATCCAGATACCTAGGAATTTAAAGTGATCAACATTATTTTATTTTATCACCATGTAGAACAATGCCCACTCGATTGTGTAATGGACTTTGAGTGTTTTGAAATAAAATGCATTTAGTTTTACCTATATTAAGTGAAAGTTTGTTGACACTTATCCATTGAGAAATCATTACTAGTTCGGTATTAACATTATTTTTTCAGGCTATTGAGAGGTCTTTATGTTGTAGAGTAGGCTCGTGTCATCCGCGAACAGTATGAAATTTGCAGTATTTGACGATAATTGCATATAATTTATATACATATATAAAAAATAGTAATGGTCCTAGAATGGATCATTGTGGGATTCCACATGTTGTTCTTTGGTACTCAGACAATTTATCTTTAATTATAACAATTTGCTTTCTGTGGTCAATCTTCTTTTCTTCACTTTCCCATTAACCCGTAAGGATCCTTGGGGCACCACTAACGACTTCTTATCCAGCTCTCACCACGTTTCCCTGTTCTCCTCAGCCCTCTTGGAGTCGGCGAACTCCAATCCTGTCCACTCTTTGATGTTGTCTTCCCATCTCTTTTTCTGTCTACCTCTTCTTCTTCCTCTCTCACGGTACCTTGCAAGATGGTCCTTGCAAGGCCAGATGATCGTGAGACGTGGCCGTACCACTTCAGTTTACGCTTCTTGACTGTTGTAAGGAGGTCTTCATAAGGTCCGATGGTTTGTTTGGTCTTGTTGCGAACGTCTTCGTTAGTAACATGGTCTTTGTATGATATGTGCGAGATCATCCAAAAGCACTGTGTTCAATATAGCTTTTACAAATGTTATTTGGAACCCATCTTATTGCATAATACCATAATTTTTCGAGCAGAATATTGTGATATAACGTGTCAAATGCTTTGCTTAAGTATATGAGTGCATTTTGTATTTCATTCAACGCGTATGCTATGCTGTCGATTAGTTCCAGAGTGTCATGTTCGGTTGAACATTGTTTACGAAATCCCTGTTGGGATTGTAATAATCTAGGCAGTCCTTTAGCGCCAGTTGATTAGAAACTTTATACGATTACTCTACATTCCCTGTATACCAAGGCAGATCACAATGTCTGATTTTTTTCTTTTTCAAATAAGGAGAATTTTGGTCTTTAGATAAAGGGATTTTTCAAATACCATGATTTTGTGCTGGACTATAACTTGTTACACAAATATAACAATTCGTAATGCAAGGTCCGTTATATGATATTAATATTAATATGACTTTTTATGAAACCCTGTAGTTTCTTCAAGCAATCTTTGATCCATGGACACAAATCACTCCCTTAACTAGCTTATTGATTGCCTCTAAGATCTTTCACTGGATGAATGACATCAAATTAAAGTTGAATGCAAACAAGACTGAATTTCTCAACATTGGTACTCCAGTGCAGCGTATTAAGTGTTTTTATGTTTTTTCCCAATGCGTATTTTGATATACATAACACACAACCCACCTCGGCGCGGAATCTAGGAGTAGCCTGTGATAATAACTTCAATTTTACACAAATTAAATTTTCTCAAACGTGTCGTTGCTGTTTTGACCATATCCGTGATCTTCGCCATAGTCACACGTATATAACATGAGCTTGGATTTCCAGAGGATATTTGTGCTTAAGAAGTCATTCCATTATTATAATTATTATCACAATAATTATTAGTACTATAACGTGCTATCGTCCTCTGCCTTCAGCTGTCAGGTGATTTTTGGCAACGTTCCTTAGCGCTGAGTATTTGGTTGCAAGCGGTGTCTTCTCGGCGCTTATCACACGCTTGACAGGAACGCAAAAACATTGTTGCATTTACATTACTAATTTTATGTTTTCTTTACAAAATGCATATGCAATGCATTGAAATTATAGCAAGTCCTCGAGATAACCTAGTAATATTATATTATATTGCGTTAATTATTTTGTTAATTAAAACGACAGCAGTTAAACACCTAATTATAATCGAGGAAATGCATGTATGTATGTAGGTAAGTTAACGTTTTCCTCTTAGACGGCTTGAACCTCGAGTGCTACACTTACAGGGAATTACACTACGACTCCAAGAATAGGACAACCATATCTATGCATTTTCTAAATACCAGTCAGTTTTGCTAGCATGCTTATTGTTAAGTTAGCGTAAGACATGTGCGCGCACGCACGCACGCACCCACACCCACACACACACACACACACACACACACACACACACACACACGTATCATATAATATACAATGTATATGGACAATCCAGTATAAAGCACGTGATCACAACACGTTATTCCTATCGACCGCCGACCATCTTCGTAACGAAGTCACATGCATATTATAATCCTAATTATAATACTTGCTCGTAAGACATCCAATGACAATGCCGAGTTCTACCCAATAAAACAAGTGTATTGGAGACGATATCAGACATCAGCGTTGTCGCCAGCCACTTCAGTCTCTAATGAATGGGCGTAATGAACTAGAATCATACGAGTTGTGCACTTGTGTTGATGAAACTGCGTTGGCTGCAGCAACGTGTGGAATTGAAGTTACGTTGAGCTGAAGAAACGTGGATTTGAAGAAATGCACAGTTGAATATGTGTGGATCTGAAGAAATGTGGATCTGATGAAGTGTAGATTTGAAGGCGCTTGGCGCTGACGGAGTGTGGGAGACTCCGCTTGACAGAGATTCAATTTCCGACCAAGTCGTCGAATCACATCAATATAGAACCGATACCGAGTGTTTCCTTACAAGTGTGTGTGTATCCTGATAAGGAAGTGTCTGTCAAAGACGTTTGTACAGCCTGTGTAAGCCAGTCAAAAAGGACATGTATCACTGGTGTCACACTGTTCCCTTCTGCTAGTGCAGTTAACAGGACTTGGAGTGAACAATAGGGAAATACGCTGACAGTTGATACGTAGACAGCAATGTTACACTATCTTTTCAAATTTGTGAATTAACAGCCCGTACACAAACATAGTTGTTATGGCTTGAACAATTCCTGAATATGCAAAGTGGTTTGAATCAAACAACAACATCGTTCCCTGAAGTAGTGTGTGTCACAAGTAGAACACTGTCCTCTTTGAATTGTTCCATCAAAATGGATATCTACATTGATTTTTCTTGCTGATCAGCTGCAAACCACCAGTATGGATTCAGCAATCACTTCAAACTGTCCGAGCGATTCAACAGTTTTGCTGACTGTTTTAAATGACAGTTCGGATTCGACGAGGAACAACGCCACAGTACAAAGTGGTGCAACTAACTATGTTTTATTGTTTATGTGTGCGTTTGGTTTACTAGGTAATCTTCTTACAACTGTTGTGTATATTGCAAAGATGACAACGTCGACGAGAGTGTACTTGTTTGGATTGGCCGTCATTGATTCAACCGTCTGCTTTTGTGGAATTGTTCTGACAATTACCTCTACAAATGGAGTTGCGAGGTCAATATTTGGTATTATTATAACTTTATATGTCACCTTTTCAGTTTTGCTTCTGGTGTTTGTGTCGATCGAGCGTTGTATTACTGTTAGGCGTCCGCATTCATTCCGCATGGATCCAACACGAGCGAAGATAGCTCTAATTGTCATAGCTGTGGCTGCAACGGTATTCACAACATCGTTAAAATTGGTCATTGCTACGGGACATGAATGGTTTAGTCACGTTTTTAAAATATGCATGCTTTTCTCTAGCATTATTGTTATGACTGCTTGTTACACGCTTATTGCGGCATCGCTTTTTCAAAAGGTCAGAGCGTCTCGGAACCAAATCGGAGTTTCAAACGTGACACGTTCGCCTCAAACGGGAACTTCACCTTTGACAACGTCAGCAGTGGGTGAAACTCCACAGTTAATTAGCACGAGACCAGTAAACATTTGCGTAGTGGCTGTGTCAAACCTGCATATTGACGCACCGCAATCCGTGTCAGTGAACGCTACCAACAAAATGACAGCAGTACAAGCGAAGAATATCAAAGGTGTGTTTTTGTTGTTTGTTATCACCGTCGTTTTTATAATGTCATGGCTGCCAGAGTGGCTGGTCAACATTGGCGTTTACGTCTCGCCGAATGTGCGGCGAATATATGTTCTAAATGCTGTCGTCAATCCGTTCATTTACGTTACTATCAGTTCTATGTTCCGGGATGACGTGCGACAGTTCTACCGCCAAACACGCGTCAAACTGTCCCTTTTTTGAACGCACATGCTAATGAGTGCAATTCGGTAATTATTTACGTGTGTGTCAATTAGAAACGTGGTAATACTATTCATTTGATGTTGTGAATGGAATATGTACACTCAATAATATATCACGTGATTTTCAACTGTGATCTGTTATATTGTGTGTGCGGGCGTGTGCGTGCGGGCGTGTGCATGCGTGCATGCGTGCGTGTGTGTGTGTGTGTGGTGTTGTCAATAATCGTGGACCTGAATAAGCGTTGAGTTGAATAAGTTTATGTGTGCAGCTGAATATGTGTGCAGCTGAAAAAACATGGATCTATATAAGCGTGGAACGGAAAGTAGCTGAAGTACAGTCATTACTGAAGTTTCACGAGTCTATCAACAGAGAATCCAACTAATGTTTCTCTGACACGGAATCAGTTATCAATGTGGTTTGGATATTCTGTTTGTGTATTCGAAGAGCGCCTACAGTGGCTCTGTAATGCTCCTCAGAATGGAATAACATTTTGTTTGTATATATTCCTGCTTTTGTTGCTGGTGTGTTGATTCCGCCAATAGATTAACATTCTGGGCGCATATGCATGAACAGGGCATAACCCCTTTTGCGTTAGTCCATATGCATGAACATTAATTATTCTCCGTTTTGGGGGAAGTTCCGCCCAGCCGCGACGCAAATGGCAGTTGATATTTTGGGTGAGACTGTTGACTCAGAAGAATGGTGAGGCGAATTGGAATATTTCGGAACAGAACGAATCGGCTAGACGTCTACGACGAAAGGGTTTGTATTCCGAGTTCAGAGTTCGACATCACGTTGTTCTGTCGATTGTGCACGAGCTAAGAGAAGACATACAATACACCCGAAACACGACAAACACTGACAAGACTCTCGGCCGCCAGCATCCCAAGGCCAAGTATGCCACTGTCCTAGCTGTTTCCACAACTTCGTGGCTGAAACTACAGCGGTATTGACCGTCCACGCCTAGGATTATCTAGTGTGCATACGTACGTGCTATCTTTCGATTTAAGTTTAAATCAGATAATTATTTATAGAAATATGTGAATATATATGTCGTATGACTTGTTTACTAGATGCCAATTTGATGGTCAATGGGTGTTGAATGATGTATTGAACTACACAAAAATAAAAGTGTTGTGATATATCCCACCAACGGATCTGATTTGTTTATTTGCAGAGTAGATAGTACACATCCTGCTGGTCCGGTACTCAATAATTATAATACAACAATAAAGTATCGCAATGTTGCTCTGCAACTGATAATTACACAGTAGTAATGTTTTCTTGAACACATGTCAATGGTCAAATTAAGACGTACTGTGATTTCTGAAAACAAATCAGACGTTCGACTCTTAAACATAATTTTTATCGCCTCGAACTTCGGCTTCGCTTCGGGCTTTAATTCAACCTTGACAATGTCATATCGTATCCTGTTTTCTAGTTTTGTTGTTACTCTTTATTATGTTCATGTTTAACAGAGACAACTGGTATTATTGAATGCATTTCTTCTTTTCATTCATCCTATCATTGTTGTCATATATCAATCCATCCCCACATGGACGTAAGACAAACACTACTCCATTTTATCTAGTAATTCAAATACTACATGGACTCACTTTTACTGAAACCAATGTTGAAAATAAATATGTTGATATAATCATTAAAAATCCTAAATCAATTATAAATGACGATACATTTATCTTATTTACGGGTGGTATACAAAACAATTGTCTAAATAATATCTTAGATATGAATACTAAAAAATATAAAATAATGAACTGCCATTAATAAGCCGATCACCATATTATGATTTTGATTAATTTATTTTATTAGCCAAAATAATAATAAACATTTCAGTATTCTAAGCTTTAATATACGTTCAATAAATGCAACCTTTAATGAATTTGAGGCATACGTAGAATTTTATTTAAATTTAAAATTTAGTGTGACATGTCTTCAAGAAAGCTAGCTATCTGGTGTATCTTTAATTCAACTAAATGGATATGACTGTATTTCTCATCGTAACAGTTGTGGCAATAAAGGGAGTTTAATAATATATGTAGATCAACTTTTAAATTATGAAGTAAAGATGAAATTAAATATGTACGAAAAATTGGGAAGGACAAATAATACAAGTAAGTGGAGAAGGCTTATCACATACGGTCATCATTGGAAATATATATCGACGTCCAAAGTCTTTAAATTAAAACTATAAATAATTTATAAATTAACTTACAATGATTATATATTCAGTGCAAACTCATAAAACATAATATTATTCTTGCAGGCGATTACAATATAAATCAGTTAAAAATAAATGAGCAAGAACATTGCAGCAGTTTCTTTGATTTGCTAACTTCATTTAGTCTCTTCCCCCAAATCACACTTACAAATAGGTTTACTACAAACAGTGGTAAGCTAATTGATAATTCTTTTGTAACGTAACAAAGCTTACATTAGAGAGTATCCCAGGAATGTTAATAAAGACATTTTCTGACCATCAACAATATTTCATGATTACGGATACTGCTCAGAAAAAGAATATCTTACAACATTTATACAAATTGATATAGAAAATAAAGAAACCATATCAAATGTTAAAGATTAATTAATATATTCTAAAATATATAAGAAATTAGATAAAAGACTAGATGCTGACCCAAACCATGAATATAATTTTATTTTCAAAGAAAGAAACCAAAAAAAAAATATATATATGACTAGTAAATTAGTGTAAGTAATACATACATAAGTAATACATACAAACCTAAAAGGTATACATGTATAATTCAAGGTCTGCTATCTTCAATATAATACAGAGATAAACTTTACAAACAGTTGAAATTGACAAATCCTGAATCGCCTGAATATGAAGTGTTAAAGTCTAATCTAAAAACATATACTCTTATAGTGAAAAAAACGCATAGCAAAACAATCATATTTTGAAACAAGCATTAATCAATTCAAATTTGACATAAAAACACTTGGAAAACTATCAATGAAATTATGTCTAAAAGTAAAACTAACAAATCATTTCCAAAATATTTTAAAGAATCAAATTCTACTTTGACAAATAAAGTTGAAATTGCAAACACATTTAACTCATTTTTTACTAATATATAAATAATCTGGCAAGATATAATAAGTACAAATGCGTTCATGATCATTTATATTATCTAAATAAAACCTGTCAAGTTTAATTTTTTATATTTTATAATGAATGTTGCATAAACCACAAACTATGTAAATATGTGGGCATGTTCACACACACACACACACACACACACACACACACACACACACACACACACACACACACACACACACACACACACACACACACACACACACACACACACACACACACACACACACACACACACACACACACACACACACACGCACACACATTTCTAGCACAAAATGTGGGACGTCTTTAACGACTACAACTGTCTTAGAGGAGTCTCTGACCTTATTTTGTTGTTATTTACTATACATTGTACCGTGTTCACCATAAGGTAATATACTTGTTTCGTGTTATTCTTTTTAACATGGATGTATTGCAAATATCATTTGAAATGTCTGGATAAAATAAAACAAATTGATGCACATTTGAACAGCTGCAAACTGCCAGGTATGGTTTCACCAAACATTCTAAACTGGATGAACGCTTCTAGATTTACACCGAATAATTCCAGTGACAGTTTGAGTTTGACGGTATACAACGGTTCGCAACGTGACGATTCTGCTGCCGTTGTCATGCCGGGTAATATTCTTGCAACTGTAGTTTAAATCTAAGAATATCGACTTCGACGAAGGTGTACACTTTTGCACAAGCCGATGTATTGATCGGTATGTGGGGAATCTTCCTAGCAGTGTCTGCTATATATTTCGTGACCAAGATACTAGTCATGCAAGTCTTCAATTACTGTGTAATATTTTTAGATGTTGCTTGTCGCGTTTGTATCGATCGAGTGTCTAGTTGTTCTGGCCCGTCGGAATTCATTGAGCATTAAGCTATAACGAGCGAAGGACGCTCCAATTATCGTTAGTAACGCTAATCACAATAGTGTCGTCATGTGTCGCTCTTCATGACATAAAGTATGGACGATTTATTGTGTTTCAACGATGCATACGATGTGTAGCCGATATGTAATGATCGCTTGTTACACGATAATGGGGCAGAGCCTTTGCAAAAAGGTCATAACTCGTTGGAAGAAGACCGCATTTCTAAATGTGGCATGTTCGATTACACAGGGAGATTCACATACGTCAACACCAAGAGTAAAGCATGTGTCATTGTACGGTACAATTCCTGGGACAAGCAAATACATTCGCTGAGGCTAAACAAAACATGGGCGTTCTTGCAACGCCGTCAGTACTAGTGATCGCTAAGAACACAATAGTCGGAATCACAAATCAATAAGATCGAAGGTGTGTCTTTAATGTTCGTAATCAAGATCATCTTCACAGTTTAATTGCTGCCAACGTGAAATTTAAAATGTCAGAAAGGCAATCGGCTCCATGGATGATTTCCGAAATTATACTAGCTGAAAGGCGTCGTCGTTAATCAGAGCGTTTATTGCGCAAATCACGCTCGTTTTAGACAGGTCAAGCAATTCTACGCAATGTCAACTCTGTAGCAAACAAATGGCCAAAGCTAAATCAGATTATTGTACAAAATGTATTATGGTCATACATATGTCTGATAATCCGCGTTAGTTATGCATCAGTAACATTCTACAAAGATGGCCTGCTCCATTACTACCTGATCATATATAAATTAAGTCTCCATGTGACTCGTTCTCTAGTCACTTTAATATTAAAATCAGTATTATTCGTTCTGCTTTCCCAGGTCACACTGTAAGTGATGGAAATGTGGACTTTCCACAAGTAAATTCTCTACTTGTATCATTTGAACCTGCAACAGTTGAGATGAAGTTAGGGAAATAATTATGTCCTCCCCAAATAAGTCTTGTGAACTTGATCCATTTCCAACAATATTGCTATAATCATGTCTCGATACATTAATTGGACCTATAACAAATATTATAAACACATCACTTTTCACTTTGTTCTGGCTGTTTTCCGGAAAATTTCAAATACGCCCATGTCATTCCACTTCTTAAGAAGTCATCTCTGCCTAAACAAGACCTAACTGTATATATATTTCTAACCTCAGCTCTATTTCCAAAATACTAGAAAAGGTTGTAACAAGTCGTTTAAGTTCTCATATTAGCACAAGTGTTTTAACTAATGTGTCACAATCAGCATAATATAGACAGTTTTATTCAACTGCCCACATAGAAGTTCACAATGACATTAACTTGAACATTAATTATGGTAAAGTGACTGCACTTACCTTTCTAGAACTCTGCCGCTTTTGGCACGATTGATCACAACATTCTCATTAAACACTTATTAAAGTGATACGGCTTATCTGGCATAGCTATAGTGTTCTCAATGGTTCTGTTCTTGGGCCTTTGCTTGGTCTGTAGAGGCGGGTACATCAGAACCTGCAGTTTGATCCGAGGCCGCCAATTCATGTCCCGGAATTTCAAAGTTATTGCAGCGGCTAAATTTCCTCCAGTGGCGTCACCTGAATGCCATGACCCCGTCGTATCAGGAGAACGCGTGTGATGACCCCTTGGGACAAGCGTTGATGCGTGAATTCTGGTCAGTACTTTCAACCGTTTAAGGCATATCATAGGTGCAATCAACTGAAAGTTAAAGTGCATCTATTCTTAATGTGATCGAGTGCATCAGTTTATGTTTTATCAATTAAACTATTTAACCAAACGTTTAACCAACTAATATTAGTCGCATATGTGTGTGTGTGTGTGTGTGTTTGTGTGTGTGTGTGTGTGTGTGTGTGTGTGTGTGTGTGTGTGTGTGTGTGTGTGTGTGTGTGTGTGTGTGTGTGTGTGTGTGTGTGACTGTGTGTGTGTGTGTGTATAAATATATATTTTAATGTTCTTAGAGAATATCATCTCTTCTTTTTGTAGGCTGTGGTACACCTTCGGAGACGTAATAGACCTTCCCCTGATCGATTTCTCCCGCAACTGTCACACGACGGCCGCCGCGAAGGCCCGCTACGGCCGATTGGTGCCTTGGTCGGCTCTCCCTGACACCGGCGACAAGCCAGCCTAGAAACGCCACTCCCTGGCGTGTCGTCGCGGAAATGAAGTCCTCTGGAATAGAGCCAAGACGATGTTCACTGACTCGTACTTCGCTCCCCTCATGGCACGTGACCTGCGTAGACTCCCGGAAGCGCTAATCCTGAATGTGAAGCCCGATGTTCGGAGGGACGACGGGATTATATACGGTCAGCGTTTGAGAGCAGCAAGGGTGAAGGTAACCACAGCAATATAACGCGCCCCGCATCGTATATTCGCATCCTCTGAAAGTGAAGTGACAAAGAGTATGAGTACTTCTTAAATCGCCGACTTTAGATTTGGAACTGATCAGTAGCATGTTCTAACGTCATAAAGAATCTCGAGCGAATCAAATGGCACTGTTCATTATTGTTTGGGCGACTCAGATAGGCCGTTTCATTCTGATATACCAAAAGCACAGCACCGTTACTTACATACTTACAAACCTACACACCTACACATATACACACATACACACATACACACACGCACACAAATACACACGCACACACACACGTATACACATACACAGACACACAGACACAAATATACACAGACACACAGACACACACACACACATACACACACACACACACACACACACACACACACACACACACACACACACAAACAAACATTTTCAAACTGCATTTTTGTAATTAGTTCGTCAACAAATTAAAACAAATCCATTTACTTAACAAGTGTTAGGGGCAAACAATAAGAAAAGTTAATCCTTTAAAATATAATCAACTCGCAATAATTCTTCAGAAAAGGTAGTGAAATTATATTAATAATGATCTATCCGATAAGTTGGATGGTCATCAATCGTAGGGATAAATTAGGCGTCCAGTTGTTTTGCGTTTGTAGATTCGCAGAGCAGCACACCTTCATAAGGCTGTTCTTTACGAGGTTGGTCGTTGTGTTGCCAATATAGCATTTATTGTCCTATAAAGGTTGTAACAAGAGAAGGTCGCTTTGTCCGTGCATTTGTTGTGACAACAAATTAAATGCCTCTACAGCAATGTAAGATGCTCCAACATCCAGCAATGGACGAACGTTTTAGCACGACCGGTTATACCAGACGTACCAGGACCGGTTTATATGCAGACCCACACATAAAACTCTAAATCCCTTCAAAAACAATACTGCGTATTTAAAGAAGTTTTACAGAAAGGTGTCACTTTTACACACAATGCTTACAAACTATTAAGATGATTCACTGTACAAAACACGTGATACATAGTCGGAATAATAATATACGGAGCAAAACCAATCACTTTACCCCAACTTCCCGGCAATGGATTTCCAAATTGTTATACCAATTCTGATTTGATTGAAACTCTCAATACTGATATATATTTATTTAACTACCAATGCTACGTTTAAAATTTTTTCATTTGTGTGATTTAATTTATCTAGTTCAATTTTTTATATAAAAGTCTTAGCTACACAATAATGTTGGTGTGTTATTATGTGTTTAGTATACAGTTTAGTGGATTGTTGTATATAATGCTGAGCGTAGTTGTGGTTTGAAATGTAATAAAGTGAAATTATTATTGTTACTAATATTATCTTTATTTAAAAAGATGGCTTGAAATAAAATAAAACTAGTCAAAACTAGACAATGATCTGGATCTTCGGAAACACATATGAGAGCCTGCCACAACATTAGCTTTAACATTGGAATAAATGCTACGAGTATCTTATTAAAAGCTAATTCAGGCGCAAGATATGTAAGACAATTATGTCAGATTCGCGCTACTATTAGAGAACACAGATGCTCGCTGAACTTGGCAACAACATACATTTGTATAAGGCACTACGCTTAGTTTATTGCCCATTTCACCAACTCTAGGTCCCTCAACGCTCATCCGATGACTCAAATAAATTTGCTGCCACACAAGAAATCGATTTTGCACGGATGGACTGAGTACTATGGTGATCTCTTTGGAGACAAACGCCTGGCACCAGAAGCCTCCATCGCAAACCTTCCGAAGCAAGGATCTTGAAAACCTGCCAAACCAAGAAAATGTCAGTTCTGCAAATGCAAAGCTGAAGTGCCACAACGTTCCAGGCATCAACGATATTCTATCAGAGTTGTACAAGCTAGGAGGATACATTCGTCCGGAGATACTCACGGACCTGTTCTCGCTGTAATGGGAGAAGGGAGTGTGCCGAAGCACATGCGGGATGTTGTGATTGTTTCACTGTACAAGAACAAGGGGAAGTCTGACTGTTTGAACTACAGATGTATCACCCTATTGTCAATCGCAGGCTAGTGAAAGTCATTGCATCGGAAAACCTCCCGGAAAGCCAGTGTGGGTTCATATCTAACCTAGTAACTGCAGGCTCCTTGCGTAAATGAAGACCACTGAATATATTATGTTGGTGCTGCTGTTTGTAGATGACTGCGTACTCCTGGCGCACACCGAAGAAGCGCTTCTTGAAGCAGTTACAGCTTTTGGCCTAACTGCCAGCCTAAATAAATCAGAGGTCCTGCAGAAGAAACCACCTCATGTAGCCTAAAAATTAATCCAGCTCAATATTGACGTACACCCTCTCAACACATGACAAGGTATGCATTTCTGCCACAACCACAATAATGATGAGACTTCACACCTAGACTGCTATTGTTAACTCCCGTGCAGACGAGGCCAGTGCTACTTAAATGCTGGTTCGCTATGGCTTGATATATATATATATATATATATATACAAAACGCAAAACAATGTGATATATATCACATTGTTTTGCGTTTTGTAGTAGTGCAAAACTGTCATTTGTGACCTGCTACAACGAACCAGTATTTAAGTAGCACTGGCCTCGTCTGCGTCTGCGTCGATCAAATGTGTTGAGAGGGTGTACGTCAATTCATGTCCCGGAATTTCAAGTTATTGCAGCGGCTAAATTTCCTCCAGTAGCGTCACCTGAATGCCAAAGAACACTACACGTTAGGAATTAGTACTTAAAGTGATGTATGAGTAATTGAAAACAGATCCTGAACCATATGTATGTAAGCAAGTTGATTCCGTATATATCGATATTGGGAAGGCTATGAATTAGTGATTAATTTAGTGAAACTAGGTGATTGTCACTCGACATGATGACATGACAACATATATTAGTCCATATTAACACTGTTGAAGGAACTGTCGAGGTTCCAACTAACCAATGGTTATGTTTAGCTAATTTTACAATCATCCTCAACTATAAAAATCGATGGCGTTAAACTGATATCCATAACTACATTTTGAAATTTGGTATTTGTTCTACAACAATTCCATTGTTCTCTACGGATTATACATACGGGGGTACCTTATACCTTTAGATGAAACAAACACCCGTGTGATTATATATACGGGATAAATGTGTTGAATAATGACCTAACGGAAGTAATAGCATACAAGGTCAATTGTCTAGGTCATTCTTCCTTTCAATGTGTTCACTTTCTGGTTGCGCAGTGTTGTTAAATCTCAAATATGCATGGCATGAAAATGTAGGTAATTTGATTGGCAAAGTGTTCATTATACAATGCCCCTCACTATGACGTAAGCGGGGTGCCAATGAGGTTTCGACGTTCTAATGCTAATACATACAATTTATTATCCATTATGAGCACTAACGCTGAGGAATAACTGGATATTTCAACTTCCATATTGAATATTTTCGAAAACTCCACCAAGCGAAATGTCACGAGAATAAATTGTCTGAAATGGACGGATGGTAACCTCTGATACATTAAGAGTATGAATATATTAAGTTGTATATGCGGTTAAATAAACAAATTCGCCGCTAGTGTGGAGAATTGCGTAACTTTTCGCGTACGGAAATCGTTGTTAAACTAGAAAAATCTGTTTTTGTTGATCTTACATATCTATCCTGACAGTCATGACCTGATAGCAGAAAAAGATTACCTCCGACTGCAATACGATTTTCATAACGCCAAACTCACTTGAATGTGTCATGAAATCCGCGTCGCCTTAATTACGTCATTTAGCGGTGAAGGATAAATGTGTTCTGGAGCTTGGCGGTACCTGAACATACAAAACATGTACGCATGTGAGTACGTGTGCATGTGTGCATGCAGGCTTGTATGAATGCATTGCATGCATGCATGCATCAATGCATATATGCTTTTGTGCGTATACACGTACCTACGTAAGTATACGCACACTTACGTTTGTACATAAGTACATAAGTACGTATGTATGAGTATATAAGTATGTTCACATATATATGTGTATGTATGCATGTATGTACGTATGTTTACGTATGTATGTTATTTTTGCATATACGCACAACACGCCGCTCGTATGCGCGCGCACACACACATACACCCGCGCACACACGAACTCACACACGCACACACACACACACGCACACACACGCACACACACGCACACACACGCACACACACGCTCAAACACACACACACAGACACACACACGCCTCTCTATCTCACACATGCACACACACACACACACACACGCGCACCACACACACACAAACAGACACAAACACAAACACAAACACACACACACAAACACAAACACACACACACACACACACACACACACACACACACACAAACACAAACACACACACACACACACACACACACACACACACACACACACACACACACAAACACAAACACACACACACACACACACACACATACACACATACACACACACACACACACAAACAGACACAAACACAAACACAAACACAAACACACACACGCGCGCGCGTACAAACACACATGTATATGCGTACGGAGTTTTGCACTTGTGGAATTATGCTTGTACGGAGGCTTGCATTCAGCTACTCACTCAATAGATGCAATGACGATGTTCGAAGCTTTCGCCAAACTTCGCATGTTAGTGTCGGCCACAACTGTTCATAATAATAACAACACATACGCATCATTGATCGTGTTGGTAGTATTAATGCTAGTACTGATGTTAGTCCTAGCCATACCTAGAGATATGTCACTCCTTCCTTCCAAACGGCTCAAGTCGTGGTGTACGGAAGCAAATTTTGGTATGCAATGTGTATGTTACGTTGGTGATCTATAATTAATACTTCGTGATAGATGAGATACCCACGGACAAACATCTTATGCTATATTAATATGTGGTCACAGCGATATTTAAGCCAAACAACTTGTCATTTACGACTACGTAGTTACCATATTTCTCCAAATAAATGAAAAAGAGATTAAGCTTGTAAGTAAATAACTAAACAGAAACCAGCTTTATGTTTTTTTAACGGGGACTGGCTGTATATTTGTATTTAGGTGATTTTCTAACTATGTAGAACTGGAACATTGTTTGTAACACTAACGTATACCAAATACTCAAAGTTTATTGTGATGTTTTAATTAATAACATATATCTCCAAATAAATGAAAAAGAGATTAAGCTTGTAAGTAAATAACTAAACAGTAACCACCTTTATGTTTTGTAATGCATAGCCAACTGGTAGATCAGAGGCTACAGGACCAAGGAAGCGAATGTATATAAACACATGCCTATCCAAAAATACATATACAATGACCCATCTCTTGCGTATATATATATATATATATATATGTATATATATATATATAAGGCTAAACACCGTTTCGGTGGACCAGTGCGTAACACACAGCTTTAAGGGGACTGACTATATATTTGTATTTAGGTGATTTTCTAACTATGTAGAACTGGAACATTGTTTGTAACACTAACATATACCAAATACTCAAAGTTTATTGTGATGTTTTAATTAATAACATATATCTACAAAACCCGGTCTCTTAAAAACTTTAAGCTTTAGAACCGCTAAAGGGAGACCAGGGTTTGACTGGAAGTTGTTTATATGAAATTAGACTCGTTTGTGGCAGAAGCACCACTGAGCACTGGCGTTGACGAGCCATTACATATATTCAGACATCACGGCTACATACTGTAACGTTATGTTTGCATATGATGGATATGTAATTCCTGAATACAAAGTATAATATCATAATTAAACAGTATTCATCATCGCAAACGAGTGGTATTGCGCGATTTGCGGCATCGGCCATCGCGAGTCGAGCACATTGTCAGTGTAATACACATTTACAAAGACTTGAGTAATACAGTGTTAACTTAATTAAACTGTTCAAATGCTCGATGTAAGGAATCGGACATGGCTAAGAATTTTCGTCACTATCATGACTTTGTGATACAAATAAAGCGCAAGGTTGTTAACGTTGTTGGCGTGATGGCTCAATGCGTACCAAGTCTTGCTCCAACATGTCAACTTCCACGATTGAAATAATAAATAATATTAAATAACTTAATGTGTATGCATGTTGCATTACTTGCATTTGAATATTGCATGGTTTTCCTTATTTGAGAAGAGAAGTTGAGAAACGTTAAACATATATATATATATATATGTTTAACATTTAGACTTCTCCAAAGCTTTTGACACTGTCCCCCATCAAAGACTTCTTCACAAACTCCAGTATCATGGTATACAGAGAAAGACCTGGCAATGGATCAGTGTTTGGCTGACAAATAGGACTCAACGGGTAGTGGTAGATGGTGATGTTTCTCAAAAATACACATGTCCTCAGGTGTACCATAGGGTACTGTACTTGCACCCGTTATGTTTCTACTGTATATATATGACATTAATGAAGACATTACTTCCCACGTTAACCTCTTTGCAGATCACCGCTTGCTGTTCAGGACAATAGACAATGTTGCCGATACGCTAGCCCTACAAAACGAATTACACAATATGTCACACTGGGCCCAGAAATGGCAAATGTCATTTAATCCAGATAAATGCTGCACACTCCATATGTATAGAAATCACATCCCATTAACACTGGACTATATAATGGAAGGTGTCATTATGAAGCCAGTCATCATTTCTATCTTGCAGTTGAGCTACAGAGATACCTCAAATGGAAAACCCATAATTATGTGGGGCAAAGTTACCTGTATAAAATTGTCAGACTAGCAACCGTGGCTAGTTTGCTGATGACAAAAAGGCAAATGTGAAGTTTGTATATGGGCTTTATAATGATAAGCCAAGTAGTAATGCATGAATATATAATGTAAAAACAATATATGCATCATGCTACACACTCCAGGCCGACCTGGAATTATGTTAAATACAGGTGCAAAAGGGGAGGAGGGTGGGAAAACAAAATGTAAACAAATAAGCGTGGAAAAATAGATTACCTTTTCGTTGCGCGGAAATTGAAAAAGAGGCGGGTTGATCTGATTTTGGAGGTCGGCCTACCGTACCTTCTACAATAGAAGCGTTACCTTTGCACATATAAATGCGGTTTGATTTAATTAAATCAAATGTGTTTTTATGTGGGGCAAAGTTACCTGTATAAAATTGACAGACTAGGGATCATGGCTAGATTGCTGATGACAAAGAAGACAAATGTGAGTTTTATATATGGGCTTTATAATGATAAGCCAAGTAACAATGCGTGAACACGATGCAAAAACAATCTAAGCATCATTGTTACCTAGCATAGATATTAAAAATAAAACAAATCACCAAATGTAAAATGATGAACTCCCAAGATGACAACATTTCAATTTCAGAATTAGTGGCCACTCTCAACATAACAATTATTATTTAGTTTTGCAAACCTCATGCGTCCTGAGCCATTCGCCATTTTTAGCATCTTGCCATTCTGACAACAGCATACGTGCTGGCTCTTCGCCTCTCCTGCCGTTGGACAGGGTGAGGCGACATACAACCAATGACCGCAGCAGACCATAGTCCTCTCCTTGGAGTGTCAAACTGTTTGACAGCCTTTCTATCTCTCTGGTGACGTAGACCTTCAGTTTCATCATTTCATTCTCTTCAGGAAGGGGTGCTGGTCTATGAGCTTTATCGAGGGATTGTGCAGCTACCTGGTATCGTGCAGATGCATACATTTCATGCGATCTGAACTTGTACGCATCCGTGAAGAGATCAAACTCTCAGCTCTTAGCATCATCCATTGCCTCAGCATACATTCCCTTTAGGGACTTAATGGTTCGCAAGATGATTGCAGTTATGTGGAGTTTGCGACCATATTTCTCACCAGCCAGGGCGTTGATTGAGTCACGCATCAAATGGAGGTGCTGCCTTGAGAACATGTCCTCCATTCCCATCGTGGTCCCATCCAGCCCGTCAGCAACTGCAATTTGCTTGAACTGCAATAACAGTCTGGCCAGTTCCCGCATCTCCTGCATAACGCTTTTCCGGACTTCGTCAATTTTTGACACATGGCAGCGTCGCATGCAGTAATGGCGATACCCAACAGTTTGTTGCATTAGTTTGTCCGTCAGGCAGAGTTTTCCAGCATCGGAATCGCGAAATCGGTTAAGGATCACACACGAATCTTTTGCATTCTGAACAAAGTCTGATGCTGTCAAGATATTTTGATTTCCTCTCTGCCTGGAAATCTCTGTTGGGGATGAGGCACGGTTCTTTTGCATTCTTGATCAAGTTGGTGTTGTACCATTAGATCCCTTGCTGTCTCATTTAATCGATAGACTGTGCCTAGGAATAAAAAAGTGTACACAAAACACATACAATACAGTACGTCATTTCAATGCCATTCTGGTTAAGAAGATTAGGATTTTGATCAGTCATGGCTGATGTTAAATGTAATACTCGGGAAGTAAAAAATTATATTTTTCTGTGTTGTCCTTTGATATGGGACAAGGGTGTTTGCATGATTCTCGCGGTCAGAATTACGATCTGTATAGCGGATCTTAATTAGTAAAAATGGTCTTTTTTCAACACCCGATTACTTAAATTTATTACAACTGCATACACAATCAAATATATTTTCAGGAAACTTATGTAACAATATCAACACAAAAACAATACAAAATAAGCATTTTGGTGTAAAAGCTGGTTACTGCATGTCTTATCGTTGTCATTAGTTTTGAATTAACCAATGCCCAGACATGTCATATACTAGTTGATAAAGTAGTAGAAAACTAGTACTTGATGTTGCTTTGATGTCAACATCGCGGCCTTGCCATTTTCTTCAGCTTTGTGTCGGCGGAAAATGTGTTCAACTTCAACTTCAACTTCCCACCAACGACAACCGCATGGCAGAATATGCAGTATCGTTCCGGTTTAGCACATGCTGTTTTCTTAGAGGAAGAAACAGTTAACTGAAACTGAGTTTGCTAAAATAATTACTCAAAGCTAATAAATAAAGAGCATTTATGGTAATCAACATGATGTGAATTAACCGTAGATGGCAAGTGGACCAGGGAGCCTATGACCAATCACAGCCTTTTTGGCTATGTGTATCCTCCCAAGAAAGGTATATGTCCAGTTTGTTTATTAACGCATTTATGTTGCTGTGACCCACAACATAGTCAGCGGATAATATGTTCCATTCTCTCATAGTCCGAGACATCTACAGCGCGTCGCTACTATAATGCCTTCAGTTATAGTAGCAATAGTACAGGGCTGATCACATCACGAACGCTGTTTTCGCTGTAATACACCCGCCACCCGCGAATCACCGTGTTACCCATGTAGTGTATACACATTTATTTACAATATACTCAATTAAAGTCAATTTTGTCTTTCTGCCTGCTTATTGCCATACCGCATCACGGTCGCATCGGTGAGTCGATCGGAACAAAATGAATGCATGAATCAAAGCTGAAAGGAATAGAATAACTACTAAATGTTGTATATGTCTTAATAATATGAACGTCGCATAAAGGCTTCGATCCAACTATCAAAGGAATATTGCAGTTATTCTTGGTAACACAGTAATAATAATAATAATAATAACAACAAAAACAACAAAAGTCGAACTCATTTTTCGCGCTTATTTGCTCAGAAACCAAGCTCAGAGGCTAATCAAAAGAAAACGGTTAGTCAATCTTAAAATCAGTAAGCAATATTGCCGTTGTCAACATATACGTGGATACGTGAAAGAGTTAAGGAGGGTAAGCGAGGTCACTTTGCAAGGTGAGCGTGGTTCCACAGCTAGCTTCTCCGGCGGGGTTTGTCGCAACCACTTTGATGTCAGCAGCGTCGTCCACTGAGCAGTTGTCAAACATGACGCTTGACACGATCTCTCCCAGGACTTCGCTCGTTGTCAGTTTCGCATGTTCTGTTGTCACTAACTTCTCTTCTGCACGGAACCTATAATTCACATCATGACTTTCTAACAGTTTTCGCCTCCAGTAAATATTAGGGTAGTCAGTTAGTCATATCAAATGTACATTTAACAAAGATTACTTAAAGAAGATAATATGTTAGAATAGTTTGAACATTTGAACATAACTGTCTTGATATGCTTGAATGTAAGAAAGTGAAACGTGCAACGTAACATTACAAGGATTTGGGGATGCAGAATGTTTAATATTATTAGGTATTTTGAAGACATGTTAAATGATAAATTAGTGATCTTTATATAAACTTACCAAGTAATCTCCGGAAGTGGCTTGCCCTTCACCTTGACCTCAAATGTGGCCTTGCCTCCTTCCTGCACATCCGTGTTCTTCGGCTTCAGTGTGAATTCTGGGGTTTCCATTTTCTCTGATTAAATAATTGATAAAAACTTTAGTAATTGTAACACTGTATCGAAGTCAGTTTATCAACAATACACAGTTTGTCGCAAGTGGGCTTACAGGCTAACTCTAACTACCAAGTTTTCCCTTCCGGAAGATGGGTATTTTTGTTTAGTCCCTTACCTGGGATGGGGCTGTTGGACGATAGACAAAGCACGCATGAACACATATTTTAAGAACATAATATATAATAACTCCGCAAACAGTGGTTTTATAACGATGTTGATCACGTCAGGTAGGCATTTCTTTAAAGTCGCGGTACGTAGTCCTGTAAGACTGCTTTGATGGGGCAGATGGTTTACCTGCTGCTGCTGGATGGACAATGTGCACAGCTGACGTGTTCTCAGTTTCAGTGTCAGCACCTTCTTGCTGCCCCTGTAGTGATTTACAATTCATGCTAGGATATATTCAAACACAAACAGGTCCATATTTACGTTCTTAAAGGGGAACTGAAACACAGCATGCTATCTATTCCAATATATACTCATTAAATATGTACGGTTTCATGAAGCGTTATTAAAGTTACGCAATTACTTAGCGTCACGTGCTTGCGTAATCTCCTCTGTTCGCCTATGTGAAAAGTCACGTCCTTTACCTAGAAAATAATCTTAGAGTTAAGAACGTTCTTAGCGGCTTGATGAAACCAGCCGCTTATTCAGGACTTCTGTGTTATCAGTGATACAGTGGTTGCATCAAATGCTCATTTAAGTGAAGATTCAACACATGCCCCCATGCAGCACAACCAGTTCAGGGCATTGACATATCCATCACGTGACCTGTTGTCTATCAGAAAGTCCGTCAAGACATCAACAATGGATGCAGAACGCGAGCTTGTGCATCAAATACAAAGCGCATATGACTACATACAAACACGTGATTTTGCAATATAGGCCCACAAAGTCACTGACTAAAATTAATGTTAATTATTTATGCTTTCCACAAGGAATCCTTGTGATGTACAATGAACACAAACGTAATAAATAATATACTCTTAGAAAACATGACGATGTCTATCTTGACACGATACCTTTTGTCTCCACCACAAATTCTTCTTATCGTCCCCATAGTCGTAGGTGATTTCATCCCCAGGATGAATGTCTTTTATGGCGAATAGTGCCAGATGTGGTTTTCGTCGAATAACCATGTTTCTCATCTTGGCATTAGCCCTGCTCGGTGTTCTGTCATTGACTAAATGCCCGAGTCTATTTTGTGTATGTGTGGCGTCTACACTGTAGGAAAAAAATGTTGCATACTAATATACTGATAACGCTTAACTGACGTATTAATGTTTAGACCATATTGCTGAAAATGTAACGTACTTACTTTGCTGCAGTATGATATAATATTTAAGGGAACATTTAATAAAATAATATGTTTATCTTAGGTTTGTTTCATGCACAATACTACTACTACTAATAATAATAGTAACAACAAAAATAATATCAACATGTGATCTTATATAGCGCCTGTGTTGGGCAAGGCGCTCGTGGCGCTTACTCTATTATCCGAACAAGTGTTTTGGCAGTGCTCAATTAATGCAGCGGCCGCGTGGGTTTTGGTAGATAGAGAACATTTTGTTCGGTGAATCCAAGTATATTTCCATTTCGCTGTGTAGGATTGTTTAACTCCATATCTATAGGCACCACTGGCGAGTTGCATGATAGGCATTCATCTTAGGCGGTTGAGTGCCACTCAACTCCCTAGATGTCACATACTTACCCAGATACTCGGGAGCGATTGCTTGACAGCCTCCCTACCCCCGCCTCTTAGGTGTCACCGGCGGATCTAATCGATCGTATGCACTAATTAAGTTTAATTGCACAGGATTTCCCGCGCATCCGCGCCGTATCGCGACGCTCAAGCATCAGAATATACCCTTTCAGAGGCAAATCTCCCTAGAATTCAAATGACTATATTACTCATCATGTTGAAATGTAAATACAGCATTTCCCCACAGCATGCAGCAGCAGCTGGATCAGGTTCGATGTGTGTTTTATATCATGTTATTTATTGTATGGCCCTTGGTTTATGCAACACCACATTTTAAAACAACTCTTGAATTATTTATGTTGTACAATGTACACCTGAAGTTTATGATGTATTTAAAAAAAAGGAGTTGGAAAGAAATAGTTGGAAAGTAGTCTGTTAATCCTTAATTTCTTCTAAATTCCTAGCATCACAGTACACCCATTCAAACGCAAATCTCCCTAGAATTCAATTGAGTCATCATGATGAAATGTAAATGTAGCATTTCCTCGCAGCCTGCAGTAGCAGCTGGATCAGGTTGGATGTGTGTTTTATATCATGTTATTTGTTGGATGGTCCTCAGTTTATGCAATACCACCTTATAAGACGACTCTTGAATTTTTTCTGTGGTACAATACACACCTGAAGTTTATGATGTATTTTTAAAAAGGAGTTGGTAAGAAATATGTTAATCCGTAATTTCTTCAAAATTCCTAAGCCGGTATGACTTTTGATTGACAATAGCTAATTGTACACTGTCATATGTGTCAACTTGTTGTGCTGGGCCTGTTCTGGGTTGTCCCAGGAGTTGTGTCTTGGTTTGGGCGGGAACTCAGCTGGGCACCTGTCATGTAACTGCCCTTAGTGGAATATGTGCGATGCATCTAAGGGGTAATTAGGCTAATGTAGGCGGAAGTTGAACTATATATGTATGTATAATGTAATATATGTCATGCAACAGGCCACAAGTAGAAAGGAACAACTCGTAATATTAATGACACAAAAATGTGGTGTTGACGAAGTTGGCCAAATCGTGAAATAGCAACTGGTCGTGGTCGTTTGAGAACATGCGTTTAGAGACTCGTCCAGGGATACATTCATATAATAAAAAAACGAGTGTGCACATTATGATAGAGATAGATAAACATTGATAATCTTACCATAATGACTTTTCGCCATATCTGTAATAAAACATAAAATCGACTACTTTTTCCACTTGCATTTCTTCTCTCTTCTCAGCGACTTTCTTCGTGATTTTTCCCCTACATCCAAAAGAAAATCGCCTTGCTGAAAGCATCTTTCAGCAAATACTCCAACTCCTGGAATAAATAATTTACAGTATTGCATTGATGTTGTCTTAAACATGTGCACGGGCATTTGATAGGGAATGTGCATAAATCAGGTTCAACAATTAATTGTGTGTTGATTCTACACACGCTCGCACACACACACGCACGCATGCGCACATACACACAAGCAAACACACACACATACATAAACATATATGCACACACATACGCATACATGCATGCACACGCACGCATTCACACATGCACACACACTATATATATTTGTGTATTTATGTATGTATGTATGTATGTACGTACGTACGTACGTACGTATGTATGTATGTATAGAACCATGTAGGTATCACCTATTTGTTTCGAGATGAAGCGTGATACCAAACCCTCTTGGTCTAATCCAACATCTATCCACCACTCTGCATCTTTTCTTCGGTTTACTTTTCTGCTCTGAGACTGAAACGTGAAACAGAGTGTTGTATGTATAATGTAAATGTTCAAAAATAGCATAATAATCAGGAAAATATCGAGAGCAAACCGTGTTAGTTCGAGAGCCAACGGTCATGTATTTGCTTGAAATAACCAGGTGTCTGGTTAGTATATTTCGCAATATACCTATATTCTTGGGCTATTAAAAAACCGAGTAGTGGACTGGTGAGCCAGGTGTTAATAAATGCTGCTAGTTGTGAATCGTAAAATGTGGTTGAATCTAAAAGGTGGTTGAGCCATTGAGGGAATGTTGTGCAGTGTCGAGCAGTGGCTGTGCAGGCGTATACATGCAACACGTTTAATCGCACATTCATACTAATAATGAGACATGCAGGTTTATATTTTAATACTTATTTTATTAAATAACAACAATACACGCTGATTACACACTATAATAAATTACTACTTCTAACACTAGTGCTAGGCGTTTTGAGTCATGTGCTTGTTCGACTAACAGCTGAGATTGTGAAATGCCCGGCGTACATTCACGAGTACTTTACCATGCAACTTATTTTTATTATAAGGGGCCAAATTGTCATGTTCGGTAGTAGTTACCGCCCTATCTCCGTGTACAAGCATTTTGGCACGCGCCATTCCACACTTTGTCACCCCTCCCCTGCCGGCATGCAGTAAACGGCGGTGTCTGTATATCTATCAAGTCGGCGTTTCTTTTATCAGACGCGACATTGACTGACAAAACATGTTGCAGAGTCGTCGTTTCATACTGTACGAGTGATAAGTGGGTCGGGTAAGGATTCAGCAGTTCCCCTACCAGTTTATGCTGTTGTGTCAATTTGTGAACATTTCAAATATATTTTTGCCAATGTAGTTTGTGGGAATGATTTTTGCCTCGAATTATATTACACCGAGAGATATAATGAGAAAATTGCATCAAATCGAGTAGAGTGCCAAACACACTACCAGCCATTTTGGGTCCAGCATGGCATTTTGCTTCTCGCTAAAGCCTGTAAAATGTTTCGTTGGTGACTATACGATTCACACTTCTGTTTTTATTGATTTTCAAAGGCTACAAGTGGAAAACGACAACGTGTCACTCTAATTCGATTTATTTTCTAAATAAGAATGTTTTACGACAACCATTCTCGATCCTGTGGAACCTTACTATGTGTATCGATATATTTATTTTATCTTTTGTAGGATTAATTCATTGACCTAATTTCCCTTGAAGTATAATCCTCGCGGACGACCTATATATTGATATGTTCAACAGTTCCATTGCTATCTCATGTGTTCTTCGACTGCTTTGATATTCACTCATTCCAGAGTGTTTTATTTCAAGTTGCCTTTCCTAGTAAAAAAAATACTGTTGACCAAGAGATACATGGGGGAATTAACTAGACAACTTTAGAAATTGAATTATAATTAAGAATATGAGATAGAGATACCTCATACTGTAAGGAAAGAGCTGGAGGTGAGGACAATAACAGAAGAAGTGGAAAAAGCAGTTAAGAAGATGAAAACTGGAAAGGCTGTAGGAGTGGATGAACTCTCAGTGGAAATGGTGAAAGCAAACAGACTAGTTGGAATCAAGTGGCTGACGAGGCTGTTTAATGTGTGCTTCACAGCTGGAGATATACCAGCAGAATGGCGAAGAGGAGTGATTGTGCCGATATGGAAGGGGAAAGGGGACATCCATGACCCAGGGAGATACAGAGGCATCACATTACTGAGCCAAGCCCTGAAATTGTTGGAAAGGATACTGGATGCTAGGGTGAGGCTTACAGTGGAGAGCAAAATCGGAGAAAATCAGCTGGGATGTAGGAAAGGGAGAGGAACAGATGATGGATTGTTTGCCATCAGACAAATTATCGAGAAGAAGAGAGAATATAAAAAGGATGTAGCGTTCGGTTTTGTAGATCTGGAAAAGGCATTCGACACCGTGCCGAGAGAACTCGCATTTGCAGTCACGAGATGGATGGAGGTTGGAGAAGCAGAAGCCAGAATGGTGGAGGAAATGTACAAGGAGACAACAGCTGTAGTGAGAGTCGAATGAGAAACATCGGAACAATTTGGAGTGGAAGTAGGACTCAGACAGGGAAGTGCCTTGAGTCCCCTGCTTTTCATTATGGTGATGAACCTGATCAGTGGAAAGATATCGGAGTAGGAAGTGCTTAAGAAGATACTGTATGCAGACGACCTAGCAGTGGTGGCTGATAACAAAGAGGAACTACAGAAAGCTTTACAAGAATGGAGTAACACCTTCAGAAAACACGGCCTCCGAATGAACCTGGAGAAGACTGAAGTAATGTGGATAGGTGAAAAGGAGGTAGATCTGCATGTAGTTATTGACGGAAAGACCATTAAACAAGTGAACAGCTTTGTATACCTGGGCCGTACAGTGTGTGAGGATGGAAGGAGTAGTAAAGAAATACAGAGGAGTGTGCAAGCAGGAGCAGCAGCATGGAAGAGGATAGAAGGCATTATGTGGGACAGAAAACTAAAGAAACAACTTAAAGGAAAAGTGTTGGAACCTGCGTTGTACCAGCCTGTATATATGGGTTGGGAACACTGGCACTGCAGAGAGGCATGAGGAGAAACTACAGGTAGCAGAACACAACTGGGTCAGAAGAATATGTAGAGTAACACGAGAGGATAGAAGGAAGATGAAGGAATTGAGAGAGGAGATTGGAATGAAAAAACACCTAAAGAGGAAAGTAGCCGGTAACAGAATGAGATGGGCGGGACATGTACATAGAATGGGTGAAGACAGACTGGCCAAAAGAGCGTGGAAAGTAGAAGAGGGTGGCAGACGAAGGAGAGGAAGACCAAGGCTGAGATGGAACGACAGCATAAAACGAGACCTGGGGAGGGTTGGTGTGAACAGACATGAATGGATGGCCATTGCGGACGAGAGAGAGAGAGAGGTGGAAAGAAAGGACAAGAAAAGTAGAAGAAGCTACCAAGTGACGTGGACCCCATCCGCAAGGGAGCAAGGGAAAGAAGAAGAAGAAGACTTGAGTCGCCTTACTTTTTATAGTTTTTTTACGGGTAAAACAGAAATCATTTGGAGATGTAATAATCTTTGAAATTAGGGCCCTTTTCTAACATTTACCGCGCTCCATAACTTTATTTTAAAATAACATCCTCCGATCGACATATATAGTGGTATGCTCTGACTGCGTCAGTGCCGGATTTAGGGACAGTTGCCCTTGATTTTAAGGGGGTTTCGATAAAACGCTTTATGTGTAATTTCTTTGGGGTCGTAACGTTTTTAAACATAGCCTGGGTGCTTTAATAGGATGCAAATTGATATTCTAAATCAGCGTTCCGCACACTCTGGACGGCTTCCAGGTGGCCAGCGAGACTCGCGCTATGAGATTTGGAGATCAAATCAAAGACACTGCTAACCCCAAAACCACACAAACTAACTAGACACTACGTGCTTTCAGGAAATATGGAGTTTCTTTCTAGCACACTAACAAAATGTAATTTGGGCGACTGTGATATATGTATATGTGGTGAAATAAAGACAAGACACTCGGTGGCGACGCTGGACACGCAAACAATTATATTGTCACACCGACTGCTGGACACTCCCAGGAACAATAATGTCTACAATAACATCTACCAAGACGAAGGTCAATACTTTGAGGAAGGAAATGGAGAAGCTGCGATAACGTAGCTTGGAGAACAGTTACGGCGCAGTACTTGCAACCGGGTAGACTGGGCAGGTAATACAAAAGTGTACAATTTCCACAATCAACGTTCTACCGACTCTTATAAGCCTAGTAGCCGTGTTGACGTTACTGGTGTATGAGCACTAAGCCCTTAAAAGCAGGTAATGAGAAAGGCCCTCGCTGCCCATGCATAGAGCATTGTTATGGTGTAAAACGGGTCGTCAAGACAAGGCGACCACTGTTCTCAGGATATTACTCGAAAAGGACTTGGACCGGGAGCATGATCGCAAATACACTGCAGCTGGATCGCTGCAGGCAGGATCTCGCAGTAAAAAAACACGTGTGAAGGGCGATCGTCTGACGTTGAACGTGCAAGAGTTAGTAAAAAGGTTGGATAAATGTCAGTTCCACCCGAGCAAGAGGTATGGGGTGGATGGTGAAAAGAAGGAGCAGAATACATTCTAATTTTAATACTTGCATGCTAAACTGTGTGAGGAAAAGATACAAAACTCATTCTACTTTTTCCACCCGACAATACCGAAAAGGAATGGCATTGCTTCTAAAATAAGATACTCCATGCAGGCTAATATGCCAACAAGTCTAGATATGTTCTGCAAACTGCTGCTGATCGCTTGAACAGTCATGAAACAACCACAGTAATGTTGCCGTATGGGAAAGAATAGCACTGTCCTGCCAGATGGTAAATACATAAAGCGGATACAACAGGTGCTTGATGAAGAATTTCTAATATAGTAGTTCTACGAACCACCCCAATGGGCCCGCCAGATCAGCTCCATAAGACATACATGCAAAACTCATGACTGTTATCAGCTTAACTCGCATTAGCCGTTAACTGCATGAATGTTCTAATCATGGCTGCCTCACCTACACATTACAGAGAACATTGTCATCAACGTTTATACATAGAGGAATAAACTATTTTATGATATACTATCCACTGAATATGGACCATTTTAGTTATTTTAAACATGCTATCCCAAAATGACAACCATTTCAAATCGATGGACCAAACATGTTCTTTCGCAAAATGAAGAGATCAATGTAACAATTGTCAGAAATATTTACTGAATTCGCATGGAATGACCAATACAATAAACAACAGGGATCCTAAAAATAATATAACCTTGAGGACCACTGTATAGTTACAGCTGCTTCTTCTGCTTCTATTAGCACACGCACGGGGTCATGCGTACAGATCTGCTTCACCAACGGAGTCTCCCAGTTAAGATATTAAATGCTAATGTGAATGAATGTGAACAACGGTTGTATTAATAAGTGGCAATTTATTCCAAAGTCTAACATATATCCAGTTTCTAATATAACTCTTCCAATGATGCACATTGGCAATGTCATATATTGCTATATTTCCGCGTGTCCAACAAAGATTTATTTTACCATATAGGCCTAGTTCACGAAACCTTACAAAACATACCCATATGGATAACAAAATAATAATAAATTACCTAAAATGTCATATTTATTATACACTCACACACACAAACACACACACACACACGCATGCACTCACACACACACACACACACACACACACACACACACACACACACATATATATATATAATTATATATACAAGACACATTTAACATAACCAAACAATTATGATTATTTTCAATAATTTTACCTAAATGTTCTATTACGGAAATGTTCTGTTACCAAAATGTCGTATTACCGAATCGTTCTGGTACCAAAAGGTATGTTGCCCAACTGTCCATAGCCAAACTGTTCTTTATCAAAATGACAGGATTCAAAATATATACTAGATAGAAGTGATCAACTGGTTTTATGTCTCTTTCGAATGACACGGGCAACGTGTAGTGAAAGAAATTGCCAAATTCTCGATTGAGAGTCCGGCGTCCTGCTGCTGGATTATCGTGTCCAACGAAACATCGTCGGTCAAGCTTTAAAGCAACCTTCCTAAGGACAGCGGAAGGGAGGACGCTTATGCCACTGATGGGGTGGAGTGATCAGATCAGATATGATACTGGAATCCCGCTGGTGACGGCAGAGCGGTATGCAGTAAATAGATCAGAATGGAGGGGTGCAACTTCCCGGAGGACAACGAGGGGGTCAATAAGGTATATCTAATTGTATATATAATATGCGTTTATATTTCTTTGCTATCTGTTTTTTCCTGGATGATAATCTTGTTAAATGTTGCAAAATATAAAAACTGTCTATGTAAATTAATGACTCACTCACCTCGTGGCGGTTTTTTCCTGAACTCGCTCGCGTTGTTCTTGCTTGTAAGTTATTACTAGTAGAGGGAGCCAAATTGATAGGGACGCGAATTTATACTCCCAACCGAGTTCCGATATGTCCAATGGGGTGACGCGCTGGGTAAGAGCACGGTGAGTGGGGTGCTCAGATTTTGACACTTTGTGATTTACTGTTTCCCGCTGGCAAACAGCCCGAACCAAATAAGGTTCGCTAGCGTAATTCAGGCGCGAGTATGCACGTTCTCCTGTCTTTGACAACTTTACATTACCACGTTGGTAAACTGGTCGAAATTCCTTAACATGTGCATTTAGGTCTAGAAAATATTCTTTCTTTTGTTCAATCATAATGTGCATGTTTTATAACAAAATGTTATCATATGTTGCAATGTTGTCATGTTTAAAATTGTTTTGCAATAGGTATAAGTTGAAGCACATTGTCAAATCCATTATGATAGAATTCGGCTTCCTTAGCACTGTGTAGTACTGTTTTGTGTGAATAAATTATAGACAGAAAGTAGCTGTATTTCTTGAATAACATGTCATATTCTCTTGTATAATAGTTCACATGTGGACATTTGTTCCATCATTAAGATGCAAAGAAGATGTAAGATTAACTGTTAGAAGTATAAAAATAGAAATCCACCTTCTTGTCAACATCTTCAATTAGCGGCATTAAAAAACAACACCAATGTTTGTGTCAGTGTACTGCAAGTCAATGTTTTCGTGAATTGGTCTGATGAGTGATGCGAATCATGGGCGCCAGGATGACCTACGCGGGGAAATGTGGTGTATTGATTTACCTATGTCAGTGTCAGATGTATTTCGTTGAAAAAATGTATCCTTTGTCAACCACTTTATTGTACTATCTTACTTATTGGGTGAGCATTTCAATGCCATGTCAATATCAGCCCCTTCACACGGAGATAACACTATATTATCGAACCCACATTGTGTACACCCATAACAACACTAGTTTAATAGCGGATTCGCTTTTTTAACATTTATAATGGTAATACTATGCCAAGGGCCCATTAAAACCTGAATATAAAAAAGTGAACAATCATGTTTATACATTATATAAATATACCCACGTTTCTTCCATAATTATATTTACGATCCCAGCCAATACTTAGGATACGCCCCGTCTCTCATTCGACCCATGTAAATGTCAAGTCACCCTTTGTCTGTCATTTTGCGAACATTATATATATATATATGTTTAATATATATATATATATTAAACATATTTATTATAGTACCAAGAACGTTACTGATTATATTAATAAATCAGAAAACGACTGATTACCCATATATGGCTTTGACAGTGGAAGGGCCGGTTTCGTTATTGTAAACAGCCTGATTAACAAGCTATTATGTATTAATGTACGTATCATTTGTTTAACTCTCGTCGGGACACAAAGGGTCAAGCGTGGTCGTAACTCCTATAGCCAGGTTTAGAGTTTTTCTTCTCTAAAATTGGCGAGTCGACGACAGGTTACACATTTACTCCCTGTGTGTAATGCTTTACTTCCCCCGGCATGGACACCATAGAGAGACCAGTAGTTTTAGTGTATTTTATTCTCTTAAAGTAACTCAGCAGATAGTCTGGAAGCAAATTGTTGTTAACATAAACGATATTTCGAGTCGGACCACCGCCATCTGCAAGTTTCCCATTGCTATCTTCTTCAAACATCAAAGTTTGTGTATTTAATGTGTGCTCAATGAATTCATACGAGATGATGCATGCTGCTGCGATAACCGATCGACTTAATTGCAACTGACAGTCACTCGCAGGCTGAACAAACAACGGCGGGTGTCACTGGCACTTCACACCACACGTGCCAAAATAGTGTAGATACGAACGACGGTATTCATGGCGTACGTTTAATAAAATCTGTTTTGGCTAACCTAACGATCCCCGTACTATCAAGTCAGGTAATCCGTTGCAAAATCTGGGGTGCTCGGAGTAGAAACGGAATACCGTTAAAATCGACCCGGTAATAATAAAATGTATTATAAGTTGTGTTGACATCCTCAACTGCCACTATTTCATCGCAACTAAAATTCGCTAGGTCTTTTATGAAAGCGCTCATTTTCTCCTCATTAACTATTCTCTTCTCTAAGTGTGTTTCATTTTTTGTTTCTTGGTGTATGTATTCCGTCACAACATATACAGGCAGATGGTCTGTGATGTCATTTATTATGACACCACTTGTAATGTAGGAATACAGGTCTGTTGAAAAAATATTATCGATTATTGCTTTTGTGTCACGAGTGGGTCTAGTTATCAGTGGGTATAAGCCCAAACTGTATGTTTGATCAACTAAATTATTTGTTTCAATATGTTTATGATACTGCATTAAATCAACATTAAAGTCGCCACATAAATATACCATTTTAGTATGTATGGCATTTACTAAAGACGAAGTTTATATGTTCATTTAACAATGTCATGTCTGTGTTAGGTGCTCTGTATATGCAACATGCAATTATTTTTTTACCATTATCAACGTGATCTCAGCAGTTGTAATTTCAGCACAGTTATCTATGTGTTTTGACAGAGCATGGATATATTTGTGATGTAATTATCTGTAATTGTGTCATTCCATTTTTATTTCGTACTTTTCATATTGGTCAACATCATAACTAGTTACCCAAATGATCCACAGAGCGTCATTCTGCTGTCTATGTACACTAAATGTGACTTTTTGCATAATAGTTATTACATGTTTGGTGTCGGGTCAACTGCTCAATGTGTACTGTATAGCATAATAAACTGATCTTCTTTGGACCTACGATACTCTATATTATGTCAATATATATTTATAAGCAATATTGCCCAAGACACATACGTTATACTTTATGTCACATTATTATATATTTTAATCATACTGTTGCATATTTGTTTGTATTATAAACAAGAGATCCGTGGTCTAGGTAAAGCATGCCAAACATCACACAATCACAGATACCTTAATACGTATGAATTTACTGATGTACATTCGTACGCAGTAATACTATAATTACGTATGTTTATTTTGCAATTGTACAACTTGTATTGTTTATTATTGCGCTATATAAAATAAAATGTATTATTATTAATTATTATTATGTAAGTCTACAAAATCGTCATGCAATCACTGTAATGTTGCGGAGGTGACTCCATGTCATGCGTACGGTCGTTATCGAAGTTTACATATCTTCTTATGCCTAGAGGGCCTACTAACCCGATGCAAAACCATGGACAAATGTTAGCCCCTGGGTACAACATAAATGCACGGGATGCAGTAATATATTCATTTTACCATCGAGTTATTCGAATATGCAACATGATCCAAGCAACAATCAAGAACATTAAATATCCCAAATATTTTCAATATACCACCACATAGCAAGGTTTTGCAGACATTATTCACTATCTCTAATCACCTCAGCCATCCTAAATATATTTAAAAACGCACACCAAGGATCTGATTATAGTATGGGGGAATTTTGTGACGGTACATTAACCTCCTAACCTGCACATACCACACACAGTTTGCTTATACGAAATCAAACAATTACTAATTATTCCATAAATTACCCTGTCATCTGCATATTTGGGGGGCATGGGGCGATGGCCCCTTTGGTAATTTGTTTCCATGTTTATGTGTGTAATATGTTGCACCAGTACATTTTAACGTAGGAAATTAAAGTGTGATGAAGCCTGCTCCCCATTACCCACACTCAGAGATCCTAGATATGACACTGTCCCCAGTCCATGCACCAACCACCAAAACACCTGTTTTAGCCTAAGAATGATTATTTGTAGGCAAACACTTGCCTCCATCTCAGCTTGGGGTGTTCCTGCCAATGGCATATTTATGACTAGAGCGTTTGAGTTTCAGATGGACAGAACTAAACATGTGTCTTTTACAACATTCCCCTGGCATGCCAGATGGGATGCCTGCTGGGTGTCTTGGATTTAGCTAATTATATTGAATGACTCTTTGTTCACTACATACATAGTTACCTTTTCTAACATTTATTGTTCTAGCACAATTTTTACTGAACAGAAACACATGTAAATTTGTTATCAAATTTGTTTGTGTAAACTGCTTGTCCTATTTACTAAGTTACATTGTGTATATATAAATATGAGCATTTCTGAGTAAAGCTGGAACTTTTTTACAAAAAAGTAATACAGAAACATTTTAACTGGATTATATACTGGTATGTATGTAATTTATTAAACCATATAATTCATGTTTTCAAGTAATTGCTTAATTTTAATCTCTAAGAAAAATGTGCTTTTATTGCATATTCAAATAGAGCACACCCACCCAGAGGGAAAAAAGATACCTCAAATAACTCATCTGTAATCACATTATTTCAAACATTGTAGACACCAGACCTGGGTTCGATTCCGCTTCAACGATTCCAACTCCAATTCTGACTCCAGCAGACCTTTTCGATTCCGATTCAAACTCTGGTTGTCTTAGTTCGATTCCGATTCCGACTCCAGCACAACTTTTGATTCCGATTCCAGCACAACTTTTGAATCAAAGTTGGTTTGATTCCGATTTGATTGGAATCGATTTCAATTCCAACTGCAATCGGGCCTACTACTTTTGGTTTTTATTTATAAATGATGTAGTCAGTGAATATATTGGATACATTTAACATTACAACAATGTATTTAATGAAGTTTAAGTCATAATATGTTCCATATTTGGTAATTGGTATATTGATTTATTGAAACCCATTGTGTCTATCATAAATTCATCTGGCTCTCCAAAATGCTCATAAACTGAAGATCAACTGGGCGGCATTGTGATTTTCTGTACTAACAAATTATCAAACTGTTCATGAAGGGTTGTCAGCAGTCAGTTGTCAGAGAGCTGGTGTTAAATCTGATAATCTCATTCAGAACATCTGTGTTGCAATTAACTGCAAACAGTTGAGATCTCAAACAGCTTGCCTATAGCTGTTTCATAGCTAACTATGAGGCAGACTCCCAGTTCACTGGTCAATTAGGCACTACTAATCCTACTTTGTTTACTGTTGATTTAGCAGTAACACTTTTCACACCTTGAGGGTGGGTACATCAATTGGGAAATATTTCATTTATGACTACTCAAGGTGGTGCAGTTGAATACTTTGATTTGTACATGTGAAAAACAAACCATGTCCATCCACCTTTCAGTTTATTCAACTTCAAGGTTAGCATTCCTAGGTACATGACATTTTAAACTGAGTTAATGTTCACAGCATACTGTTGGCTATAGTGACCCATATTAAGGAAGACCAAATGTTTTACTATCCACTTTATCTAAAGTGCAATTAACCAAGTACAACTAATATCTCACCATGGCTGTTTGAGATCATATCAATAACTTGCCTAACACCCCAATTGGGCAGGTGTTTAGTGTTTACACTTATTGGTAATAATCAAATTTCACTTACACTCATGATGATTCCTATTCCATTTCTGTGTAATTCCGATTCTTCTCATTGTGATTCCGATTCTGATTCTGACTCAACTCCAAATGATTCCGATTCTACTAAATTAATTTCAAACGATTCCGACTCCGATTCCACTAAATTAACTCCGACTGATTCCGATTCCCCATTCCGGACTCGTCCTTCGATTCTGATTCCGGAGTTGGAATCAATGACAATATCCATAGATTCCACATCACATTAACAGTAAAATAATTTGCTCAAAATAAATGCTTACTTTGTATTATTGCTATTAATATTTGCTATTACATTGTCGAATCCAGTGAAGTAAATTTAGCTATGTCTGTTAAGCTCTGGCACACCAACTATTATTAAATTATGATGCTTAAAGTTACAATAATTACCATGCAGCAGGGAGAGATGTAGTGACATCCTGGTGGATGTTCACATATGACAACTGCTTCACAACTGGCACACTACCTTGGAGACAGTCAGTTTTGATTTTCTGGTGCAACTGCTTCACCAGACACATAACACCAGTCACATCTTAATTTGGTGTTGCCAGTCACCAGGTATGACAGGCTAGTGCTCTTGTCGTGTTTGGTCTCACACATATATATATATATACATACATACGTACATACAGACATTTATATACACTGTCATATAAATACATACATACAGTGATACACATTTATATGAGCTGATTAATTAATTCAATGCACATATTACCACAGTTGGGGTATCTACTGCACTGATCAGAGTACCAGTAAAGTAGTTGTTAAACAACCACACTTACCTATTCTGTATGTTACCATACTCCAATGGTTGCCACATTGCCCATCCTCTACAATATCAACATACGCGAAATTAAGCAACATTGGTATTGAAATAAAATGACCTCTGCATTCGTAAAAATTAACAGCTATTAACGTATTACATGCGGTACCATGTCTGCATTGTTTAGTTTCTAAGGTGATGCTGACTGAACCAAGACCTATATGAAGTGAACAATCATATGTAGATATACGTGTTTTGTTCGGGGAATTACAGGTGCCTACTGCATGAAACCCTCAACACTTTTTAAACTCATACATTTGATATTCATAGATCACACAGTCACATATTTAACAATCACTTTTTCTACGAGTATAACTTACGATTTATTTTCTGGTATGCCTGAAATGTTTTCCGGATGGCATCTGCCGCATCACTGTCATCATCCCCACCAGAATCTTGAATGACTTCATCTACTGCTCCTTCTGGGATTTCTTTTACGAACTGTGAGAGTTCCTCGCTCTGTTCATCTGATAGGTGAATGCTGTAATTTTCATTGATCTTTTGCTGTAGTCGTTTTATTCGATGGTACATTTTCTTCGCCTCTCTCCTTAGATCGAGATATCGCAGGCGACAACTTCTGGGGGAGAGCTTACATACTGGTGCATTGGAATGACAAGATACTGGTTTTGCCTTAGATGTAGGTAACATGGCCATCTTTTTCGTGTTGTAAGCCCTCGCTGCTCGGTAAGCACTTTTACAGTGTGTACAACAACTTTCCCCCTTAAGAGCCATTTCTCTTTCTTCTATGGTGGAATTATACCTAAGTTTGTACCACTGGAGACATCTGTTGGAAGGATACAACGACATGTTGACATATTTTCTGATGTAACGTGGCAAAGACTTTAGACTGAAATGAAAATATTAAGAATCTTATCTATAGTGGAAGTTTTGTTATTGGCAAATATATATATACATGTATTCAAATAGAGATGATGAAATTGTCACTTACTTGCAAGTAATTAAGTGTACGTATCATGTGACTTGTCAAAATTAGGACACTGAATTTTATTATTAATGGGTTGGCATACATATTTCACATCTCTGTCTAATAACATCTTTGTGCATTATGGATTTAATTCTCTACATTCTCAGTAACCAACAAACCAGTTATGCCTATGGCGTGCAAGGATGACTAATAATAATAGTCTTAAAGATAGGTTTTGCAGGTATACCTGTATACATGACATTGTTTAACACACTTTTAATAATACTTGTAGGCCTACACCATATTGTTTTCATGATTTAAATACCTACGAGACATAAAACCATACTGTATCCAAGTATATAATGCAAATATATACACTTGTGTGTCCCAACTTCGTGCATAGCTCAATTTCGTGGCACATTGTTGTGTAGTTTTAAGATGTATTAATAACTGTTGCTGCTAGCTTAAAAAAACATTTTCACAGAATTAGTCTAACAAATGAAACAAAATGACACAATCAAAGTGTCGATGAATTAAATAATACATGAAGATAGGAGACAAGATTGATACTTACGCAGCACAGATGCTACAGTATCGTATTCTGATTTTGGAATGCCAGTACAGGCGGTGTATGATGGATCAAACAGATTCAACTGTGCTCTAATGATGTCGTAATCTACTGTCAAGTCACTTCTAAGAAAAGTTGACGTCTCTTGGACATTGTTGTCGAGGCAAAATTGAATACTTCCCCCATCCAATGCTCGAATAGATGCGACTGTATAGGGCCCACCCTTTTCCAAAGGAACGTCTGCTTTTATTCTGGTAATTTCAAGAGCTTGTCGTATGTCACTGTCAGAACTACCTCAGGTTAAAATTCTGATTTGAAGTTATTGATAACAATTAGTGATGAAATCCCTAAGGCTAAGCACTATGAAATAGGCAGTTGCCATAGCATCGCCGTCGGTCACAATTAAAAATGCACATAAAATTTTTAAAACATTCACAAATCATCATACACACTGGTACTGGTAATAAATTTTCAACAAATTAATAAACTCGCTTGGAAGAAATGTTGGCTTCATTATAAGTTCATATATGTATAATATGATAACGCGAAGTCGATTTCCAAATTCCCGTGCCATCGAGTAGTTTGGACAAACCGATGCCGTGTACAGCGCCTGCAGCTGGCCGTTTCGTGAAGAAACTTTGGCAAGGTGACGTTTAATGTCGGCTTTATAACGACACAACCTTGCACAACACACGCAAAAGTCGATGAACGCCAATACTGTCGCTGTTTCTACTGTAAACTGCAAATGGCGCCGTGAGGTAGTCAGCCACTTGACGTTTTTAACTAAAAGTAAAAAGCGACGCAGGCGACGGAAATCGGTTCCTGTTGCGATTTCATTATTTTGTTTGTAGGCCTGGCTAACTATACATATTTGCAGTTGCTGCAGTTTGTTTCCCTTGTGATTGGCACACATATACTCGATCGTGTATCAATATAAACACTACACATTAATGTTATAGCATGTAGCAATTTACTACTAAACTTATGAAGACAAAGTGGGTGGAGCTTAACATGTAAACATCAACTGCTCAGATGGGCCATGTGCGATGCCATAGTAACGCAGCGGTGATTGACAGGAAATGTGCAGTTTCGCCGATAGACGGCGAAGAATACCCGACGCTAACATCGTTCGCCGAGTTCAAGCGGATGAAAACAACCATATTTCAGATCAACATAATGGTGAAAATATACTTTAACATGATCAACCGTGCGATTTACTACGTAGATGAAAAGGTAATATTTCAAGCGGTACCAAGATATTTGGGATCGGATGAACCGTAAGTTTGCTAGCGACCGCTGAATTGAGTGATTTTTTTTATGTCCCGAGTTGTTCATTTTTCACTCGCTTATCTAATTTTGGTGTAATGTATTTGATCATGTGTATTTGTATTTGAAATTAAAAAAAGAGGGTATTTGAAATTATCAAATGCAACATATTTGTATTTGATTATGTTGTGGCGAAAGATGATAGTAAGTAATCATAATTGTAATCATGATTACATACTAAAGTAACCGTAATCAATTACATTCCTTTCTGAGTAATCATACTCGTAATCATACTCATACATCTTCATAGTAATCGATTATATTTTTATTGTAATCACCCCATCTCTGGTATATTTAAGTGGATAGTCGATTCTGTTGGAGATATGTGTGGCGTGCTGGAAACATGGCGGAGACCTGATGTTGACCATGTGGTAGTGTATTTTGTAAAACATTGATGATTGTTGAATGAGGCGACGTGTGTGGAGCGAGTCCCAGTTGAGTTTGTTTATGAATGGTTTACATACATGCCAACCTTCGGTGATCCACACCTGTAAGACTATGGGCAAAAATCCATAAGACAGCCATAAGCAAGCTGCAAGTGTAGCGACAGGACAATACAGCTGATATCTAATATACCGGCATTAACAACAACACCTGTTCACACAACTCTCTTTATTGACCTTCACTTGTCAGACAGGTGCTCGAGCTTATCCTCATAACACGCGTGCTTTGCGTCGCGGAGTATCGCCGGCGACACCTTTAACTGATGACAGCAGCTGTCAAAGTTAAGTTTGCATTGTAGGTATGATGTGATTGTGTCTGGGTGTAGGTTGCTGCGAGAGTCTGTGTGTATTTTTCTTAGCATGGAGAATGTTCGTTCCGAGTCAGCATTGCTGTGGGGCAGGCTGAGTAGTGCAGTATAAACGGTTGCGAGGGTGGGAAAGCGCACTTCCCCCATTGCCATATTCATCGCCATCACGTCCCCCCAGATGTGATCAAGTCGCCGATGATGGCCATCCACTGCGGTGATGACAGCATCGTCATCGAAAGGAAAGCGCTGCACCATCTTCTGCAGGACGGCAGTGTAGAATTGACGAACTTCACTGGAATGGAGTGCACAAAATTATCAATTTATTTACCAAACTGGCCACCAATACCACACTCAATTATTTGATAGTGATCACTGATCACCTTAGCACAAGTCAGCAAATTAAGATCAGCAAAACTAAGATCATTAAATTAACTGAACAAAAACAAACTAATCTTAATAGGCAAGCACCAGGAATACAACATGATTAGATTCGGCTGTAAATGGGCAATAATAATTATAGTAGTAAACAGCGGCATACCAGATAAACTTCGCCTCTTTCGCAGATTCGAAGTTCTCTTCGTCCATGAACGTCCTTGCAGCCATTCGAATCGCAACAGTCGCATCGTCGTGCTGGTTTTCCCGCAGGTGGAACTCGACCTCTCGGAGATCCGTTTGGCCACGCACGAGTCGCAGGGGCACAAACTTCACCATGAGTTTGCGTAGCAAGCGGTCCATCTCGGGGAGCAACACCCCCACCTTTGTCTCGTCTGGCAGCCGAATTGTGTATTTGTTGCAGACGCGCGATGTTAACTGCAGACGTGCCGCAAAGAGTGCATTGCAGTAGTCAATCCGCGATGTGAAGATGGCATTGACTACGCGTTCCTTTGTCGGTTTGGGTATAAAACGGCTAACCTGATTTATGTGGCGGAGGTAGAATGAGCATGCACTGACAGTTTGAGACACCTGCTTTTTCATATCTAGGTGTCTGTCAATGAAGACACCGAGACTTTAAACACATCGTGAAGCTGTAATTGTAGAACTACCAACGCGAATCACAGTGCTAACGATTGCATCCGCAGACTTGGGTACAATCGGAAGAGACTATGTCTTGCCGTCGTTCATGCACATAGAATTCCATGCCATCCAGTTCTTTATTTCATCCAAACAATCCTTCATTCGTTTAACTGCAGCCGTTAAAGCGGAAAGATTCAGGTCGAAATGTGAGTAGATCTGTAAGTCGTCAGCATAGTGGTGGAAGAATAGTCCATGGGCTCGAATAGTGTCACCGATAGGTTGGACGTACACTGAAAAGAGCGGGACACCTTTCGTTAGAGTAGTAGTACTCGGCGATTGGTCACCGATTACTATTCGCTGCGTCCAGTCTTGCAGGTACGATATCATCCAGTCCAGTGCTTTTCCAACATAGCCATAGCGCAAACGTAGTAATCAAAATGTCATGGTTGATAGTATCGAAGGCGGCACTAACATCAACGAGAACCAAGATGGTTCCTTGTTTATTGTCCATGACTGTTTTGATGGCACTTGTAACGTACAGTAGCGCGGTTTCGGTCGATTGTTTTTTTTCGGTAGGCCGACTGAAACCACTCAATCATTTGCTGATCAGAAACATGCGTCATTATCTTAAGCCCGAACACTTTCTCAATTACTTTGGATAATTGTAAAAGGTTATTCACAGGTCGATAACTCCTAAGAATGTCATTGTCAAGTGTTTCTTCAAAAGCGGACGGATAATTGCATGTTTCAGCGATTATTATTATTATTACATGTTTCGATATTAAAAAACAAATTCGCAGTACAAATACATTGATCATGAAAGAAAACGTTGTAGAAAATATATAAATTCACCTGCAGACAACTCGGCCCAGCCACCGCCATACATGTACACCAGTCCTCCGCATGGTATGTCCTGGGGAGTTGTCGGCTGGTACAATATGACTTCAACACCATTCAACACGGGAATTCGGTAATACTAATACACTGGCTTACTTCCTCCTACAGAGCAACAAGACAAGGGCAGCAGCAATCACAATTACATTGTTCGATTTTAACTGGTTGATAATGGCACCATCTGGAGAGAAGCTAACAGGTAGGGCAACGGACAAAGTGGAGCGCAATGCGTACTTACAAGGCTGAATAAATTGCGATTTTAAAAATTACTTGGTAGACAACACTGTATACAGTAATTAATTATAATTAATTATAATGCATTTAACATTGCTGAGATAGATATGTAAACATGCATATGTGCAATATTTACTATAAGGAATCACCTTAGTTATCTATGTTCCGCCTTTAAA
>CM034544.1:34976482-35033982 GCA_020002185.1 Paraescarpia echinospica
TAGTTAACAATTGTCAACAATTGTATAGAAAATGGCAGGATGCTTAGATATTCAATATTATAAAGTTACGCGTTAATACCACGGCGAAATTGAGTAAAATTTTAAACTGATATATCACCAAGAAGGAGCACATTCCAAGGCGGCGGCACTGTAACCCAGATGGTCCTAATTCCGAAAATGGTTTGACTCAAGGAACAAAAATAGGAAATCAGACGCTGGGTAGATTTTCGTACACAAGCATAATAAGGGAATTATGAAATGCTGTTTAGGATTAACTATACAATATATCACAGTCAGCAAAAAGGTGTTCAATGTGATCTTTCCGAAATGTAATATGAACATGCCAAGCTTCAAGCGTGCCCTAGCATAGCAAATATATGGCTTTGGAAAATTACGATAGAAAAACGGCGACATTCAATGATTGCAAAACATACACGACGTGTAAACACGGTGAAACATAATATAGACCGACAATACCAAGACGGCCCTACTAAGGCAATGACTGCATTGTTCAGGCCTCCGTGTAACTAGTCCAAGTTTACTACGAGTGGTAATTTATTACAGAAGACAACAAATGCTATTGCAGCATAGACTCAAGCAACAGCTATTGTTCTCATCCGCAATGTACACATACACACACACATACACACACACTTACACACATACACACACACACACACATACATATATACACACATATACACATGTACTCACACACATACACAACACACACTCACACATACACATGTACACATACAGACACACACATGTACACACACACACTCACACACACATGTACACTTACACATATACACACCCATACACACACATACACACACAAACACACACATGTACACTTACACATATACACACCCATACACACACACACACAAACGCACACATGTACACACACACACACACACTCACATACACATGTACACACACAAACACACACATGTACACTTACACATATACACACCCATACACACACATACACACACAAACACACACATGTACACACACACACACTCACACACATGTACACTTACACATATACACACCCATACACACACATACACACACAAACACACACATGTACACACACACACTCACATACACATGTACACATACACACACACACACACACACACACACACACACACACACACACACACACACACACACACACACACACACACACACACACACACACACACACACACACACACACACACACATACATGTATACTTACACACAAACACATCACTGCTCACGTTTGAAGAAGATCTAGAAGCGATGACTACCTATTTTATTGCAGTGATGACAGAAACAGTAAATTACATCCTAGGGAAACACCGCTGAAAGGCCAAACCCTGTGTCACAGAAGAAATTCTGGAAATGTGTGACACTAGGAGAGATTTGAAGAAAGTCAAGTATATGGAAGAAGGAGCAGCAAAGTACAGTGAGATCAACAAGAAGAGTATAAAGGGAATGAAAAAAAACAAAGAAAAATGGATTGAAGAACAGTGCACGGAAATTGAAGATTGCCTCATCAATAACAACAGCAAAAGAGCGTAACAAGTTGTGAGAGAATTGACAAATCAAAGGCAGGAGAGAGTCAATACAATTCAAGACAAAGAAAGTAAATGGCTCACCGAAGGAAACAACATTATCAGCATATGGACGGAATACTGTTCGAAGTTATACAACTTCCAGACCAACGTGTTCTAGTCAGCCAAGAATCATCAAATGAGGACGACTTTCCTGTTTTACGTGAAATAGCTGTAAAATCATTGAAGAAGGGTAAAGCTGCTGGATTTTACAACATCCCAGCAGAACTGATAATGAACGGAGGAGAAATGGTGATAGACATCCTCACCAACATCTGCAACAAGATCTGGTAGACTGCAAAGTGGCCAACACCATGGATTCAATCACTGATAATTATTTTCCCCAAGAAAGGCAACCTACAACAATATCAAACTACCGAACCATCAGCCTCATTAGCCATGCGAGCAAAGTGATGCTGACAGTCATCTTGAACAGATTGAAACCACAAGTAGAAGAGATCATCGCCGAAGAGAACATGCTGGCCTTCGCAGTGGAAGAAGCACCACGGAAGAAATATTCAATCTTCTTGTTCTGGGTGAGAGATACCTGCGACATCAACATAAACTATTCCATGTCGTCATTGATTTCAAGAAGGCAATTTACAGGGTGTGGCATGCCGAACTATGGGCGACAATGAAGAATTACAATATTGGACGAAAACTAGTACAAACCATCGAGCAACTATACGCTAAAGCTAGCAGTGCAGTACCGGTGCAAGGCACTGTAGGTGAACGGTTCCACACATCAATCGGAGTGCATCAAGGATGCCTCTTGTCACCTACAATATTCAACATATTCCTGGAACGAATAATGATAGATACCCTCGAAGATCATACTGGCACAGTCAACATTGGGGACGCATCATCACCAACCTACGGAAGGAACTTGCTAACCTTGTGAACCGACTGGACGAAATATCAGCCAGATATGGAATGGAAATTAGCACAGAAAAATACAAGTTAATGACAAACAGCAAAAATGCAATGAGGTCCCGAATAATTGCCAATGGACGCGAATTGGAAACAGTAAGTCAGTTCAAATACCTCGGAGCTATCATCAATGACGAGTGTTCCAGGAATTAAATCCTTGGCAGGTCTGCGCAAACATTAGCAGTACTGGCGAAATTGAAACCGGTTTGGAGAGACAAGAACATCGCACTGAAATCCAAATTTAAACTAGTACGTAAACTGGTCCTTTCCATCTATATTTATGCATGCGAGTCAAGGACCATCACCGCGGACCTGCAAAGAAGAAATGCTGCAGTGGAAATGAAACGCTACCGAAGAATCCTCGGTATTTCCTACATTGACCACATCACCAACGATGAAATCAGAAAAATCATCACTCAACTTGTAGGACATTACGAAGACCTGCTGACCACACTAAAAAGAGGAAACTGAGATGGTATGGCCATGTAAACACGATCAAGCAGGCTCACAAAAAACAATACTATAAGGAATAGTGCCGGAAAATAAGACAGGGAAGACAGAGGAAGAGATGGTCAAACAATATTGCGGAATGGACTGGGAAGACCATCGCAGAACCCCAGACATTAGCACACAACCGCAAAGAATGGCGTCGACTGGTGAAACATTCAGCAATGCAGCGCCCTTATGACCCAGGCGGGTTACGGGAGCAGTAAGTAAGTAAGATCGGATATCGACTAATCACCAGGCACGCATCAAATGAACTGCACACATCCTCACAAATACGTGACACCTTGATTACTTTGATATTACCATGCATTGCTGTGAATTGCACAAACCTTGCAATGCAAAATGCAAGATCCATCAGTAACACAACTGATATCATTATCCATTATATCCACGAACATGATCTTGACATCATCGCACTTACAGAGACGTGGCTGACAGCTGACCAAACGGACATCCTGAATACCAGCAAGTTGACTCCGGATGGATACAACTTCGTCAACCAACCTCAGCCCCACCGACGGGGTGGTGGAATCGGTGTTTTATAAAAGTCGTGTATCAACATGATCGTATCGCGACAATGGCCAATGTTGTCCTTCTGGTGCCTCGAGGTGGTGTTTGCTACACCATCAGGTGTTATTAGGTTATTACTCGTTTACATACCTCCACCCACAGGCCGAGGCGGAGTTTATTTCTAAACGTTTGTGGCCGAGTTCACTAATCTCCAGCACAGGTGACTGGAATAATTATTGTGGGCGATTTTAACATCCGCTATGGAAAGGCCGGAAATAGAGACTCAAACGACCTCTCTGATCTCCTGCACGTCATCATCTTGCAGCAGCATGTTCGTGATCCGACGCACACCATATTCTGGACCTCGTAATTTCACCATCGTCAGGAAGCGTTATGACACCAGTGACGGTGGGATCCCTACTCACTGATCACCACGCTGTGCACTGCCTGCTCCAAGCACCAAAGCCGGACCGAACGAAGCAGCGGGTTTCTTATCGAAAATATGCTGCAATTAATCCCACGAATTTCAGATCAGATTTCGAACTTTCACACCTGGCAACAAGCCCGTGTAACTTCCTTGCAAGAACTGTAGACAGCCACGCTCCAGCGATCACACGGTCAATTACTGTGCGCCCCAAAACGCCTTGGCACACAATGGAATTATCGTTTGCTAAGCGAAAGCTCAGAGAGACAGAGCGGTAATGGAGACTGACAAAGCTGCGGATTCACTGTGACATCTACACTGGACAACGTGAAACTACAGTCTGTGAAAGTCAAATTCTACACAACAAAAATTGATCAATGTGCACATAACAACAAAGCACTGTTCAGGATCATGGATGAACTGATGAAAAGAAAACCTGCTCCACAATTGCCCAGTCATGTGTCTGGCTTTCTCGTGCACTTCACACGAAAAGTAGTAGACATTCGCAGCCAGTTAGCGAGTAGATGCCTGCAAACTGTCAACGCTGAGTACGTGACTGTGAACAGTCTTGCACAGTCAATACGTTTTCTGGCAACACCACAGACGGCGTTCTCTCTTTGGCAAGAAAGTGTCCAAAAAAATCAAGCGCGCCTGATCCACTTCCTACCTCACTCGTGAAAGCCAATATTGATATTCTTGCGCCGACATTAGCTATAATCATCAACATGTCACTCGAGTCGGGGTCCGTGCCTGCCAACGTCAAACGTGCTGTGATCACACCTCTATTAAAGAAACCAAACCTTGATTCAGACTCGATGAACAACTACCGGCCTATATCGAACTTGTCATTTGTTTCAAAGTTACTGGAGCGCCACGTAGTAGTCAAACTTCGACAGCATCTATATAACAACAATTTGACGGACATTTTCAAAAGTGCGTACATATAATATCACAGCACTGAGACAGCACTGGTGCGCATTCAGAATGACCAACTCCATTCCCATGACAAAAGGAAAGATGTGCTGGCAGTGCTGATCGACATGAATGCGGCATTTGATCCCGTTGACCACTCGATGTTAATCATCCAGCTGCGCAGCATAACCATTGAATGCATTGCATTGAACTCGCTAGATATATGTCGAACCGGACTCAGTCAGTGTGTATTAGTGGCCACAACTCACATAGAACATTGATTGAGTCTGGCATCCCACAGGGGTCTGTGTTAGGCCCAATCCTCTTCTCCATCTACACTCTGCCATTGGGTGCTATCTTCAGAAGGCAAAAGCTGCAATACCGTCTTTATGCAGATGACGCCCAACTGTATGTTGATTTGAGGATGGAGAAGCATCAAGCGAAGTATCCAAGAAGCAAATCGTAAACACCTGCATAACGTTTTGTGTGTTAGTGTATGCGGTTGTAACATTATTCCGCCACCGACCATCCACAACATCGGGATTACAATCGACTGTGGACTAAAATATCGTCACACGTGTCACGGATGTGCAAGTCAGCGTATTACCATTTCTATGCAATTTCAAAAATAAGACATTGTCTTACTACTGATGCGTGTAAGACACTAGTCCACGCCCTGGTGACATCGTGGCTTGACTACAGTAACGCGGTCCTGTACGGCAACACCGAGACACTTATGAAAAAGTTGCAGATGGTACAGAACTCGGCGTCTAGACTTGTCTCAAGAACAGAACACCTTTGCTGGTCGAATTGCACTGGCTTTCAGCTCGCTGGTGCATCCAGTACAAACTGATGGTCCTTGTTTTCATAGCTTTACATGGTCTTGCTCCAGCATATATTCAAGATCTTATAACAACGTATACGCCCACCCGCAACCTCCGATCTGCTGATTTACATCTGTTTGTAGACTCGCGCTACAACAGGGCTATTGCAGATAAGCTTTCTCCGTGTCTGGACATACGCTCTGGAACGCTCAGCCAATAAACGTTCGTCAAATAAACACTTTGAATAAATTCAAAAATTGCCTTTAAACTTACATATTTAAGCAGGCGAACTTCAACTGATGAACTGTGCTGTAGGACACTTTTTATGAATATGTATTTAATAAATAAATATTGTTTTTATTATGTAATATATTTTAACAAATTTATTATTATATATATATATATAATATCAGATATATTCTTTTACTTAATTATCTTAATATTTGTGCAAATATGTTATGTATTTGAACTACATTATATAGACAATCTTGTAAATCTTAATACTATATTTAACGGCATCTTTACACATATATATTTTTATATTTAATTCCTTGTACGTTTTATAATGTGTGTACGCGCCTATGAACGGGCTGGTCCCGGAGAAATGGCTCAGTAGAAATGCTAGTAATAATAATAATAATAATAATAAACTAGAGCTAGAGTTGCTTTTTAATAGCACCACCAACGAAAAGGGATACTTACGAAAAAAAAAAAATCTAGAGGCATTCCCCCTGCTACAACTCCCTCGACGACAATACCATGGTATTCCCTAGCCAAATGAACACAATACGCAACATACATGTCCGTCGTCACCTTGTGTGCAACAACACAGCTAGGAAAATAAAAACGCCTCTCACTAATGCTAGCTAATGCTAACTAACGCAAGACTGTTAAAAAATCATCCTATAACATACATTTATTCAGTTGAACACTACCTTGAACTTATACTTTTTAATTTCCGTCTTAGCCGGTTGTGGCGTCGTATGCTACTCCACAGTGACGCCACATGGGGAGTGATTGGAAATTAAATTTGCGTAATAAAACGTAAATAGTACTAAATAACTGCTTCATTGTTGTTATCAAATACATCGCCAAGTGGCCAATTGTTAAAGAAAACGAAATAACATAGAAACTGACGAGTTGACTTCGCATTTACAATGAACCGAAGTTAGCGTATTCATATTTACTAGCAAAAATGTCCGTCACCTGACGGGATGCCTTGTTAGAAGACTGTCATGAAAGTACTATTTAGCAAATGTTACAAAACACAAAGCATCTTTACATAAAACCATAACGCGTTCGTTGATATTAATTATTTGATAAAAAATAACGCAGATACTCATCTCAGATTTAAAAAATGGCGAAGGTCGGAGAGAATGTGAAGTTCTCGTCAATCGACAGGACTAGTTGAGATAGTGTAGAATTGTTAAATAATATTCGTATTGCTATGCTATTGGCTTGAGGGTAAACAATATGTTGTCTCCGTGATGCCAAGTGTATGACGCAGGAGCCGTTTTCCAGATATGTTTTGCCGCGCGCGCGTGGTCCCTGCAAATGTTATGTCACGTATTACGTATTATGCGCACATTACGTTTTAAGTTCAGAACCGTAAAGGAATTAATGAGTTATCCTCTATACGTATCTTGGCATAGATGGGGTATTTTGAAAAAGCGATAGGTATTACGTCCTAATCTAGGGGTCGTTGATTAATTCCTGAAAGTTTGGCGCTCGAGGTTCAAGCCGACTAAAAGGGAAATATTAACATACATACGCTAGGTCGATTATAGTTAGATATGTATTATAAATTATTTGTTTGCTATTGCTATGAACAAACGTGTGATTTACAAGATCTGCAGTTTGTTACCCTTATTGCCTTTCTGAACGTGTGTGTTTGCGTGTGCGTGTGTGTGTACGTGTGCGTGTGTATGTACGTACGTGTGTGTATGTGTGTACGTACGTGTGTGTGTGTGTGTGTGTGTGTGTGTATGTGTGTGTGTATGTGTGCGTATGTGTGTATGTGTGTGTGTGTGTGTGTGTGTTGTAGGCGCGTGTATGCGTGAATGTGTGATGAGTGAGTGCGTGGAAGTACACATGTAATTATAGTAAATATATATATATATATATATATATACATATATATATATATATATATATATATATAAACACACACATCCCGATGTTTACATAACACATTAATTACATCATAATATAATTAATTATATATATAAATATATAAATTAAAACTCGTTTTAAGTGGTTTATGCGGGCATCAGCAAGAAAGAGTTCATGAGCAGCATTACGGATGTCATTAGGCTGAGCAGTAATATCAGCGCCTATCTAGGCGCCAACTTTGTTTAAATTTGTCGAAGACAAAGGAAACAGTTTAGTTCGATCTCCATCGCAACGATTTAAGTTTACTAAACTGTTTGTTTTTACGGTTTAACAAACTTTTATTGCAAGTTGATTATATTACTTGTGATATATATGTCAGTCGTTGTTCTCGTCTGACATAGCTTTTTACGTCGGCTTAACGACAGTTTGACAAGTCGTTGGTTCAACTTTGGACTAATTCCATATAATCTGCAGACTCACTGTGGTTTTTTATTCCAGCGCCAAATTACTGTCATGATAGCTCAGGTTCATCTATCGGCCGTTCTAATACAAATTGGCGAAAATGACCTAGACTCTATCACTTTCGACCACACGACAACGAACTTAGCGAAGGATATTTTTTCTGTAGCCCAATGGCTGATTGAAGGATGCTCCGTCTGACAAGTGGGTATTATGCAACTTTTGCCTCGGCTGCATGGGTCATGGCACTGTTAGACTTCCTGTTTCCTTACAAACGAAAAAATGTGCAGTGTATTTTTGAGATAAATATATTTTTTTCATTCACCTCTCTGACATAAGTGCATTTGAGTAGTCCGATTCCCAGGTATGATTTTAGAGGCTGTCGATAGTAAAATGGTGTAGGTTTTGCTGATTTTACTAAGAGGAAGGGTATTTAGCAGCAATTTGGCTACTTGACCCTTTAGCCGGATTACTGCCTGCATCCATTCGTAAATATTGATGGGTGTCACACATACATGCATTTTACGAAAGCTAGAAATATTAGATTTTGACTAAACTCGACCAGCATATCAATGAGATGATACTATCATGTGAGAAGTTTAAGAAATGTTGCAGTTCAAGTTTTCTTATAATCACACGAAACGTTAACGTGGTCGCCAATGGGAAAACTAACAGTGTGCCGAGCCCTAAACAGCGCTGGTATGCGCAAGTATATTTACTCTGCGCGCGGCGCTACGCTGCAAGCCGTTAACCGGTGTTCTTTGGGCACGTCTTGAATTAGATCGCTGTTCAAGTATAAACTCTTAAACTCCTTACGACTGTATAGCTAAACTGCTCGAAGTGTCAAGGTTCGGATATATCACATAGTTTGTTAAATTAATTGACATTGGCTACACTCGTTTAAGTGTATTAAGCTTGATAGTTGTTTTGTTTACGTCTGGAATGGAATGCAGGTTGACACTGGGGTGTCACTCTATTACTAGAACCACAACGTCCCCTTTTGCATTTACTGTTGTGTCACGTTGGATTACAGAATCATGTAATGTTATATAAATGATATTATATAAATCAATTAATATGATAAAGCATCCTGTTTTTAGGATACATTTCTGCTATGACAGGCGTAAGGAGATAATTATATACTATTTTATAATATGGTCTAATATGACTAGAACGGGTATAATTAAAACAGGCCAATTACGTTGGGTCATTAAATAAATATCACCAGGCTGAGCAACACCTTGATACGGGAAAAACTGGCAGTTGTACCGGGGATTGGATCACGCGGCTGAGCAATGGTTTGATTCAAGGAACAAACATGCCACTTGTACCGGGGGTATGACCACCCGGCTGAGCAACACCTTGAGTCGGGGGGGGGGATGGCAGTTGTACCGGGGATAGGATCACCCGGCTGAGCAATGGTTTGATTCAAGGAATGAACATGTCACTTGTACCTGGGATATGACCACCCAGCTGACCAACAGCTTGATTCAAGGGCTATTGGCAGGCGTACCGGAGATAGTATCACCAGGCTGAGCAATGATTTGATTCAATGAATGAACATGCCACTTGTACCGGGGATATGATCACCCGGCTGAACAACAGCTTGATTCAGAAAAAATGGCAGTTGCACCGGGGATTTTGTTCGCTCGGCTGAGCAACGGCTAGATGCAAGTAAAATGCAATAATTATGTCATCATCACAGGTTGGGCTGGTGTGATGGAAACATAGGCTATCCTAGTCATACATGGAAAACAATTTCTGGCTGAGCGACAGCAGGAGGTCGCTTTATTACATATTATATCAGTCGATTATGCGTAGTTGTAATCACATGCCTTACTATACAGGCAGCTAGCGATGCATGTTACTACTGGCTTGTAAATTTATCAGTGGTTATACTTAAGCATCATAAGCAATGATCATGATATGTCATCACATGTCAATTATTATGCCAGTACTGAGGCAGCCAATATTCCGCTTCGTAGTGGATTTCAGTGTCTTCAACCGAAATGCCACCAGGGAGATCTCGGCGTGTCGCGTCACCTCCGCGGACGACTTGGTCAGCCACTAGTCGACCGAGGAGGGCTGATGCGTCAATCCGGGAAGAGCCGATGCCTCTTCCGTCAACATCAGCTACTAACCCAGCGCCACCGCAATGGGCGGGTCCGTCCAGTGCGGAACTGGCGGCTGAGGTGATCAAACATATGACTCAGAAAGGTCTAGTGGTGCCTGGTGTCAGCCAACAGAACATCAGAAAGTCAAGAGTGCATTTGTGGCGTATTTGTTTCCCCCCACCTAGGGTTAGAAGAGGTACGTAATTATGTAATCAAAATCTTGTAGTTGGGTACATCCTATAACTAATAAATCAATGTCGTTTTCTTAAGAAACGGCCAGATTTCAATTCAAACTCGTGTCTGTTTCCTTTCTTGCTGAAGTGCGTATAAGTAAATATATATATACATATATATATATATATATATATATATAATGTTATTACGATGTAATGAATGTGTTATGTAAACCTCCACTTTCGCACTGGCTGCCAACAACACTTCGTTGTTATTCGAGAGGTTCATTACAATGTGATAGCTACTTGGACGGAGTCCGTTTGTGTTTCGGAAACAATACGTGTGTAGAGAGACGGACGTGCTATTCTACTTCGCCCAACATTTGTTGACATTTCCTCTTCACATCAGTTTCAAGATGTTCGCCATGTTTTTACTTGTGAGTATGAATGTTGAAAATGTCACAAATCTAGTTAGTTATGTAGTAACCAACTTTTGTTACCGATCGTTCTCCTTGACCTATTTGCTCCGATGCGATCGTATTTTCTAGGGAGCAAGCGAACGTTGATATCAAAACACGTCTGCCGTTTTATTGACAATCAAATGCCTGTACAGTTGCCATGTAATCAAATGAAAGTAGTATATTTCTGGCATTGGTAACGTCTCGTTACGAATATTTCTGAAATTGTTAACATTGTTTTATAAATAATTTTCAAGCATTCTGTTTTGATACATTATGCAAAGCATATAGTGAGAGTTTTCACAATGACTGAGGTGTATCAATTTATTAATAAATAATATAACTAATTGAAAACCATTTCCAACATTATTTCCAGAATGATCCAGATACATCATTAAATAAAAAAATTATGAAGGTATCCAAACTGTCGCGTCAAGACGCGTTGCTGGGACTTATTTTCCGTTACGTGAGTCAAATTGTGTAATTGTTATGATGTTCGTTTCGCTTTATTCGATTCGCAAATGCATGTGTTGTTCTCCTCTTGTTTTTCTCTCATCGGGTGTGTATATTTTACGTCACTGGTCTAGCAGTGCTCTCTCCACCAACTGTCTCCATTCCCCTCCACATTTCGTTTTCACTCTCAACTCCTCTCCCAATCCTTCAAAGTCTCTCTTCACACAGTCCTCCCTTCGAAGTCCAGGTCTTCCTCGCCTCCTTTTCACGTCCACTCTCCGGGAATATGCTTTATTTGACAACCGTTCTACCCACATTATCTCCAAATACCCAGTTCACTTCAGTCGACTCCACACCAGATTCTTCATGAAGCTTTCTTTTACTCCAACCTCCTATATCAACTCCACCTATTTTATTGCCGCAATTCGTCTCACCACATACCCTGTCCTGTTGTCTCTCTGTCAGTGGCATTGTCTCTAAGTCATACATGTATGCCATTGGTTACACATGAGTCGAGCTGCCTTTACCATCTTGTGAATTTCGGTGTCTGGGTTGCTGTCCCTGCATATCGCTCCAGCCAGATATATAAAAGTGTCTCTTTTCTATGTTTGCATTCCCTTCAGCTGTGTTTATAGCTTATTGTTTTGTTGTCCCAGCAATAGTACCACCGTCTTCTTCAGACTAACTTTCAGTCCATGTCTGCTGAACATATTCTTCCAATCCGCATGCAGTAGCTTCCGCAGTCTCTCGTTCCAATTTTTTTGCTTATCAGTTCTACCACTGCGTTAAACAACAGTCGGCTGAGGACACTCCCCTGTCTCAGGTCAACATTCGCTTGAACTCTCTCGTCACTCCCGGACCACACAAAACCCTGTTCTTCGTTGTTTTTTGTAACTTCTACCATATTGATATCTGCCTCTGGAAACCCCCATCCACTTCAATGTCGCCATCGCCATCTCTCTTGGTACGGTATTATATGCTTCTATAAATCCTTCCGCCATATCTTCCTGTTCTTCCAATTTCTTTTCCACTTGCTGCCTCCGGGCAAACATCCCGTCAGTTGTACGTCTTCCTGTTCTAAAACCCACCTATTATTCACCGATTTCCCCTTCCACTACTGCTGTAATACTGCGATCCAGGATTCATTCCAGCATCTTTAATATATGGCTTAGCCAAGTAATTCCTCTGTATTTTTATGGTCACGCACAACTCCCATTATTTTCCATGCCGGGACAGTCAGCCCCGTTCTCCACTCTTCTGGGATCTTTCCCTAACTCATGTAAGTGTTCAGCAATATGTTGTCCTCCAAATTCCAACTAGTTCAGCCAGCACAAGCATATTCACTCGCATTTCATCAATACCTGTCGTATGACCTTTCTTCGTCGTCTTAATCGCTCTCTCTCTCTCTCTCTCTCTCTCTCTCTCTCTCTCTCTCTCTCTCTCTCTCTCTCTCTCTCTCTCTCTCTATATATATATATATATATATATATATGTATATCTCTCTCTCTCTCTCTCTCTCTCTCTCTCTCCCTCTCTCTCTCTCTCTTTCTCACTCTACCTCAGCATCCACAATTTCCTCCACCTCCACCACGTACAATTCAATTAAATAGACTAAGTTTTATTCTTGTTTATATGTATCACACATATGACTGCTTTGCAGTATGTTAGTACTCGAACATTGGAGCAGTGTCATTGTATATCCTGACTATGTTAATTCGCTCCTTTGTGCCATTGTCCTCTGGTCTGCGAGTTGGCGATGCATTTGTGTTAATGTCGCGACTTCCAGTTATTTATTTTTGTGTAGCCGATATGCAATACGAAACTCGGAAACGACTGGTGGTAAATCGTATATCCAGATGACACTATCAAGAATGTGTCTGTGATCAGGCCAATGCAATAAAGATAGGATCTACGTTAGTGAGGTACGGTGATACATTGGGTGATTCATTTATTCGTATATAACTCACGTGAAACGCTGAAATAAATGCAGACAATATAATATCTTTTAGATAATATTATAGGCAGCAGCGTTGACCTTCAATATGGCGGCGATGACGTCATTGGATACGCCAACAACAACGCCATTCCGGAGTGGAGCTAAACCATCAGAAAGCAAGGACATAAATCAGTGCATTGCACGATGTTACTCGGCGCACGATCGCCTGGTCGAATACTGTGTCGGTCAGAATCATGCGCGCAACTGGTGTAGAAAGAACACGATCGACATACGCCGGACTTGTACTCAGACCTGCGGAATGAAGTTTGACGACGTCATCATCTAGTGAACTAAGAAATGAAAACAAACAAAAACATTATCCTGAAGAAAGTTACATACGCGGCATGGAAAACGGGAGTGGATAAAGGGAATGATATATATATATATATATATATATATATATAATTCTGATATTCATCCTTTAGTTATTAAAATTGTACTACGAATGAATGTTTAATATTGCTATTATTCACATGTTATATTGATGTTGGTGGGAAGTGCTCATAAGCAATTCACTTCAACTCTCTCGTTTGTAGAACTTCTTAAATTTATCAAATGTACATATGTTCTATATATATGTATGCTTTGTTAGTTGATCAACTGAAATAAAATGGAATTGAATTGAACTGAGTTGAATTGACACCATAGTGTGAAGGGCGGGTTTTTGTATATTCAGAAGCTATACATTTATGTTGCAATATTTTGTTACCAAAGTATAGTTCACGCAAAAAAATAGATGTCGGTCTCGTACGACTGAATGTTTGTTTCAACTGGCGTTACTGTCGGATATTCTTGCAGTACGTTTTTTTTATTTATTTCACAAGGGGCCGGTTTCATGAGGCGGCTAAGAACGTTCTTAATTAACGCTAAGATTTTTATTTTAGGAAATGACGGTTTTTTTTAAGTTACTGAATCTGAACATGGGCCTTTTCGCAAGTGAGTGATGCTAAGTTATTGCGAAACTACTCTCTTCTTCTTATTTAAAGGAAAACGAAAATTTGCTAGACGTACGGGTGCTTGCACCATGGAAACAAATAGGACGAATATAATACCAGCTTGATATACAAATATATTAAAACATATTTGATTCTCTCCTAAGAAGCCGAATAATTCCTTGACCACTTGCCATCTGGGGTGTACTCCTTGAGTGGCAATTTTGTTTTAAAATGTTGATGACACTTCTGTGCTAATGTGTATGTGTGTGTGTGTGTGCATGTGTATATGTGTGTGTGTGTGTGCATGTGCGTGTGCGTGTGCATGTATCTGTGTGTGTGTGTGTGTGTGTGTGTGTGTGTGTGTGTGTGTGTGTGTGTGTGTGTGTGTGTGTGTGTGTGTGTGTGTGTGTGTGTGTGTGTGTGTGTGTGTGTGTGTGTGTGTGTGTGTGTGTGTGTGCGTGTGTGTGTGTGTGTGTGTGTGCGTGTGTGTGTGCGTGTGTGTGTGTGTGTGTGTGTGTGTGTGTGTGTGTGTGTGTGTGTGTGTGTGTGTGTGTGTGTGTGTGTGTGTGTGTGTGTGTGTGTGTGTGTGTGTGTGTGTGTGTGTGTGTGTGTGTGTGCTAAGTTTCTTCGGACTATAGCTTCACGACAATAGCAGCATGAATCTTGAAACAACAGCACTAAATATTTGAATAGTATATACATTAGCCTTTGTTATTTTTTTCCTACGAAAACTAATAATTTACCACCGTTGAAAGAAAGTTAATCGACCACCACACTCCTACAGACAGCTGATTACTTTATGTAACGTGTACACTTATTGTCATTCAATGTTAGTATTTGAATGTCACATCACAATTTTGCTGTCCTGAACTCTGACACTCAAGACGCACCTCAATTATCTTACGAAATTAAAAGTACTAATATGAATGTTAAATATTAGTTATATAACTACCACTATGATTCAACATTAAGTGATAAAGTGTATTGTCATGTTGTTTAGCCTCATTGAGATCAAAACAAATACATTTGAAGTTTTTATCCAAAGAGTTCTTCTCACAACATGGAACACTTGACCCCTTTATATTAAATATAATCATCTTTGTCGGTGAACGGGTAACGTGAATGTCGACCTATCTGGTACAATGAGTGTGCTTGCAAGATCGGTGAGTACAATGTACGGTAATATTCTACACAGTGGTGACTTTTTATGTTCGAATGTCTTATTAAATGCTAAAGTAATTTCACAATTTGATCTCCTTTCAATAGTGAACGAAGTTTCATATAGATGCTGTTGTCAGACCAAAAAGACGCACTAACAACCTTGGATTACTGTTATACATATGTCAAAAAATAACAAAATAAAATCCCTCTTTCTACTTATAGTACATATTCATTACATGAATTCAACATATTATACATAACTTGTAAAATTATACTTCATTTGTTGAAATATCTTCAGTTGTGTTTTGATTTATTGCAAACATTGCAGCAAACGTTAAAAAGCGACGCTTTGGGAAACGATGTTATTTTTACAAGTTCTTGTTTTTTATCTTGGGCTCGTAAATTAATGTTGGATTTGTATGAGTGTCTCCAAAAATTACTCTACTGATGGGACACGATATCGACTCATAAAATAAAAAGTTATTTCCCTCTTGCGGTGTTAATCACCATGACCTTATCATCTACCTTTCCAGATGGTAAACAATTCGCATAATTAAACTCTGCGCGCCATTCGAAACTGATATTGGAAAAGATCATATATTTAAAACTAACGACCTGATCCAAACTATAAACAAATATGGAGAAACGTCAGAACGCTTTATCGTGGATTGCAGTGCTAACTGTCTGAAGGTAGTAAATCCTGTCAAAAGACTTTGTTAACTATTTTGATATAACACCATCAGTAAAACAATCATACACCTAAATTTTTCCTTGCCTAAACTTTGCTACCGTCATTCACAATTTCCAAATGAAGCAATAATGAAGCGGACTAGCTTCATTATTGCGTACCTTGTCGAAATATGAAGAATAATGACTCAGCCGGTTTACTTATCATAGAACCTTTTCCTGAACACTATGTTTTCATGTACATAAACGTGTTCATCTTATAATAAACTGATATACATAATACGTTGCTGTATTTAGTACACGTACATGGGTCGTTAATGATACCGTTTTCTTGCATATACTTGATGAATATGGTGACGTTTCTTCATGTATAGTTTTGAGACTACGCCTGACGAAATTTCATGCGTCTACATTGTAGATCGTACTAATTGGGGTCATGCTCGTCTTAGTTCCGGAGAATGGTTCAGGTGCAGCAGTCGAGCCGCCGTCTTTCCTGAGTCACCTGAACTCTCACGAGGCCTCCAAGGTCGAAGATTGCGTGACGCGCTGTCTCACCGAGTTCTCCTCACTGACGGCCTACTGCGACAAGGCGAAACACAAACCGCTGTGGTGTCCTGCGAACAATTCAGCAGACATTCCGAAGCATTGCGCCGACATATGTTTTTATATCTTGGAGCAGATCATAGGCAACTCGACCGTTCCGGAATAAAACGATACAATGGCATTGTTGTAGTACGCACGTCTTGTACGACATCAAACATATAAGCATATCCCGTTTTGGGTGTACATTAATAGTGGGATATATTGTATAACAAATGTCTATTGATGGTAATGTTGGGATCAGTCTGTTGATGTATCATCGCATGTGATGATACTCGTCTCTCTATTTCTCTATCTCTGTCTATGTCCCATAGCTATCTCGTTTTCTCCCTCTTTTTTTTTTTTTGTTCTCTCTCTCTCTCTCTCTCTCTCTCTTCCTCCCTCCCTCTATCTCCCTCGCCTCCCTGTCCCTTCCTTTTCTTTCTCACTGTTCGTTCGCTTTTGTCAGATTGCGGTGTATATAAAACCCCACAAATGTAGTTCTTGGACGCTGTTTACTTAGTTTTATGGAAACAATGAATTTTGGGTGCACTAATTGACAGATGGCGTGACTGTGGCCTTAGCTTCGCTACTTGGTGTAATTACGTGACAATAGTTAAGATAAGCAGTGTGTATTGTAGATAACGGATATGCTTGATGTGTGACTTCACGAATTAGTTGCCAATGAACCAGTGGTCCAGATTAGGTGTCGTGTTTATTGGTGTATGTTAGTGAGTACATGTGTATTCACGCATGTCGAACCATTCGGGCCTATGTTTATTCATGCATGCGCGTGATATTATTAAGACATACGCAGAACACGCCATAACACAGGTATGCGCCGATGTTAAAGGAAATAAAAATAAGGCATTAGCTAAAACCCTTTTTCCATGTGTACACAAAGTTTAACATTGTATGTAACATTTGACAACATAAAAAAAATAGAGAAAAATACATTTGTAGCATAAATTCGGTGTTAAACCCGTCTGTGAAGCGATTCCAGCAGAATTTTTTTTTTAATGAGCTATGCAATCACGTGGTATTGTGACGTCACTTATGACACACACTCGCATCAGGCCGACCCTTTCCATGCATTCAGAGCACTTTACAGGTATAGCTTTTGGGTCGAAACGAGTGTCAGAATGAGTTATTGTGCAATATTCCGACCTAATACAAACACTAGTCATCATAGAGGAACAAGCAGTTATCTTAGGTTCCATATGAATCGAATTTTATTCAAAACAATGAATGCGAATGGGCCTACACGTCGACTAGGATTCGTTAAGCTTGGCCTTGGCCTGGGCTCGTTTTCAGAATAATTATATCGAATGCAACCAACGGGAGATAATCTACACCAATAAACATACACAGCAAACATATATTGTATCCTGTTACAGAAAATAACGTGTATTATCTCATAATATCACTAGAATATCGATATATATGAAGGAGTTGTACAATTTATCATAACAACTTAAATCAGTCTATAAATTTCCGCTGGTGCCGCTAGCTCAGTTGGTAGGCGCGTTGGTTTCTTGTCATTTATTTTACAATCGGGCGACGTCGGTTCAATCCTGACATCATGCAAACCATTGATTTTCTTTACACTTTTTTTTCTTTATATTTTCACGAACTAATATAAACCAAATCATTTTGTATACTATGACGCACTGTTTGTAAATATATTTTTTTGTAGTAATTATTTATTCGCCACAAAAATGAAAATATGGTCATTATATATATAACGATGTTTCTAATTTTTTTTTCAAGACAGATCACAATTTGTTTTCACATATATAATTACAATATATTACCGTACAATATATGTATAATTAATAAATTATATATCCATTACATTATATTTGTTTGGATAAATAACATTTAGAATCATCGTTATAATTTATAATGACCATATTTTCATTTTTTTGTGGCGAATAAATAATTATTACAAAAATGAAACATTATTCACAAACAGTGCATTATAGTATAAAATGATTTGGTTTATATTACTTTGTGAAAACATAAACAAAAAAATGTAAAGAAAATCAATAATTTGCATGGTGTCAGGATTGAACCGGCGTCACCCGATTATAAAATAAGTGACAAGACAACAACGCGTCTACCAACTGAACTAGCGGCACCATTGGAACGTCACTGACTGTTTTAAGTTGTTATGATAAATTGTACAATTCCTTCATATATCGATATTCTAGTGATATTATGAGATTATACACGTTACTTTCTGTAGCTGGATACATATCTGTTTGCTATGTATGTTTATTGGTGTAGATTATCTCCCGTTGGTTGCATTCGATATAATTATTCTGAAAACGAGCCCAAGCTCGGCGAAACCTAGTCGACTTGTACTAGTTGAAGGCGCAATCGCATTCATTGTTTTGAATAAAATTCGATTCATGTGGAACCGTAAGATAACTGCTTGTTCCTCTATGATGACTAGTGTTTGTATTACGTCGGAATATTGCACAATAACTCGTTCTGACGCCCGTTTCGACCCAAAAGCTATACTTGTAAACATGCTCTGAATGCACGGAAAGGTTCGGCCTGATGCGAGTTTGAGTCATAAGTGACGTCACATCTCAGCATCCCGAAAAGCGCGCCAAAAATATGCATATTCGAAAATGTCCGGATGCACAGCATAAAATGTGGAATTTCTAATTCATTGATTTTTTTGATTTTATTTGGCTTGGTGGACATGGAAATAGATAGCAGGATGTAAAATAACATGACTTCAAGCAATATGTGTTTTTATTCCCTTTAACCCCTTTACAAAATGCTCCGTCACGTATTCAAGTTTACTTCCTTTGCTGCCGCTTCGAGTGGATCTCCTTCAAAACCATTTCACAAACCATTATGTTTACTTATGCGTGGTCAGTTGCCCAGCCTTCGCCATTCCAACAATACGCAGAATCATACACAACAAACATGGAGGCCTTTATTGTAAAGGTAACTTTCTGATATGTGTTGAAAGTAATTTGTCTGTACAATTTGATTTATACGACGTATAATATAATTTATTTGCTACGATCAGTTATGTTGATTTGTGCGTACATTTGTTTTTCTTCTATGTTTAATAGTACATTGATGTGATCGTAATCATATATGCCGTTAGTTGAACATTTATTTGTAGATTCGTAGCACATATTTATAAACTCGAAGCCTACTTTACGAATGTATCACACCGAACATCGATAAATACGGCCAGTACTTGCATTATTTGCCTCTTCGATAAACGATGGAGTAATATTGTGTACATCCATGTAAGTGTTATATGACTTTATATATATATGTGTGTATATATATATATACACACACACACACACACACACACACACACACACACATATATATATACATAGAGCATTTGACAAGTAGCGGCATAAGTGTCGCATAGTCAAACGTGTTTCAGTTGCCATCAATTTTAACAGGGGTAAAGGTATGTATTTATTTTATGAATACATACCTACTTGACAAATATATAGCAATGTGTTTTGGCGGTATTGCGTTTTGTTCTAAACCTATGCTTACTGGTATCCCATATGGGAACGAACATAAATCTAGTACGTTTTAAATAAACATCGATGAATTCGTCTTCACTTCCACAATGAGTTCACCAATTTGCTGACGAAGATAATATGCAATTCACAATCATAACATAATATCTAATGCAACCGCCCGAAGACACATAGCAACGTTCACCCTTGCGCTGAAAGTTGGAGCGTAATGCTCTAGATCATTAATTCATATACTCACTCAATAACTCACTCACTAACTCTATTATTAATTTCGTCACTCACTCACTCATTCACTCACTCACTCACTCACTCATTCACTCACTCACTCTCTCAAACAGACAGTCACTCATTGCTTATTAGGTATGTATGCCATATATACTATCAGTCTGAATGAACATGATATGTTATATGCAGTGCATATGTACGAAGAACGTTCGGTAGACGCACACTGGTCCACACCCTGATTGTATCCATGGAGTGTTTCTTTTGTTATCACCGGTTTCTAGTTCATGGCAGCTTTTGAAATTGTTTTTGTCTCCTTTCACATGTGTTTATAAGTTTCATTATTGAGGATAAATAAATAATGAAATATGTGTGTGTATGTCTGTATATGTGTGTTTGTTTGTGTTTGTGTGTGCGCGTGTGTGCGTGTGTGCGTGCGTGTGTGCGTGTGTGCGTGTGTGCGTGTGTGTGTGTGTGTGTGTGTGTGTGTGTGTGTGTGTGTGTGTGTGTGTGTGTGTGTGTGTGTGTGTGTGTGTGTGTGTGTGAGTGTGTGTGTGTGTGTGGAGCTCAAATTTTGACAGCGACGTTCTACCAAATTTTGTTGTTGGCAACCTATATTATCATGCTCAATTTGTGATTTTCAGATGTCGTTATTGACCGTGTTGCTAGTAGTCACATTTGCCGCAACACCACCGACAATAACGAAGACAGCGCCTGTCGGAGTCAGCATGAAACCAACGGCACCAAAGAGTCTGTCAGAGTGTATGCTGCACTGTTTTGACGAGTTCGACCGGTTGATGGACGAATGCATCTCCGTGTTATTGTTGCAGTCGTGGTGTAGATACAAAATTACACCCGTTGAAGACAACTGCCTCGAAATATGCTACATGTTGTTTAGAGACAATACCAGTAATTAAACACATCATCTGATTTGTGAATGCTAGTCCGGATTACAAATGATATGTGAACTTGTTAACGTATTCAAAATAAATGTATTTTAACAAAGAAGTACAATGAAAAAGAGCAATCCACAGAGTCGAGGAGGTGTCTTCGTGATTGACTAATGATTAGCACTTTTGTCAGCCACAATGTCTCAGAGTGTTGTTGTTTATCAAATGTACGTTGTGTGTATGATTAACGATTTAGTGTAGAAACGATGAGCAGTTATATATCAATTTAGTGCAGTATTACGCTGTATAATGATGCTGACTAGGAACATTTACAATAGACAGCGGCCGGAATATGCCCATACAGTTATTTAACTACTTTGAAGTACTGGACCCGGCATAAAAGAGTTCGTGCGCAAAACGTGTGGCTGCTAGCTTTATCGACATATAACATATACACATGCGTCAGCAATTCGAGCGTCCTTTTCAGTAGCTCTCCGTTTAGACAACGCATGCATAGGATTGACTTTATAAAAGAGATCATTAGCCACTGGTACTGTGAATATACCGTTAGATAAGTGGCGTTTGACAGAAATACGTAATATAAACGAACAACACAAAAATATGCCACACACACTTCGTCGACGCGTCTCTTTATTTAGCAAATATGCGTTTAATCAAAACATATATTAAATATGTCGTATTGAACTTCCAGTCACCGATGTTTTCGAATAGCTATGTATCTACGTATTCACCAACTGTGTGCACCTAGCGAATGTACAATCCTGTCGCGGACGAAATCGAGTAAAGGTGCACATTGTCTTAGCGACTTGTGGGCGTGGTTATTCTACATCAGACGGTGATTGTTGCATACTATATTCATAGGTGCTTACATACATAGCTTCACATGTAATTAATGATTCAACACTAAACGCTACAATAAATGCATTGTACAGCTACAACGCTCTGTATTCTGCAACACTTGCAAAGTACATTCAAATCAAACAAGAGGCGGCGACCACAACGAATTGGTATTAATACAAGTTGGGTACAACTGAACTGACAGCGACATCCCAATAAGAGATTTCAACTTATATTGGTGACAGTTTTTTCTTATGGCGTAATACATTTGAAACAAATAGTTATTCCGAAATACTACAGCGATGATGTACATAATAATATTCACGTCATCACACGATCCTTTTAGGACGAGATGCCCGTATCAGGATGATAACTCCCAGTTCTATAATAAATTAACCAATCGGACACGTTAGTTTAATTAATCATACCTGCACTACGGGCCATGACATTGTGTGTCGTGGATGTCTAATTAACTTCCCAAGCTCTATTGTTGTCTTCCACTATTTAGTAGCTAAAATACACTGAACAGTAGAAATATAATTCGGCCTCGTCTTGTGCTGCGGTCGATTGGACGTATATGTTAAGTGGAGCCCTCTGTCAGCTACTGTTTGGACACATTTTGAAGTAATGCGATTATGCATGGCACTTGTAGGCATTCGACGTAAGTAAGACATTACTAACATACGAACAATTCTTGACGCGCCTTTACTGTGCAAATATGTACCCAAGAGAAGAAAGTCAGTCATCGACAGAAGAGACACGTCAACATAGCCAATCCCTTCTTCTTTACATAACACATCCTACTGAATTACAACCTAAGACTTATTGTTGTATTGGATTACATTTATTGTATATGATACATATATGTCAAACCCGGACGGTCTTGAGGGGCAATAACATTTATAGTGTGGGGGATGGGATATAGGAATAACCCCCAATGATTTGGGATGGGGTGCAAGTTTATGTTTTGGTGAGTGTGAATGCGAGTACAGTTCCAGTTGACGAGGTATTTGTTAGTCTCATGTGGGTTTTTGGTTCTCAGGGGTGCAGTTAGGTATATTTTTTATCCTCTAGGGTGCAGCTGGAGTTATTGGTGAGATTCAGCCCCCAAAGTTAATCACTTCCCGATTCATACGTGTTACATACATTACTGTGTCCAAAACCTATATTGTACGACTATCAAAATGTTCTTTCCCTCAAATGCAAGCAAATTGTATCGTGGACCATCTTGTTTGAAATGCAATTGCGGTCCAAGTAGTAATATTGTTTTACATCAGCAATGGTGTCCAAGTGATGACATAAAAAGGTCACAAGATGAAACAAATTGAATTATGAACGATTGCTTTGTACTGTTAAATGTAGTAATAATAATAAACAATTTGTGAAGTTAGCGCTTGGATTATTGTTGGAGCCTCGTTCTTGTTCACAAGCATCATTGCAATTTTTCAATCCGTCGATAATGTTGATACACGGCATATTATATATTTACAACATACGTAGAAAGATTATCAGAAGAAGCTTTTTTGCTACTAGTTATTTGTCACATCACCTGGTGTTTGATTTTGTGGGTGTTATTTTATCTACACTTTGTTCGACTTCCTCTGTCCGTTTGGTGACGCCACTATTTTTGCCTTTGCTTGTGATTTGCGATTGTAGTTTATTGTATATTCCCCAGATGTCAGCATTGAAATGACGGAATAGTTGTTATTCCTTTTGCATGTCTTATCATTTGGAGATGAATAATATTGAACCTTTTTTACTGTGGCACATCATCGAGTAACTTGCACATTTATAAAACCAAGGATATGCATAGGTCAACCTGGACATCTGTGAGGAGATATTATTAGACTATTCCCAAAGTTAGCGAATTAATATATATATATATATATATATATATTTATTTATTTATTTAATATAACGATTATTTTTATTTATATAATATAATGATTGTGTTGCGTATTGTATGTAGGTTGGCATCAAGGTGAGGTGGCGATGGCTGTTGCAACAAACACGACAAAACTAACACATATACGATAACATGTGCAACGACAACACCTATTTATTTGTAAAAAACAATTGCATCGGATTGAGTTGCTATGATAGTCGATATAAACTTATTATAAGTATTATGCTGTAATTTACACAAATAAAACAAATAAAAACAACGTAAATAATCATATATATTCATAGTAAATTACTTTAATAAACTACGTGGAATCACCAAACTATAGTACCTGTAATTATAACGAAGCTGCTCTCCAACGCTAACTATTTTCCTCCTCCTGAATGCTCGTGTTTGTTTTCTAAATTAGAACACTTCAATACGAGCACTGGCGTCTTGGTCTTGACAGAAATGTATGCGATCACGTCCTGTTAGCAAGTTAGCATAGTAGCTGTCTCAACGGAATGTTTCCAAGAATACTTAAGCTGTTCACACATGCTACTTCACATGTAAGCTTTCGCGTAAATAAAACGACACTTTTAGGTCAGACATGCATTATCAATAAGAGGACGACTTCATGTTTTCCAATACTCACGATTACACAGCAGTTTTGTTGGATAGTGTATATATAATTCATTTTGGCAACATATGCTTTTCCATAAAGTTAGTTACATTTCTTTCAGCTTAGCTTCGACGCTGGTGGCCTGTCCCGCCGGAATTTAATATTCATGTGGAGAATCCTGGATTGGTAGTTCCTTAAGTAGTGCAACCACGATACATAGTTGTGCACAAACACTTCCACACTTCCAAACATTTCCATTCACGTGCATGTCGGTCTGAACATATCATGTATCGTCATTTAGGTTAACAGGATTAATGTATCCGCAACAGTGTGTGCGTGCATGTGCGTGCATTAGTGCGTGCGCGCGTGCGTTTTCGGGTGCGTGTGCGGGCGTGCGTGTGCGTGTGTGCGCGCGCGCGTATGCAAGCATATGCATGGGTGCGTGCGTGTGTGTGTTCATGCATGCATATACTTTAATAATAATCTTGTTGTATCATATCCTGCGTAGAAGATATGAAGCTGGCTAGCTGTCCCCTAGTAGAGTGACCACTGAACGTTTAAGGCTAAAGTACATTACTAGTAGAGTTAGCCGCTGAAGAGTTAGTTACTATATCAAAGGTATCCAGTATACAACTATCAAGTAAGTGGGGAGCTGTGGTCGCGCGCTGCAGCGCCGGAATCTCTCCTTTCGAAATTTAAGCAATTTCGTTCACCTCACGTTGCCTGTGTCTTTCAGAAGATACACTAATAGTCGTTGGTGCCTTCTATCTGGTGTCTTTGCCAGGAGAATATAAATATCCCACACAGGGGATAACTGTATAGCCTGTACTGAATTTACTGAGTAGTGGTCTCTATATCTCTAACACACTGGATTTTGCTTCCTGGTTGGACGTGTGAGCATCGCCGAGCAGGCAGTGTATACAGTTTATAAACTGTATGGCTGGACCCCCTGGGCCCTATGTTAATGTGCATTCATACAAGTAACAATATGTAACTTCGGTGGTAGAACCCACCATTGTTATTATTTGATAGGGGTAATCTTACGTGCAAACGCATTTCATGGTTTGCAATGTAATTACTTAGTTTGAATCCAACACTGCCAAACAACATTTCCTGTAGAAAATACATTACAATAGTCAATATAACTTAACTTGGATAACTATCCGACTTTGATGTGATTCCCTTTCCCGCAGGCGTTCACTTCGATCGCGTCTGCAACGCGAGGCTCATGGCACAAAATCCTCGTCTACTACCATCACATCAGAACAGATATATAAGCTGTTTTTGTGTGTGCAAACATAACTGATTTACAGGTTTTAGGATTCATGCCGTGCGTTAGACGGGCGACCATCAGTTGTTTGCAACGTTACGAGTGTTTTCTGTAATCTGTCCTAGGTCCGCCTATCAGTTGGGGGATGTCTTATATTAATTGCGGTACACGAAAAACTGCTTAAATTTACGTCATACTAACAGAAATAATACTACAGGAAACAATCTTCTTCTTAGTTTATGTTTATGTTGCGCCATCTGAAATGTGTACTGTAGAAAGCATAGTTATGTACCACAATACAACTCGGACGAAACTAAGAATTATATTTTATTAATACAATAAATATGATAAGTTCATTTCAATTATTCCTTTATAAAATAGTTTCTCTTAAACCAAATTTCGTTTCACTCACGCAACATATAAACAAGACGAAATAGAAATGTCCTTTGGGTGTTAAAATTGAACAGCTATTACACAGATGTCATGAAACCAACATAGGGAACCAACAAACGGCACGCCATTTTAAAGAAGAAGAAAACGCTACATATATAGCACATGCGTAACTGTCTATAAATAAACAGTACACGTGTCCACAATGAGCATGCAATATTGATGAACGATTAGCAAACATTAGCTCCTAGTTTGATGTCGATGTATCGGTAGTTTGTAGGTGACTTTTGTCCAACAAAAAACTACGTACACACAAAAACACAAAAGGTCGATATGAATATGCTGATTGAACAAGAAGATCAAACGTGCACCAGCACGGACACCACAGACACATTCCCGTCGTTCGGGAACATCGTGTCCCTGTGGTACACCCTGCAGATGTTCGGTGAACTTTAATTACTTTCCATTTGGCACGTATCTGTTTTGTTATAATAATAGTTGGAAAGCCGAACAAAAGAGCGGCAGCACAACGATGAGTCAGCAACACGTACGCCATAAACCGAGTTTCATCATCAAGTGATTTCCTTATAACTTGAATTCAAATTCAGAATGTTCCATTCGTAATGTGACTTTACAAACGACAAGATATACACAAAACAATCTCTTTGTGTTGCATTTTATGGAAAATAAGAAGTTGTTATTCAAGATGAAGATGATAGTTGTGGTGAGTAAATACATTTACATCATAATAACAGTACGCAAGTAATGACACCTTCACAGTTGTTATTCAAGATGAAGATGATAGTTGTGGTGAGTGAATACATTTAAATCATAATAACAGTACGCAAGTAATGACACCTTCACAATTGTTATTCAAGATGAAGATGATAGTTGTGGTGAGTGAATACATTTACATCATAATAACAGTACGCAAGTAATGACACCTTCACAATTGTTATTCAAGATGAAGATGATAGTTGTGGTGAGTGAATACATTTACATCATAATAACAGTACGCAAGTAATGACACCTTCACAATTGTTATTCAAGATGAAGATGATAGTTGTGGTGAGTGAATACATTTACATCATAATAACAGTACGCAAATAATGACACTTTCACAGTTGACGGCAAAAATAATATGTTTAGTATACATATGTTACTGGTAGGTTGAATTCTTGCATTTGCCAATGCGCATGTTTCAGTTTATGTTAACTCTATCACTATGCGATGTTAATTTTCTTTGCAAATAAGAATTTTTCATTAAATGGAGCGTTACATGTGGTGTTATGTTAGCATGCACATCTTAATGAGCATTAAGCATTTACTAAGGTAACGTAGAAAACAAAACGAGAATTGAAAATGCATGGCCACAGTTTAAACACAAAAGTTCCAAATCAAAATAATCCATATTGTGAGTGTAAACCCTATCACGTAGGCAAAACATAAAATATACATCACTGTTGTTGCGTACATGATACACTTTTTATTGTAGGTGGTAACAGTGTGTCTACTGCTGTCTGCGAGTGCTGATGACAACGATAACACAGACGAGATGGCACGACCAGCAGATGAGTTTCACTCGTGTTTGGGCAAGTGCAAGTCACAGTGGTTCTCGTGCGTGAGAACTTGCACAGAAACGGAATCAGACACAGACAAATTGGTGCGTAGCATGCCATAATGTCGCGTGAATCGTACATAAATATAACCGTACAGTCGTACTCGGTGACGTACGGCTACGCCTATTTTATTCACATAAAAATGATGTGCAAACTGTTAAACGGAGTAAGTTATGTAACGTATCGCATACATTTGTCTAAACAAGAAGACGGCGTCTTCCAGTGTTAAAATGTCGAACAACGGCTGGCTCCACGGCTCCATATATGGCTCTGTAAATGTTGCATAGTCACTTCAAATAAATATGTCATCGATAGCAAAACAAGCCAGCTCGTCGTACATTTCGTTGGAATATGTCTCGGTCATTTTCCGATTACAACTGTTGCAATCGTACTGCAGTGCACAAATCCGTACATCCGTACCTGCTTATTTGCATCCATCCGTGCACTCACGTGTGCATAGATGCATGCGGGTTTTCACTATGCTTACACAATATACTTGTTCATGAACACTCACGCACACATACATGTGTTTACGATTATGACTTCTAATGCGCGTTGCATGTGCATGCATATGTACAAAATTTTGCAATAATATGAACACCTTATCTTGATATAATACACATAAATGTACATGTTGGTAATGAAACTCGTTTTTCTTGCAGGATGATTGCAAAGAAGTTTGTTCACTATGGGCTAATAACTGCGTCTCTATATGCTATGACAACAAACGGTTTGGACAATAGATTGGACGGCTGCGTTTACTTGTCTCGTTATTCATAATACAGAGCAGAACAGAGTCGCACGCCCTCACAATTACCACACAAACGTACAAAACCTATAACCAAACAATATAATTTTTTGGTCAAGCCTAAGTGAATGTAATAACGCAAATGCTATGGTAAGCCACAGGTTTGGGTACTGAATTCGTGGGTTGTTTATATATATAATAAATGTAAGATGCATGTACGGTGTGGTTGCGTTTGTGAGTATTTTAGTGTGTATCTGTGAACATGAACGTCAGTTTGTTGTGAATGTGTGTGTCAGTTGTGCCCACATTTGCGAGTATATGAAAACAAAGATTAATTCAGTCATAACGAACTATTTGTTGCATATATATATATATATTGTATGTTGTGTTTGAAAACGGATTTTATAATAAACGCGCATGTATTCGGAGAAGGTACAATCTGACTTCCTGAGTTTGATCTTTAATAACAACAACAGTTACAACTTCAACTACTACTACAACCACCACTATTACTACTACTACTACAACCACCACTATTACTACTACTACTACAACCACCACTATTACTACTACTACTACAACCACCACTATTACTACTACTACTACAACCACAACTATTACTACTACTACTACAACCACCACTATTACTACTACTACTACAACCACCACTATTACTACTACTACTACAACCACCACTATTACTACTACTACTGCAACCACCACTATTACTACTACTACTACAACCACCACTATTACTACTACTACTACTACTACAACCACCACTATTACTACTACTACTTCTACTACTACTACAACCACCACTATTACTCCTACTACTTCTACTACTACTACAACCACCACTATTACTACTACTACTTCTACTACTACTACAACCACCACTATTACTACTACTACTTCTACTACTACTACTACAACCACCACTATTACTACTACTACTACAACCACCACTATTACTACTACTACTACAACCACCACTATTACTACTACTACTTCTACTACTACAACCACCACTATTACTACTACTACTTCTACTACTACTACAACCACCACTATTACTACTACTACTACTACTACTACTACAACCACCACTATTACTACTACTACTTCTACTACTACTACTACAACCACCACTATTACTACTACTACTTCTACTACTACTACTACAACCACCACTATTACTACTACTACTTCTACTACTACTACAACCACCACTATTACTACTACTACTACTACTACTACAACCACCACTATTACTACTACTACTTCTACTACTACTACAACCACCACTATTACTACTACTACTTCTACTACTACTACAACCACCACTATTACTACTACTACTACTACTACTACTACAACCACCACTATTACTACTACTACTTCTACTACTACTACAACCACTACTATTACTACTACTACTACTACTACTACTACTACAACCACCACTATTACTACTACTACTACTACTACAACCACCACTATTACTACTACTACTTCTACTACTACTACTACTACAACCACCACTATTACTACTACTACTTCTACTACTACTACAACCACCACTATTATTACTACTACTACTACTACAACCACCACTATTACTACTACTACTTCTACTACTACTACAACCACCACTATTACTACTACTTCTACTACTACTACAACCACCACTATTACTACTACTACTACTACTACTACTACTACTACAACCACCACTATTACTACTACTACTTCTACTACTACTACAACCACCACTATTACTACTACTACTACTACTACTACTACTACTACTACAACCACCACTATTACTACTACTACTTCTACTACTACTACTACAACCACCACTATTACTACTACTACTTCTACTACTACTACAACCACCACTATTACTACTACTACTACTACTACTACTACAACCACCACTATTACTACTACTACTTCTACTACTACTACAACCACCACTATTACTACTACTACTACTACTACTACAACCACCACTATTACTACTACTACTTCTACTAGTACTACTACAACGACCACTATTACTACTACTACTTCTACTACTACTACTACTACAACCACCACTATTACTACTACTACTTCTACTACTACTACTACCACCACCACTATTACTACTACTACTTCTACTACTACTACTACTACAGCGACTACTACTTCTAATAAATCAACTAATATTACTACTACTAAAATTACTACTACTACTACTACTAAATCGACTACTACTGCTAGTACTACTACTATTACTACTGTTACTATTTATTCTACTAATACTATTACTAATACTAATAATAATTTTACTACTATTACTACTACTACTACTAATAATAATAAAATGATTACTATTACTACAACTAAAAGGGAATGCATAACACACACGTACGTAAATACTATGTATATACGCACGTACACACATACACGTAAAGACGTACACGTGAACATACGTACACAACACACACGTACATATTTGAAGAGGCATATCAATACGACCTGTCATTTGTTAACACAAACATACATTTTCATACTTAATAATAATGTAAATACATCGTATCCGACGATTTCCCTACGCATAGTGTAATGATAATGTAAATACATCGTATCCAACGATTACCCTACGCATGGTGTAATAGTAATGTAAATACATCGTATCCGACGATTACCCTACGCATAGTGTAATAATAATGTAAACACATCGTATCCGACGATTACCCTACGCATAGTGTAATGATAATGTAAATACATCGTATCCGACGATTACCCTACGCATAGTGCAATAATAATGTAAATACATCGTATCCGACGATTACCCTACGCATAATGTAATAATAATGTAAATACATCGTATCCGACGATTACCCTACGCATAGTGCAATAATAATGTAAATACATAATATCCGACGATTACCCTACGTATAGTGTAATGATAATGTAAATATATCGTATCCGACGATTACCCTACGCATAGTGTAATGATAATGTAAATACATCGTATCCGACGATTATCCTACGCATAGTGTAATGATAATGTAAATACATCGTATCCGACGATTACCCTACGCATAGTGTAATGATAATGTAAATACATCGTATCCGACGATTACCCTACGCATAGTGTAATGATAATGTAAATACATCGTATCCGACGATTACCCTACGCATAGTGTAATGATAATGTAAATACATCGTATCCGACGATTACCCTACGCATAGTGTAATGATAATGTAAATACATCGTATCCGACGATTACCCTACGCATAGTGTAATGATAATGTAAATACATCGTATCCGACGATTACCCTACGCATAGTGTAATGATAATGTAAATACATCGTATCCGACGATTACCCTACGCATAGTGTAATAATAATGTAAATACATCGTATCCGACTATTATCCTGCGCATAGTGTAATAATAATGTAAATACATCGTATCCGCGATTACCCTACGCATAGTGTACTGACCATGTATTAGAATAAATTGTGCAAAGTATATGTGCTGCGACAGACAGTCAGTCTCACAAGTATAAATATGCAGTTCGGTGCATTAATAATATATTCCGATCGATGAAGAAATTAGTTTTTTTTCTAGCACCTGTCAAGAGATACGGTGAGAGAGGAGAGGACAATAGATCGAGAGCGAACATTGGAAGGCGTGGATGTAGTGGGAGGAGACATCAGTAAGGAGAAGAGGGTAAAGAAACACAAAAATATGGAGGATGATTGTCGAACCCAACCTCACCCAGGACGTACAAGGAAACGAAGAGAATAGCCTACCTTACCACTGGGGGTGGAAAAACAAAACATAAAATAAGAACAACATAGCAGACAACACGACGCTTGTAGAAACATACACACACACACACACACACACACACACACACACACACACACACACACACACACACACACACACACACACACACACACACACACACACACACACACACACACACACACACACTCTCACACACACACACACACACACACACACACACACACACACACACACACACACACACACACACACACACACACACACACACACACACACACACACACACACACACACACACACACACACACACACACACACACACACACGATGCCAATCTAAGAATAGTAACCGTCGTTGCCCTCTAATCAGCTGCATACGTGTACTTAGCCCTTGAACACATTACTCGATGACACAAGTTGGTAGACTAGACTTTGTACACGTGCGCCAGAGGGTTGAAGGTCAGTCTGCAGTAGCTGTTGATCAATGGCCTATACCTAGTGTCCAGTGGATATTGACAACGTGACAAACGGCATGAGTTGCAACAACAAGACAAAAGTCGGGCCAAAAATAATGCAAAGGAGTATGCATGCTGCTCAAAGGTTAATAGTTAAAGTAATTTAATAAAAAAGTGTATTGTAAAGAATTGTTGTTCCATTTGGCGGAATGATTATTGCTGTGTTCACCCAGAAACAAATAACCGGCTTTACTTTAATCCGGTTTATGGTGTACAATTATTGTCCGCAATCGCACGCGTCTGTTTCTTCAGTCTTCCCATGCTACGTATTTATCGTACACATGATGTTAAACTGCTTGTGTAAATCGGTTTGGGAAGGAAAGTCAAACTAAGATGAAATAATGTTCTTTCAGCATATGTAAATACGAAACACTGCGCTATTGAAGAATGCATATGTGTTTATTGCAAAAAAGTACGTGAGAACGTTTAATTATTATATATAGTAAAATTGCCGTAATCGCAATTAAACAACTAGCCTACAACAACCCTTTGAACAGCACACCACTCGTTTTTGTAGTTTTGTGTGATGAGCTGATAAACTGTTAATCACTCAATTATCTCAAGAAGACATACAAAACCATACAAAACGTACGTAAAAATTATTAAGTATATATCGTTTTCGTTCCTGAAATGTATCATCAATTGGAAGATCGGAGGATGTTGATTCAATAAACCGAATGAACATAGGAAGAGACGAGTGAACCCATCGAACTCAAAGGAGATGCATTTACAACTGTCCAACGTTGGCGTATTCATAATATATATATAGTAGGAAGCTTGTTTTGAAATAGCACCTTTTTATTCAAGCATTCAACTCCTGTTGGGAAAGAACACAATATCGGATACCCCACAACACTAATACCACTGTGGAGCGCAGTAGCGCAGCGGTAAGAGGTCCGGAATCTCGACTGAGAGAACGCGGGTTCGAATCCTGTGCGGCGGTGTCGAACCTTGGGCAAGTTCCTTCAATCTGCATTACTTCAGTTCACTTAGCTGTATGAATGGGTACCTGGCTATAGACAGTGGTGGATACTTGTGTACGAATAGTCTTCGCGCATTAATTGCAGCGTGGCTGAATGCTTCTCAGAGAAGTCGAGATGGTGTTCGATTTAACAGGTATGCCAGAGAGTAAAGTGAGAGTAAAGTGTAAAGCGCATTGAGCAGTCATGAGGACTGGATACTGTGCTATGTAAGAACTTACCTTTACTTACCTTTAAAAAATATACTTATCGAGTACATAAATAGCAGGACACAGCCATGCTTAAACAAAATATGTTACGCGAATCTTTTGACATATAATCACTATTTGAAGAGCGTCTGTTTTAAAATGACTTGCTTTTTTGCATAAAAATAACATACAACTATATGATATTTTTGTTTAGACTGCAATAATCAGAGGACACATTGGACAGTACACGATCGATATTGCAGTATATTTTATTTTGCCTATGATCACAATAATCGTGTTTCTTAAAACAACACTATAATATTCAATACCTTACAATTCTGTAAAGGGTAGGATCAAACAGAACTGAGAAGGTGCAACTAATGCCGTTTAAGCAACATGCAGAAACGTTTATGAAACTAGAAAGTGATGTGATTGACAACACGTACACCATAGCCGAAAAAAAAACATCATTGTAGTTCACAAATAGATACACAGTTTGCGAACATTAATTCAAAGTGACACTACTTGTTTCAGCTCATGTATGTGGAAGTGCGTGTATACTATTCTCTACTGTATATCCGTTGCCAAACATCATCACTACTTCCAGGAACATTTCTCTGGAATTATCTAAACGTCGTCGACCATACTGGGTGAACAGCGTTGGCATTACGTGATTTGAATGCTTGAATGGCGTTGACAACATGTCTGATTTTCCATGATTATTCGTTATTTACTACATCCAAGCTACTCAAAATAAGACAATTCGCAATACGCTGCTTACGTTTGAATATGTATCTACTGCATGAAAGGGGCGACGTGCATAAATTGTAGCATCATCACAAATACCATCATCATCATCATCATCACGTACTGACAACATCATCCACTTTGTTATTTCCGCAAGCTAAACCACAAGGTAATATATGCAACCGAACTGACCACGATAATGCATCTAAATACATTACTTTGATTCAGATGATGGCGGCAATGTGCTTGCTTCTCTCAGTAAATGCTGATGAAAGCGATTAAATGAATGCAGTGAAGCAAATATCAAAACCTCTTCGCCCCTGTCCACATAATTCTCGGTCCGGGTTCCGCACGTGCTTCATGGCGTGCTACAGCGAGGATAGACATGTCGCTAAAGTGATGGGTTGTGTAGACGCAGGAATTACATATCAGATACGTTAAGAAGTGTAACTGTTTGCGTGTGTGTATGTGCGTGTGTATGTATGTGTGTGTGTGCGTGTGTGCGTGTGTGTGTGAGTGTGTGCGCGTGGACGTGTGGGCGTGGACAGATGTGTGCGCATGTGCGTAATGTACGCATGTGTGTTTGTTTGTGTGTGTGTGTGTGTATGTGTGCGCGCGCGCGTGTGTGTGTGTATGTGTACATGTGTGCGTGTGTGCTTGTGTGTGTAAGGGGTGTGTGTGCATGTGTGTGTGTGCGTTCATATGTGTGGTTGTGTACATGAGTGCGTGTATGCGTAATGTGTGTGTGTGTGTGTGTGTGTGTGTGTGTGTGTGTGTGTTTGTGCGTGCGTGTGTGTGTGAATATAAGTATGTACGCACATATGTATGCGTGTGTGTACTACATATTTATGTACTCGGCTGCTCACTGATCTCCGGCAATTGTCTTACGTTTGTGACATTTTCACTAACCTTTTTACATCTCGTCAAGTAATGATGTCTTCCTAAGTGTAATATGACTTCAGTGATGAAAGTTTTATGCACCTGCTTCTCCGTGGCGTTCCTTGTAAGTGATGTGTGTTTTGGAGAACGAACCGTGGACAACATCCAACCTGGCGGATTCGTGTACACACGTGAGGAATTGCTTCGGTTACGTCCGCCTCTGTCTTCTTCACGGCCCCTGCTGCCTGCTTTCGGCGTCACTAATACCACTGTGGAGCGCAGTAGCGCAGCGGTAAGAGGTCCGGAATCTCGACTGAGAGAACGCGGGTTCGAATCCTGTGCGGCGGTGTCGAACCTTGGGCAAGTTCCTTCAATCTGCATTACTTCAGTTCACTTAGCTGTATGAATGGGTACCTGGCTATAGACAGTGGTGGATACTTGTGTACGAATAGTCTTCGCGCATTAATTGCAGCGTGGCTGAATGCTTCTCAGAGAAGTCGAGATGGTGTTCGATTTAACAGGTATGCCAGAGAGTAAAGTGAGAGTAAAGTGTAAAGCGCATTGAGCAGTCATGAGGACTGGATACTGTGCTATGTAAGAACTTACCTTTACTTACCTTTAAAAAATATACTTATCGAGTACATAAATAGCAGGACACAGCCATGCTTAAACAAAATATGTTACGCGAATCTTTTGACATATAATCACTATTTGAAGAGCGTCTGTTTTAAAATGACTTGCTTTTTTGCATAAAAATAACATACAACTATATGATATTTTTTTTTAGACTGCAATAATCAGAGGACACATTGGACAGTACACGATCGATATTGCAGTATATTTTATTTTGCCTATGATCACAATAATCGTGTTTCTTAAAACAACACTATAATATTCAATACCTTACAATTCTGTAAAGGGTAGGATCAAACAGAACTGAGAAGGTGCAACTAATGCCGTTTAAGCAACATGCAGAAACGTTTATGAAACTAGAAAGTGATGTGATTGACAACACGTACACCATAGCCGAAAAAAAAACATCATTGTAGTTCACAAATAGATACACAGTTTGCGAACATTAATTCAAAGTGACACTACTTGTTTCAGCTCATGTATGTGGAAGTGCGTGTATACTATTCTCTACTGTATATCCGTTGCCAAACATCATCACTACTTCCAGGAACATTTCTCTGGAATTATCTAAACGTCGTCGACCATACTGGGTGAACAGCGTTGGCATTACGTGATTTGAATGCTTGAATGGCGTTGACAACATGTCTGATTTTCCATGATTATTCGTTATTTACTACATCCAAGCTACTCAAAATAAGACAATTCGCAATACGCTGCTTACGTTTGAATATGTATCTACTGCATGAAAGGGGCGACGTGCATAAATTGTAGCATCATCACAAATACCATCATCATCATCATCATCACGTACTGACAACATCATCCACTTTGTTATTTCCGCAAGCTAAACCACAAGGTAATATATGCAACCGAACTGACCACGATAATGCATCTAAATACATTACTTTGATTCAGATGATGGCGGCAATGTGCTTGCTTCTCTCAGTAAATGCTGATGAAAGCGATTAAATGAATGCAGTGAAGCAAATATCAAAACCTCTTCGCCCCTGTCCACATAATTCTCGGTCCGGGTTCCGCACGTGCTTCATGGCGTGCTACAGCGAGGATAGACATGTCGCTAAAGTGATGGGTTGGGTAGACGCAGGAATTACATATCAGATACGTTAAGAAGTGTAACTGTTTGCGTGTGTGTATGTGCGTGTGTATGTATGTGTGTGTGTGCGTGTGTGCGTGTGTGTGTGAGTGTGTGCGCGTGGACGTGTGGGCGTGGACAGATGTGTGCGCATGTGCGTAATGTACGCATGTGTGTTTGTTTGTGTGTGTGTGTGTGTATGTGTGCGCGCGCGCGTGTGTGTGTGTATGTGTACATGTGTGCGTGTGTGCTTGTGTGTGTAAGGGGTGTGTGTGCATGTGTGTGTGTGCGTTCATATGTGTGGTTGTGTACATGAGTGCGTGTATGCGTAATGTGTGTGTGTGTGTGTGTGTGTGTGTGTGTGTGTGTGTGTTTGTGCGTGCGTGTGTGTGTGAATATAAGTATGTACGCACATATGTATGCGTGTGTGTACTACATATTTATGTACTCGGCTGCTCACTGATCTCCGGCAATTGTCTTACGTTTGTGACATTTTCACTAACCTTTTTACATCTCGTCAAGTAATGATGTCTTCCTAAGTGTAATATGACTTCAGTGATGAAAGTTTTATGCACCTGCTTCTCCGTGGCGTTCCTTGTAAGTGATGTGTGTTTTGGAGAACGAACCGTGGACAACATCCAACCTGGCGGATTCGTGTACACACGTGAGGAATTGCTTCGGTTACGTCCGCCTCTGTCTTCTTCACGGCCCCTGCTGCCTGCTTTCGGCGTCATATAGGACACTCCTAAGCAACGTAAACGAGGCAGACGTTGTGGTGTAAAAAAAAACTGCGTAGATGGCCGACAAGAACCCCCTCCCATCTTTAGCGTTTGCAAATGTGCAGTCTCTGAGTAACAAAATGAACGAACTTCATGGTAACTGCAGGTATGACAAAGGCCTGTGTGATGCCGCTGTGTGAGACCTGGCTGGATTCCAGACTTGATAGCTTTACTGTGTATCGTTCTGACAGGACCAATGAGTCTGGCAAGACGAGGGGAGGGTGTTTGTGCTTCTACATAAAACATCAGTGGTGTACTAATGTAAATGTACACACCTCACTGTGCACACCCAACTTGCAGCTTTTTACACTGTCAGTCCGCCCGTTTTACTTACCACGTGAATTCTCCAACATCGTCCTCTGTTGTGTTTACGTTCCACCCAGTGCGGACGCACGACTTAAACGACCATGCTTCTGTCATTACTGACTACATTACCTTTTGTATGGACTCTGCTATTCCGAAGTAAAGCGTGACTGTTTATCCCAACTCAAAGCCTTGGATCACGGCTTACATAAAAAATACTCTCAATCAAAAACAACTGGCATACCGCACTAGAGACATACACACAATTAAAAACGCATACAGACAGCTACAGACAGAAATCTCACAGGCAAAACAAAGGTATCGTGAAAAGGTTTAACGTGAGTTCAGCTACATGAACACTAAACAGGCTTTCGAACACTTGAACAAATTACAAGTCGTTCGGACAGATCGTCTGTCCCTTCCACTACTGATCTGCTGAAATTTGTCTCAGACTTGAACTTGTTTTATAACAGATTCGGCAGCCAAGATTTTCGACTGAGTCTGAGTCGCTTCTAGCTTCTGGCCCTTTGCCCCACCCCGGTGATATTGAAATTTCTATAGTTTATGTCACAAATCTACTTAAAAAGTTAAAGTCCAATAAATCCCCTGGCCCAGACGGTATTCCCGGCCGCTTACTTAAAGAGTATGCACTTGTGTTAGGTCCCGCAGTGCAGCCCCTGTTTTAACAGTTTGTTGATACATAAAGTCACCAGTGCTGGTTACCAACTCAGGTTCAGGTGCGCCTCATGGCTGTGTTCTCATTCCAGTCCAGTGTGTACATTTTGTATACGAACGATTGTCGGAGTGTTGATCCATCTACTTTGTTTCTGGAGTTTTCTGGCGATGCAGCCATACCCGCTCTTTTGAGTGATTCAGCATCATACCAAGCATATATGTCTTCAGTGGTACCTTTCTCTAGCTGGTGCAGTGCCAACGTTCTGCATCTTAACGTCTCCAAAACAAAAGAAATGTGCATTGACTTCCGTTGAAATGCTACTGCCGTTAGTCCCATTGTCATTAATGGTGAGCCTGTGGAACGGGTCGATTGTTTCAGGTACATTGTTGCTGTTGTGTTGGATAATAATATGTCCTTCACAGAGCACGTTACAGCCGTACAAAAGAAGTCTCAGCAGCGACTGCACTTTCTTCGCTGGTTGCGCACTTTCAACGTTCACCCAAAACTTCTTCTCCTTCCCTACTGCAGTATAATTGAGCCTCTCTTAACTTATTGCAGTATTTATTATTGCTCTGCTCTTTCGGTGAGCAACCGAAACAGTCTTCTAAAAATTGTGCATACTGCCGCCAAGATCATTGGTTTGCCTACTCCAGTGCTGTCCAAAATGATTGAACGTGCAACTTTGCGAAAAGCTCGTGTTGTCGGTGCTGACTCGGACCACCCGCTGCACTCTTACTTCGATACTCTTCCATCCGGTAGGAGGTATCGGTGCTTGAAATGCAAGAAAGTTCGGTACAACAAGAGCTTTGTGCCTACGGCAATCATAATGTTGAACCAGTGATATTCATAACTGTTCTCTGCTTTGATTAGATTTATACTTTACATACGTGTATATGCACATCTAACATGTATGTCTTTCACATTATATTTGTATGAGATTTATGAGATCATGAGCTGTAAGACAAATTTCCTTCTTAGGACAATAAAGTGAATTGATTGATTGAATAATTCGAAGTATTGTTTGTTCGCAGAATGAATGCACGTCATGGTGTACTTTGGAAACGAGACGGTGCGTCGACGTGTGCTATGACGAAGACACTAATTCTAATGCGAACAATTAGACGACTTGACCGGTTTATATTTTCACAACATTAATGTTGTTGGGTAGTCTAACGATAACTCCCTTATACTTATAGTCACACTTGTAGTCTGGGTGTTTATGTTATATCTGCTCTGTAAAGAAGTGTTGATGGATGCTTACCGTCATATGGTCATACATTCGCTATATTGCCATTTAAAAAAACTTTTGAGACAACATCAGTGTGCATTATACATACGCATCTATGTGTGATATTGCTAGATCGTGTGTTCAGCATTGCGTAACAGCGTTTGTGGACAGCTCAGTTTTGTATGTGTAATCTGCTATTCACGGGATGACGGATAACTGTTGATCAACAGGTCTTGATTGTGTGGTTTAAATGCTATATATGTAGCTACGGCGCTTCATGTGAAGCATTCCATAATATGACGCCATTAAGGAAATACCAATTTTAATTGCTGATAGTACTACAATCACTCGGTTGATAACTAATTTTCTTTATTAATCTTGAATTGACGTAGTGATGTACAGTAATTCAATAAATGTAGCTAATGTGTCAATAAACATTGAGTTTTCGTAGCACTTCTCAGATGTATATGTTCGGAGCGAATTAAACTATTCAGACAATCACAAATCTTTCCATTTTGTTCAAGTTTTCACCAAATTGATTAATTTAAATGAAACACGTGATGAGAGCAACAACATTCATGCTGATCTACCCTATTACAATATATGCATATTTTACGAAAATGTACATTTCAACTCCATACATTGAAAGCATTGTTGATAATCTTTTAAATACTATACAAGGAGCAAAATGTCGGCTACAATGTACTACTACTGTTGTAGATATTGCTCCTATTGCAGTAACCGTCTTCACCAAGGTGTCACTTCAAAATCAAACAGAATGGCCAGGGAGTAAGTGACAAAGACATTGACACTGACACTAGCACTGTCACTGAGAGTGACAACGGGTACACAATTGTTAGCGACGCCATTGATATTGTTGTGAATCCTAAAACATATTGACCAATACGAAAACCTCGACTACGTAAAAGCATCCAAATATTAACTCAGATATATAAGAAACACACGTGAGATAATAATACATTTATTATCTATGTTAGAGCGACCACTTTTTGAGATCGATTCGAAGGTTGATACGAAGCATCCATTTTGCTCGAAGATTAATTTCACTCAAACAACATTATGTTTGTGTTGTTTTTATAGTTTTAAAATGCCAGTAATAAAAAACTATTTACCTGGCCATGTCATATGGGTAGTTAGGTAAAATCTGAAAGTAGACCTTTGATTGGACCGCTAAGCTGTGACGTAACACTCAATAACGTTTTCGGTCGCGTGCAGAACTGGCGTCGCATATGGGCTTAACTGAGTTAACTAATGGTGTACATTAATGCAAACTCGTGGCCAAACAGAGTCGTCTATCAGAATCTCTAGAGGGGTGTCGACACCGGGGCAGCTCGTTTTGAAATCAGTAGTATCGTGTCGCATTCCCGATTTGTTTTCACCCAATCCTTGGAATGCACGATTTTGTGTCGCTACGTGCATGTCACCTTCAGAGCACGCATTATTATACCCGTTAACATACATATAAGGGCTCAGTGGCTCGGAGCAGGCATGACGTAATATTTGTTGTAAATACATGCCTCTCAACATTGGGGACTGTGTATCTATCGTGATTCGGAGACCATATTAATGTCGGTCCCGTCTCAACTTGGGAATGAAAGAACCACTGAGTACGATATGAACCCTAGCGGTGTCCACCCCCAATGCCAGCGTTGAATAGTCGGCTTGGCGATAATATTCTGATGAAAAGTCTGACTAGTTGAATAAGACCATAACATTGTACCACATGATTAATCGTACTAGCCAAAAAATGTATGTCATCTGATGGGAAACCTTAGTAGAAGACAGTCGTGAAAGTAATATTTATAAAATGTTAGTAGACACAGAACATCGTTAAATAAACATCGTAACTCGATCGCAGATACACGATGTTTGTTCAAAATGACGGAGGTCGGAGATAATGTGAAATTTGCGTCAATCGATGCGCCCTAGTCGTGATAGCGTAGAATTTTCAGATAATATTCGTATTGCTGTGCTATTGACATGAGGGTAGATATAAGCAATAGTGTGTCTGCCTCTACTCCATCACGCCAAGTCCAGTACGCAGTATCTAGTAGAGCATATTAGAGCTCATATTTAGATAAATCGTTGAAATGGTGATACAAACATGATACTTGGCAAGAATATTTCCATTGTTAAATTCTTCAAATCTAATCGACGAACCATTTGAAAATCCAAGATGGCGGCCTTTTTTTCAAATTGGCCGACATTGTTTTTTTGGGATGTCAATATTTTTTTCTTCAAACCGGTCGATTTAAAGTCATGTTTTTACACATTCCAACAATGTCTGAATATTCAAGATGGCTGTTATATTTACAAGATGGCCACCGCGTTATCATCGCTGTATATTTTAAGTTTTCAATGTGACTCATTATGGAATAGTCTGCATTGCATTGAGAGTGCATGCCAATGCATGTTTTGCATTTGATATGTTTCCTGATTCCTTGTACCTACTCGTGCTATTCATGAAACATACAGCTACATAATGGTGAACATGTGATAATACACCGAAAACATTTTAAAACAACTTAAATTTTTGTATTTCTTGCAACGATACTTCCAGCGAAACTTGTTAATTTTCTACAAGTAAATGAAAACTGTGAATTTTGCATATCAATCTATACAAACCAAACTTCTCAGACGCTCAACCAGTCAACATCCTCCTCCATAGCGTAATGGTGATTATCTAACAGTCGTTTCAGTTACGCTCTGTGTATAAAAAGTAACTCCGCAGGGCGGTCGACCCTATGACAGCCTCATGACTACTTAGTTTATAAGCGCATTATGCTGTTTTAAATAAGACTGCGAATTACTGTCACTACGAACATATCAACACCTACTTTTAAGCGAGCTGTGTACATCAGTGGAACAAGACTGTGCTTAGTTTGTGTTGCTGAAACTTTGTTTGCTATAAAGAATATAAATAATTATATAATTAATCTACGTTTGGGAAGGTGAGGTGCATAACCTAGAGCCACACCCCCTACCCGGTAGCTGTGCCTAGCATATTGCCTAGCAAGTATTACACAATGTATTCACTATATAAACATTTGTTTATATTACCTGGCCTTGCAGACCGCGTCTTTGCCGCACACTTTACAAAGTTGGCCCAACCAAGAATTTCTTGTCAGTTAGCGGTGAAACAAATAATAGTTTTGGACATAATATAGTGGCAGTAGCGTTATTTTTCGAACACCGGCCTCCGTTTTTATATAATCTAGCTATATTTTTGAAGACGGGTCAATATAACTAATCCAAGTCGTCTCAATTCACCTAGCTGTATACACAACTGATTATACGTGGTTCTTATTCGCAAACGAATATTGGTCGCTCACAATAGCAGCGAGCCTGCATGTTTCACGTAAAATACAAGGTAGAATTAACTTTTATACCACGGTGAAATGCATAACTCTAAATACATTTATCGTATTTACAATGATAACACTTGTATTACTTAACTTACTCTCGCTATAATATTTAGTTAACTGTAATATACAGTCCATCTGTTAACATCGTTGTACGTTAACAATATTTGTCCAATCACTTATTGAAAATGCTATGTTGCATTCGTTAGTATTACATTGTGGTTATTCTGACATTGTTACCGTTGTACAGTAAATATGTTTTACAAACACAGTAAAGTTACACTAGCAGTAGGACACTACTATTGATAAAGATACATTCTTATATAGCGCAGTATCCAATCATTAGGACTGTTCAAAGCGCTTTACAATGTATTCTCTGGCAGACCTGTTCAATCGAACACCATCTATATGAGTATATATATATATATATACCATGTATATTTGGTTGGAAGCATCCAACCTATTTGCAATTAATGCGCGAACACTATTCGTACACAGCTACCCACCACTGTCTATAGCCAGGTAATCACGCAATATACCGGGTGAAAAACGTAGAGTGAACGAATTAGTTTAAGGTTCAACACCGCAGCACAGGATTCGAACCCGGGTTCTCTCGGTCGAGAGCCGAAGCTCTAGCCAATGCACCACTGCGCTCCACAAAACACACACACACACACACACACACACACACACACACACACACACACACACACACACACACACACACACACACACACACACACACACACACACAAACACAACATACACACATATACAATCAATCAAAATTGTCTATCAAAATATGTTTTTTTTCTATTTTAGTTCAAAAACATTTTGGTCATCCATTCAATTACGTGGACACACGTAGGTCACTACACTCAACGAGCCTTCTGTAAAATGGCAAAGGTCTAGGTCAAGCGATTATGAAAAATGCTGCATAACAGGCATTGTGTACAAATAACTGTAACATATTATAAATTTATATGTACATATATATATATATATATATATACAGTGTGTATGTATACATATATATATATATATATCCATAATCTTCATTATGGATATAAATACTTACATTGCATTAAACATTTCGATGCATATACCAAAATACATTATATGCTTCCCTTTACCCTACGCAGTTGTAATATGGTTGGTTGGTGCTCTTGGCGGGTCTCCAGCGTAGAGTTCATATCAGTTATCACCGCCCTCCAAGTGGGGCAGTCAACGGCCACCCGCTCGGCCTCCTTAAGCGTAAGTCCGATGTAGTCCAGAGCCTGCTTGACGCTCTCAATCCATTGTCGGCTAGGGCGACAACGTGGCCTTTTCCAGCCGGCGTTATGTGGGTGGGATTGGTACACCTGTGGTGCAGGGTAGTCTGGTGCCATGCGTTGCAGGTAACAAACCATCGTAGGCGTCGCTGGGCAATGAGTACGCAAGCGGGATGCTGAACAGTGCGTTCTGTGGTCTTTAATATAATCAACATAAAACGACAAACACGTGTTGTCGGTTTACAACTAAAACATATTGTGTGTATGACACTTTATATGCAAGTATTCTTTTCCCACAAATATCTAACTGTCTTGTAATCCGTGTTAATATTATACTACACAAATGCATGTTTTACCAACTGGATGTGTGTTATTTTGTTGCGACGTCTTGCTGATTTATCTAACAAATCGTCAACAATCAAATATATTGCGTTTACATTTTGCACCCTGAAACAATTATGGATATTTTAATGTATCCGTTATTATATATAATTGATTTATATGGAAGTGTTGTGCAGTCTATAATAGTTGTTCACTTAAGGTACATAAATTGCATAACCAGACATAAGGCATCGGTTAAGCACACAGTCAAGGTTCATGTCAAATACGTTTGAGACTATGTCACCGTGATTGGACTTATGAACGAAGTGCACAGTAGCACGTATTTGTCCTATCCGGTTTATTCATATCCAAAATAAACATGTCGTACGTCACGTAAGAATCATGGTATTGTTTTTTAAATGAACGCGTGTCTGCATATGAACATACTGTGCAATGCCAAGTCGTATTGCATAGATGAAGATAAAATATTGTTCGATACAAGTTTGGCATCCGTCTTTCTGTCGGCCACAACAAAAGGTATTGTCGAGTTTTATAATAGACAATGGAGGAACTGCAAATAACACGAATATAACATAATATAATGGTACCAATACAATGAGTCGTGTAAGTATCCATGTGTGTATGTGTGTGCTTGTGCGAGTGCGTGTGCGTGTGCGTGTGCGTGTGCGTGTGCGTGTGCGTGTGCGTGTGCGTGTGCGTGTGCGTGTGCGTGTGCGTGTGCGTGTGCGTGTGTGTGTGTGTGTGTGTGTGTGTGTGTGTGTGTGTGTGTGTGTGTGTGTGTGTGTGTGTGTGTGTGTGTGTGTGTGTGTGTGTGTGTGTGTGTGTGTGTGTGTGTGTGTGTGTGTGTGCGTGTGCGAGCGTGTGTGTTTTAACCATTGTCAATTGATTTATATATATTTTCAGTACTAACACAATATAACCAACAAATGAAACTTTGTATTCAGATACAGTCAATAATTCAAGATGAATACTGTCATTGTGGTAAGTGTTCCTTTTTATGGCTCTCACGCTGATACTGGTTGCAATATTACGTGTTTTATTGTTTAAACATAAACTATTAAAACTTTCGGTCGTCTAGTTCGAAGTTGCTGTCTGTTCCTAGAGTTAAAACAAAGGCTGGAACTCGAGCTTTTTCAGTTGCCGCGCCAACTATATGAAATTCGCTTCCCGTTCATGCTAAATCAACAGAAAGTATTGTTACATTTCGACCTCACCTGAAAACCTATCTTTTCAATATCGCCTATCCTCCCTTGCTTCCTAGCACATCCATCCATTTGTTGACGACTTTCGCGTAGCACACGAGTACGAGAATGCTTAGTCCTTTGGTTTTGGTGCGCCACTGAGCTTTGACTGTCTGAGGATATTGGCGCGTTAGAAATGATTTATTAGTTTTATTAAAATACGTCTTTCAGCATATATTGGGTCAAACATATTAGTATTTAATTACCTGCAAAAACACATGTATGTATGCATGTTGGTCTGTCTGTCTGTCTTTACGTTGATATGCCTGTCTGATGGTCTGTCTGTTTGTCTGTCTGTCTGTATGTCTGTCTATATATATATGTATGTCTGTCTGTCTTCTGTTTTTTGTCTGTATGTCGTTCTGTCTGTCTCTCTGTCGGTATGAAGGTTCGCTGGAATCTAGATTATAACACTTTATTGAAATTAAATGTACATTCTAATTAAGGTGACTTTGTAATATCAGAATAATTACTGCAAAGAAATAACGTACATGATGATAATACTAACCAAACAACCACAACGTTTAAATCAACATTCATGAAGAGCGAATAATGACATATCCGCATTTGAAAAACAAACTATTTTTCGCGTTTGATTGTTATCCTTTTTACTAAATAATGTAGAGCAATATTGGCACTCACATTTTGACTATCGGCGTTACTTTGTTGTCTCTGGCATAGTTACCGGGATTGTTTAAACAATATTATAAAGCAGTTACATGAATTACAATAAGTTATGGATCTGATGATCAGTTTTAGTTATATATCGATATAAACGCTGCTGAAAATTGGGTTGTACGCTAACTAGTGTGTGTACGCCTAACGTAACGAATACGGCTGAAATATTATACTTTTGTTTCAGTTCGTTGCTGCGTGTCTGTTTATCGGTGCTAATGCCGGTGAAACCGTAAAAACGTTCGACATGACATCACCAGTTGTGAAACTTCACATTTGTCTAGGGAAATGTCGATCCGATTATTTTACGTGTTTTGGAAGCTGCTACGGACGGGAATCGAGCAAAGGCACAGTGGTACGTAACCAATATGAATCACAAACATTCATTATAATATAATGTCAAAAGAACATCATACACGTATAGTACATATACACGTGTATGTTTCCATTGTGTAAGTATACATGAATAAATCTAACGATCTATACATGTATGTGTGTACGTGTGTATATGTGTACATATGTACGTGTGTACGTGTGCACAACTGTACATTTGTACGTGTATGTATAAATAAATGTGTGCGTGTGTGTGTGTGTGTGCGTGTGTGCACGAATGTACGTGCATACGTGCGTACGTGCGTGTATGCGCATGTACGCAATTACATAACTATATACGTGTGTAGGTACGTACGTGTATATATATGTATGGATGCCTATGCGTATGTATGTATGTCTATCTGTTTGTCTGTCTGTCTCTTTGCCTGTATTTATGTATGTATGTATGTATGTATGTATGTATGTATGTATGTATGTATGTATGTATGTATGTATGTATGTATGTATGTACGCATATACGTACGTATGTATGTACGTACGTATGTATGTACGTACGTATGTATGTACGTGTGTACGTGTGTACGTGTGTACGTGTGTACGTGTGTACGTGTGTACGTATGTACGTATGTACGTGTGTACGTATGTACGTATGTACGTGTGTACGTACGTGTGTACGTGTGTACGTAAGTATGTATGTATGTATGTATGCATGTGTGTACGTGTGCACGTGTGCACGTGTGCGTGTGTGCGTGTGTGCGTGTGTGCGTGTGTGCGTGTGTGCGTGTGTGCGTGTGTGCGTGTGTGCGTGTGTGCGTGTGTGCGTGTGTGCGTTTGTGCGTGTGTGCGTGTGTGCGTGTGTGCGTGTGTGCGTGTGTGCGTGTGTGCGTGTGTGCGTGTGTGCGTGTGTGCGTGTGTGCGTGTGTGCGTGTGTGCGTGTGTGCGTGTATGCGTGTATGCGTGCATGTATGCATGTATGCATATATGCTTGTATGCATGTATGCATGTATGTATGTATATATGTATGTATGTATGTATGTATGTATGTATGTATGTGTGTATGTGTGTATGTGTGTAAGTGTGTATGTGTGTACGTGTGTACGTGTGTACGTGTGTACGTGTGTACGTATGGACGTATGTACGTATGTACGTATGTACGTATGTAAGTATGTAAGTATGTATGTATGTATGTACGTATGCATGTATGCATGTATGTATGCATTTATATGTGTATGTATGTGTATGTATTATGTATGCATTATGTATGTAGTATGTGTATGTAAGTGTTAATGTTTGCATGCACTATGTATGCCTGTATGTGTGTCTATTGGTGTGTACGTAATCATATATGATTGCGCGCTGCCATCCATATTGGAATATAATACTAGCATTCACGATTACATTACTTCATGCACACCTTTTGTACCTGTAAGAGAGCATCTGATAAATATGTTTCCGTTGTTATTTTGCAGGACGAATGCACGGCAGAATGTGTCAGGGACACAACTTTATGTGCTAATTTTTGTTTTGACTTACCGGAAGAACTGGACTTGCCGGATTAGAGAAACAACTGTTCTAAAATTATATAGCTTATAGTATATGATATAAAATATAGTATATGATATCGCAATAACATGTCGCATAACTTGTTGCATTTGCTTTATTTAGCTTAGTGTTTCACGACATTGTCTAAGTAAGCAAAAATGTACCGGGCACAAAACTATATGGCAGACTGAATGTATACATATTGATACACATGCATTTATATAAACATAAATACAGAACCTCTTAAGCTAGGATACCATATATACGGAGATGGCATGTGAATTATGTAATACACCTGTGGTTACATCAATTCTATGAGCTACCTGTGCGATGTTGGTACGGACATGACCCGAATTGCCACATGGATTCAATTTTCCGTTTTCCCATCCGCATAAAAATATCGCTTTCGCCTATACAGATGTAACTATGACTATTGATTTTCAATAGCTGCTATGTTCATTATTTTGCACATCCATCATGCCATTTCCGTACATCCAAAATACTACCTTCAGACTGTCACATTTAAAACATGTTGCTCATCAGAAAGATGGGCGAAAAACTTTGATATATTAAGTGACATAGAAATGTGAGTTGGTACGGACATTTTGGCAACAAGAGTTCCAAATGTGAAATGGTGGAAGAATGAGAAGTAGTATAATACTACTAAATTGTGGAGACATTGTGACGATATATATATATATATATATATATATTATACATATATATGACCTGCTGAACCAAAGTTTGTATTATATTGCAAAATTGTGAAATGAAGTCGTGTGTATTGTCGAGTTACATTGATTATAAGTGATATGTATACATGATTGTTGGAAGTAATTCAGTGTTCTTTATTTAATGATAACATAGGAACATAATTTAAAAAAATATGTCTTGAGAAAATCACGTTTAATAAATTGCGTAAATAATGTCTAGTGCAATCATTCATTTGATATTTTATAAATTTTTGATTATTTGTTGAGAAAAATAAAATAAACATGATATTGAGTGATGGAATAATAACGTATGCATTTCTGCCAAAATAAAAAAACCTATGTCCTAAACAGGTTTTATGATTCGTGTGGCGAATAAACCAGTGTTATTTAATAACTGGTTCGCTTGTGCGGGTCACGTACATGGCAACATGGAAGAGAATAGTAAAAAGCAGTACAGGAGAAATTTCAACAAAGGAAGACATAAGGTAAAATACTTAGCAAAGATACACTGGAATACTGAAGAATAAGACAGCAACATAATGCTGGAATATTTTAAACAGTAAAATTGAGTGCATCGTCGATAAATTTGTTCTCTTAAAAAACAGGGGGAATGGTCCAGAAAGAAACACTTATTGAAAGAAGCCATTAGACAAATTAAATACAAACAAATGATGTGGAAGTCATAGACGTACTGGTGATGATGAAGACTACAATATTAATAAAGAAGCACTAAACCAAGCAACAGCTGAAATTATAAAGCTACGAACAAAAATTAGTTTGTAATATAAAACATGACAGCAAGAGTTTTTATGCGTATGTTCGAAGCAAACTGAAAGTTCAGGATCAGATCTCTAGAAGATATTGCTGGAAATATAATATCATAGGGATTCTTAATGGCAGAAGACCTGAATGAGTATTTTAGTTCGGTGTTTACCAGAGAAGATATCAGTTCACTGCCAGTACCAGAGGTTAAGTTCAAGGGGGCAGAGTCAGACTATTTAGGACAGACTAATTAAAGATCACATGTTTGATTTTCTTGTTAAACATAACTTGATAAACTCATCTCAACATGGGTTTCTAAAAGGGAGGTCATACTTAACACATATATTATGTTTTTTGGAAGATATCACAAAGTGGGTAGACGAGGGATCACCAGTAAATATAATCTACTTAGATTTTCAAAAAGCTTTCGATAAAATGCCACATTAAAGATTACTGCTTAAAATAAAGGTCCATGGCATAGGAAATGGTATAATTAACTGGATAAAAAAATTATGATGAACATAAAACAACGGGTAGTTGTTGATGGGGCGGCTTCAAACTGGAAATCAGTTTTGAGTGAGTACCACAGGGATCAGTACTGGGACATATATTATTCGTAATATATATCAACGATTTGGATGATGATATAACAAGCAAAGTGTTGAAATGTGCGGATGATACAAAAGTGTTTAAAAGGTTTAAAAGTGATGGAGACAGACATCATTTACAAGATTAAATTGACAGGTTGATCAAATGGTCTGAAAAATGGCAAATGTTGTTCAATTTTGAGAAATGTAAATGCCTTCACACAGGACATGGGAAGGAAGATGTAGACTATACAATGGGGGTACTGTACTAAGTACTACTTTATAAGAACAGGATTTAGGGTTAACCATTAGTGCTGATATGAAGGTTTCAGAGCAGTGCGGAATTGCAGCTTGAAAGGGAAATCAAATCCTTGGATTAATTAGGCGAAACATAACGTATAAGGAAAAAGAACTAAAAATATCGCTGTACAAAACAATAGTTAGGTCTCATTTAGAATATTGTATTCAAGCGTGGAGGTCATACCGCAGGAAGGACACAGATATGCTAGAAAGAGTACAGAGGAGAGCAACTAAAATGATACCAAAACACTTAGTTATGAAAAACGCCTAAACGAATGTGGTTTAACAACAACATAAACCGGGAGATTGAGAGGAGATCAGATAGAAGTGTATAAAATATTGAATGGTTATGAAAATATGGATAGAAATATTTGTTCTCAGTTAAGAAAGATAGAAAGACTAGAGGACATGGAGTTACATTAGTAAAGAAGCAGTGTAGACTATATATAAGAAAGTTCTCATTTTCACAAAGGACTCTAAATGAATGGAACAAATTATCTGCTGATTATGTGGGTGTTCGTAGTGTGAATATGTTTAAAAATGGAATCGCCACATACCTCAGAAAGGTGGGATACTTGTAGATAAAAGGATTAGACTCTCGACAAGCCAAAGGGCGGTTTCCTTGTTCACCTGCCATCTAGAGTTAATTCTGCAGGTGGCAATCTTGTTAAATCTTGTTAAACATCAGAGCTGATGAGGACCATGAGAGTGGAATGGACAGAGTGTCGTGGACCCAAACACGCCAGTGATCAATGAAATGTAAACCACTCACTACTATATATATATATGCACATACACACACACAAAGACACAAACAAAACACACACACACACACACACACACACACACACACACACACACACACACACACACACACACACACACACACACACACACACACACACACACACAAACAAACACACACACAAACACATACACACATAATTATATGCATACATATAATATATATATATATATATATACATGCTAGTTAGACGATTAATTCAATATCACCCATATGGTGTAACCTATTTTTATTAAAGACGTGATGTCCGTTCCATTGTTGTTTGTATTTATTTATATAGTGTTCTTGATATCAGAATAGATTTGTTGAGTGAATACTAACCACTAAGTTGCTATTATTAAAAAGGTGATATATTATATAGCGCAGTATTCAGTCCACAGGACTGCTTAAAGCGCTTTACACTTCACTCTCTGGCAGACCTGTTAAATCGAACACCATTTCGACTATTCATTCATAAGTAACCAAACCTGTCTATAGCCAGGTACGCATTCATATAGCTGATTGAACTGAATCAACGTAGAGTAAAGGAACTTGCCCAATGTTCGACACCGCAGCACAGTATTCGAAACTGGGTTCTCTTACTCGAGACTCCGAAGCTCTTACCGCTACTACGCTCCACACATTAGCGCAGCGGTAAGAGCTACAGACGCTTCCTACTAAGCTCGGAGTATTGTTCGCAATGATATAGTTACAGCCGCAAAATGCACAAATTACAAACACAACCATCATATACAAAATAGCTTTCATTTTGTTATGTCATTTTTGCAGACGCGTGTATGTTTAATTCCTACCGAAGTAATCGTAAACTACAAACGTGGAATCTCCTCAAGCACATTATCTACTTGCTTCGTGTGAAACTGGAACAATTGATTAAGTGAGGAAAATAATAATGACCTCCTCAATTAAGCCCTGTGATCTTAATCAATTCTGACCGTACTGTTAAAGCATGTCTCGATACACTACTCAGACCAATACTAAATATCACAAATGCACCACTGTGGTCTGGTTTCTTTTCTGATGATTTCAAACATGCCCTTGTCAACCCAATTTGTAAGTAAGCAGTCAATTTAGCATAAACAAGACCTGAGCAATATTATGCGTAATTACCAACCTCTGTTTTTTTTCCAAAATATTGTTTAAAAGTCGTTTAAGATCAGCACAAATGTCTCTACTAATGTGTCAAAATAAGCATGCAAACCATTTAATTCTAAATAAACTGCTCTCTTAAAAGTAAACAACGATATTAACCGAAACGTCGCTAAAGGCATAGCAATTGCATCTTCCTTGATTGATCTCTCTACCGCCGTCGGTAGCATTGCACACATCATTCTCATCAAACGCCTGTTAATGTGGTACGGGATATCTGCATATCTGCTGGTGTTCTTCACACTTAACTGTTAGATACCAACTATAAAGGAAAGAATAACTTTATGGCCGCACTGCCCATTTTATATAATGTTTCCAGCGTTCTGTTATCGGGCCTTTGTTTTTTAATATATACACTCCATTGCTAAGATATATTATTCAAACTCATAACTTGGATCATCACCTTTGAGCATATGACACAAATATGTACATTTCTTTGGCTACCACGGATAGAGTTCGCACGATTGCTTCCAAGATATCTTCCACTGGATGTATATATGCAAACTAATATTTTAAATGCAAAGTAAGCTGAAACGTTCAGCATTGGTACTCCAGAACAGCGCAGTAAATTTGATGTTTTTGTATTTATTCCATCGGGTATCCCGAGTCTACATATCACACCAGCAATACCAGCGCGGAATCAACAAGGTAGCTTTGATAACATTATTCAATATTTTACACAACACATATCTTAAACGTGTCGCCGCTGTTTTTATCAGATCCGTGATCATCGCCTTATTCGCCGGTATATGATGACACTTTCTGTCGCGACACCAATCACAACTAGGCAAATTACAACTTACTATTACGTCCTGTTAATAAGTAACTGATGCATGAAACAAACATCCTCCCTTTATATATCGCCGTAGCTTGCATTTCCCCAATTCATTTGTTATAAGTGTGTCATTAGGTTTGTCCGCTGTCATACTGTTGTGTTACCTCTTGAAGTGATAACTCTAAGTGCGTGCACTAACTTAATAAAATAGCATACACACTTTAGTTTTCTGGTTGGAGTGAATCCAATTGAGTTGTATGGAGTTGACTCTTCTGCTTTCAACTGTGCCAAATAATGTTGTTATTTAAGTGTCTATTTCAGTAAGGCGATCAATCATTGCACGCACGGACAAGAAGCTGAGACAACTTAGACCGTACGCCTGGAGTTTGGGCCGTACATTTTCACTGATCATTTAAAGGTAACGTTGAATTAAAATATATATCCATCGTAGCAACTGTGGCGATGTGAAGCTTATATTTATATACATATGCATTTGCAAACTATTAAACGCATACACATTATTGCTCAGACAGACTTGCACAAGTGCTTCATAATGAAAACATATACGCATGAACACACTATTTGCGCAAACGTGTGCATTATGCTTAACTACGTGCATGTGCATGCATACGACGTACAAGCTTACATACATAGTTATCTATAGAGGTATACAGGCATATAAGAATACACACACGTATACATATATATATATATATATGTATATATATATATATATATGATTTTACATATGTACTAGAATGTTTTCATGCAAACACGTACAACTACACTTATGTGGATACTATACATACACTATTTACATTTAGTACTAATAGTACTTATGTACTCGTTAGATTTACCGATTTTCGATGATTCTCTTTTCAGTTTTTATTAAGATGCCTTTCTGAATTTCACGAGAATATTTATTACGTTGTCAGTTCAATTTTTAGTTAATTATAATCACCCATCAGATGTTATATTAATAATATATTTCTTTTTATTTTAGATACCTCCCAGTGACGATGACGACAATGTTTGTTTTGGTAAGTGAGCATTACAGGTTTGCAAAACAAAAATATTCAATTTTCATTAAAAAAAGTTGCCATGAACCCTTGTTGTGGCAATTATATATGCATGATTAGCGTGTGCACTATCGACGTATATGCGTTCAAGGGACATAAACGCGGGTGCCTGAGGGTACTGCCTTCCCAACTGTGTTGTATTGTTAAGTCATAGTTTATTACCCGGTACATTTGTGACAATCATGTGTCGTTTTGACGGCAACCTGTATATATTGTTTTAACTCAGGTGCCTGAGGGTACTGCTACAATGATGGCTTCCCAACCGTGTTGTATTGTTAAGTCATAGTTTATTACCCGGTACATTTGTGACAATCATGTGTCGTTTTGACAGCAACCTGTATATATTGTTTTATTACCGTCACTTCTTTGTTTCTAAGTTTCGAAAACAGGCCCATATTTCTAGTAAGCTTAGAACTGAGGCCGACCTTCCTATTTCCAAGCTACCTACGGAATTGTCTCTAATTAAAAGACCTGCGGGTATGGAGATATGAACGTTGTCCCCGTCGAATGTCTACCCAGCTACATTCAGTTATCGGAAAGGAAATTAATATATTATTAATTACTAAAACTGAAATCGCATTGCGGTGAAATCAGAACAATTGCTGCATAGTTGCCATTATTCAAGGAATGCATATTTTCGAAAGTAACTCATTATTATTAATATATTGTCATGGAAATACCAACACAATGATATTTCTCTTCGAATTAGCTCAAAATTATGTTGCAGTTCGGAAGATAAAATAATGTATTACGCTGCCAGTGTAGTTGTCCACATTTTACGCAAAACATGTTCATGATGCGTACGGTCATGCATGCACGCTTCTAAATATGCGTGATTGTGTGAATTCACATCCACAGGCGTATCGAGGAGTAACATGTTTTGACGTTCAAGAGCTATTTCCTGGACAATGGATAGCTGCTAAATAAGATAAATTACACGTTTAGATCATATTTATTTATGTTAACACTATATAAAAGGTAAAACGGAGGGCTGTAATCGAGCACACGTTTGCACGCCAAACAAGAAGTCGCTTGTGTTAATTTGAAGATAGTTGTGGAAATGGAATGGCTGAAGACAGGACAAGTTGGTGTAATGGAGACGTGTGGCGTCATCGGCAGGAAGAGACCGACGTCAGATCGGCTAGGACAATGTGGAGAGAAATCCGTTATTTAGTCAATTGTATGGTGTTTTGTTCCAGGTGGTAGTCACTGCATTGATGATGATGGGGAATGCCGATGAAATCAACAATGCTTCTAAAGAGAACGAAACATTAATTCAACTACGCCCTTGTCTGAACAAATGTCAGTTCCTTTATAAGTGGTGCTTTGGAACATGTTACGGAAAGGAAAACTACAAAGCAACATTGGTAAGTGACTCGACTCGAACAAACGAACGGACAACGAAGCATATATAAATTAAAGCTCACGAACAAAAATGCATACATGAATAAACATTTGCATGTGCGCAGGCACGGATAAATTAACTCGCACACAGACAAACGCGCGAACGCTCCCAGATAACACAAGAGAACGTCTACACGTGCAGTGATAGACACATACATACATACAGGCGTACATGCATCGTACATGCGTACATGCGTACATGCGTACATGCGTACATGCGTACATGCGTACATGCGTACATGCGTACATGCGTACATGCGTACATTCGTCCATACATACATAAACACATACATACATACATACATACATACATACATACATACATACATACATACATACATACATACATACATACATACATACATACATACATACATACATACATACATACATACATACATACATACATACACGCATACATACACATA
>CM034544.1:35038982-35101482 GCA_020002185.1 Paraescarpia echinospica
CACACACATAAACACACATACACACACACACAAACAAACACGCATACGTTCACATAATTATATGAATGTATATATTTAGTTTGCGAGAGAAATACTGTCTGTGATGTTTATGACATGAACTATTCGAACGCACGTCGTTGTATTTTGTCGTTAATATAAAAGTGTATCAGATTATTTTACAGTTCACATGCGTCGACGATTGTGCCGTCGAAGCGGAAGGATGTGCAAATTATTGCTTCGGTTATTAGTTTGTTGCCGATTGGACCGATTCAATTATTAATAACATTATATTTAATCGGAATATGTGATTACTCATGTTTGAACCATCGAAGCTAACTTGTATGAAATTTGTATTTATTTTCATATGCCGTGATGTATGCAAAATGAGTTATAATAAATGTTCCAAAAACGAGTTGATATTATCCATTTAAAATCAAAAGATATCCAAATATAATGGAGGCGTGTATTATTATTAGTAAAAATTATTATGGGTACAAACACCTGGTTTGTCAAATGATACCCGTTATGGATATGCATATTTAGTGAATAGCCGCCGATGAATCATCATTGTATTCCAATTACGTACTTCGATAACATCGCTTTAACAATCCACCGCAGGTTATTGACAAGAACAGTTCACTTTATCTTTAAGAACATCGCAAATATGATACTCAGAAATAGTCACTTAGTCATTTCTCCAACAAAGTGTGAGAGGTTAAAATAAATATTGCCTAATTCCTTCCGTGTTACGGGTTATTTAATTTGTAATTGTGCGTTCAGCAATTACACCCAGGTCACCGACCTTTAATCTTGATGCATTCACCGTATATATCAGCATCGTAGGTATATGTTCGTACTTTCATCGCCTAGTATGGCATGTTTATTAAAAAAGGGTTAGTGAATGTTCAAGGACCGCAGTGCACGTCCTGAACCCACATCCACACAGCCACACACGCCCGCACACACACACGCCCGCACACCCGCACACCCGCACACCCGCACACCCGCACACCCGCACACCCGCACACCCGCACACCCCCACACACGCACACACGCACACACGCACACACGCACACACGCACACACGCACGCCCACACTCGCCCACACACACACTGTTCTACGTACATACTTAAGGAAAGGTACATTTAGTGTTTCCTTTTTACCTTAATATAAAATGGCACTCAACTCGGGTAGGATTGTTGTAGTTCAGCGCTGCACTTATTCGACTCCTCGTACACACACGCACACACACACGCACAAACACACACACACACACACACACACACACACACACACACACACACACACACACACACACATACTCACACACACAAGACAGGAGTTCGTTTGTTTTTAAATAAGAACACCCAAAACTACGTTAATCCAGCGATTCCTCTAAACGTATAGGTATTGGTGCTATAATTTGTATAATGTTTCGCAAGCAAACCTGTTTTAGTAGCTTCAATGGTGTTGTCTAACTTAATCAAACTGACATGTGTGCGCATCGCCTCTAGTGTTTATATATCAGATTGAGGCTGACATTTCGCATTAAGCTGCCGTTTTATATAACAAATGCTACAATACAAATCACACTTCATGTGTACGAAATGGCACTTTCGAAACAATATGATGGTACTTTGCGTCCATAAAATGTAGGGCAGCCAAGGTCAATCACACGAGGTTTGCACTTTTCCACGTATTTATGGTTAGGTTAACGTATTGATGGTTAGGTTAACGTATGCCATGCAATGATAACATAGTATGATTCACCAACGACAAATGTCGGTCATTGGGTTGACAATATAATATTTATTATTAGTCTGATATCAGGTAGATGGAGATGGTTATAATCTGAACCAACACTAATGTGATTGCAGTGTTTATATTTTGAGAACCTACGACACAATCCATAATAGTTAGAGTACGAGAGGTTGTGTATAAAACAATGACATATAGGAATGTGACTCTGAACAGAGAATGTGTGCACAACATACGAAAGTCACATATGACAAATTTAGAACGCTGTCAAATGTGTGTCTGCACACATTGCAAAGTATATGTGTGTCCATCGCGACATCATTACAAAATGCACAGTTAATTCAAATTGGATTTATTTGCTCTGATTAAATGATGTGGCAGCGATTCCGTCTTCACCCAGTAAGAGTATCATATGTTGTCGTAGCAGTAGACAAAGCAGTTCAACATATCTTCTTTGCAGTTCTCCGTAAACTCGCCCTGCAATTGCATAGCATTTAAATGTGTGTGGATGTGTTTGTAAGTGTGTGTGTGTGTGTGTATGCGCGCGCGCGTGTGTGGGTGTGTTGTGTATGTGTGTGTGTGTGTGTGTGTGTGTGTGTGTGTGTGTGTGTGTGTGTGTGTGTGTGTGTGTGTGTGTGTGTGTGTGTGTGTGTGTGTGTGTGTGTGTATACGTTGCCGCTATCACAGACAACGGTGGCCACGTATGTTGTTGAGTGTGCCTTTGCAGAACCGACCGGCGAGACTAAATTCCACACTTTAAATTGCTTTCTTGTATATTCATAGACTTTTAGGATTTGCTTTATATCATAGTGTTAATAAAAAAAATGTTGTTATACCAAACCAATACAATAATTGTGTTTGTCACTAAGTGGTAAGGTTATTGTAACGATGGATATATGGATGAGTATGTTTGTAGAGACGTTAACTTACCGCTTTTTGAAATGATCTTTCGACACACCAGTCTTTTTTATAGCGACAACTGTTGATACAACCACGATATGCAGGCGAGTATATCTTCAACTTCGTTGGCCAATCGTCTCCGTGTACGAAAAAGGCAGTAGCAAGGACGCCGAGAAGAACTAACTGAAACACACGTTCATTAAACAAACGTACAATGTGTGATGTGACTTGCGTCAGACGCATTCCGTTTTCCTAAGGAGACGGTAATTTCGACATTAAGCCCTGTGTAAATATAACCCGACGGAAGCCAAATAACCACATGCGTGGTTCAGTTTCACAACCATACAACTAAAAAAAAAAAACTTGTATATGACTTTTTCTTAACCTCCACATATCTCGTGCTTTTAACCCGTATATTTTTAGTCGTATAGCGTAAGTAAGACATCTCGCTTTTGGCGTAATTCTGGAAGATTGTTATATAAAACTGTGTTTTTTTTAAATAACTATTAAATAGTTGATGTGTAAATTTGTGCAAAAACGAAACACACCACACAATTTGAAATATTGGTATCCATGCGAAATGGTTTTTGTGTCTATCTTGTGAAGTCCATGGCAAATATTGGACTTACCAATAAATAAGTCTTCATATTTGTAACTCCTCTGGCGTGGACTCGGATCCACTGAAAACGGAACACATTTAAAACGTTGTATGTAAGCGAGTAACAAAATACAATAACTGTGAACTAATAATTATTATGTGCAATATCCAAGGGTGTCTGTATATTCAGAACAGAGTCGGAACACACAAAATGTTTTTTCGACAAGCCATGCTTAATAGGCTCATAACCTCTAGAGTGCCAACAAGTGTACTTAATACAAATGCAAATCACACATACTACATTATTTCCCACAACATATATCACTAACGGGCAGAAGGAAATGTGATAATAGTTAACCAAATGCTGCAACTTTAGCCGCTTCCTTAGAACAAGATTAAAGCGAATAAATCCCAATATTGTTAATGGTTGTAAGAGCTGATTATATATAGTATTTACCTTTAATGCAGTGTCAGTCTGTCAACGGCAGACTCTGTCCAGTCCGATCTCTGTAACTTAATTATATAGTATTTACGTGTAATATGTTTCTAATTGTGTATGGCCAACTTCCACGGTACATGTGTACACCGGTCAGACCGATGACGTTGAACGTACGGTGTTTTCAACGAGAAATACCTCGAGTGTTTATTCTGAAATTGTCGCATAAACAAGTTCTTGTTGTAGTAAGTGTGCACCTCGACAGATAGTTAGTGTTGTTGAACATTCTTGCTGATATACAGGTCTGCATGAAAGCACCTATGTATTCTCATGCATAAGTGTGTGTTGGTGAGTGTGTATTAACTACGCAGTGCTGCTTGTTAGCTACTTATCCTCTTATCCTTATAACGGCTACCATTCTAGTCAAATAAGGGATCATCTCAAACAACTTTGGGGAACTCTCAAAATGTAATGTTAGATTATTAGAAGCTAAAGGGTAATCTCAAAATAATAAAATAAGCTGAAACGACAAAGTGTTCGCAGTACATTTTTCGTTTAGTCTTGAAGAAATGCCCACTCCATGTCACTCATTTTCACACCTTGCTTTCGTTCGAGGTTAAGGATACCACAGAATCGTGGCAGAAAATGTCAAACATTCCTTCTGCCTTTTTATTGAATGCTTCCGTTCTCTTGGCATTTTGTCTCTGTTTCCAAGTCTGGATCAGAGTCACAAATTCCCCATACAGCTTCAAGATGTGTTTCTTGATGTGTCTAATGTGGATGGTGTATAGATTGCAGAATAGCCAGTGCTCCTCAACCAGTTCTGCTAGCAGCTTCGCTGCTGCATCCCTTGAGCGCAGGGTTTGGCCAGTCCACTTTGGTCGCAGCAGATACATGTTCTGTATGATATCTTTGCCAGTTGGAAGAATCCCATGGGAAAACTCGGCCTTCTCTATGTAGTCTGCAGCACCAAGTGTCTTCCTGGGCTGTGATCTTGTGCAGCACGTGTCAGCAGCCGTGGTTACTTAGTCTGCAAAGTTATGATTCATCCTTACGCCATACATTTATGTTTTTATATCTTTAAGTATTAATACTGTAGTAACTAGTATTTGCATCACGTTGTGATGTTAATAAAATGGCATACACTAACACAATTGAAATATATATATAATAAATATTGAAATAATACGACTAAATAAGACACTTACAATTTGGCCTGTCAGCAGAATTTATACATATGGCGCTGTCGTTGAACTAATCCAACTCTAGCAGAGGGAGCCACATACATTATACCTTCCGTCCGTAATATATTGAGTAGATACTTATGTTTCCATTCTTTAGTTGACCTAAAATGCCTGCAAAAGACTGTCATTTTCACATTGAACAACAAAAATAGCACACTGTTCAACCATTTTCGACCACTTTTTAAGGGTCATGACTTTCAGAGGGTATGCACAGGGGGGTTAGCTTCAGACAACTGGCAAATATTTTGCAGTTTTGCACGCATGCATAATATGTCCATATTTTTGGGGGTATTTCCACCAAAAAAAATTGCAAAGTGACACCACCCCCTACCTAAATAGTATAATTCTGCCCCCTTGAACTTAGCCTCTGGCACTGGATATTTCCATTGTATATGCCCATGGTTAAAATTCACATAATAACACAACACAGTCCCGTTTGCTCACTTCCCTTATAGCGTTTTGTACGTTTTCATTATCTTCTATGCTTATATTTGAACTTCGATAAACTAACCCGACCGTTAACGTTAAGTTTCCTGTAACTATGTTACACCAAATAGCTTCTTCGCAATTTGCTTCTCTTTCTATTTTTATTTCATAAGCCTTGATAGATTCTTTAATATATAAAATAACTCCACCTCCCCTTCTTCCTATTCTATCTTTCCTAATAATTACATATCCTGTCAGTCCCAATTCGGCATCTGATATATCGGTAGTGGCCCATGATTCGGTTATACCTATTATGTAAGGGTCAATATCTTCTACCATAATGTTTAGTTCATTTATTTTGTTCACCACAAATTGATAACGATCAAGACAAGAAAACAAACCGGACGTTTGGTAAGGGATCATATCAAACATAATTTAAAGAATACTTTTAAAAGGAGTCGTTAAGAGTTAATTTAATAATTAACTAGATGATCATATTAATACATTGCAGGGTCATCAAATAAAATAATGTGGTCTTCTCGAAAAAAAATTATTATATTAAAGGGCCATCTCGTAAAAAGAATTGGTGTTGGTGATAATGTGGTTATGATGATGATTATTATTATTAGTAGTAGTAGTAGTAGTAAGTAAGTAAAGTAAGTAAATGATGTATTTCCAATAACATTCAAAATTACATGTCACAATATGACAAATACAATGTTGTATGTGGAAAGAGGGTGAACAGAAGTACAGTATTTATCAATGGTTCACCCCCAACCAGTGTAGATGCTGGCGATGTAAATACAATATATTTTTTATTAAGTATAAATTACTAATCAAAATTTATTGTACATGGTACCTACACATAATATGTTTATATTTATTTTGGTCTTTGGACATTTTTGATGTTTTTATGGATCTTCATTACGCCACATAGTACCACGATTATATTACTACTGTATGTATCTCAATTATTGATGATGATTTGTACTTTTTATTAAACATACAAATACGCTAACACTTTCTTAAATCTTCAGGTAAACTATTCCACAGTTTGACTCCAACGTTAGACACACACGTAACCTTCAAAGTTGTACGAACGTACACTTGTTTAAATATATATCTCTGTCTTGTTACGTACCAACATTCGTTACTGAAGTAAAGATAGCTTGGAATGTTTTTCGGAAGTAGATAATATTTCACCTTGTACATTGTGATAGCCGTTTTATACTCAATATAATCAAAAACGTTCATATTCATCATTGTATGTATGATCTTGAACTTGATTCATATATAATACGCATCACTCTTTTTTACAAACCAAATATCGAGAATGTGAGAATGATACGTATAGCTCCAAATAAAATGAAAAGTGAAAAGTATAACAAGGATAATGATTTGATATTTAATAAGCTTCGTGCTTTGTAAATTATTGATGTTATTTTTGCTAATTTAGATTTAACCAATTGAATTTGTGTTTTCCAGGATAGCTTCTCATCAATGATTACACCCAGGAATTTTGTTTGGTTCACTCTTTCTATGATTTTATGATTTATAGTTATATTGATGCCTGGAACATTTATCTTTTTTCCAAATATCATGAAACTGGTTTTATTAGCATTAATGGATAGTTTGTTTAATTCGAATCAATTTTGAAATTTCACCAGCTCCTGGTTGACTACTGCACTAAGCATATTTGGGTCATCAGCACAATAGAATAGGTGTGTGTCATCTTCAAATAAAATGAAATTTACTATATCAGAAACTTTGCATAAGTCATTGATATCAATCCAAAATAATTTTGGTCAGAGTATTGATTATTGCGGTACTCCATATAATATTTTAAAACATTAGGTTTTACATTATCAATACCTACAAATTGTTTCCTCTTTTCAAGGTAACTGCTCAACCAACTATATGTAACCCCACGTATACCACACAATTCCATTTTTAACAGCAGATTGTGGTTTGCAGTGTCGAAAGCTTTTTTCAAGTCCATAGACACGCCTACGGACGATTTATTCTTATCAATTGCATTTGCCATTTCATCAGTTAACTCCATCAACGCCATGGGGGTGATCTGGGTTTTTTTTTGAAAACCATACTGACTTTCATTCCGTATATCATTAAGTTCTATAAAATTATCTAACCCGAAGTCAAAAAAAATTTCTAAAAATTTTGAGAACTAAGGTATTAAAGACATCGGCCTATAGTTGGAAAACACTCTTTTATCTCCAGTTTTGAATAATGGAATGACTTTTGCCACTTTCATTTTATCCGTTAATATGCCGGATTTAAAAGATCTATTACAGATCTGAGTTAATGGTTTGAGAAATAAAATGTTTATGATACAATCCTATCATAATCATTAGAATATTTCCCATAAAAATTGTTAACAACATTTAGTACTTCTTGTTCATCCGTAGCACGGAGAAACATAGAGGCTTTCGTTTTGACTTTTACGTCCTCGTAATTACTGGTTGCGTGTAATGGTGTTTTGATTTTCCTGGCAAGCCGTGGTCCAACAATTACGAAGAAATCATTAAAGCCATTGGCCATCTCTGATTTATCAGTAAGGATTTTATTGTCGCATACAAAGGAATCTGGAATAGATTTATAGCTGTTTCCCTTTTTATTTATTGAATTTAATACTTTCCTAGTTCTTTTAATATCATGCTGATTTTTTAGCAATAATTTAGAATAATGATTTTTTTCGGCTGGTCTTAAAATATTAATTAGCTTATTTTTATATATTTTGTATGTTTCCGCTGTGCTTTTTGATTTACATGCAATATATATTTTGTAGAGATTGTTTTTCTGTTCATATGAATTTGCCAATCATTTTGTAAATCATGACTTATATGAGTTGTGAATCTTACTACACCCACCTTTCTTATCGGACAATGAGTATTGTATAGATCGGTGAATGTGTCAACATATTCACTATATGCCATGTTAATATTATTATTATTATTTATTATGTGTTGTTGTTGTTGTTGTTGATGATGATAATGGTGATGATGATGAAGACGGTGGTAATTATTATAATGAATTATTATTATGAATATCAGGAGGACGATGACGACAATGAAGGCGTCATCTTAGTGATGAAAATGAATATGTTGACGATGACGAAGATGATGAAGAAGATGACGACGATGACAGTTATAATTATTACGATGACGAGGACAACAACAATAACATCATTAATCTCCTCCTCCTCCTCATCATCATCGACATTGTCGTGTCCACCCTTACAACGGCTAGCCGTGCTGGCACCCAGTAATCGATCACTAAACTATGCTTTTTCTCAGAAGGATTCAGCCGCTTACATGTCAGCAAACAATAGGACCGAATCAGACAGTGTGTCTAACAAGAAGGGTCACCTCAACAAATATACACTAAATTTTAAGGTTATCTTTAGACAATTAAACCTCATTAAAGCTTATTTACAATTGACATCAACATCAATATTTGTGCAACCATAGTGTCCCGTGTCTGGGTGAAGGCCCCAGCATGCCCTTCCAGTATTCGTCTAGTTCGTTTCCCCACCATTGACATACCTGATCGTTATTTGATCAAATTAAGGGGTCATCTCAAACAACTTAGTGGAAATCTCTAAAGGCAATGTAAATGAGTCGTACTATAACATTATTATAAATTAAGGGTAATCTCAAAATAATATAATACGGATCAAATGAATCAGATAAATCTACATTTTATAAAATATAACTAAATGAAGTGATTATGTGAAAAACAATATAAAGAACAATTTAAAAAAGGAGTCATTAAGAGGTACTTTAATAATGAACTAGCTAATCTCATCAACAAACTAAGAGATCTTATTAAAATAAAGTAACTTAAATTAAGAGGCCATCTCGTAAAAAGAATGGGTCTTCTCAAAATGCTAAGAATCGCTACAAAATATATACGGAGTCAATCACAAAATAACGAGCTGATTGTTTCATCAAATTGATGGCTTAAAATAATCAAAGAGGCTTCTTAAGAAATTCAAGGAAAATCATATTAAGTGTAACTTGTCATTACACATAAACCGGTTTATGCTCACAATAACACAATAAGGGAATGAATAGTTTAGTAAAATAATGCTCTCTTCCCAAACCAGGTAATATATAATAAAAAAACCAAGGATAATAAAAAAAAATGTATCTAGCTGATCGTGTCAAATAAAAAGGCGTCACGTCATGAAATGCAGCGTACACTTCATATAATTAAGGGACATCTTAACAGGTAAGGATGTATAGCAAAACACACGTTTAAGGGGTCATAAAAAAAAAAAAATCTATAAAAAAAAAAGAAAATTAAGGGGTCATCTCAAATAAATTAAACGAATTTTTGAAATAAATTAAGGAATTATGTTCAAAAGTTTCATTTAATAAAATAACTATCCGATCACCTGAAAATGTAAAGGATCACAAAATTAAAGGGGTAGCACAAAATATATATGTAAGGAGACATAATAGACAAATTAAAGGGGCCATCTAAACATTACCGTTCATCTACAATTTAACAAGAGGGCCCTCTAAAATCACCCTCATATTAATTTTTGAGGTGAACGCTTTTTTACTTTAAACATACCCTTTAGTTTTTTGGGGGATAACGTCTTAATGGCGGAAATTGTAAATGTGCCCTTTCATGTTACATGATAATTTATTCGCTTAACTGTGTAGACAACCCCTTAACAGGCAACTAAAATCCGTTAATATTTACTAAATATAATATATGCATACATGGCTGTAGAATCAGACTAAATTCGTTAAAAAAAATTCTTGCATACTTGGTGCTGTAAAAATAATAATGAAATGACTGATATATAGTTCCTAAATTTTAAAGAGATTTGGCGTTGTGGCGGCCATTTTGGATTTTTATGCATAGGACAACATTTGTTTGGAACACCTCTTCAAAATGTCGTTGACAATAACAACCCTGACAATTATATTAACATATTAGAACATTCGGCGATCATATCACACTGCAACGATCATCAGAATCATGTTCTTTATAATGAACAAAATACATTTGTGTGTGAGATAATGGCTTAACTTATTTGGGAAGACCTTATTACTTTATGAAAATAACCCATCATATTTTATGATGACCCCAGAATGCGTTGACGCGCATAGTCAGTTGTTTTAATCAGAACTTTTCTATTTTGAAACGATCCCATGACATATTTAAGAAGATTCCTTTATTTGTGAGATGGCTTTTTGATATGTTAAGATGACTTATTTTTAAGACGATCAACTTGTTCTTTTTAACGAACAGTTACATTTTGATATGACCTTTTTTGAAACAACCCCTTGATTGAGAGATTGTCATGCATTACCTTGATATGACCCCTTAATGCGTTGAGACGATCAATCAATTATTTGTAATCAACACATATATTTCTAAAGTATCCATTTGTGTATTGAGACGATAAGCTGGTTCATTGTAATGACTAGTTACACTTTTTAACATGATTCCTTAGCTTTGTTAAGAAACCCTTAATTTTTTTGAGATGATCCCACAATTTGTTGACACAATCAGGTCGTTAATTTGTTAAAGACTTCTTACACATTTTGTAACGATTCTGAGCATTTTCAGAAGACCCAGTCTTTTTACGAGATGGACCATTAATTTTATTCCAATAAAACCACATGGTTTGTGTGACCCAACAATGTGTTGATATGATCAGCTAGTTCAATATAAAAGTACCTCTCAGTGACTCCGTTTTAAAACAATTTTAAAAATTCTGTTTGATATAATCCCTTAATTTTCATAATATTTTTAAACGTTTAGGTTCCCGCTATCGTTTAGGTGAACCTTTTAGTTGATTGAGATTACCATTAACTTATAGTTTTGAGATTACCCCTTAATTGTTTCAGCTGATCGGTATTTTGTATTTTATTATTTTTAGTTTATCCTTTATTTACTAAGAATATTATAGTGCCAATCATTAAAGTGACACTTTAATTTGATTAAATTATGGTATGTCATACGTGATTATGCTTTCATGATCCTTAATTGTCTTAAGATAATTTCATACTTTAGTGTAGATTACTTCTTTCATTTGTTGAGGTGAACCTTTTTATGATCCCCTACTTCTTAAGCACACCGTCTGATTTGGTCCTATTGTTTGCCGACATGTAATTACTGCGTTGCCTGGGAAGTTATGTGAACGGGATTGAATGTGTTCTCCCGGAAATCAAGCGGCAGACTCAATCTGAGAATCCTTCTGAAATATTGTTTAGTGACCATCGACTGAGTGCCAGCACGGCTAGCTGTCATAAGGGTGGACATAAGGATGTCGATGATGATGATGAGGAGAAGGTTAATTAAGTTACTGTTGTTGTACTCGTGATCGTTATAATCTTCATTCTCATCATAATCATCATCATCTTAGTCGTCATCATCATTGTCATAATAATAATTATCTTCATCACTAAGACGACGCCTTCACTGTCATCATCGTTCTCCTGATAACCATCATAATTATTTATTATCCGCAATATCACCGTCTTCACCATCATTACTAAGATCATCATCATCATCTTCAACAGCAACAACACCGTCATCATAATCACCATCATCATTAAGCGACTATATCAAACACATACTACTACACTTATGTGAATGTTATACATACACTATTTACATTTAGTAGTAATAGTACTTATGTACTCGTTAGATTAATCGATTTCCGATTATTCTCTTTTCAGTTTTTACTAAGTTGCCTTTCTGAATTTCACGACAATGTTTATTACGTTATCAGTTCAAATGTTTATTTTATTATAATCATTCAGATATTATATTTATAATATATTTCGTTTTATTTTATATACATCCGAGTAAAGATGATGGAGATTCTTATTTTGGCAAGTGAGCATTACATGTTCGCACAACTAAAGTATTCAACTTTCAAAATTGTGTTCTATATGCCACGAACCCCTTGTTTTGGCAATTATAAATACATGATTAGTGTGTGCACTATCGACGTATATGTCTTCAAGGGGATTCATCTCAGGTGCCTGAAGGTACTGCTACAATGATGCCTTCCCAACTGTGTTGTTTTGTTAAGTCATAATTTATTACCCGGTGCATGTTTTACAATCATGTGTCGTTTTGACAGCATCCTGAATGTTGAATGCCTAGTCTTGCTACAGAAAAAAGTAATAAATAAAAGTACTTATATAGCGCCCAATCAATTAAAATTGCCCTCGGGCGCTTTACATACATGCACACGTATATAATAGTATTTTACATTTAAAAAATGCTAACTAAGAAAAAAAAAGTAAAATATATACCATTATCTTAAATATAGTTACTAAAAAAGAGAGACTATTAAAAAAACGTTTAAACAAATTAAGACATTCTTAAAAAAACTATTATAAATACATTCATTTATACAAGAAGAATAACCATAAATATATTAAGAAACTAATAAAACAATATATATATATTTATTAATAGAAAGCACATAAAATGTCCTCGTCGGTGAATTATAAAAACGCTTGTTTAAAAAGGTGAGTCTTCAAAAGTGTTTTAAACACTTGTAATGATGTTGCTGTCCTGAGTGTAGGAGGCAAATTGTTCCATAGAACCGCCGAGCAAACCGCGAAACGGTGATCACCATGAGTAACAGTTTGTGAGGCCGGTACGAACAAAAGGCGAGGCTGCGAGGTAGATCGTATAGTTCTGTTGATGGTACGGTAGCCAATTAACTCACTTATGTAGTCCGGCGCTAGACCATTCAAGGCACAATACGTAAACACCGGCATTTTGTAGGTCGGTCTCAAATGAACGGGTAGCCAGTGTAAACGCTGCAACACGGGCGTGATGTGTTCGTATTTCCTCGTGCGAGTAATTAGGCGAGCGGCACAGTTCTGCACCCTTTGTAGACGTTGCATCACCGTGTGAGGGAGACCATAAAGAAGTGCATTCCCGTAATATAAACGGGATGTCACTAGTGCGTGAACAAGGTTGCTTTGGTGCTACGAGATTGGGCCATACGTCAAGGTTATTTTATAATCTGCACATTCTTAAAGTACCTGATATAGTGGAGTTAAGAACTGCTAGTATTATGTTTAAGGCATATCATAATCAATTGCCAAAGAATATACAACAGCTTTTCAGAATGTATGAATCTCCCTATGCAACAAGAAAGGTTTATAATATTACACACTATTATGCTCGTACTAATTTTAAAAGTATGTGTCTATCGAATAAAGTTGTCAAGCTTTGGAATTCACTTGAGGTATCATTAATATGTTGTCAAAATATTAATCTTTTCAAAAACAAATACAAAGAAAAGGTATTGAATCATTTTGAATTTAATGAGTAGGTATTTAAAAAAGACTGGTGTGGGGGTTGTATTATTATTAAATTAACTTCTTCTTTTTAAAGAACGGCCTGCCGTGAATGGTCATGATAATTATGTTTATGTATGGTGAGGTCAACTGTGTAATTACAAACGATGTTAAACAGTATTACGTATGTTTTGGTTAATAGGGCAAGTAATCATAAGTGCTACCCTTCTTCTTGCCCTTTTACAACAATTGTTTATAATTATAATTTAATAATTTACTAAATTATGCCTGTTGTTGTTGTTGTTGTTGTTTTTGTTGTTGTTGTTGAAATAAAGTGTCATTTATTCATTCATTCATTCATTCATTCATTCTTTCATTCATTCATTCATTCATTCAAATAGGCCAAACAAGCAGTTTGCTGTATTAATTTAAAGAGAGTTGTGGGAATGGAGTGGATGAAGACAGGAAGAGTTGAGGCAACGGAGACGTGTGGTTTCATCTGCAGGGAGAGACCGACGACAAGTCTGTTAGGACAATGTGGAGAGAACTCCGTTATTTAATACATCGTATGATGTTTGTTTTGTTCCAGGTGGTAGTCACTGCATTGTTGGTGATGAGGAATACGGATGAAATCAACAATGCTTCTAAATAGGAAAAAAACACTAATTGAACTTCGCCCTTGTCTGAACAAATGTCAGTTCCTATACAATTGGTACTTTGGAACATGTTACGGAAAGGAAAACTACAAAGCAACACTGGTAAGTGACTCGAACAAACGAACGGACAACGATGCATATATAAATTAAAGCTCACGAACAAAAATGCATACATGAATAAACATTTGCATGTGCGCACGCACGGATAAATTAACTCGCACACAGACAAACGAGCGAACGCTCCCACATAACATACGAGAACATTTACACATATAGGCACATACATACATATATACGTACATGCGTACATGCGTACGTGGGTAATTGCGTACATGCGTACATGCGTACATGCGTACATACATACGAACATACGTACATATATACATATATATTTTTATACATTATTGTATATCCATTAGGTGGCAGCACACCCAATTGTTAATCATAATGTACTGCCCTCTAGAGGATTACTATTGTATTGTGCATCTTATGTTGTCCTTAAGTGTGTGTTAATCTGATACTTTTATCCAAATTAGATTACAAGTGAAGACAGTCCACAGAAAACTGAGGTAATTATCCTTCTATTGTTGTGATTTTATTTGTTGAAATTAAGCCTTTTGTCATAAATTTGAGGTTGTAGGGTTGTTGAAGTGGGTAATAGTATGATACGTTTTAATACAAGTTTCATGTTCATAATTGTTTTATTCCCAAATAAAATAATAATAATAAAATTAAACAACAATGATAAAAAGATCATAACTATTCAATTTAATCATCTCAATTAATAGATTTCAAATTTTTATCATTTATTTTAAACATATTTATGATAAATACACCTTTGTATACAATAAAACACTAATAAAAAATATTTTGTATTTTTAGTCTTGTTGCGATACCATAAGGCGAGCTTGGAGACCCGAACTGGAGCCATTATACTGGTGGAACAGAGGCTCAGTCGGCGTGAAGTGAGCAGGTAAGTTGGCCTAAATGTGAAGACAGTGTGTGAACTAATAAAGAAGCATCAGGAGACTGGATCAGTCGAGGACAAGTCAAGAAATTGTCGGCCATAGAAGTCAACGACAAGGCTGGATTGTATTCTGGTTCAGACCAGTCTTGCTGATCGCCACCTCACATCCCCGGAACTAAGAGCTACGCTGGAAAAAAACCACGGGGTGTCAGTATCTTCCAGCACAGTGAGGAGTTGCCTGAATGCAGCAGGATTACGTGGCTGTGTGGCTAAAAAAGCCTCTGTTGACGAAAGCTAACGTGCAGTCGAGGTTGCAGTTTGCGACAGCCCACAAGGACTGGAACACCGAACAATGGGACAGAGTGTTATGGTCCGATGAAAGCTGCTATCAGCTTCTCTGTGGAGCGAAGAGGGCATTTGTGAGGAGAAGGGTGGGCGAGAGATTCAGTCCACAATATGTTAAACCCACAGTTAAGCGTACGAACGAACTTACATGCGTACATACATACAAACATACATACATACATACATACGTATATACGTACATACGTACATACGTACATACGTACATTCATACGTGTATACGTACGTATGTACGTACCTACGTACATACTTACATAAAAACATGTAGGCATACATGCATACACGCTTTGTCACATACACGCATACGTTAACGCATAAATGTACATATAAACACACAGCGTTCTCTCTCTCCACCCCCACAGCGAAATACTGTTTGTGATGTTTCTGACATGAACTATTTGAAAGAACATCGTTGTAGATTGTCCTTAATATAAATTGTGTCTTTTGCAGTTCACATGCGTTGACGATTGTGGCTTCGAAACTAAACGATGTGCGAACTATTACTACGGACATTAGTGGGTTGTTGTATGGAGATGTTGCAAAAACGAGTTTATATTTATCCGTTTAAAATCATGTAATATCAGAATATCACCAAGGCGTATATTATTATTAGTTAATGTTATTATGGGAATTTTTTTTGTTTTTTTTTCAATACAGGAAACATTACAATGAATACGTACGCCAGTTTTATCAAATGACACACAACCCGTTGTGGATCTACATATTTAGTGAATTGCTACCGATGAATCATCCGGGTAGTCCAATGACGTACTTCGACAATATTGTGTTAGCAATCCTCTGCAGGATATTGACAAGAACACTTCACTTTATTTTTAAGAACATCGCAAATATGATTACTTCCTTGTCACGGGTTATTTACTTTGTAATTATGCGTTCAGCAATTACACGCTAGTCATCGACGTGTAATTTTTATGTATTCACCGTATATATCAGCATCATCGTAGGTATGAGTTCGTACTATTATTGACACATTTTTATTGAACAAAAGCTTTCATAGTTATTAAGAAATATCAATTTATTAATGGCATGTTTATTAGTAAGACTTAGTGAATGTCAAAGCGTTTACGATCACGTCCTGTGTTCAACAAAAAGCTGTTTATCTAACACACACACATACACACACACACACACACACACACACACACACACACACACACACACACACACACACACACACACACACACACACACACACACACACACACATATATATATATATAATGAAATTATTCTCTCTTCTGCATATACACTTAAGAAAAGGTACATATATTGTTCCAGTCTACCTTAATATAAAAGGACACTCAACTCAGATACGATTTTTATGGTTCAGCGCTGCCCTCATTCAACCAGCTCACTCCTCGTACACACACGCGCGCATACACTAAACCTAAACTAAATAATTTAATTAAACATAATAAAACAACATATTCTTTCCACAAAAAATGTAAGGACACATGAATTTGAATTCGTTTAATTTTAAGTAAGAACACGCATCACTACTTAAATTGAGCGGTTTAACAGTTTATCTAATCCACATACCCACATATTAAAACTAAATTAAATAATTAAATTAAACATAATAAAGTAACGCATTCTTCCCACAAAAAGTAAGAACAAATGATTTGCATTTGTCATTTGACAGGAATTCGTGTAATGCTAAATAAGAACACGCATCACTACATTAACTGAGCGGTTCCTTACACGTCCATGCGTAGTCTTCAAGCATGCTTAGAATTACATATTGGTGCGTTAAGTGGCATAATGTTTCGCAAGCACACATGTTTTAGTAGCTTCAGTGGTGTTGCCTGACTAACAAAACTGACATTTCTATACATCGCCTGTAGTGTTGATGTATCAGAACAAAACTAATAAATCGCATTAAACTGCCCATTTTACACAACAAATGTTACAATACAAATCACACTTAATGTGTACGAAATGTCACGTTTGAAACAATATGGCGGCATTTTGCGTCCATAAAAATGTATCGCAGCCAGGGTCAATCACGCGAGGTTTGCACCTTTCCACGTATTCGGTTAACGTGTTTCAAGCAAGGATAAAATGGTATGATTCACCAATGACAAATTACAGTCATTCGGTTCACAATATGTTATTTATTGTTAGTCTCATACCACGTAGGTGGAGTTGGTGATACTCTGAAACAACACTAATCGGAATACTGTATTATATTTTGAGAACTTACTACACAATCCACAATAGCAAGAGTACGCGCGGTTGTGTATAATACAATCACATACAGAAGTGTGATACTGAACAGACAATGTGTACACAACATATGAATATCACATATTACAAGTTTAGAACGCACTCAAATGTGTTTCTGCCCACAAAGCAAAGTATACGTGTCCATCGCGACATCCTTAACAAATATACACGTAATTCAAATTATATTTATTTTCACAGTTGAAATGATGCCGCAGCGATTCCGTCGTCATCCAGTACGAGGTTCATACGTTGTCGATGCAGCTGTCAAAGCATTTCAACATATCTTCTTCACATTTCCCCGCAAACTTGTCATCGTCCTGCAAATGCCTAGAATTTAAATGTGTGTGTGTATGTGTGTGTGTGTGCGCGCGCGCGCGAGCGTGTGTGTGCGTGTGTTGAGTGTGCGTGTGTTGAGTGTGTGTGTTGTGTGTATGTGTGTGTGTGTGTGTGTGTGTGTGTGTGTGTGTGTGTGTGTGTGTGTGTGTATGTGTGTGTGCATGCATGCATGTGTGTATGGTGCTTATGTGCAAGCATGCGTGCGTGCGTGAGTGTGTATGCGTGCGTATGTGAAAACATTTCCACTTGTATCTGTGTTGTTTTTTATGTTTTCCGTATTAACCTTCGGTATATCTCGGATGGCGTGGCTTTTGGTTGTTTCCAACTGTATAATAGGCTTCAATAAGACATTAAGTCATATAATACTACGTTGCACACATATATATCAATAGCGTTGACTTTTTGCACGAAATAGTTCGTGTACGTTACATGGCAATATTTTAGTGATGGGTTATAATTGTTATGTTGCCAGATGCGTGACAATCATATAATTTTGGTGATGGTTAGTTGGCCAAAGATGTGGCAATTATTAAGTGGTTCCTCTTACAGTCTTGATGAAACCAACAAAAGTGCTACCTAGAACGGTAAATGTTGCAATGTTTAAGTGATGACGGCAAAGGCGAGCTCAGTTGCTAAGAAGGATGCAATTATTGAAAGGGAAATATATATACACATTGCCGCGATCATATAAAACGGTGATCACGTATGTTGTTGAAGTGAGTCTGGAAAACGGACAGGCGAGACTAAAATCCACATTTTTAATAGTTTTCATGTACAGTCATATTCGTTCATAGGACTTGCATAATATCATATTGTTAATAAATAAAACATTGATATACCATACCAATTAAATCATCTTATTAGGTTTTTTAACACAACATAGCTTACAAAGTCATTAAGTGGTAAGATTATTGTGACGATGGATATATGAATTGTTACATTCAGGTACATGTTTTTAAAATGTTAACTTACCGCTTTTTGAAATGAACTTTGGACACACCAGTCTTTCTTGAAGCGACAACTGTTCATACAACGACCATACGCTGGCGTGGGTACCTTTATCTTCGTTGGCCAATCATCGCCGTGTACGAGAAAGGCACTAGCAAGGACGCCGAGAAGAACTAACTGAAAAACACAATCATTAAGCCGACGTGTACTGGGTGATGCGACATGCATGAGATGCAATCCGTTTTCCTAAAGAGACGGTCGTTTCGCCTCTAAACCCTCTATAAATATAATCATCGGAAGCCAAAAACCACATGCGCGATTCAGTCTCACAACCATTCAAACTACAAAAAGACAACTTGTATATGATTTCTTCTTAATTTCCACAAATGTAATGCTTTTAACCCATACATTTGAGTCGTATAACGTAAATAAGTCATCTCGTTTTTGGAGTCATTCTGGCTGATTCTTATTAGATTTGCTCGTCACGCATTTACAAAAGATTGCGTGTCAGATTGCTGGCACGCTATAATTTTTAGAAAATAACTATTAAATAGTTGATGTGTACATTTGTGCAAACAAGAAACAAACCACACAATTTGAAATAGTGGTATCCATGCAGGTGATGGTCATATGAAGTTCACGGCATATATTGGACTTACCAATAAATAAGTTTTCATATTTGTAGCTGTTCTGGCGTGGATTCGGACCCCCTGAAAATGGAACACATTTAAAACGGTGTATGTAAGCGTGTGACAAAATACAATAAATGCGAACTTACATGTGCAATATCCAAGTGTGACTGTATATTAAAAAACGGAGAAGGAACAGACAAAATATATTGCCACAAGCTATGTTTAATAGGCTCAAAACCTCGAGTGTGCTAACAAGTATACTCAATGCAAAAGTAAATCACACAGACTACATTAATTCTCACAACATAAATTACTTTTGTAGTTAACGGGCAGGAGGAAATGGTGACAACAGTCGACCTCTTGGCCAAATGATGGCATTTTTAGCTGCTTCTTTAAAACAAGAATAAAACGAATATATCCCTATATGATTAATGGTTGTAAGAGCTGATCATATATAGTACTTACCTTTAATGCAGTGTTAGTCTGTCAACGACAGACTCTGTCCCGTCCGATACCTGTCACTTAATTATAAAGAATTTACCATATGACTTCCAATGTACATGTGTACACCGTTCAGCACGATGATGTTTAACGTACGGTGTCTTCAACGAGATATACCTCGAGTGTTTATTCGCATAATCAGCCTCTAGTAAGTGTGCACTTCAACATTACAACAAACGAATACTGATTGCCAACTTCAGAGGCAATCCTGCTACAACAGTTTTAGTCACGTATTTTCCGACCAACTCTGCCGAAGCAGATAGCGTACAGGATCATAACAACGACTTAAGAAGGGCGATCGAATCGGTACCAGTGCACAACATGTTGCTGGTTGTAGGAGACTAACGCACGATTTGGACCAAGGGATGCTAATTTTACCCATAGAGACGCTTACGATAACAATACAAACCGTAATGGGAAATTCTTTATCGATCTTATCACTGAGAAACATCTTGAGGTCACAAACACGAGATACCACAAGAGGAATGGAAAACGCTGGACGTTTGTGGACCAACATGGAGGAAAACGACAGCTTGATTATATCCTGGTCAACAAAGAATGGAGAAACAGCGTGATGAACTGTGAACTGTACAGTACCTTTGCAAGTGTCCGATCTGATCATCGCATTGTCACAGCTACAACGCGACTTAGTCTACGTAAGAAAAAGTCGCCACCAAGCAAATTTAAATATGACTAGAGTGCGATAAGCAAGGACTGTGGCTTACAAAAAACAGTACTCGTGTAAAGTTTGGAACAGGTTTCAGATTCTGGATATGAGAGATGAAATAGAATCGGATTGGTATGTGCATTTCATTTCAGCAAATTAGAGCTTCGACAGGGAAATTTGTTCCTGTCAGTAAGAAATAAAAAAAGATAATAAACTCAGATGATCCACTAGTAACATCAGTCTGAGAGACAATTGAAGAGCTAACAACATAGTGAGATATGAGAAGGCCAAGAAGAACATAGAGACAAACTATAACATTGTGCAGGAGGAAGAACTTTGCAGCAACATTGCTAAAATCGAAAATGCAAACATTAATGGAATACACGGACAGAGCTTTAAGTTTATCAACTAGATAAGTGGTAGAACGACAGTTCATAAAGGACAACTAAAGGGTAAAACTGCAGAACAAAGGGTAGAACACTGGTACGATCACTTCCAAAAACTACAAGGCAGACCACGAGATATAGAAGACGAGGATGAAGAGATCAAACCTGTAATAATAAATATCAACATCAAGGAAGGACATTTTGAAAGAGACGAGTATGAGAAGGCCAATAAATCCCTGTATGATGGAAAGAGCTGCGGAATGATGGTATACCACCTGAAGTGCTAAAACACTGCGATCTGGACAGTATCATACTAAAATTATGCAACAAAGCTTTGATTGAAAGAAAATACTGCTACACTGGACAGTTCTGAAATTGATCACCATTTAAAAGACAATCAGAATAGATTTCGGACAGGTAGGACAACAGTAGGTCACACACTATACGTGAGAAGGTGAATTGAAGGAATTAGAGCAAAGCATCTTCCTGCAATTATGACATTCGTAGACTTCTGGTAAGCATTTGATACGGTTCACCGTGGCAAGATGATGAAGATTCTTGAAACCTATTGTGTTCCCAAAGAGCTAGTAACAGCTATTTCCAACATGTACAGGAACACAGGTGCCAAAGTAAAATCACCAAATAGACCAACTGAGCTTTTTGATATCACGGCGGGAGTGCTACAGGATGACACGCTGGCGCCATACATCTTCGTGATAGTCCTTGACTACGCACAGCGGTGAGCTATCGACGGAAGAGAAGAGGAACTTGGATTCCAGATAACAAGAAGGAAAAGTAAACGTCCTAAATCTGAGGTGATCACCGATTTCGAATTTGCCGATGATACTGCGCTACTATCAGAAGTGATCAATCAGGCACAGGAGCTTCTAACACGAGTGAAAACATAATGTGCAAGGATTGGTTTAAAGATCAATCCTGGAAAAAAACAATATATCTAATTCAACCAATTAGGAAACACCAGCTTCGTTGCCAGGGAAGGAGCTGTTTTAGAGAAGGTTGAAGACTATAAATACATTGGCTCCTGGGTCTGCACAACAGACAAAGACATCAAAAACAGGAAGGCAATGGCAGATAATAAAGCAATACCTATGGTCACGCTGACCAAACGAGTACGGAAAAACAAGACTGTGAAAGGTGTTAAGGTGGTGCCTCTAGCGCATCGTCGGTATCTCCTGGCAATACCGTGTCCCCTACAGCGACACAGTGAACCCCATCATATTACACTCGCTGCTGAGCCAGAGAAGTCTGCTACAACCAGTAATGTAATAAGCAACCAGTAATGTAATAACGACCAGTAATGTAATAAGCAACCAGTAATGTAATAAGCAACCAGTAATGTAATAACGACCAATAATGTAATAACGACCAGTAATGTAATAACGACCAGTAATGTAATAAGCAACAAGTAATGTAATAACGACCAGTAATGTAATAACAACCAGTAATGTAATAACGACCAGTAATGTAATAAGCAACCAGTAATGTAATAATTATTAAGATGACGAGGACAACGACAATAACACCATTAACCTCCTCCTCATTGTCGTGTCCACCCTTACAACGGCTAGCCGTGCTGGCACCCAGTCATCGATCACTAAACAACCTATACTTAAGAGAGATTATCAGAACGAGTCAGCCGCTTATTTTGTGGGAGAACACATGGATCCCCGGTCAGGTAACTTCCCAGGTAACACAGTTACTACATGTCGGCAAACAATAGGACCGAATCAGACAGTGTGTCTAACAAGGAGGGTCATCTCAACAAATGAAAGGAGTAATCTACAAATCTACACTAAATTATAGGATTATCTTAAAACAATTAAGACTCATTAAAGCTTATTAACATCATCATCATCATCTTCATCATCATTATGCAGCCGTAGTGTCCCGTGGTCGGGCGAAGGCCTCAGCAAGTCGTTTCTAAATCTGCCTGTCTTGCGCTATCATCTGCCAGATGGTGTCGTTCCAGTATTCGTGTAGTTCGTATCTCCACCGTTGACATACCTGATCATTAATTGATCAAATTAAAGGGTCATCTCAAAAATCTTAGCGGAAATGTAAAAATGCAATGTCAATGAGTCATACTATAACATTATTAGAAAGTAAAGGGTAATCTCAAAATAATAAAATATGGATCAACTTAAAGAGTTAAGGGGTAATCTCAAAACATGAAGTTAATGGTAATCTTAGTCAAACAAAGGTTCATCTAATTGACAACGGGAACCTACATGTTACGAAATATGACTAAATGAAGTGATCATGTCAAAAACAATATAAAGAACAATTTTTAAAACGAGTCATTATGTGGTACTTTAATAATGAACTACCTTATCACATAAGCAAACCAAGTTGTCTTATTGAAATAAAGTTAATTAAATTAAGGGACCATCTCGTAAAAAGAATGGGTCTTCTCAAAACGCTAAGTATTGTTACAAAATATATACGAAGTCAATAACAAATTAACGAGTTAATTGTGTCAAGAAAAACATATTAAAAAGTATAACTGGTCATTACAAATGAACCGGTTTATCGTCACAATAACACAATAAGTGAATGAATAATTTAGTAAAATAATGCTCTCGTCCCAAACCATGTAATAGATAATTAAAAAAGCAGGGATAATAAAAATGTATCTAGCTGATCGTGTCAAATAAAAGGGAGTCACGTCATGAAATACAGCTGTCACTTCATATAATTAAGGGATATCTAAACAAGAAAGGATTTTTAACAAAATACACGCTTATGCGGTCATAAAATCAAATTATTATATGAAACGTCTAAGCGGTCATCTCAAATAAATTAAACGAATTTTATAAATAAATTAACGAATTATGTTGAAAAGTGTAAGAATCATTTAATAATGTAACTAACTATCCGATTACCTGAAAAAAATAAAGGGCCATAAAAATAAAAGGTTATTACAAAATAGAGATGTAAGGAGTCATATAAAAGACAAATTTAAGGGGCCATCAAAACATTAAGGGTCATCTAAAATTTAACAAGAGGGTCTTCTAAAATCACTCTGATATTAATTTTGTTGAGGTGGTCGCTTTTTATTTCAAAGATACACTTTAGTTTTTGGGATTACGTCTTAATGTCGGACATTGTAAATGTGCATGATAAGTTATTCGCTAAATTGTATAGACAACCCCTTAACAGGCAACTAATATCCATTAATATTTACTAAATGTAATCCCTGCATGCGTGGGATGTAGAATCATACTAAATTCCTAAACTTTATTTCTTGCATACTTGGTGCAGTAAAAATACAGATAAAAATGCTGATATATTTCCTAAATTTTAAAGATTTTTGGCGTTTTGGCGGCCATTTTGGTTTTTGTTATGCATAGAACAACATTGAAACATCAATTTCATGGAAGAAACGGATTCCCTGACCCCAAAAACCTATGCTTGGACACTAAGATCACCTTACACGGTCAATTCGTTCCGAAGTTATGCCATTTCTAGCATTTCGGCGGCCATCTTGGATTTTGAAAAAGGCAAGCGGGTGTGAAGTCCAATCCCAGTGGATTTTGTTACTAGATGACATGGACTAATGAAAACTGCAAAGAAATTATTTTAGGGGGACATTGCAGGGTGTTCTAGTTGAGCCACTGGACTAACGAGCTTAAGTTCACCCCACCAGATTCACGGAGTGGATGCTAAATGGTTTACTGTGAACGACATCACAAGCGTGGACCAGTACGTCGAAAGAAGATGACCGAAGTCACACACTGCATAGAACTACATACAGAGCAAATACTACATATTCCATACACCCGTGAAGATGTACTGGCTTCATTACAACAAGTTGGGTTCGCAGTACGTTTGGATCCGACCGCCAATGGCATTTGCCAGTTTGCAGCAATTGCGGACCAGAGGCCAGTTCCAGGAGGCGTACTTAAAATTAAGCAGCTACGTAACTTTAAGTACGCTTGATGAAACTGGCCCCAGGAGCCGGTTTCATATAGCGTACTTAAAGTTACGCAATTACTTAGCGTCACGTGTTTTGCGTAACTCACGTGTTTGCCCATCGCATATTATTTCGCATCAAATGGAACATCTCTTCAAAATGTCGCTGACAATAAAAACCCAGACAACTACTTGACAACTATTAACATATTGGAACATTCAGCGATCATATCCACTGCAAAGAGTATCAGAACCATGTTCTTTATAATGAAAAAATGTATTTGTGTGTGAGATAATGGATAAACTTTTTTGGGAAGATCTAATTATTTTATGAAAATAACCTTTAATGTTTTGGGATGATCTCAGAATGCGTTGACACGCTTAGTCAGTTCTTTTTAATCAGCACTTTTCTTTTTTGAAACGATTCCATAACATATTTGAGAACATTCCTTTATTTGTGAGATGGTCTTTTGATATGTTAAGATGACTTATTTTTAAGACGATCAACTTGTTCTTTTTAATGAACAGTTACATTTTGATATGACCTTTATTGAAACAATCCCTTTATTGAGTGATTGTAATGTATTGCCTTGATATAACCCAAAATGCGTTTAGTCGATCAACCAATTATGTTTAATAAACACATATATTATTTCTAAAGTATCCGTTTACGTATTGAGATAACTCTTTAATTTGTTATACTTCTTACATATTTTGTAACGATTCTGAGCATTTTGAGAAGACCCAGACTTTTTTATGAGATGAACCCTTAATTTAATTAACTTTATTCCAATAAGACCACATGGTTTGTGTGACCCAGCAATGTGTTGATATGATCAGCTTGTTCATTTTAAAAGTACCTCTCAGTGACTCCGTTTTAAAACTATTTTTAAAATTGTGCTTGATATAGTCCCTTAATTTTCATAAAATTGTAAAACGTTTAGGTTCCCGCTATCATTTAGATGAACCTTTTAGTTGATTGATATTACAATTAACTTATAGTTTTGAGATTACCCCTTAATTGTTTCAGCTGATCGGTATTTTGTTATTTTGAGTTACTAAGAATATTATAATGTCACTCATGAAAGTGAAACTTTAATTTGATCAAATTGTGATCAGGTATGTCATACGTGATTATGCTTTAATGACCCTTAATTGTCTTAAGATAATCCATACTTTAGTGTAGATTACTCGTTTCATTTGTTGAGGTGAACCTTTTTATGATCCCCTTCTTCTTAAGCACACCTTCTGATTTGGTCCTATTGTTTGCCGACATGTAATTACTGCGTTGCCTGGGAAGTTATGTGAACGGGATTGAATGTGTTCTCCCGGAAATCAAGCGGCAGACTAAATCTGAGAATCCTTCTGAAGTATAGTTTGGTGACCGTCGACTGAGTGCCAGCACGGCTAGCTGTCATAAGGGTGGACATAAGGATGTCGATGATGATGAGGAGGAGAAGGTTAATTAAGTTACTGTTGTTGTACTCGTGATCGTTATAATCTTCATTCTCATCATAATCATCATCATCTTAGTCGTCATCGTCATAGTCATAATAATCATAATCTTCATCACAAAGACGACGCCTTCATTGTCTTCATCGTTCTCCTGATAACCATCATAATTATTTATTATCCGCAATATCACCGTCTTCACCATCATTACTAAGATCATCATCATCATCTTCAACAGCAACAACACCGTCATCATAATTACCATCATCATTACGGGACTATATCAAACACATACTACTACACTTATGTGGATATTATACATACACTATTTACATTTAGTAGTAATAGTACTTATGTACTCGTTAGATTTATCGATTTCCGATGATTCTCTTTTCAGTTTTTATTAAGATGCCTTTCTGAATTTCACGACAATGTTTATTACGTTGTCAGTTCAAATGTTTAGTTTATTATAATCATTCATTAGATATTATATTCATAATATGTTTTTATATATATTTTAGATACCTCCCAGTAACGATGATGGAGTTTCTTATTTTGGCAAGTGAGTATTACATGTTCGCACAACTAAGGTATTTAACTTTTATAATTATGTTCTAGATACCATGAACCCTTGTTGTGGCAATTATACATACATGATTAGTCTGTGCACTATCGACGTATATGTCTTCAAGCGGATTTAACTCAGGTGCCTGAGGGTACTGCTACAATGATGGCTTCCCAACTGTGTTGTTTTGTTAAGTCATAGTTTAATACCCGGTACATGTGTGACAATCATGTGTCGTTTTGACAGCGACCTGTATATATTGTTTTATTACCGTCACTTCTTTGTTTCCAAGTTTTGACAGCGACCTGTATATATTGTTTTATTACCGTCACTTCTTTGTTTCCAAGTTTTGACAGCGACCTGTATATATTGTTTTATTACCGTCACTTCTTTGTTTCTACGTTTTGACAGCGACCTGTATATATTGTTTTATTACCGTCACTTCTTTGTTTCTAAGTTTCGAAAACAGGCCCATATTTCTAGTAAGCTTAGAACTGAGGCCGACCTTCCTATTTCCGAGCTAAATAAGAAATTGTATCTAATTATAAGACATGCGGGTATGGAGATGTGAACGTTGCCCCCGTCAAATGTCTACCCAGCAACGTTCAGTTATCAGAAAAGAAATTAACATATTATTAATTACTAAAACTGAAATCGCATTGCGGTGAAATCAGCATATTTGCTGCACAGTTACTGTGTATTATTTATTACGCTGCAACTGTAGTTGTCCACATTTTATGCAAACTATATTCATGATGCGTACGGGCATACACGCACGCTTCTAAATATGCGTGATTGTGTGCATTCACATCCACAGGCGTATCGAGGTGCAACATGTTTTGACGTTCAAGAGCTATTTTTTGGACAATGGATCGCTGCAAGGAAAATAAGCTACATGCTTGGGTCATATTTATGTGTGTTAACATTTCATAAAAGGTAAATCGGAGGGCTTTAATTGAGCACACGTTTGTCGCAACCAAAAAATCAAAACTGTCAATGTGTTGTGCAATTATATGCAGAGCTAGTTTATTGATTAACAGTTGTCGCATGTCTGTATTATACCATTCATTCTTTTTCCCTTATACTACGTACTGTGCTGAAATATGGAAAACACTTACTCAACAAATGTTGAATGCCTAGTCTTGCTACAGAAAAGGGTAATAAGGTTGATATGCGGTGCTAAGAGATTGGACCACACGTCAAGGTTATTTTATAATATGCACATTCTTAAAGTACCTGATATAGTGGAGTTAAGAACTGCTACAATTATGTTTAAAGCATATCATAATCAATTGCCAAAGAACATACAATATAAATGTGTAATAACAAACGGTGTTAAACAGTATTACGTATGTTTTAGATTAATAGGGCAAGTAATCATACATACTACACTTCTTGTTGCCCTTTTTCAAAAAATTGTATATCAATATAATTGAATAATTTGCTACATTATTATTATTATTGTTGTTGTTGTTGGTTATGGTGAAATAAAGTGTCATTCATTTATTCAGTCATTCATTCATTCATTCATTCATTCTTTCAAATAGGCCAAAAAAGCAGTTTGCTGTGTTCATTTAAAGAGAGTTGTGGGAATGGAGCGGATGAAGACAGGAATGATTGAGGCAACGGAGACGTGTGGCTTCACTGCAGGGAGAGACCGACGTCAGGTCGACTAGGACAATGTGGAGTGAAGAAGTTATTTAGTCAATTGAATGATGTTTTTTGTTTCGGGTCGTAGTCATTGCAGTGATGGTGATGGTGATGGTGAATGCCGATGAAATCGACAATTCTTCTAAAGAGGAAGAAACATTGATTGAACTACGCCCTTGTCTGAACAAATGTCACTTCCTCTACAAGTGGTGTTTTTGGAACATGTTGCGGAAAGGAAAACTATAAAGCAACACTGGTAAGTGACTCGTACAAACGGACAACGATACATATATAAGTTAGAGCTCACGCACAAAAATGCATACATAAATAAACATTTGCATATGCGCACGCACGGATACATTCACTCGCACAAGCACAATCGCTATTTTTACAAATGCTACTTATCATGATTATCCTACAAGACAAAATCAAATTAATATCCCGTTCAGTCATAGTTCGAGAGCCAGAAAATTGATTAGATACCACCTACCTGTTTTACTTAGAAAAATGCCACCCTGCATTTTAGACAAAATGTACACACATAGTTTCTGCAGCTTCTCTAAATACACTAGAAAATACTTACTGACATTTTACAAAAACACTTGCACGGACAAAAACTGCTGCAAATACAGTTAGCCTACCAACATACATCACACACTCTTTTTATATTAAAGCAGCTTGTAGCTTTAACTTAATATATGGTTGTACACCACAAATGGGAGTAGGAGAAATGTTTTAGTGAAAAATAATAGTGGGTGGCTCTCGTGTTCAGCGGAACATTTGAAAGTGAGTAAGAGTCTCCCGACAGTTATTTTTATGAAAACGTTCATACATGTTTTGTACTTCTTTGTATTACATCTATCGAATAAAGATGTTCCTTCCTTCCTTCCTTCCTTCCACAAACGCGCGACAGCTCCCACACAACACACGAGAACGTTTACACGTACACATACAGGTACATACATACATACATACATACATACATACATACATACATACATACGTACATACGTACATGCGTACATATACATACGTACAAACTCACATACGTACATACGTGCATACGTGCATACGTACATACGTACATACGTACATACGTACATACGTACATCCATACGTCGATACATACGTAGATACGTATGTAGATACATACGTAGATACATACGTAGATACATACAATAATACAATAATAAAATAAGACATGCACATACACATACACACACACACACACACACACACACACACACACACACACACACACACACTAACATACATACATACATACATACACACATATATATATATATATATATATATATATATACATACACATACACATACATACATAGATACACACATACACACATAAACACGTACACATGTACACACATAAACACGTACACACGAACACACGTACATACGGGCATACGTACATACGTACGTACATACACAAACACACACATACACACACAAACACTCACGCATACGTTCACATAATTATATGAATGTACATATTTTTTTGGCGTGCGAAATACTATTTATGATGTTTCTGACATCAAAAATAGTATGTTGCCGTGTGGAGATGTTGCAAAAACGAGTTTATATTTATCCAGTTAAAATCATGTAATATCAGAATATCAAGTAGGCGCTTTAGTTAATATATATATTTTTTAATACAGGAAACATTACAATGAATGCATACGCCAGTTTTATCAAATAACACACAACCCTTTATGGATCTGCACATTTAGTGAATTGCTACCGATGAATCATCCGGGTAGTCCAATGACGTATTTCGACAATGTTGTGTTAGCAATCCAATGCAGGTTATTGACAAGAACAGTTCACTTTATCTTTAAGAACATCATAAAAATTATACTAATAAATATTCGCATAGTCATTTCTCCAACAAAGTGTAAGGAGTTGAATTCAACATTGCCTAATCACTTCCGTGTCACGGGTTATCTACTTTGTATTTATGCGTTCAGCAATTACACCCAAGTCGTCGACGAGTAATCTGTATGCATTCACTGTATGTATCAGCAACATCGTAGGTATGAGTTCGTACTATTATTGACACATTTTTTAAAATAAAAGCTTTCATAATTATTAGGAAATGTCAATTTATTCATGGCATGTTTATTAGTAATCCTTAACGAATGTCCAATATAGGTTCACGTGCTGTGTTCAACAAATAACAGTTTATCTAATGCACATACCCACATATTAAAACTAAATTAAATAATTAAATTAAACATAATAAAGTAACGCATTCTTCCCACAAAAAGGAAGAACACATGATTTGCATTTGTCATATGACAGGAATTCGTTTAATGCTAAATAAGAACACGCATCACTACATTAACTGAGCGGTTCCTTAAACGTTCATGCGTAGTCTTCAAGCATGCTTAGAATTACATATTGGTGCGTTAATTGGCATAATGTTTCGCAAACAGACATGTTTTAGTAGCTTCAGCCTGACTAACAAAACTGACATTTCTATACATCGCCTGTAGTGTTGATGTATCAGAACAAAACTGATAAGTCGCATTAAATTACCCATTTTACACAACAAATGTTGCAATACAAATCATACTTAATGTGTACAAAATGTCACGTTTGAAACATTATGGCGGCATTTTGCGTCCATAAATTGTATCGCAGCCAGGGTCAATCACGCGAGGTTTGCACCTTTCCACGTATTCGGTTAACGTGTTCCAAGCAAAGATAAAAGGCGTGGTTCATCAATGACAAATTGCGGTCATTTGGTTCATGATATGTTATTTATTGCTAGTCTCATACCAGATAGATGGAGTTGGTCATAATCTGAAACAACACTAATCGGAATACTGTATTATATTTTGAGTACTTACTACACAATCCTTAGTAGCTTGACAACGAGTAGTTGTGTATACTACAATCACATATAGAAGTGTGATACTGAACAGACAATGTGTACACAACATATGAATATCACATATTACAAGTTTAGAACGCACTCAAATGTGTTTCTGCTCACAAAGCAAAGTATATGTGTCCATCGCGACATCATTATCAAATACACACCTAATTCAAATTAGACTTGTTTGCACATTTCAAATGATGCCGCAGCGATTCCGTCGTCATCCAGTACGAGGTTCATATGTTGTCGATGCAGTTGTCAAAGCACTTCAACATATCTTCTTCACATGTCCCCGCAAACTTGTCATCGTCCTGCAATTGCATAGAACTTAAATGTGTGTGTGAGTATGCGTGTGTTGTGTGTGTGTGTTGTGTGTGTGCGTGTCTGCGTGCATGCATGCATGTGTATATGATGCTTATTTGCAAGCATACGTGCGCGCGTGAGCGTGTATGCGTGCGTACGTGAAAACATTTCCACTTGTATCTGTGTTGTTTGTTATGTTTTTCGTATTATCCTTCGGTATATCTCGGTTGGCGTGGCTTTTGGTTGTTTCCAACTGTGTAATAAGCTTCAATAAGACATTAAGTCATATAATACTACGTTGCACATATATAGCAATAGCGTTGACTTTTTGCACGAAATAGTTCGTGTACGTTACATGGCAATATTTTTGTGATGGGTTATAATTGTTATGTTGCCGGATGCGGGACAATCACGTATTTTTGGTGATGGTTGGTTAGCCAAAGATGTGGCAATTCTTAAGTGATTCCTCATACAGTCTTGAGGAAACCAACAAAAGTGCTACCTAGAACTGTATATAATTTTTTTTTTGCAATTTTCAAGTGATGACGGCAAAGGCGCGCTCTATTGGCTAAGAAGGATGCAATTATTGAAAGGGAAATATATATATATACATTGCCACAATCACAAAAAGGTGATCACGTATGTTGTTGAAGTGAGTCTTTGGAAGACGGACCGGCAAGATTGAAATCCACATTTTTAATGGCTTTTCATGTACATTCATAATCGCTCAATGGACTAGCATAATATCATATTGTTAATAAATAAAATATTAATATACCATCCTAATACAATCATCTTATTTGATTTTCAACACAACATAGCTTACAAAGTCATTAAGTGGTAAGATTATTGTGACGATGGATATATGAATAGGTATAACCAGGAGCATGTTTTAGAGATGTTAACTTACCGGTTTTTGAAATGAACTTTGGACACACCAGTATTTCTTGTAGCGACAATTGTTCATACAACGACGATACGCAGGCGAGGTTACCTTTATCTTCGTTGGCCAATCATCGCCGTGTACGAGAAAGGCAGTAGCAAGGACGCCAAGAAGAACTAACTATAACACAGTCATTAAGCCGACGTGTACTGGGTGATGCGACATGCATGAGATGCAATCCGTTTTCCTAAAGAGACGGTCGTTCCGCCACTAAGCCCTCTATAAATATAATCGTCGGAAGCCAAATAACCACATGCGCGTTTCAGTATCACCACCATTCAAACTACAAAAAGACAACTAGTATATGATTTCTTCTTAATTTCCACATATCTAATTCTTTTAACCCGTAAATTTTATTCGTATAAGTAAGTCATCTTGTTTTTGGAGTCATTCTGGATGATTCTTATTAGATTTGCTCTTCACGGATTTATAACAGATTTGCGCATCAGATTGCTGGCACTCTATAAAACTGTATTTTAGAAAATAACTATTAAATAGTTGATGTGTACATTTGTGCAAACAAGAAACAAACCACACAATTTGAAATAGTGGTATCCATGCAGGTGATGGTCATATGAAGTTCACGGCATATATTGGACTTACCAATAAATAAGTTTTCATATTTGTAGCTGTTCTGGCGTGGATTCGGACCCCCTGAAAATGGAACACATTTAAAACGGTGTATGTAAGCGTGTGACAAAATACAATAAATGCGAACTTATATGTGCAATATCCAAGTGTGCCTGTATATTCAAAACAGAGTCGGAACAGAGAAAATATATTGCGACAAGCCATTTTTAATAGGCTCAAAACCTCGAGTGTGCCAACAAGTGTATTCAATACAAAAGTAAATCACACATACAACATTAATTCCAACAACATAAATTACTTCTGTAGTTAACGGGCAGGAAGAAACAGAGATAACAGTCGACTTATTGGCCAAATGATGGCATTTTAGCTGCTTCTTTAGAACACGAATAAAGAGAATATATCCCAATATGATTAATGGTTGTAAGAGCTGATCATATATAGTACTTACGTTCAATGCAGTGTTAGTCTAGTCAACGACAGACTCTGTTCCGTCCGATCCCTATCACTTAATTACAAAGTATTTACCATATGATCAACATCCAATGTTCATGTGTACACCGTCCAGATGACGTTGAACGTACGGTGTCTTCAACGAGATATACCTCGAGTGTTTATTCGCATAATCAGCCTCTAGTAAGTGTGCACTTCAACATTTCAACAAACGAATACTGATTGCCAACTTCAGAGGCAATCCTGCTTCAACAGTTTTAGTCACCTATTTTCCGACCAACTCTGCCGAAGCAGATAGCGTACAGGATCATAACAACGACTTAAGAAGGGCGATCGAATCGGTACCAGTGCACAACATGTTGCTGGTTGTAGGAGACTAACGCACGATTTGGACCAAGGGATGCCAATTTTACCCATAGAGACGCTTACGATAACAATACAAACCGTAATGGGAAATTCCTTATCGATCTTATCACTGAGAAACATCTTGAGGTCACAAACACCAGATACCACAAGAGGAATGGAAAACGCTGGACGTTTGTGGACCAACATGGAGGAAAACGACAGCTTGATTATATCCTGGTCAACAAAGAATGGAGAAACAGCGTGATGAACTGTGAACTGTACAGTACCTTTGCAAGTGTCCGATCTGATCATCGCATTGTCACAGCTACAACGCGACTTAGTCTACGTAAGAAAAAGTCGCCACCAAGCAAATTTAAATATGACTAGAGTGCGATAAGCAAGGACTGTGGCTTACAAAAAACAGTACTCGTGTAAAGTACAGAACAGGTTTCAGATTCTGGATATGAGAGATGAAATAGAATCGGATTGGTATGTGCATTTCATTTCAGCAAATTAGAGCTTCGACAGGGAAATTTGTTCCTGTCAGTAAGAAATAAAAAAAGAAAATAAACTCAGATGATCCACTAGTAACATCAGTCTGAGAGACAATTGAAGAGCTAACAACATAGTGAGATATGAGAAGGCCAAGAAGAACATAGAGACAAACTATAACATTGTGCAGGAGGAAGAACTTTGCAGCAACATTGCTAAAATCGAAAATGCAAACATTAATGGAATACACGGACAGAGCTTTAAGTTTATCAACTAGATAAGTGGTAGAACGACAGTTCATAAAGGACAACTAAAGGGTAAAACTGCAGAACAAAGGGTAGAACACTGGTACGATCACTTCCAAAAACTACAAGGCAGACCACGAGATATAGAAGACGAGGATGAAGAGATCAAACCTGTAATAATAAATATCAACATCAAGGAAGGACATTTTGAAAGAGACGAGTATGAGAAGGCCAATAAATCCCTGTATGATGGAAAGAGCTGCGGAATGATAGTATACCACCTGAAGTGCTAAAACACTGCGATCTGGACAGTATCATACTAACATTATGCAACAAAGCTTTGATTGAAAGAAAATACTGCTACACTGGACAGTTCTGAAATTGATCACCATTTAAAAGACAATCAGAATAGATTCCGGACAGGTAGGACAACAGTAGGTCACACACTATACGTGAGAAGGTGAATTGAAGGAATTAGAGCAAAGCATCTTCCTGCAATTATGACATTCGTAGACTTCTGGTAAGCATTTGATACGGTTCACCGTGGCAAGATGATGAAGATTCTTGAAACCTATTGTGTTCCCAAAGAGCTAGTAACAGCTATTTCCAACATGTACAGGAACACAGGTGCCAAAGTACAATAACCAAATAGACCAACTGAGCTTTTTGATATCACGGCGGGAGTGCTACAGGATGACACGCTGGCGCCATACATCTTCGTGATAGTCCTTGACTACGCACAGCGGTGAGCTATCGACGGAAGAGAAGAGGAACTTGGATTCCAGATAACAAGAAGGAAAAGTAAACGTCCTAAATCTGAGGTGATCACCGATTTCGAATTTGCCGATGATACTGCGCTACTATCAGAAGTGATCAATCAAGCACAGAAGCTTCTAACACGAGTGAAAACATAATGTGCAAGGATTGGTTTAAAGATCAATCCTGGAAAAAAACAATATATCTAATTCAACCAATTAGGAAACACCAGCTTCGTTGCCAGGGAAGGAGCTATTTTAGAGAAGGTTGAAGACTATAAATACATTGGCTCCTGGGTCTGCACAACAGACAAAGACATCAAAAACAGGAAGGCAATGGCAGATAATAAAGCAATACCTATGGTCACGCTGACCAAACGAGTACGGAAAAACAAGACTGTGAAAGGTGTTAAGGTGGTGCCTCTAGCGCATCGTCGGTATCTCCTGGCAATACCGTGTCCCCTACAGCGACACAGTGAACCCCATCATATTACACTCGCTGCTGAGCCAGAAAAGTCTGCTACAACCAGTAATGTAATAAGCAACCAGTAATGTAATAACGACCAGTAATGTAATAAGCAACCAGTAATGTAATAACGACCAGTAATGTAATAACGACCAGTAATATAATAACGACCAGTAATGTAATAACGACCAGTAATGTAATAACGACCAGTAATGTAATAAGCAACAAGTAATGTAATAACGACCAGTAATGTAATAACAACCAGTAATGTAATAACGACCAGTAATGTAATAAGCAACCAGTAATGTAATAATTATTAAGATGACGAGGACAACGACAATAACACCATTAACCTCCTCCTCATTGTCGTGTCCACCCTTACAACGGCTAGCCGTGCTGGCACCCAGTCATCGATCACTAAACAACCTATACTTAAGAGAGATTATCAGAACGAGTCAGCCGCTTATTTTGTGGGAGAACACATGGATCCCCGGTCAGGTAACTTCCCAGGTAACACAGTTACTACATGTCGGCAAACAATAGGACCGAATCAGACAGTGTGTCTAACAAGGAGGGTCATCTCAACAAATGAAAGGAGTAATCTACAAATCTACACTAAATTATAGGATTATCTTAAAACAATTAAGACTCATTAAAGCTTATTAACATCATCATCATCATCTTCATCATCATTATGCAGCCGTAGTGTCCCGTGGTCGGGCGAAGGCCTCAGCAAGTCGTTTCTAAATCTGCCTGTCTTGCGCTATCATCTGCCAGATGGTGTCGTTCCAGTATTCGTGTAGTTCGTATCTCCACCGTTGACATACCTGATCATTAATTGATCAAATTAAAGGGTCATCTCAAAAATCTTAGCGGAAATGTAAAAATGCAATGTCAATGAGTCATACTATAACATTATTAGAAAGTAAAGGGTAATCTCAAAATAATAAAATATGGATCAACTTAAAGAGTTAAGGGGTAATCTCAAAACATGAAGTTAATGGTAATCTTAGTCAAACAAAGGTTCATCTAATTGACAACGGGAACCTAAATGTTACGAAATATGACTAAATGAAGTGATCATGTCAAAAACAATATAAAGAACAATTTTTAAAACGAGTCATTATGTGGTACTTTAATAATGAACTACCTTATCACATAAGCAAACCAAGTTGTCTTATTGAAATAAAGTTAATTAAATTAAGGGACCATCTCGTAAAAAGAATGGGTCTTCTCAAAACGCTAAGTATTGTTACAAAATATATACGAAGTCAATAACAAATTAACGAGTTAATTGTGTCAAGAAAAACATATTAAAAAGTATAACTGGTCATTACAAATGAACCGGTTTATCGTCACAATAACACAATAAGTGAATGAATAATTTAGTAAAATAATGCTCTCGTCCCAAACCATGTAATAGATAATTAAAAAAGCAGGGATAATAAAAATGTATCTAGCTGATCGTGTCAAATAAAAGGGAGTCACGTCATGAAATGCAGCTGTCACTTCATATAATTAAGGGATATCTAAACAAGAAAGGATTTTTAACAAAATACACGCTTATGCGGTCATAAAATCAAATTATTATATGAAACGTCTAAGCGGTCATCTCAAATAAATTAAACGAATTTTATAAATAAATTAACGAATTATGTTGAAAAGTGTAAGAATCATTTAATAATGTAACTAACTATCCGATCACCTGAAAAAATAAAGGGCCATAAAAATAAAAGGTTATTACAAAATAGAGATGTAAGGAGTCATATAAAAGACAAATTTAAGGGGCCATCAAAACATTAAGGGTCATCTAAAATTTAACAAGAGGGTCTTCTAAAATCACTCTGATATTAATTTTGTTGAGGTGGTCGCTTTTTATTTCAAAGATACACTTTAGTTTTTGGGATTACGTCTTAATGTCGGACATTGTAAATGTGCATGATAAGTTATTCGCTAAATTGTATAGACAACCCCTTAACAGGCAACTAATATCCATTAATATTTACTAAATGTAATCCCTGCATGCGTGGGATGTAGAATCATACTAAATTCCTAAACTTTATTTCTTGCATACTTGGTGCAGTAAAAATACAGATAAAAATGCTGATATATTTCCTAAATTTTAAAGATTTTTGGCGTTTTGGCGGCCATTTTGGTTTTTGTTATGCATAGAACAACATTGAAACATCAATTTCATGGAAGAAACGGATTCCCTGACCCCAAAAACCTATGCTTGGACACTAAGATCACCTTACACGGTCAATTCGTTCCGAAGTTATGCCATTTCTAGCATTTCGGCGGCCATCTTGGATTTTGAAAAAGGCAAGCGGGTGTGAAGTCCAATCCCAGTGGATTTTGTTACTAGATGACAAGGACTAATGAAAACTGCAAAGAAATTATTTTAGGGGGACATTGCAGGGTGTTCTAGTTGAGCCACTGGACTAACGAGCTTAAGTTCACCCCACCAGATTCACGGAGTGGATGCTAAATGGTTTACTGTGAACGACATCACAAGCGTGGACCAGTACGTCGAAAGAAGATGACCGAAGTCACACACTGCATAGAACTACATACAGAGCAAATACTACATATTCCATACACCCGTGAAGATGTACTGGCTTCATTACAACAAGTTGGGTTCGCAGTACGTTTGGATCCGACCGCCAATGGCATTTGCCAGTTTGCAGCAATTGCGGACCAGAGGCCAGTTCCAGGAGGCGTACTTAAAATTAAGCAGCTACGTAACTTTAAGTACGCTTGATGAAACTGGCCCCAGGAGCCGGTTTCATATAGCGTACTTAAAGTTACGCAATTACTTAGCGTCACGTGTTTTGCGTAACTCACGTGTTTGCCCATCGCATATTATTTCGCATCAAATGGAACATCTCTTCAAAATGTCGCTGACAATAAAAACCCAGACAACTACTTGACAACTATTAACATATTGGAACATTCAGCGATCATATCCACTGCAAAGAGTATCAGAACCATGTTCTTTATAATGAAAAAATGTATTTGTGTGTGAGATAATGGATAAACTTTTTTGGGAAGATCTAATTATTTTATGAAAATAACCTTTAATGTTTTGGGATGATCTCAGAATGCGTTGACACGCTTAGTCAGTTCTTTTTAATCAGCACTTTTCTTTTTTGAAACGATTCCATAACATATTTGAGAACATTCCTTTATTTGTGAGATGGTCTTTTGATATGTTAAGATGACTTATTTTTAAGACGATCAACTTGTTCTTTTTAATGAACAGTTACATTTTGATATGACCTTTATTGAAACAATCCCTTTATTGAGTGATTGTAATGTATTGCCTTGATATAACCCAAAATGCGTTTAGTCGATCAACCAATTATGTTTAATAAACACATATATTATTTCTAAAGTATCCGTTTACGTATTGAGATAACTCTTTAATTTGTTAGACTTCTTACATATTTTGTAACGATTCTGAGCATTTTGAGAAGACCCAGACTTTTTTATGAGATGAACCCTTAATTTAATTAACTTTATTCCAATAAGACCACATGGTTTGTGTGACCCAGCAATGTGTTGATATGATCAGCTTGTTTATTTTAAAAGTACCTCTCAGTGACTCCGTTTTAAAACTATTTTTAAAATTGTGCTTGATATAGTCCCTTAATTTTCATAAAATTGTAAAACGTTTAGGTTCCCGCTATCATTTAGATGAACCTTTTAGTTGATTGATATTACAATTAACTTATAGTTTTGAGATTACCCCTTAATTGTTTCAGCTGATCGGTATTTTGTTATTTTGAGTTACTAAGAATATTATAATGTCACTCATGAAAGTGAAACTTTAATTTGATCAAATTGTGATCAGGTATGTCATACGTGATTATGCTTTAATGACCCTTAATTGTCTTAAGATAATCCATACTTTAGTGTAGATTACTCGTTTCATTTGTTGAGGTGAACCTTTTTATGATCCCCTACTTCTTAAGCACACCGTCTGATTTGGTCCTATTGTTTGCCGACATGTAATTACTGCGTTGCCTGGGAAGTTATGTGAACGGGATTGAATGTGTTCTCCCGGAAATCAAGCGGCAGACTCAATCTGAGAATCCTTCTGAAGTATAGTTTGGTGACCGTCGACTGAGTGCCAGCACGGCTAGCTGTCATAAGGGTGGACATAAGGATGTCGATGATGATGAGGAGGAGAAGGTTAATTAAGTTACTGTTGTTGTACTCGTGATCGTTATAATCTTCATTCTCATCATAATCATCATCATCTTAGTCGTCATCGTCATAGTCATAATAATCATAATCTTCATCACAAAGACGACGCCTTCATTGTCTTCATCGTTCTCCTGATAACCATCATAATTATTTATTATCCGCAATATCACCCTCTTCACCATCATTACTAAGATCATCATCATCATCTTCAACAGCAACAACACCGTCATCATAATTACCATCATCATTACGGGACTATATCAAACACATACTACTACACTTATGTGGATATTATACATACACTATTTACATTTAGTAGTAATAGTACTTATGTACTCGTTAGATTTATCGATTTCCGATGATTCTCTTTTCAGTTTTTATTAAGATGCCTTTCTGAATTTCACGACAATGTTTATTACGTTGTCAGTTCAAATGTTTAGTTTATTATAATCATTCATTAGATATTATATTCATAATATGTTTTTATATATATTTTAGATACCTCCCAGTAACGATGATGGAGTTTCTTATTTTGGCAAGTGAGTATTACATGTTCGCACAACTAAGGTATTTAACTTTTATAATTATGTTCTAGATACCATGAACCCTTGTTGTGGCAATTATACATACATGATTAGTCTGTGCACTATCGACGTATATGTCTTCAAGCGGATTTAACTCAGGTGCCTGAGGGTACTGCTACAATGATGGCTTCCCAACTGTGTTGTTTTGTTAAGTCATAGTTTAATACCCGGTACATGTGTGACAATCATGTGTCGTTTTGACAGCGACCTGTATATATTGTTTTATTACCGTCACTTCTTTGTTTCCAAGTTTTGACAGCGACCTGTATATATTGTTTTATTACCGTCACTTCTTTGTTTCTAAGTTTTGACAGCGACCTGTATATATTGTTTTATTACCGTCACTTTTTTGTTTCCAAGTTTTGACAGCGACCTGTATATATTGTTTTATTACCGTCACTTCTTTGTTTCTACGTTTTGACAGCGACCTGTATATATTGTTTTATTACCGCCACTTCTTTGTTTCTACGTTTTGACAGCGACCTGTATATATTGTTTTATTACCGTCACTTCTTTGTTTCTTAGTTTCGAAAACAGGCCCATATTTCTAGTAAGCTTAGAACTGAGGCCGACCTTCCTATTTCCGAGCTAAATAAGAAATTGTATCTAATTATAAGACATGCGGGTATGGAGATGTGAACGTTGCCCCCGTCAAATGTCTACCCAGCAACGTTCAGTTATCAGAAAAGAAATTAACATATTATTAATTACTAAAACTGAAATCGCATTGCGGTGAAATCAGCATATTTGCTGCACAGTTACTGTGTATTATTTATTACGCTGCAACTGTAGTTGTCCACATTTTATGCAAACTATATTCATGATGCGTACGGGCATACAAGCACGCTTCTAAATATGTGTGATTGTGTGCATTCACATCCACAGGCGTATCGAGGAGCAACATGTTTTGACGTTCAAGAGCTATTTTTTGGACAATGGATCGCTGCAAGGAAAATAAGCTACATGCTTGGGTCATATTTATGTGTGTTAACATTTCATAAAAGGTAAATCGGAGGGCTTTAATTGAGCACACGTTTGTCGCAACCAAAAAATCAAAACTGTCAATGTGTTGTGCAATTATATGCAGAGCTAGTTTATTGATTAACAGTTGTCGCATGTCTGTATTATACCATTCATTCTTTTTCCCTTATACTACGTACTGTGCTGAAATATGGAAAACACTTACTCAACAAATGTTGAATGCCTAGTCTTGCTACAGAAAAGGGTAATAAGGTTGATATGCGGTGCTAAGAGATTGGACCACACGTCAAGGTTATTTTATAATATGCACATTCTTAAAGTACCTGATATAGTGGAGTTAAGAACTGCTACAATTATGTTTAAAGCATATCATAATCAATTGCCAAAGAACATACAATATAAATGTGTAATAACAAACGGTGTTAAACAGTATTACGTATGTTTTAGATTAATAGGGCAAGTAATCATACATATTACACTTCTTGTTGCCCTTTTTCAAAAAATTGTACATCAATATAATTGAATAATTTGCTACATTATTATTATTATTGTTGTTGTTATTGTTGTTGTTGTTGGTGGTGGTGAAATAAAGTGTCATTCATTTATTCAGTCATTCATTCATTCATTCATTCTTTCAAATAGGCCAAAAAAGCAGTTTGCTGTGTTCATTTAAAGAGAGTTGTGGGAATGGAGCGGATGAAGACAGGAATGATTGAGGCAACGGGGACGTGTGGCTTCACTGCAGGGAGAGACCGACGTCAGGTCGACTAGGACAATGTGGAGTGAAGAAGTTATTTAGTCAATTGAATGATGTTTTTTGTTTCGGGTCGTAGTCATTGCAGTGACGGTGATGGTGAATGCCGATGAAATCGACAATGCTTCTAAAGAGGAAGAAACACTGATTGAACTTGTCTGAACAAATGTCACTTCCTCTACAAGTGGTGCTTTTGGAACATGTTGCGGAAAGGAAAACTACAAAGCAACACTGGTAAGTGACTCGTACAAACGGACAACGATACATATATAAGTTAAAGCTCACGCACAAAAATGCATACATAAATAAACATTTGCATATGCGCACGCACGGATACATTCACTCGCACAAGCACAATCGCTATTTTTACAAATGCTACTTATCATGATTATCCTACAAGACAAAATCAAATTAATATCCCGTTCAGTCATAGTTCGAGAGCCAGAACATTGATTAGATACCACCTACCTGTTTTACTTAGAAAAATGCTACCCTGCATTTTAGACAAAATGTACACACATAGTTTCTGCAGCTTCTCTAAATACACTAGAAAGTACTTACTGACATTTTACAAAAACACTTGCACGGACAAAAACTGCTGCAAATACAGTTAGCCTACCAACATACATCATACACTCTTTTTATATTAAAGCAGCTTGTAGCTTTAACTTAATATATGGTTGTACACCACAAATGGGAGTAGGAGAAATGTTTTAGTGAAAAATAATAGTGGGTGGCTCTCGTGTTCAGCGGAACATTTGAAAGTGAGTAAGAGTCTCCCGACAGTTATTTTTATGAAAACGTTCATACATGTTTTGTACTTCTTTGTATTATATCTATCGAATAAAGATGTTCCTTCCTTCCTTCCTTCCTTCCACAAACGCGCGACAGCTCCCACACAACACACGAGAACGTTTACACGTACACATACAGGTACATACATACATACATACATACATACATACATACATACATACATACATACATACATACATACATACATACATACATACATACATACGTACATACGTACATGCGTACATATACATACGTACAAACTCACATACGTACATACGTGCATACGTGCATACGTACATACGTACATACGTACATACGTACATACGTACATCCATACGTCCATACATACGTAGATACGTATGTAGATACATACGTAGATACATACGTAGATAGATACAATAATACAATAATAAAATAAGACATGCACATACACATACACATACACACACACACACACACACACTCACACACACACACACATACATACATACATACATACATACACACATATATATATATATACATACACATACACATACATACATAGATACACACATACACACATAAACACGTACACATGTACAACATAAACACGTACACACGAACACACGTACATACGGGCATACGTACGTACATACACAAACACACACACATACACACACAAACACTCACGCATACGTTCGCATAATTATATGAATGTACATATTTTGTTTGCGCGCGAAATACTATTTATGATGTTTCTGACATAAAAAATAGTATGTTGCCGTGTGGAGATGTTGCAAAAACGAGTTTATATTTATCCAGTTAAAATCATGTAATATCAGAATATCAAGTAGGCGCTTTATTTAATATATATTTTTTTTAATACAGGAAACATTACAATGAATGCATACGCCAGTTTTATCAAATGACACACAACCCTTTATGGATCTGCACATTTAGTGAATTGCTACCGATGAATCATCTGGGTAGTCCAATGACGTACTTCGACAATGTTGTGTTAGCAATCCAATGCAGGTTATTGACAAGAACAGTTAACTTTATCTTTAAGAACATCATAAAAATTATACTAATAAATATTCGCTTAGTCATTTCTCCAACAAAGTGTAAGGAGTTGAATTCAACATTGCCTAATCACTTCCGTGTCACGGGTTATCTACTTTGTATTTATGCGTTCAGCAATTACACCCAAGTCGTCGACGAGTAATCTGTATGCATTCACTGTATGTATCAGCAACATCGTAGGTATGAGTTCGTACTATTATTGACACATTTTTTAAAATAAAAGCTTTCATAATTATTAGGAAATGTCAATTTATTCATGGCATGTTTATTAGTAATCCTTAACGAATGTCCAATATAGGTTCACGTGCTGTGTTCAACAAATAACAGTTTATCTAATGCACATACCCACATATTAAAACTAAATTAAATAATTAAATTAAACATAATAAAGTAACGCATTCTTCCCACAAAAAGTAAGAACACATGATTTGCATTTGTCATATGACAGGAATTCGTTTAATGCTAAATAAGAACACGCATCACTACATTAACTGAGCGGTTCCTTACACGTCCATGCGTAGTCTTCAAGCATGCTTAGAATTACATATTGGTGCGTTAATTGGCATAATGTTTCGCAAACAGACATGTTTTAGTAGCTTCAGCCTGACTAACAAAACTGACATTTCTATACATCGCCTGTAGTGTTGATGTATCAGAACAAAACTGATAAGTCGCATTAAATTACCCATTTTACACAACAAATGTTGCAATACAAATCATACTTAATGTGTACAAAATGTCACGTTTGAAACATTATGGCGGCATTTTGCGTCCATAAATTGTATCGCAGCCAGGGTCAATCACGCGAGGTTTGCACCTTTCCACGTATTCGGTTAACGTGTTTCAAGCAAGGATAAAATGGTATGATTCACCAATGACAAATTACAGTCATTCGGTTCACAATATGTTATTTATTGTTAGTCTCATACCACGTAGGTGGAGTTGGTGATACTCTGAAACAACACTAATCAGAGTACTGTATTATATTTTGAGAACTTACTACACAATCCTTAGTAGCTTGACAACGAGTAGTTGTGTATACTACAATCACATATAGAAGTGTGATACTGAACAGACAATGTGTACACAACATATGAATATCACATATTACAAGTTTAGAACGCACTCAAATGTGTTTCTGCTCACAAAGCAAAGTATATGTGTCCATCGCGACATCATTATCAAATACACACCTAATTCAAATTAGACTTGTTTGCACATTTCAAATGATGCCGCAGCGATTCCGTCGTCATCCAGTACGAGGTTCATATGTTGTCGATGCAGTTGTCAAAGCACTTCAACATATCTTCTTCACATGTCCCCGCAAACTTGTCATCGTCCTGCAATTGCATAGAACTTAAATGTGTGTGTGAGTATGCGTGTGTTGTGTGTGTGTGTTGTGTGTGTGCGTGTCTGCGTGCATGCATGCATGTGTATATGATGCTTATTTGCAAGCATACGTGCGCGCGTGAGCGTGTATGCGTGCGTACGTGAAAACATTTCCACTTGTATCTGTGTTGTTTGTTATGTTTTTCGTATTATCCTTCGGTATATCTCGGTTGGCGTGGCTTTTGGTTGTTTCCAACTGTGTAATAAGCTTCAATAAGACATTAAGTCATATAATACTACGTTGCACATATATAGCAATAGCGTTGACTTTTTGCACGAAATAGTTCGTGTACGTTACATGGCAATATTTTTGTGATGGGTTATAATTGTTATGTTGCCGGATGCGGGACAATCACGTATTTTTGGTGATGGTTGGTTAGCCAAAGATGTGGCAATTCTTAAGTGATTCCTCATACAGTCTTGAGGAAACCAACAAAAGTGCTACCTAGAACTGTATATAAAAAAAGTGTTGCAATTTTCAAGTGATGACGGCAAAGGCGCGCTCTATTGGCTAAGAAGGATGCAATTATTGAAAGGGAAATATATATATATACATTGCCACAATCACAAAAAGGTGATCACGTATGTTGTTGAAGTGAGTCTTTGGAAGACGGACCGGCAAGATTGAAATCCACATTTTTAATGGCTTTTCATGTACATTCATAATCGCTCAATGGACTTGCATAATATCATATTGTTAATAAATAAAATATTAATATACCATCCTAATACAATCATCTTATTTGATTTTCAACACAACATAGCTTACAAAGTCATTAAGTGGTAAGATTATTGTGACGATGGATATATGAATAGGTATAACCAGGAGCATGTTTTAGAGATGTTAACTTACCGGTTTTTGAAATGAACTTTGGACACACCAGTATTTCTTGTAGCGACAATTGTTCATACAACGACGATACGCAGGTGAGGTTACCTTTATCTTCGTTGGCCAATCATCGCCGTGTACGAGAAAGGCAGTAGCAAGGACGCCAAGAAGAACTAACTATAACACAGTCATTAAGCCGACGTGTACTGGGTGATGCGACATGCATGAGATGCAATCCGTTTTCCTAAAGAGACGGTCGTTCCGCCACTAAGCCCTCTATAAATATAATCGTCGGAAGCCAAATAACCACATGCGCGATTCAGTCTCACAACCATTCAAACTACAAAAAGACAACTTGTATATGATTTCTTCTTAATTTCGACATATCTAATTCTTTTAACCCGTATATTTTAGTCGTATAAGTAAGTCATCTTGTTTTTGGATTCATTCTGGATGATTCTTATTAGATTTGCTCTTCACGGATTTATAACAGATTTGCGCATCAGATTGCTGGCACTCTATAAAACTGTATTTTAGAAAATAACTATTAAATAGTTGATGTGTACATTTGTGCAAACAAAAAACAAACCACACAATTTGAAATAGTGGTATCCATGCAGGTGATGGTCATATGAAGTTCACGGCATATATTGGACTTACCAATAAATAAGTTTTCATATTTGTAGCTGTTCTGGCGTGGATTCGGACCCCCTGAAAATGGAACACATTTAAAACGGTGTATGTAAGCGTGTGACAAAATACAATAAATGCGAACTTATATGTGGAATATCCAAGTGTGCCTGTATATTCAAAACAGAGTCGGAACAGAGAAAATATATTGCGACAAGCCATTTTTAATAGGCTCAAAACCTCGAGTGTGCCAACAAGTGTATTCAATACAAAAGTAAATCACACATACAACATTAATTCCAACAACATAAATTACTTCTGTAGTTAACGGGCAGGAAGAAATAGAGATAACAGTCGACTTATTGGCCAAATGATGGCATTTTAGCTGCTTCTTTAGAACACGATTAAAGAGAATATATCCCAATATGATTAATGGTTGTAAGAGCTGATCATATATAGTACTTACGTTCAATGCAGTGTTAGTCTAGTCAACGACAGACTCTGTCCCGTCCGATCCCTATCACTTAATTACAAAGTATTTACCATATGATCAACATCCAATATTCATGTGTACACCGTCCAGATGACGTTGAACGTACGGTGTCTTCAACGAGATATACCTCGAGTGTTTATTCGCATAATCAGCCTCTAGTAAGCGTGCACTTCAACATTTCAACAAACGAATACTGATTGCCAACTTCAGAGGCAATCCTGCTTCAACAGTTTTAGTCACCTATTTTCCGACCAACTCTGCCGAAGCAGATAGCGTAGAGGATCATAACAACGACTTAAGAAGGGCGATCGAATCGATACCAGTGCACAACATATTGCTAGTTGTAGGAGACTTCAATGCACGATTTGGACCAAGGTGTGCCAATTCTACCCATACAGACCCTTACGATAACAATACAAACCGTAACGGGAAATTCCATATCGATCTTATTACTGAGAAAAATCTTGAGGTCACAAACACAAGATACCGCAAGAGAAATGGAAAGCGCTGGACATTTATGAACCAACATGGAGGAAAACGACAGCTTGATTATATCCTTGTCAACAAAAAATGGAGAAACAGCGTGATGAACTGTGAACCGTACAGTAACTTTACAAGTGACGGATTTGATCATCGCATTGCAACAGCTACAATAAGACTTAGTCTACGTAAGAAAAAATCGCCACCAAGCAAATTTAAATGTGACTAGAGTGCGCTGAGCAAGGACTGTGGCTTCCAAAAAACAGTACTCATGTAAAGTACGGAACATATTTTAGATTCTGGATATGAGAGATGAAACAGAAACGGATTGGTATGTGCGTTTCATTTCAGCAATTAGAGCTTCGACAAAGAAAATTATTCCTGTCAGTAAAAAATAGAAAAATAACTCAGATGATCAACGAGTAACGTCAGTGAGAGAGAACGTTAAAGAGGACTATAGGGTCTACTCGCAAAACACTGTAGATAACAACACAGTGAGATATGAGCAGGCCAAGGAGGACCTGAAGACAAACTATAACATTGTGCAGGAGGAAGAACTTTACAGCAACATTGCTAATGTTGAAAGTACACACATTAATGGAAGACACGGACAGAGCTGTGAGCTTATAAACCAGATGTGTGGTAGAAAGACAGTTCATAAAGGACAACTAAAGAGCAAAACTGCAGAACAAAGGGTGGAACATTGGAACGAAACTACTAGGCAGTCCACCAGACATAGAAGATGAGGACGAAGAGATCCATCCTGTAATCATAAATATCAAAGAATTACATTTTTAAAGAGACGAGTATGAGAAGGCCAATAAATCAATGTATGATGGAAAGAGCTTCGAGGATGATGGTATACCACCTGAAGTGCTAAAACACTGAGATCTGGACAGTATCATACTAGAATTTTGCAAGAAAGCTTTGATTGAAGGGAAGTTACCGCTACAGTGGACAGTTCTGAACATTATTCCAATACAAAAGAATGTATATTTAAGCATAGCAGGGAATTACAGGGGCATCAGCTTGAACTACATTGTGGCAAAGACATTCAACAGGATGATATTGAACAGAATACGTTGATCACCATCTAAGATACAATCAGAATAGATTCCAGACAGGAAGGACAACAATGGGTCATACACTATCCCAGAGATGGTGAATTGAAGGAATTAGAGCAAAGCATCCTTCTGCAATTATGACATTTGTAGACTTCTGCATTTGATACGGTTCATCGTGGCAAGATGATGAAGATTCATGAAGCCTATGGTGTTCTCAAAGAGCTAATAACAGCTATTTCCAACATGTACAGGAAAACACGTGCCAAAGTACAATCACCGGATGGAGAAACTGAGCTTTTTGATATCACGGCGGGAGTGCTCATATGTTTCACTGTGGAACGTGTTAGGGTGGTGCCTCAAGCGCATCTTCGGTGTCTCCTTGCAAGACCGTGTCCACTACAGCGACATATTGAACCGTGCTTTGATCCCCATCATAATTATTATACTCGCTGCTAAGCCAGATACGTCTATTACAACCTGTAATGTAATAATCAACCATAAATATAATAATCAACCAGTAATGTAATAACTACCAGTAATGTAATATTCAACCAGTAATGTAATAACAACCAGTTATGTAATAACAACCAGTAATGCAATATTCAAGAAGTAATATAATAACGACCAGTAATGTAATAACCAACCAGTAATGTAATAACAACCAGTAATGTAATAACCAACCAGTAATGTAATAGCGACCAGTGATGTAATAAAAACGAAGAAGATTATTATGACGATGATGATTGATATGACGATGACGATGTTAGTAGTGATGACGAAGATGTTGATGATGTGGATGAAAATGTGTAATGATGATGACGACTTGAAAGCTGAAGAAAATATTACTGATGATGGTGATGATGATAACAAATAAGATGACGACGACAATGATGATGACAGTTATACTTATTATGATGATCTGGACGACAACAATAACAACCTGAACCGTATCCTCTTCATTTTCGTTATCCTCGTGTTACCCTTATAACGGCTATCATTCTAGCCAAATAAGAGATCATCTCAAACAACTTAGGGGAACTCTCAAAATGCAGTGTTAAAGAGTGATACGATACCATTATTAGAAGCTAAAGGGTAATCTCAAAATAGTAAAATAAGGACCAGCTGAAACATTTAAGTGGTAATCTGAACCCATGAGCTTAAGGGTAATCTCAATCAACTACGAGGTTCATCTAAAAGATAACTGGAACCCAAATGCTTTAAAATATGAGACAACAAGCATATCAAACATAATTTAAAGAATACTGTTAATACGAGTCGTTAAGAGGTAATTCAATAATTAACTAGATGATCATATTTATACATTGCGGGGTCATCTAATAAAATCATGTGGTTTTCTCGAAAAAAAGTTCATTAAATTAAAGGGCCATCTCGTAAAAAGAATACGTGTTGGTGATGATGTGGTTATGATGATGATGATGATTATTATTATTATTTTGTTTTATGTATGTGTTCTTTTTGTTGCTGTTGATGATGTTAGTAATGATGATGAAGATGGTGATAAAGAGAATGATAAATTATTATTATGAATATCAGGAGGACTGAAGACAATGAAGGCGTCAACTTAGTGATGAAGATGACTATGACGACGACGTTGATGATGATTCTGATGATGATCAAGGTTATGAAGAAGATGATAATATCCTCCTCCTCCTCCTCCTCCTCCTCCTTCTCCTCATCATCATCATCATCATCATCGTCATTTTCTTATTCACCCTTATGACGGCTAGCCGTGCTGGCACCCAGTCATCGATCACTAAACTGTACTTTTTCTCAGAACAATTCAGCCGCTTATTTTGTGGGAGAACACATGGAACCCCGTTCACGTAACTTCCCAGGTAACACAGTTACTACATGTTGGCAAACAATAGGACCGAATCAGACAGTGTGTCTAACAAGGAGGGTCATCTCAACAAATGAAAGGAGTAATCTACACATTTACACTAAATTGTTGGATTATCTTAAGACAGCTAAACCTCATTAAAGCTTATTTATAACTGACATCGTCATCATATTTATGCAGCCATAGTGTCCCGTGGTTGGGCGAAGGCATCAGCATGTCGTTTCCAAAAATGTCTGTCTTGCGCTATCATGTCCAGATGGTGCCCTTCCAGTATTCGTCTAGTTCGTGTCTGCACTATTGACATACAAGGTCATTATTTAATTAAATTAAGTGGTAATCTTAAACAACTTAGGGGAAATCTCAATGTAAATGATTCGTACTATAACAGTATTAGAAACTAAACGGTAATCTCAAAATAATAAAATACAGATCAACTGAAACAGTTAAGGGGCAATCTCAAAACATGAAGTTAATGGTGAACTCAGTCAAACAAAGGTTCATCTAAATGACAACGGGAACCTAAATGTTATTAAATATGACTAAATGAAGAAATTATGTCAAAAACTGTATAAAGAACAACATTTTAAAAGGAGTTAAAAAGTATAACTGGTCATTACAAATGAACCGGTTTGTCGTCACAATAACACAATAAGTGAATGAATAATTTTGTAAAATAATGCGCTCGTCCCAAACCAAATAATAGATAATTAAAAAGGCAGGCATAAGAAAATGTATCTGGCTGATCGTGTCAAATAAAAAATCGCTTAATTGTGTAGACAACCCCTTAACAGGCAACTAAAATCCATTAATATTTACTAAATATAATCCCTGCATGCGTGGGCTGTAGAATCAGACTAAATTCCTAAACTTTATTTCTTGCATACTTGGTGCGATAAAAATACTGATGAAAAGGCTGCTCATATGTTTCCTAAATGTTAAAGATTTTTGGCGTTTTGGCGGCCATTTTGGATTGTTATGCATAGAACAACATTGAACTTAATTTCATGGCAGACACGGATTCCCTGACCCCAAAAGCCTATGCTTGGACACCAAGATCACCTTCACTTTCCGAAGTTATATCATTTCTAGCATTTCGGCGGCCCTCTTGGATTTTGAAAAAAGGCAAGCGGGTGTGAAGTCCAATCCCAGTGGATTCTGTTACTAGATGACATGGACTAAACTGCACAGCCATAGCGGACGCAGCAAAAGTTCCAGAAATTGACAACAGGGCGCATCAGCATCGTCTCTCGAGACTACGCTCTGCCTACTACTAGATAACACATAATTAGTAAGAGTGGAAGGTCATAACTTTAATAAATTTGTTTGTTTAACAAACTGAAATGATGTAGTAGCGACACATTCAAAGGTATATTTGTAATTTTCCGTAAGCGTAATCAGATGGTCGTGGCATTACCCACAGATAATGTTTGGACAGCCATTAAATGTGAGCACGTAATAGGGCCTATATTGATTACTAAAACAATGTAAATAACATCAACTGAATAAATTAAAGACACCAATAGAATAGTAATGTATAACGCCAAACTGTATAATTTATCAAATAATAGACCATCATGATGTCACAATTATTAACGGTGATTGCGCAGAAGCGGAAACAGAATGAATGTTCCGGTACGTTTTAAGCGCGTAACCTATGTTTCTGTTGTCGAGTGTTTCAATGTGATACGTCACTGCTTATTACATCTGACGATATTGAGAGTGTGCGTTCTCTTTACGCAACTGTTGTGTGAGTAACTATTCATTACTCTGTATATTGTCCTAATCATCATGACAGGAAACATATAGGTATATAAACGTTCAAAGCATTTACTGTCAGGCATTGCCGATTATTTCCCATATAAAACCCACCCTAATTTATGTATGACATATAAAGCTTAGCCAACTGAGTTACTCTTCATTGTGACATTATCACCTCGTGTTTGCAAGCCAAATTCCCCAGCATAGCTTGGTGACGCTGAACCATCCAATCTGTGACCCTACACGCGGGATGTCCATGCACGGTGTGTTTGGTTTATACCAGTTGCACTGTTTTGTGGTAATAGATGCCCTTGGTGTTGCCTGCCTTGCAACTGTCCACACTGTGACGGTGCGGTAGATATAGAGGAATGGACGAGAACACTCCAGCTATTAGCAACTATGTGGTCGTCGTTACCGTAGCGTCCCACAGCAGGTGGCCGCTCAGGGGAGCGCGATGGCCGAGATCTAGTTTTGCCACATCCCGACTCGGTACTGTTTGGGAAATACAAGCTACCACAGGGAGTTGGTCAATAGGCGTAGGGCGTAGTCACCCAGTAATAATTGTACAAATTATACAATTACGTTCATTCTACATTGCTTCAGCACGCTCAGCTATGTAAATGACTAATTGCATATATACAGCGGACAATATAATCGTTTCTGAAAAATACATGTAGCGTGGTTAAACGATTCCCTTGTAAGTCGATACAAATATGATGCTCAATAGAAATTGTATACTGGTGTATGGTATTTAAGACTGGATACTGAGAAATGTAAGAACCTTTACCGTTCAGTTGAAAGCGGTTGCGTTGCTTAACAAATAGTTACATCGTTGTTGTCAGGTTTGATAGAATAATAATATTTATGCGCCACACGTTATTTTGTATAGCTCAGATGTGTATTTAGTTCTACCTACTTAACACTGCCGAAATAATGTGTACATAATTTGTGTTACTGATTATTTCCTGTTTGGTTTATGCACTTTAGATCTCGAACATAATGGCATAGGGTCAAATATGACGTGGAACTTGAGAATGACGAAAACGGACCAAAGGATAATTACACTGACACGATGCACATCAGTAAATATTACAGCCATGCAGCGCACGACAAGGACACGTACAACAATGAGAAATACAGCACCAAGAAGTTCAAGAATGAAACGAAGGATAAGTGACGATGCACAACTTTACACCGATAATGGTGTACTCGTGTCTGAATGTATACCTGATGCGAGTATACGCAGCGTAGGAGGAGGACATTCTCAAACAATCGATCCTGCTGCATTATCAGCGGTTTCGGAGTCGTCGCACGACACGAGAGCGCAAAGAATAATGAATCAGGATGTAGGCAATGGATCGGTGCTGGTAGCACGGTCTAAGAAAGCGAGTTTCTATTCTAGAGCCCGGCAAATGTCAATACAATCTTCCATAGGTATGATTATAGCGTCTATCCTCGTTACTGCAGTTTCGCTGGCCACCAAAACAAATAAACATAAAACCACCACAGCACCCCTCCACCAACACCGTCATTATCAATACCATTGTTGCCACGACCACAACCACAAACACGGCAAGTGCGACAACCACACACACAACAAAGACAACCGTTATCACAACCACCTACGACACAACCACAACCACAACCACAACCAAATACCCCAAACACCACAAACACCACAAACACCACGAACACCACCAACACCATCAACACCACCAACACCACCAACACCACCAACACCACCAACACAACCAACACCACGAACAACGTCACAACCAAAATACAGCGACCTTGACAACAACCGCCATCACAACCACCATTAACACTTTCACAAAAACAGAACATTTTTATGTAGTACATATAAGTTGATCCACAGTTTTCGACACTATTCTTTTAACAATGACAAGAGCTACGTATATTGGCCTAACTAAGCAGCATACGCAGACCAATTAAGCATAATATTATAGCGCCGTGTTAGCCGGTCAGCTAAAAGTATGGAACCCTGGTTGCGTGGACATTGGATAATATGTTTTATTTTAAAAAATCGAACTGTTTGTATACGTATTATTATAACCAGAAATGTATTGATCTGAATATGTATTTGTATCAAAAACAATTATATATATATATATATGTATGTATGTATATATATATATTACACACACACATACATATATATATATATATATCGCCTATAATGTTTAGGTGTTTGTAAATGTGAACAACACAACAACGTACTATAGACTTTAGTCCCACACCAAGTAGGCCATTTGGTTTGTGTGCAATCAGTAGCTATTCACGGTGGTGCATACCAGATCATCACGGCACAACATAATACTTTCAAATCAACACATGCACCGTCCCATGCATTCATCTTTCTGTGACAGGCAAACCTGATAAGGCGTAACATCTTCAGTAAACGACTCAAAATTACAACCATTGCGTGTTATATGACACAGTGCAACTCGGTAAATTAGAAGTTAATGGTTCATAAAAACCAACGGATGTTGTAAGAGTTAGAAGAACTCGATACTTGGAAGAACAAACCAGCATAATGCCTACAAGTCAGCGCATTAATATGTTGTCCATATTTTAAGTTTGTGTTGGCATAATGTTCGGTCTGAGCTTTGGAATCGGGGATAATAGTCACTTTGGTACCGTCTTTGATACCTTGTGGTAGTATTTTTATGCTGTGAGTTTGACAATTTAATTTACTTTAATAGTATTACTATTCAAACGCATACGAGTGCCATATCACACCACATCACCGTTTAATGTTGTTACCTAAATATGATTTTGAGCGGTGAATGTTGCCACAAAAGCGGTATTCCCGTCCAAATTACGACACAATAACACTATCCCAATACAACAGTTGGCCTTGCCCATTCATTTCCAAAATGGCACATGGTAAAGTGACGCTGCTCCCTGACTCTAATTGAATGGTTCTGTGTTATTAGATACATACTTGCGACGTGTGTTTTGTTTCGTAGATGTCGCTACACAAGCATCGGTGAACATCCTTTCGAGAAAGAAAAATATTACCATTCCAAATCTATCGCCTTATTTCGAAGCAAATCAGGATGTCCACTTTACGCCAACAAAGTCTTTCGTGACGGTGGTGATGGAAGCTATCTTTACTATGCCAGTCGTCTTTCTTATCTATCTACTAATCTGCTCCGCGCTTGCTGCGTAGGTGACTAATCGATTGTGTGTCTGTGTGTGTGTGTGTGTGTGTGTGTGTGTGTGTGTGTGTGTGTGTGTGTGTGTGTGTGTGTGTGTGTGTGTGTGTGTGTGTGTGTGTGTGTGAGTGTGTGTGTGTGTGTGGGTGTGCGTGTGCGTGTGCGTGTGTATGTGCATGTGTGCGTGTTTGTGTGTGTATGCGTGCGTGTGTGTGTGTCATTGTTTGTGTGTGCGCGCACGCGAGCGTGCTTGCGTACATGTGTGTCTGTTTTTGTGTATGTTTGTGTGCGTGCGTGTCTATGTACGTGCATACGTGTGTGGGAGCATCTGTATGTGCGGGATCGTGTGTGTGTGTTTGTGTGCGTGTGTGTGTGTGTGTGTGTATTTGTGTATTGGTGCGTGCGTCCGTGCGTGCGTGCGTAAGTGTGTGTATGTATGTATACGTTCATTTGATTGTTTGTGTGCATGCGTGTGCATGTGTGTGTGTGTGTGTGTGTGTGTGCGTATTGTTTGGTTGAACAAATTACGGAGCTAATTAATCAATGGATCATTCTGGAAATAATATTATGTTTTAGAATGTATTGCTTTAACAGATCAAAATAAGATAAATCAATGTTAATTAGAATTGAATTTTAAACTGACAGAAGTTAGTGTTGTTTTGAAACGGATTAATAATACATCACACCAATGTTGAGTTCATTGCCATTTTAAGATCACATATTAATATATTGTGAATGTCTTAATTTATGTAGTAATGTGTTATGTGTGACTCTTGTGCATGTTATCTGCAATTGTGTCATATATGTTAGTTTGTTTTGTACAATGTATTATATTGTATAATTTCTTGTACAGGGAGTGGAGGCCTCAATTCGGAGCAGAGGTCGCTGTGGTCGGGTTTGTTTTCTACATTGTGTACTACTACGCCAACGTTTGGTATATATCAAGAAAAGTCAAACCAAACGAAACTACTGAAGACTCTCGTCCACGTGCTTCGCTATCTTCTATACAGGAATAAGAGAATATGTAAATAAAACAATTCAACGTATTGCGATGTATATTAGTTCTTGCCAATGTAAGACGAAACGATCTACTTCAGGAGTGTTGTATTGTTTGGAAACGTACCCGTCAATACCCAAACATTACATAAGATGCATCACGCAGCATCATGTTCAGATTCAACATGCCATGACGATATCTACATGAAATAACAAATGACTGTATATCATGGAAAATCCATACAGCGACAACTGCAGTGTTCTTATATAGAATAACCATGTCCGTCCACGAGGTGGTTTGAAAGAACCCTACCTTGCATGTACTCAGACAGAAACATACTACATCAGACAAACTTCATCAGAACATTTATCTGAAGGTGTTGCGCCTACGTCATACAGCATCAACAAAAATAAACCCAACAGAAACGGAAATACACGCCAACCCAACTCCGAATTTCAAATTTGCGAGAGATAGATATAGCCTTGAACCTTCAATGTGTGCATTTCAAATAAACGTTGAATGTATAATAATGATATGCTATTTGCGTCATAACGTTATTGTGCAACGCACAGCTTCAAATTCTTAAGCCAATCATGAACACGCAGGGCGTGGCTAAGAAACGTTTTATATGAAATGAAACATCACGACCCCTTTTTGTTTAAAATGCCAGAGCAGGTTTTTCATCCGCACAACACAAATCGTACAATTGCCCCACCACACAGAGAACCACGAACGGAAATACATAAAATACTCATTATTTTACTTGGTAAATGAAGCGATCTAGTGTACTGCTTGATCGCTAAATGGAATTACGTTTATATCAACTTACTTTACTGAACACAGCTGTCAGTTACTATTGGGATGTTTGACAATTACGTGATATCCGGTTTGATATTCTAGCAACGGCAATAAATACAAGAAGGCGCGTCGGGGTCTATTGGATTCAATCGAGGGAAACAGTCCAAATTTTTTCCAACTACACATCTTTGGCCGGTCACCTGAAGAACGTATATATATATATATATATATATATATTATGTTACTGTTAGGCTTTAGATGTGGCATTAGCCATCAAAATACTGATGCATCGTTTGGGTCCTATAGTAGAAAATGCACAAAGTTCAGTTGTGTATAGCCAAACGGCGGATCACATTGACGACCGAACACCAAATAAGGGCAATGACGTACAAATAATTGTCCCAATATGGCCGAGTTCAGAGCATCTACTTAGAGGTCTAATGTATTGGTTTTCCTAGCGTAGTGTGCCCCTGTCTCCGGCATAACACTTGCAGTTAATACGCAATAACTATCAATGCAACTTAGCACAGAGCGGATTTTGCTGGTAAAGGAACTTAGTAGAGATCAACTTCTATGATATAAATCACAGGTGTCCACTGTCAAAGGCTACCGTGTAAAAAAACATGACAGTGATACTCTTCCCACTAAGACTTTGCTATCCTAAGCATAACATTGTAACACTGCCCTGAAATTATTCTTCTACGGCGTTCGCTCAAACTGCAACTCTGGTTTCTCGAATGTAAGTCGCTGTGCATTGAAGGTTTTCTAGAGGGACATAGATCTTGTCTTTCACTAATGTCTATGTGGGCCAGGTTGTCTTTGTCTCATTTTGGTGTATAATGCAATATTGAAGAGTAAGTTTCATAGTCATTAGTGCCATGCCATGTGGACATATGTATGTTTCTCCAATGTGTAATTTAGAGGGCTTGTGGTGCCTGAGTCTGCCTGAAATGATGACACTGTCCTCTGATTAGTTTGCATGTAGAAATAATGGAGGTCATAGTAACTGGCATGCTGTTACTCTTGTTTTCATATGTTTCTAAGCAATTTCCGATAACTTGCACATTAAATCTTTGGATGGACAACCATCGCCACCGGCCGAAATAATAAGAATAGTGATGCGCCAATATCCTCTAAAATCAAACTCAGTGGCGCAACAAAGCCAAAGGATTAAGCAATTTCGTTATGGTATACTATGCGTGAGTCGTCAACAGATGGATGGCAGTGCTGGGAAGCTAAGGAGGATAGGCAACATAAAAATATAGGTTTTTTAGACGACGGCGAAAGGAAACTGTAATTTTATTTCCTTCTAATTTAACGCTGACATGAAGTGAATTCCACAGAGTTGGCGGTGCAACCAATAATGATCAAGTTACAATACTCGCCTTCACCCGGGAATGAAAATAAGATGACAACTGGTCGACCGTAGCTGTCAGGGATTTCTTTGTTTTGCTGGAGTGAGAACCAAATGTAGATATGCAGGTTGTTTGGATGAAAGGGCTTGAGAGGCAATTGTACAAATCTTGAAAATAATCCGATATCGCACAGGGAGCCAACCCTGTGATTTTAGAAGCGGCACAGAGCGAGAAAACGAGGAGAACATGTGACTACCCTTGCTAAACAATTTTGGACACGTTGAAGTTGAGATATATCTTTGCTTGTATTATTATCAAGGAGGGAATTGCAGTAGTCGAGTCTACTGCTTACAAGAGCTGTTACGATAGTTTAAGGGACGAAAACCAGCGAATACGGCGAAGATCACGGATTTTGTAAAAACAGCGACACGTTTTGGATATGTGGTGTTTAAAATTGAAGTTTTCATCAAATGTTACTCCGAGATTATGCGCTGTGGCGGCTGGTGTGATACTTTGACTCAAGATACGTGTTGGGAAAAACCCATCAAGTTTACCACGCTGCTTTGGAGTACCAATGATGATAAATTCAGTTTTGTCTGGATTTAACTTTATTTTGCTGTGATTCATCCAATGGAATATATCTTGGAGACAATTCCTGAGCTGGTTTCGGGAGCGTTTTTTAAATGGTATAGCGAAAGAAGGGTAGATCTGTATGTCATCTGCGTAAAAGTGATGATTGCAACACATTAGATATGTAATTTGTGTCTGATGTGATACCTTAGACGGTTTGCTACAACTTTTCAAATATTTTGGAAATAAAGCTGAGGTTGGAAATGGGTCTATAATTGTTTTGTTTAGGTCTTCTTAGGCAGAGATGTCTTCTTAAAGGAAATAAAAATAAGGCATTAGCTAAAATCCTTTTTTCCATGTGTACACAAAGTTTAACATTGTATGTAACATTTGACAACATTAAACAATTACAGAAAAATACATTTGTAGCATATATTCGATTTTAAGCTCGTCTGTGAAGCGATTCCCGCGGAAAATGAAATTTTAATGAGCTAGGCGACCACGTGGTATCGTGACGTCACTTATGACACACACTCGCATCAGGCCGACCCTTTCCATGCATTCAGAGCATGTTTACAAGGATAGCTTTTGGGTCGAAACGAGCGTCAGAACAAGTTATTGTGCAATTTTCCGACGTAATACAAACACTAATCATCATAGAGGAACAAACATTTATCTTTCGGTTTCACATGAATCGAATTTTATTCAAAACAACGAATGCGAATGGGCCTACAAGTCGACTAGGTTTCGCCGAGCTTGGGCTCGTTTTCAGAATAATTATATCGAATGCAACCAACGGGAGATAATCTACACCAATAAACATACATAGCAAACATATATTGTATCCAGCTACATAAAGTAACGTGTATAATCTCATAATAGCACTAGAATATCGATATATGAAGGAGTTGTACAATTTATCATAACAACTTAAATCAGTCAGAGCGTTTCCGTTGGTCCCGCTAGCTCAGTGGGTAGGCGCGTTGGTTACTTGTCATTCATTTTACAATCGGGCGACGCCGGTTCAATCCTCACAGCATGCAAACCTTTGATTTTCTTTACACTTTTTTGTTTATGTTTTCACGGAGTAATATAAACAAAATCATTTTATACTATAATGCACTGTTTGTAAATATATTTTTTTTATAGTAATTATTGATTCGCCACAAAAATGAAAATATGGTCATTATATATAACGATGTTTCTAAATTGTATTTATTCAGACAGATCTCAATCTGTTTTCACATATATAATTACAATATATTACCGTACAATATATTTACAATTAATAAATTATATATCCATTACATTATATTTGTTTGGATAAATAAAATTTAGAAACATCATTATATAATGACCATATTTTCATTTTTGTGGCGAATAAATAGTTACTAATAAAATAAAAATTATTTACAAACAGTGCATTATAGTATAACATTATTTTGTTTATATTACTTCGTGAAAACATAAACAAAAAAGTGTATACAAAATCAAAGGTTTGCATGCTGTCAGGATTGAACCGGCGTCACCCGATTGTAAAATAGCGGGACCAACGGAAACTCTCTGACTGATTTAAGTTGTTATGATAAATTGTACAACTCCGTCATATATCGATATTTTAGTGATATTATGAAATTATACACGTTACTTTATGTAGCTGGATACAATATATGTTTGCTATGTATGTTTATTGGTGTAGATTATCTCCCGTTGGTTGCATTCGATATAATTATTCTGAAAACGAGCCCAAGCTCGGCGAAACCTAGTCGACTTGTACTAGTTGTAGGCCCATTCGCGTTCATTGTTTTGTATAAAATCCGATTCATGTGGAACCGTAAGATAACTGCTTGTTCCTCTATGATGACTAGTGTTTGTATTACGTCGGAATATTGCACAATAACTCGTTCTGACGCTCGTTTCGACCCAAAAGATACATTTATAAACATGCTCTGAATGCATGGAAAGGGTCGGCCTGATGCGAGTTTGAGTCATAAGTGACGTCACATCTCGGCATCCCGAAAAGCGCGCCAAAAATATGCATATTCGAAAATGTCCGGATGCACACCATAAAATGTGAAATTTCTAATTCATTGAATTTTTTGATTCTGTTGGCTTTGTAGACGTGGAAATAGATAGCAGGATGTAATATAACATGAATTCGAGCAATATATGTTTTTATTCCCTTTAAGAACTGGGATTACATGGGCGTTTTCAGGTCATCAGGAAAAAAGCCAGAGCA
>CM034544.1:35106482-35222457 GCA_020002185.1 Paraescarpia echinospica
GTATATATTTATCTCAGGTTTTTCAGAGGAGATTCAATGGAGAAGTTGATTTCTATCGCGGATTGAACGACTACAAGGCCGGTTTCGGAAGCGTGTTCCGGGAATACTGGTGGGGTGGGTAGATCAATCATTTACATCTATCTTGATAAGCGGTCTGAACGTCAACCGGACGATATATTCCTCAACTTAATTTACTACTACATTCATTGTGGTATTCTGCCGTGCCAACGATGCATATAACGCAACGGGCGATGAGATGGCAGTATGTCTTTCATGGCACATCGTTGCACCTATATCAATCACATACAAACACAAGTCCCACGAAAGGTTTAACCCACTTTCTGCTGGTGGTCCATTAATGGGACGCTATTTTATATAAACATCACCAAAAGCAATGTGTTACTAAATGACTATATTTCTCTTGCGTTTCGTTTACTAAATTCTGTATTTTGCTTTGTCTTACTCCATTTTTGAGTTGTGTTCTAAACATAGCTGCTACAAACACTACACGCCATGGGTTAGTCCTTTTTCAAATATTTTAATCACTCAAATACATATTCAATTACAATATTTTACATCATCAACACCTTCTAAACCAGTTCAGACAGATGACCAGCAATGTTAATAATTTATCTGGTTCCAAGAGCCTTGAAAATAGGTGTCCCAGATATGGGACACGAGCAGAATTAGGTCACAATGACGTCATCACTGCAGTGTCCCATTTCTGGTACACAAGTTGCAAGTGGCCACATGTTGTTGTTGTGTATTTGGATGTAATGATTTGGTAGCAATTCACAACAACGTCATCCCACCACGACCACCCCCAGCACTCTCCAAGAAACCGAAGATAACGAAGAAACCCAGGATCTAGAAAAAAGACGACATAGGGGCTGATCTAAACACACACAGGATCTGGGAAGCCGACCTGTCTGACTTTCTACAGGAAGATTTGTCCCCGAGAAACGTATTTGAAAAATTATTTGATGATGATGTAGTGAGCTATATTGTTGCTCAAACCAACAAGTACGCCAAAGAGAAAGGAAATCACGCATTTAAAACCTCGCAGAATGAAATCAAGGACTTTCTGTTGATTTTGTTCATCTCCGGCTACAACCCATTACCACGCTGACCGATGTATTGGGAGCCTGCCGATGGTGTGCACAGTACAGCAATTGCCAAAATGATGACTCGCAACAGGTTCGACTGCCTTATGAGGTACTTACACCTGGCAGACAACGAACACCTGCAGCCAAACAATAGGATACCTAAGGTGAGACCGCTGTGCGTTCTTCTCAATGCCCGGTGTCTGCAGTTTTTCCCGCTTCAACAGGACTTCTCTGTAGACGAGTCGATGATCCCGTATTTTGGAAGACACATCATGAAGCAATGCATTCGGTCAAAGCCCATTCGATCTGCGATTTGGCTTCAAGCAATGTGTGCTTGTCACTCCACTTGGGTATGCTGTGCACGTTGAACCCTACCAGGGTGCTCAACCTGGCTACGGCAAGGCTGTTGGCTTGGAACATTCCATCGTAATGGACTTTGTGTCTCATTTGCTGAAGGAGCCCCCATTCCATCTCTACTTTGACAACTTCTTTACGGGAATGAATCTACTGCATGCACTGGCGGAGAAGGGACTTGGCGGTACATGAACCACGAGATCCAACCGCGGCGAGCAATGTTCAGTCAAGATCAAAGCCCTAGCCAAAGAGAATCGAGGCAGCTATGATTATAGGCATAACCGCAGAGACAACATCCTGATCTGTTCCTGGAATGACAATTCTGTGGTCACGTTGTCATCAAATGTACATGAGGTTTTTCCTTTGGGAAATGTCTGCCGGTGATATGCCAAAGAGAAAAAACGATCCAAGTGGAGCACCCGAAGTTCATCAAACTGTATAATCATGGAGTAGGAGGTGTGGATAGGATGGACCAGAACATCGGAATATACCGCATCACCATCAGGTCAAAGAAGTGGTGGTGGCACCTGTTCGCCTTCTTGCCCGACATGGCGGTACAAAACGAGTGGCTGCTTTACCGGATGTCTCCTATGTTCACAATGTTGCTCTAGACCACCTCTGATTCAAGGGACAGCTAGTTGATGTGTATACCCGTCTCTTCGTCGGTGAGCGACAGTTCGGAAGACCGATAACTGGTCGATTGGGGCCTCAAAGGAAGACGGTGTCGGATGGCATCCGACTGGAAGAGCAAAAACACCATATCAAGTCAGGACCAACACAACGCCGCTGTGCACACTGTGGTAAAACACCACATCAAGTCAGGGCCAACACAACGCCGCTGTGCACACTGTGGTAAAACACCACATCAAGTCAGGACCAACACAACGCCGCTGTGCACACTGTGGTAAAACACCACATCAAGTGAGGACCAACACAACGCCGTTGTGCACACTGTGGTAAAACACCACATCAATTCAGGGCCAACACATCGCCGCTGTGCACACTGTCGTAAAACACCACATCAAGTGAGGACCAACACAACGCCGCTGTGCACACTGTGGTAAAACACCACATCAAGTCAGGGCCGACACAACGCCGCTGTGCACACTTTGGTAAAACACTACATCAAGTCAGGGCCAACACAACGCCGCTGTGCACACTGTGGTAAAACACCACATCAAGTCAGGACCAACACAACGCCGCTGTGCACACTGTGGTAAAATACCACATCAAGTGAGGACCAACACAACGCCGCTGTGCACACTGTGGTAAAACACCACATCAAGTCAGGGCCGACACAACGCCGCTGTGCACACTGTGGTAAAACACCACATCAAGTCAGGGCCAACACAACGCCGCTGTGCACACTGTGGTAAAACACCACATCAAATCTGGGCCAACACAACGCCGCTGTGCACACTGTGGTAAAACACCACATCAAGTCAGGGCCAACACAACGCCGCTGTGCACACTGTGGTAAAACACCACATCAAATCTGGGCCAACATAACGCCGCTGTGCACACTGTGGTAAAACACCACATCAAGTCAGGGCCAACATAACGCCGCTGTGCACACTGTGGTAAAACACCACATCAAGTCGGGGCCAACAAAACGCCGCTGTGCACACTGTGGTAAAACACCACATCAAGTCAGGGCCAACACAACGCCGCTGTGCACACTGTGGTAAAACACCACATCAAGTCGGGGCCAACACAACGCCGCTGTGCACACTGTGGTAAAACACCACATCAACTCAGGGCCAACACAACGCCGCTGTGCACACTGTCGTAAAAAGCCAAGAGGCTCTGTGACAAGTGCAGTGTGCCGTGTCACGTTGACTGCTTTGCAGCGTTCCATGCCTGAATCTGTACATTTGCTGATAGTTATGCACGTTTGTGTCTTTGTGCACCGTCGTGATCTGTATATGTAGCTGTCATCCTCGTTATCTTTGTTATGTTGATGATCATCCATGATAGCGATGACGTTGACGTATTGACGATGACGCCCGTGGAACATGAAGTATTTATTCTTCTTATTTCTGTTCAAGGAATATAAAATAACCACCATGATGTACTTGTAGAATGGTGTACATGTTTGTAAATTAATCTACGTGACGCGATGACAATCGTTCCAGGGCCTCATCCAAGATATGATTTCTACTAGTTTACATTACGTTATGGATTTTAATTTGTTTACAACTTTTTGTATGTGGGGAAATAAAAATATTATTTGTTTACCAACTCGGTGCATCCAAAAGTGCATTTAATTTGTAAAATGAATGGTTGGGTGGGTCTCTGGATGAGTTCCTGGCAATAATTGTGGTATATGTTAATTAAGTGAGCATGATACCTCTTACTGCTAGCGTCCCATTAATGGTACGTTTTGAATTAAAGCTGCCATTTAAAAAAATTTAAGTTAACCATGTGAACATTGAAATGCTACTGCTCATTGGCATGTCTACACAATATAATATCAGAAAATGAACCGAAAAAAGTCAGCAGAAAGTGGGTTAATAATTGCAATTACATCTGATTACATTAGCATTGTTAATAGTGCAAACACATCACCAAACGTCCAGAAATGTCTCTCAGCTGAAGGCGCGTTATCGAGATGTGTTATGCAACCCTGATCATCAGTGGACGCGAACAGAGGGCGACATACCGTGAAGTCAATACAAACATCTACAATGAATATATGTTAAGTAAGGCCGGTCAATACAAATCGTCAGCATTCTACAACTGTACAGTCAGTTCAAACTAGTTGTTACGTAATTTATGTGTAATAAAAATTACTGACTGGAAACACATCTACATAAACAGACTAAATTATATTAAATATATTGAGTACCTATTGAAATCACAAAGTCATGCTAATGGACATAACACATCATTACAATTGTATGTATAAATTATACAATTGTTACGGTTAAATATGAAAACATAATGTGTCTGTGTCGATGTCACATTGGACATTTACAGGAAACGACAAACTGTACCAAGTGACGACGCAAGAACCACAAGAGCTGCGAGTAGACCTCGGTGACTTCGACAACCAGACTAGTTGTGCTAAATATTCCACTTTCGGTGTCGCCGACGCAGCAGACAACTACAGGGTTTCCGTAGGCGGGTATTCTGGGAACGCGGGTAAACATTTTTACTGGAGTCCGTTACCACAGTGTGTGTGTGTGTGTGTGTGTGTGTGTGTGCGCGCGCGCGCGCGCGTGTGCATGCGTGCGTGTGTATATATACGTGCGCGTGTGTGTGTATGCGTGCGTGTGTATGTGCGTGTGTGTGTGTGTGTGTGTGTGCGTATGAGTGTGTGTGCGCGTGCGTGTGCATGCGTGCGTGTGTGTATACGTGCGCGTGTGTGTGTATGCGTGCGTGTGTGTGCGTGTGTGTGCGTGTGTGTGCGTGTGTGTGCGTGTGTGTGCGTGTGTGTGTGCGTGTGTGTGTCTGTCTGTGTATGTGTGTGTGTGTGTGTGTGTGTGTGTGTGTGTGTGTGTGTGTGTGTGTGTGTGTGTGTGTGTGTGTGTGTGTGTGTGTGTATGTGTGTGTGTGTGGGAGTGTGAAAGTGTGAGTGTGTGTGTCTGTCTATGTGTGTGTGCGTGTGTGCGTGCGCGTGCGCGTGCGCGTGCGCGTGCTCGTGCGTGTGTTAATATGACTGAATGTGTTGGTGCGTCGCGCATGTTTGTGTTAATAATATACATGCATCATTACGCGGGCACGCACACACACGCACACGCACACGCACACGCACACGCACACACATGCATGCACACACACACACACAAACACACACACACTCACACACATTTTCATGATCGATTAGGTTATTGTCGTTACAATCCGCACTGTGTCGTGTCTTAGGCGACTCGTTTGGTATGGCAAACGGTAAGCTGTTCAATGCATACCGTGATCACGACACCTACAAGGAAGCACTACTCCGTAGGGGCGGCTGGTGGTACGTGGACAGCAACCTGAACGGGATGTATCAGCACGGGACCATCCCCGTCTACGCCAAAGGGATTTGTTGGAAAACGTGGCGTGGGTGTTACTACTCCCTTAAGACGAGCATTATGATGATCAGACCAGCGATATTTACGAACGCGCCTGCATCGAAATAAACAGTGACCGTAAATTAACAAGAAATTAACCCCAGATGGCAAGATAAACAGTGACTGTAAGTTAACAAGAAATTAACCCCAGAAGGCAAGCTAGAAAACGAAGCCACAGCCTTATCTAGAGTCTCGCTTTGTCAAACAAAACGATACATTCCAGGGTAAGATATGAATAGAAATGAGGTAGTAAATTTTATTTTGACTACAACGATTTTGTTTTTTCTTCAAATGTTAGGAGCAGACGGGAAGTTCGCGATGCGGTTGGACTATATGAAGGGAGTGCTGGAAATATAAAAGCAGTGGCGTTTATAATGGCAGAATAACTGAATGAGAACAGTTCGGTATTTACCAGAGAACAGGTTAAGTATGCATTATCGCTACCATCTGTTAAATTCCAGGAGGCGTGTCAGAATATTAAAATTGGAAATCTGGATATGGTAGCAATGAAGCACAACTAATCACATGGAATGCGTTGCATTCGGCCCGCAACTACAGCTGTCCTAGAGAGATCGCACGATGAACAGCGTTCTTGGTGTGATCGGTCGTTGTATATTACGATATATCCCCAATCAAATGCTGCCGCAACGTGTCCACCATTCCTGTGCTGTCTCAAGAAATACTGAATATTTACACACCACACACACGAACACACACGCACACATGCACACGCGCACGCACACACGCACGCGCACGCACACACGCACCTCACACGCCCACACACACCAACACGGACACACCACTCATTCTTATGCAGTGTTTAGTACTCATGTTTGATTCGCCAGATGTCACTATTGTCAGCAAGTGAAAACAGCTAATTGGTCACACCCACACTGTGTGGAGCCACCAATATGGTTATAGACCCGCTGTATTTAGTTAGGGTCGGAATTTGGGCTGGAGGAGTGTGCGGCTTGGGAAACACAGCCCACCATTTATTTAGGTGGGGAAGCTGGAAATAGGATTAGCCCCCTAGTAACTACGGATACTGGGTGGATATTGGTTTGCAATTTGAGGGTTTTTTTCAACCTCAAAGAGGCGGGTGCAATTAAATTGATGTTTTGGAGAGCCTCAAGATGGGTAGGTTTTGTATGAGCCGTGAAGGGGATGTAATGTAAATTGAGGTTTTTTGGAGAGGTGGGTTGTATTTTGGCTAACCTCAAGAGGGTGCAAACTGAAGTTTCTAATGAGTCTCAAAGTGGTACTTTTTGGCAAGCCAGAGGGGTGAGGTTTGAGAGCCTCAAGTTGGTATAAGTTTTGCCAGGAGGGGGTGCAAATCGATGTTTTTGGAGAGCATCATCAAAAAACCTTGATTAAAAAAGTAAAAAAATCACAGTAGAAAGTGTCACCCGGGCTGGTTATAACCGGTAAAGGGCATAAATAATTCTGGCATGGATAACAGCTTGTAACATTTAAGTACTCCTGATGTCATTTTTGAGATCTTGGGTCCAGACTATATCCGGAGACATCCCTTAGCAAAACATTTTAAAATGTTATAGAAACCTATAGAAAATATATAGAAATGTAAATAATTCCATATAGATTATTTATATTTGTATTTATCTCTATAGGTTCCTGTAGAATTTGTTTTATAATTTGTTGATAAGCGATGTCTTCGGATGTAGTCTAGGCCCGAAATCACAAAACATTACATCAGAGGTACCTAAAAGTTACAAGCTTTCCAGAATTTATCTATGACCTTTACCGGTTAATACCAGCCCGGATGACACTTTCTATTTTGATTTCTTTACTGCGTAGTGAGCTATTTTATGAAGATGGAGGCAGGGCTTTTTGAAGGATTTTCAACATATAAATAATCGGTTATATATCTACTAATTACATGGGTATACGATAACATTTCATGTCAGCATGTGTGGACAAACAAGTCAAGTATGTGCAACAAATGTTAAGTCAATGCAATAGATACAATTGAAATGAAAGCACAGCACATACCAAATTATATTGACATTTTAGTTAGGTTTCGTGAATGAAGGTGTAAATAGTTCAAAACAATTACTTGCATACGTGACCAAAGGTGAACAAAATTCTTATCATTACTTACATTCGTGGCACATGACAATTGTATTTATCTTAAATAATCCGTCTTTATTTCCAAATAAAATAATGTTACAATGTCTGACGAACACGGTAGTAAACTGCATGCAAAACCAAAACGCTATCTCTACCCCCCTTATTTTGCATAATCGCCAAACCTCGAACACATTCCGCTATAATTATCGATCTACTAATTACAGGACTACATTGCTAACTTTGTTATCAAAATGTTTAGAATATTAGGTTGCGTAGTTGTAGTAAACACTTACTTCAATATTATAAACGGACTTAAAAGGAAAGCACATACTATGCCAATATATACTAACATTATATTTGGATTTCGCGAAGGAAGGTGAGCAATACTTCAAATCATTACTGACATCCGTGGAACATGGCACTTTTATTTGTAACTAAAGAGTCAAGTTATTCATACGTCAACTAACCTGGCACTGTGCGCTTCATAATCGCACAAAATATATAGTATGTGTAACTTATCTGTGCCACACAATATACAAGAGGTTGATCTTACATGTAACCAATCTAATCTGACTCAATTGCTGAGGGACCAATTATGGTGAAACCAAAGGAATTATTTAGAAAGTGTGAGTTGTCACACCTGGAAGCGCTGCAAAATTGTTCCATGGTCCAGATGTTCATCTACTCAAATCATCCCATGAAAGGACAATGTAAGTGTACTGTACCACATGCTGATACAACTTGTCAAGCAGGGCTTGAATTATTATCTTAAGCAAATATTTATATTGTTTGGTGCTTTTTACTTCTTTACAGGGTAAATTGCAACACAACTTAGTCATGAACTTTAGACAAGATCAGCTACTGTGTTGTGTCACAATGACACTGTGCTGTTGTCCAATATATCATCTTAACTCACACTGTAAGGAACATACCAGTATATTAACATTAAGTAGATGTGACACGTAGGTGGGTAGGCTTGGAAAAGTAAAAGTGGCGCATAATTCTATTGGATAGTAATGTACATGAAGCGTATTTTTATGAAGTCAACTAGAACAACTAGAGAATCTCGCTCGCAGAGCCTATCTATGGTGTGAAAAATAAGATGTAGTGTTAGTGTTCTGGTTTTGAAAACAATATATTTCCTTGTTTGTTAGACAATCTAGTGTTATTTTATTTGGAAATGAAGATTGTTTATTTTGATATAAAACAATTGTCATGTGCTATGAGTGTAAGTAATGATCTGAATTATTGTACACCTTCTGCCACGAACCGAAACTAAAACATTAATATATGGTGGCATTATGTAAATGTAATATATTGCATCCTTTGTCAGACAATTTTGTTTTGTTTTATTTTTAAATCAATTAGGATTGTTGTGAGGTAAACAGTATTTGTCAAGCACCAGATGTGTTGATGCCAACATTAGCAATGACTGTATCTCAGTAATTAGCAGCTATAATAGCCGATTGTTTTTGCAAAAGGTGGTTATGAAAAATAAGGGATAGGGTTAGTGTTTTGTTTTTGTATGCAATTTATATAATCTTTGTCTGACAAACTAACGGTATTTTACTTGGAAATAAACTGGGATTATTGAAAGATTAAAAAACAACTATCATGCGCCACGTGTGTATGTAATGCATTGAAATATTGTACACCTAAAAATTTTAACATGTTTGAGCCTATTTTGTGCTTTTCGTTCAAGTACTTCTGCAATATTTATATATACATTAACTACAAATACGTATATTACCTTTCAAAACGATCTATGTAGCTCTGCTATTAATAGAGTTATAGCCTATTGTGTTTGAGTACGGTGGTTATGAAAACTAAGGGGTAGGTGTAGTGTTTTGGCTTGATATGCAATACATTACAGTCATTGTGTGATAAACTAATGCTATTTTATTTGGAAATGAAGTGGGATGGTTGCGACATAAAAGCAATTGTCATGCGCCACTTGTATACGTAATGATTTGAACTATTGTACACCTTCGGTCATTAAACCAAATGGAAATGTTAATACAATCAGAGCATATATGTTGTGCTTTTCTTTCAAGTATGCCTGCAATATTGACATTCGTACCCAACAACAAATTCGTATCTCAACTTTCCAAACATTTAAAAATAACTATAATAGAATAATAGCTACGATGCTATGCATATAGTAGACATATAGTCGATTGTGCTTGAAGAGGGTGGTTATGAAAAATAGGGGGGTATGGTTAGTATTTCGGTTTTGTATGCAAAATATTACATTGTTTGTCAGAAAATGTAGAGTTATTTTATTTGGATATGAACTGGAATTGTTGGGAAATAAAACATAATTGTCATACACCAGATGGGTAAATGATGCCGTGGCCAGATGTAACGCGCCGAAATTTGGCCCGTGTCAGGAGAAGTCGTCTATAGGTACATGACCGTGCCAGACACATGCAGTGCTTCTACGTGTGAGCTCTTTAATTTAGGTGAATAACACAAAACAATTGCATTTGGTTTTCGCTTAAGAATAAATATATAAACATGCTAACAATGTGCAGCCTGTCGTATTTTTTCGATGTTCCAGAGTGGCAGACTTTGTTAAAGGACAACATTATTATTCTATTAATATACTACACGTGCATAGTGTATAATGTCAATATGCATGTGGAGAACTATGACTTTAAGGCTTACGGCGTTGGCTTAACGTACTGCCACTACATGCACTAGAAACGAGTGATACTGATAACTTATGGTGTGTTTTTTCGTGAAATATTTATAATCACGGTATACAACTGGAAGTGTGCGCGTTGGACTTATAAATATCCGTTGGCCGGCGAAATCCGTTGACAAAGTTATTTTCTAGATGTTTTCCGGCTTTATGTTTAGATGGCATTGAAACTGATGGGACGTCTTCTGTACATGTTGCCGTAGAATGTTAGTGGCTCACACAAAATTAATATAAACGCGGATACTCGAACAATGCCCACGCACAGGGAGTTAAATCTGTGTATCTCCAAAACTCTGGTAAGACGATAATCTCCATTGACGGGGTAAGACAACATTAGAGTTTACATAGACGGCCATTATCACGTTTCCTTCACTTCCTGCAAAATTTGTAATACATTTTCTTTAACATTTCACAGCATATTTAACCTCCATTGACACAAGTGCTGTGGAAAATTAGTGAAATTCTCATACCTAATTTTTCAGAAAAATTCACCCAAACCTCAATTTCGCACCAATATGGTGACAGATTTTGAAATATTGGTGCGTTCTATAAAGTATCCACTACACGAATACGCGAAAGACTAGCGTATATTTATTGTTACCGCGTGAAAGATCTAATGCAGTAGTACATTCAGTATTCTCGGGACCAACATATCCCATGTTTGGATTGGGGCTCTCAGAACACCTCCACGTGGTCCAACCCTTGCAACTAATTTCCGATTGGGAGTTAGGCCAAACGTTCTGAGCTTCACTGTTGGGCGGGGTTTTTTGTAAGCGCGATTTTGTTCTCCATAAGTTCGCTATAATAATGACTTATAATTTGCAGGAGGTCCCTGTCTCCTCAGGCGCAGCCGATGTGAGTGAGACTGAAAGGCCAGGTGGGCATCCGGGTCATGGATTCGACATAATCCATGGAATGTTTATATGTGAGTTGTGCAATGTCCTCTTTAACAGCTCTAGGGGCTTGACATTACACGTGCGTGCCAGACACAATGAATATTATCATCGGGCCAATGTCCCGACGTTTGTGAAAGCTAGGTGGTCTCATGAGGAGATGGTGATCGTTGCCCGCGAGGAAATCCGGCTGGCGCAGGCCGATTGTTCATTTATCAACATGGCGTTGATCACAAAAAGTTAGTGATATGCAGTCCGCTGACGCGATTCGTGACGTGCTCCAGACATTAGAAACCGGTTGTGTGAGGCGGGCCTTCTGTCCGTTGGTGATGAGTTCTCGCCAGTCGGGGCCACTCGTGGGCTAGAGCCCATCATGGAGGGTGGGGAGGGTTGCGAGGACCTGGATCAATCCAGGGCCCTCCAGGAATTGTAGTAACTCCATCGAGAATAAATGGTAGGAAGGGCCCCAAAATCGCTGGGAGCCCGATATGTTAGAGCGCATGGCCAAGGAGGAGCGTCGGTTGGTTGCAGTCGGTTGTTCTAAGATCAATTTAGAGCTACACAAATTGTTTCCATATCGTTCCCATGAAACGCATCGATAAGTACAATATACTAAGGGATGTAAGGGCGGCCTCATCCGACCAAACTCCCGGCCGTGCGTCTCCGCAGGTAGTAGCATGTGATCCAGAGGTAGGGGGGTCTACCTCCTCCTCTGGTCCGTATGTATTCGTCAATGACGAGCAGTCTGTTGCTGAGGTCGGGTGGTCTACCCCTGCCTCATATTGGTGGTCATCTTGCGCCTCGTCGGGAAGAAGAAGTAGCGTTTGTCGATAGGGCTTTTAGCCCTAATTTGTCTAGTCCGTCACGTAAGCCCCAGTCAGATATGGCTACGGCTGGGGCCGACGGTAAACAGCCAGTATTCGTTTCCTCGCCCCCTTTACAGGCTGAGGTCAATATTAACTTTCCAGATTCCCAGCTTGCCTTATGGCAGGGAAAGCTTTTTGAGGAACTTGTCTTCACTCAGGAGTATTTGTATGGGCTGGACTCCACGGAGCTAAGTGTCTTCTTTGTTGGCCAGTTGAGTCCGAAGCATAGGTCCTGCATAGACGAGGAGTACTTGGGGTGGCTGTCGGCGTAGCATCTGGCCGCCCCACATAAGAAGGGGCCGCGCCGGAGGGAGAGGCGCCGTGGAGCCCGGTGGGAGGAAGCGCCTGGCCCGACAGCCGTCGGGGGAAGGAGGGCGCGGCCGAGGATGCAATACGTAAAGATCCAGAAGTTGTACAGTAAGAACAGGACCGCCTGCGCTGACCAAGTGCTAACAGACGAGTGGGAAAGAGTGGTAACCCCGGGCATCCCTCTAAAAGACAAGGTGTTCTTCTGGAGCCGAGTGTTCGGCGAAGAGTCATGTGAGAATCTCCGTGATCCCATGATCCAAGGTCCAGCAGTGTGGGACCTCATTGGTCCGATTGCCATAGGTGAACTACACACCTACTCCGCAAGTCACGGAGTGGAGCAGTAGGGCTGGATAAAATTCCCCTGTCCCAACTCAAGGAGTTAGATCCTCGCGCCATCCTCGCGCACGTTAACCTCTGGTTGTACGTTGGGTATTAGCCCGCCGACTTTCGTCGGAGCCGAACGGTGCTGATTCCGTGTTTAGAACTTCTCATCGGCTCCTGGCTGACAGGTTGTCCAGGATCCTGGAGTTCAGCTCCAGACAACGAACCTTAGTTGAAGGAGACGGCATCGCCGATAAGGTCTTCCTTTTAAGATGCCTGCTGAGAGACAGGTGTGATAGCTTGAAACCGATTTCGTTAGCGTTTCATGACGTATCCAAGGCCTTTGACTCGGTGTCCCATGCCTTCATTCTTCTGAAAGAGAATGGGGTGCCTGGGCCCTTCATTGAATACCTACGCAGGCTCTGTTCAGAGGCGTCCACAACCATCCAGGTTGGTGCCCAATTTAGTGACCCCCTGCCTCAGAACAGGGGCGTGTAGCAGGGAGACCCTCTCTCTCCGCTGTTATTCAATTGTATGATCGACTGGGCGGTGGCGTCTCTCGACTCTGAGATGGGCATTCGTATTGGTGCTGAGGGCCATCGCTTCAATCATCTGGCGTTCGCGGACGACGTCATGTTGATCGCTGAATCCAGGATTGGTATCCAGCATCTTTGCCGGCAGTTCAACAAGGCTTTAGGACATTGTGGCCTCGGGCTTAATCTGGAGAAATCGAAGACGCTGAGGATCGCGGTTGATGGAAAATCCAAGAAGTGGGTCTGTGACACCGATCCGCCTGTGCTCCTCGGCGGTAGATGGTTACCGGTGGTGTCGATTTCGCAATGCTACAAATATTTGGGGATTTCGGTGAGCGCGAGAGAGTCAGAATCGACCCCTAAGGAGATTATCACTCGGGGCCTGAACCATCTCACTCGTGCTCCGCTGAAACCCCAACAGCATCTGTTCAAATCTGATTCCCAAACTATGCCATCGTCTTGTCCTCTCACGGAGCAACTGCTCCGTGTTGAGGAGACTTGACTAGCTTACGTAGAAGCCTGCGGTCGTGGCTGCGTCTGACCCATGATACTGTCACTGCATTCTTTCACGGTGAGGCCAGGGAAGAAGGACTTGGGGTATCCTCATTTCGGCTTATGATCCCTCTTTTGACGGCATCACGCCTCGAGCGTCTGACGAAATCGCTCGACCCCGCGAGCATTGCCCTGGTGGCGTGCTCCCAAAGCTTTGCGAGGGAGAAGATTAAGATTTCTAATCCTACACTTACAGTAGGGAACGTTGTTGTAACAGACTCCGTTTCTGTCAAAAAGCAGCTTGCTGTTTCATTTCATGGGCCAGTGGACGGTCGCGGCCTCGGTGCTTCTTTTTGCTCGAAAAAAATTCACACATCACACCAAAACGGTATTTTCTAGGGCACTATATCAGAAGGTAATGGCGGACGAATCCTTAACATATAACAACTAACCACAAAGGGAAAATATTTTTACCCTTTGAAATTTGTCACGAAAGTTACAATAAACTATCAAAATAGCCACTGTGCGAATACGCGATTGACCAGCGTATATTTATTGCTACCTCGTGAAAGTTCTAATAAAGTAGTACATTCAGTATTCATGGCACCAACATGTCCCATGTCAATATGCTCGAAAACATTCACACATCACATCAATACGGTATTGTCAAAGGCAGTCTCTCAGAGGGTAATGGCGGACGAATCCTTAATTTGGTCTTATCCCAAATAGATGACCTGAATGTTGTAAATCTTCAAAAAAGTTTGATTGATAGCAAGCTACACGTATAATTATAGCTAGATTAACCACAAAGGGAAATTGTTTGACCCTTTGAACCCCGTCACGTAAGTTACAATAAACTGTCAAATTAGCCACTGTGCGAATAAGCGACTGACTAGCGTATATTTAGTGCTACCTCGTGAAAAATCTAATGTAGTAGTACATTCAGTATTCACTGGTCCAACATGTCCCAAGTCAGAGTGATCGAAAAAATTCACACATCACACCAAAACGGTATTTTTAAGGGTACTCTTTCGGACGAATCCTTAATGTGGTCTTACCCCTTGACGCGTCACACCTGTCGATCAATCACGCGCGCGCCTCCCCCATGTGTAGCTCTCTTGCTTTGCGAACTAGTAAAAGCATTTCCGGTCTGAAAATCCGACCAACTGAGTCGGAAGATGGCGGAAAGCCGGAAGAGTAGAAATTACTAGGGTGGAATGTCATGTTTTTGTCTACAACTGCATCAGATACGTCGACATTGAACACATGGAATTGTATCGATTAGTCTCGCACGAACCATTGGGAAGTTTGGAGTACTTTGGTTGCAAATAACCAAGTTTTGAACAAAGAGCGGGCGGCGCAAACTCGTCTTGGGGGCATTCTACCATTCATACTCACACGCCTCACTATGACACATTCTTCGACCTAAACTCGACATCCGGAAGTCACCAAACAAAAGACGGAACTATCCGGTGGCGTGTTAGCATAACGTTTGTGGTCTACGAAGCACTTCACGTTGGAAGCACATGCGACTGAACTCGGCTGTCACACTGCCTCAAATCGGAATTCTCGCCGCCGCACGGTAAAGCTAGTGATATTCACGTTTAACGGGAGTCACGACTACTGCTATACTAAACCTTCATTGAATGATCTGGGAGTATTATTTTACTTAAATGACCCAAATTTGTTGTCTTCCTAGTGACTCTAACCCTACCCCCCAACTCGCCTCGGGGGAGTACTTACAACAAGCTAACAAGGTGGACGCTGGGGTGGTAGTGTTAATAATTCAGCCCAGTTAACTTAAGTAAAAGATAGCTTGATCTGTGACGTTTGACGTTAGTAATGTAGTTCTAGTTGTTTCCAGCACTCGGCAACGTTCTATTAACTGACTAGTCTGTCTATTTTTTGTGGTTACAATGTCATGATCTTATGAGGTCTCATTCAACTAGTCAGCCTTTTCAGAACATTATCGCCAAGCCGACCTTTCTATGCTGGCACTGAGGGTGGTCACTGCCAGGGTGCTTGTCGTCCTCAGTCGTTCTTTTACGTCCCAAATTGAGACGGGACCGACATTAACGTGATCTCCGAGTCACGAGGGAGACACAGTCTCCAATGTTGAGAGCCAGGTTTTTACACCAAATATACCATACCTGCCCGGTCCGGGTATTGAACTCGGGGCGCCGGCATGTCAGGCGGATGTGCTAACCACTACACTATTGCACGCCCCCTTATGTTTTATAAAATTAATTTAGTCTTTACTAGATCAATGCGTATCAACATAGCACAAAGTTACAAACAACCTTGATCTAGGCCTATACGATACCACTTTGTAAGCATAGCAGTTCAGATTTGGTTGAGATTTAGAACCTTGCCCTGTATTCAGTATTGAAAATATTGTTCAAAATCATGCTAGTAACATTTGACGGAAACTGTGTATTGAAGAGAGAAACTAAATTAAAGTTTGGACATTGTAAAGTTATGGTAACGTTAAAAGTGTAATATTACTCGAGTGCTAGTTTTGTGAATTGTTCAATTAGTAACATTTCCATGATTCATCATTTGTTTATTTTGATATGTCGGTGATCGGTCAATGACCAGTCCTAAAAGATAAGGAATGTTTGTAATACATACAGCATGATTTCCGGTATGAGGTAATTGTCAACTGCACAAATCTCAGTGCCAATGGTTGATGTCGGACCTTGGTAAACTCAATACACAAAATTTGTGACTGAGGGGCAATAACGGACATCATAATTTACAAGCTAGATATCCATGAAATCCTTGAAAAATACGCTGAACTGACAAATAAAAAGTTTGATTCGGTGAGTTGAAACATGTGCAAATTTGTGTTCCCGTGTCATAATACTCACTGCCCAGTAAGGTATTCGTGCATTTATGGACATTGCTTACATATTGCTTTTGGTATATATATATGTTTACTTTTAACAGCCACTGTCATTGAGTTTCCAATTCTGTACCATTTGAGTCTTTCTATTTGTATTCGTCCCGGGAAACATAAAAAAAATTTGTTTGCGATTCGTTGATTGAAAGCATTGATCAACCAATCAATCATTTGTGAAATATATTAATCGGAACAACACTAGTGCCAACATAAAAATATCTTTGATAATCCTTTAAATAAATAATATGAACAGTTTGTGGTGAATATATAAAATGTTTCATAGTTGTGTTTCCTTTGTTTCAGGTGGTGTCATCTGATTGTAAGGTCGACCTACATTAGGATATCTTCACCCGATCTGATTGAAAAAAATTGCTATTCACAAATATTTGGCAACTAATCTACGAAGTGTGATATCGCTACAAAATGCGGGAATACAAAGTTGTGGTTTTAGGCAGTGGAGGGGTGGGGAAAAGTGCCCTCACTGTCAAATTCGTATCTGGAAATTTCATGGAAAAATACGACCCAACGATCGAGGATTTCTACCGGAAAGAAATCGAAGTGGACGGAGCGCCATCTGTGCTCGAGATACTGGATACAGCAGGCACGGAACAGTTCGCATCGATGCGTGATTTGTACATCAAGAACGGACAGGGTTTTGTGATCGTGTATAGCATCACAAGTATGCAAACATTTCAGGACATCCGCTCAATGAAAGAACAGATTGTGCGAGTGAAGGGCACAGACAAGGTTCCGATGCTTCTCGTTGGAAATAAATGCGACTTGGAGTCACAACGGGAAGTGCATAGTGACGAAAGTGCTCTCTTGGCAAACGAGTGGAACTGTCCATTCCTTGAAGCATCGGCAAAAAACACGCAGAATGTGAATGAAGTGTTTATTGAGATTGTTCGGGAAATGAACGTTAGTCCGTCGAAAGAAAAGAACGGATGTTGCTGCGTGTTGTGATTAGACAATTATGGTAGGTTGACTTTTATACTTGTTTTGTTGTATAGATTGTTAATTACTTCCATTTATAAGGGGTGATCTCAGAACTACATACAGTGTCGCAGATACAATTAGTTTCATTGGGATGTGTTTTTGTGTAATTTTTCTATGTCAACAATAAACAAAAACACCTCCCAATAAACATAGTATTTTTCTGATTGTAAAACACCAACTGGGAACTATAAATTTGCACATTGGTCAGGGCAATGCAAAGGTTTGGGTAGGAAAAACATGAAGCAAAGTTGCAGGTATGTTAATTGTTAGCAGGAACTTTGCTGAACAGTTGTACTTTTTCACACTTTGCTGTCAACAGTGTGGGAACTAGGCTACTTCAGTATACTTCCAGGTTGAGATGCTTACCAATTTGATAGCATGACAGTTCACTATTTGAATGTTTGTTTACAATTTTAACATCATGCAAGTTATAAGTGTGAACACTGTTCCGGGCTTATTAAACTCAATTTCCCAGTTAGTATTCCCTCAGCATGTTCATTGTAATATTATAAAACAATAAATGAAAAAGGACTAAGGAGGAAGAGACAGCTTTGAGTATGAGATCATCCCCTAATTTTCACAAATACAAATGCAACGTTGAATACAGTTTGCAAAGTTGAATACACGTGCATCAGGCATACACGATTATCATATGCAACTTATTGGTTGATACTGTTTGATGGTATATTCAGAGTCACTAATTTTGATTGTTCTATATCAGGCTTACATAAAATCTGAGCTCTTAAGCATATCACATTCTCTGTGCATCATAGCTTGTTGATTGAAGAAAGCTAAGTAAGGCACAACAAATGTGTTGTAATTAAAGGTATAATTAATTATGATATAGTTAATGTTGTTTATGTTATTCATAGCATCCTTTCATCCAGTTGCCTATCCAGAATCATGCAGTTGAATACATTTATTCTTAAAATGTTACTATGTACTGGTTTATGCTGGGATGATATGAAATTATGAATACAAGAATTATAATATTTATCTTTGAACCATTTTTTTTCCTCACATAGTATATCCTGTACTGAATTATACATTCAATAACTATGCCTTCTCAACTTAATTTGTCATACTAAGCATGCTGTAGTTTATGTACATTCTCACGTATATATTTCTTACCTGTACAATTGTAGACTATTACTAATCAAGTGCCAATTGATGCAAACCATACATATTGTGTAGAATAATGTTTCGGTTTGTGTTAATAACTCTAGTGTAGACCCAGTGTTGGTGATCTATATATGCTAGTAATATCACATCTCATAGCATGATTCATGAAATCCATGGTGGTTTGCAATTTTCCATTTTTAGCAGTGTTTCATTGATTCACTAGCAATGTAATATATATATATTATTATCATGTGTTTATAAGTAGGTCTACATGGTCTGACCATTTCATCATTGTAAATTCATGAACATTGTCATAATTGTGTTGGTGATATTCAGACATACTAATTGATTTGTTTAATATACACTGCGTTACACATTTTTCATATAAACTGATTATATATATATATATTGATGCTGAATATCTATGCCAATATACTGGTATTTATAAATTTTTATTTATCTGTCAAATTACACTTATAATTTGTGGTTCTTTAAAACGCAATTCAAACAGTAAACGTGATTTTATGATGCCACATAAATATTGAACTATGTAGTTTTTAACTATCATCACTGTGATCCCCCCATTTAGTTGTTTGACTCCAGCAATGTAAATAACTACATCGACTATATGGAAAATTTTTCGATATCGTGAAATTATTAATTAGCAAGTTTGCAACCCTGAAGTCTGACTATAGTTGTGTTTAGTAATCTTTATCATGGATCGAAGCTGCTTTATCACATGTGGATGAGTATTTGTAAATATTTATGCAATGATTGCCTGTGAATTAATAAAATTATGGTGAACTATTTCATTGTTTTATCGATGTATTAACATGGGACAAACCCACCAAGAACTAGACAGGTTTGAACATATCAGTGTTTAGACATTGATTTATTTAATTTAAATTGGTTATTCGTTTGTTTTAATTGACTTACAACTTCAATCAGTGTTAATGTGTTTACATCATGTGTACAGACTACAACTGTAGTTCATTTTCTGGTAAATAAATAAAACAATTTAACATGTTCTTAATATGCATTAACAACATTGTCTCATTACTATGTCTTACAATGTAACATATCAACATTATACAAGTCATGCCTACATACAGACACTCACTTTGAACAGGGTAGGGGTACGTTTGATTGTAACATGTACACTGCCTCCCCAGTGCAGATATATCTTAAGCAGTGTACATAGTTTGCTGAATCAGTAGGAATTATTGTATTCACAAGTCACACTTACTTCCTTACTTGTGCCTATCACCCCTCCTGGGGTGTAGCATATCAACAACAGAGTCCACTGTTCTGTGGCTGGTTGCATGACATGCACCTAAGTCCAAATTCTGCCCAAGTTAGGGTCATTAGCTCCTACATGGCAAGTAGCCATACTGGCAGTTGCATGACAATAATTAGGGCACAACTTTTGGGACTACCCTGAGCAGCCCTAATTCCAGCTAGGTGTCACATAGTGCATTTTACTAATGGCCGCCATGTTCAAGACTTATACTGGCGCAGACAATTAAGAAGAAATCGCGTTTTAGATATAATTTAAACCCCCTGGATATGTACAACAACGTTCAGCTGTTTGAAAGGTATCGTTTCAGAACAGCTGATTTATTCAGAATCGTCGATGAAATTCGTGGCGACTTGGAATATGGATGTTGCCCGAACTTCAAGTACTAATTTCGTGGCGATTTTTTTGCATCTGGGTCCTTCCAGAATGTTGTTGGCTATACAATTCTGACACATAATCGACCGCTAGTAGAACAATTTATCTTGTGTCCCTAGCTTTGTGTGAGCGCGCGCGAAAAGGGATTTTCTTTCCCTGACAGCGTGAAGCGTGAGATTGTTTTATGCCATGTCAAGTTTCCCAAACGTCATCGGTTGCGTTGATGGGTCAGTATATATTCCGTCTTTGCGATGCGGTCCCTGGGTGCTTCCGTCTTGCCATGTCTGCCTTCGCATCGCTGGCAAGTTTCTGCCATTTCATTTTCAGCTCGTCCACATTACGCTGTGACTACGGTGAGACTTGGAAACGGCGTTAATGTCCGATGCTACCATGTCCCATGCCATCTTCTTGTCGCGGTTGGACAGTGTCGACTTTAAACGCCCTTGGAGTGTGTCTTTGCTCCTGCCATACGCCTGTATGGGGGCAATTATCTCGTCATGAACGAAATTATCTTTCCAATTTCGTATCTGTCGTTTCGCTTCCGCCATGATGAAATGAACCCTGGGAAGATTTGCCCTGAAAACGCAGTAATCCGCTTATCGGTTAATCGTGCCACTTGCACTTAGTTGGGCGATGTCTGGGTGAATGTCATGCAATGCTTCCTAAGCATCTGCCCAGCTAGGTGACACCTAGGGAGTTGGGTGTAATTCGACCACCTAAGTTGGGTTGGGTGTGTGTCATGCAACAGGCCACTGGACACTATTCTCCAACTGTTTTCAGGTGTAGCCCATTTGCTTGGTGTCTGCCTTGAGGTCCCTTCCTGAAGTGTTGTTCAGCCGGCCTCTTTCTCTTACCTTGGGGATTCCATGTTAGATGGTCACAATTGAGTCATTATTATTGTACTTCAGTATACGTTCAAGATTGTTATTTTGTAAAAAAAATTATTTTCAAATTTCAGTTATTTGTTCAACATTTTCTTGGCAAAGAGAGCAGACGACACTTTTGGGACATCAAAACTATACAGAAATCTGATAATGACCCAATTGTGACCGTAGAAACCATGTAGACAACCGTATACCATGTCAAAGGACATCTCTAGGAAATCCTAATAATGACCTGTCTGTCCAATCTTCCGTAGTGGATTTCTACTAATTCTGCTTCTCCAACATAATAACATCAGCTGTGATTTACAATGTGAACCCTGACGTGCAGTGGTGACTTACACTTGGAGTGAGACATCAATTTAGTAAGTTATCCCTTGTTATGACTATGAGTCAAACGCAGTCTTTGGAATCTCTCCCACTCAATGCCACAATCAATATAAAGCTTTGCTAAGTTTCCAACAATGCCAGCATCATGTAAATGCAGGATTGCTGTCAAATATCGGCAAATTTATTGATTCGTTGCATAACTTGTATTACTTGGATACACATGTCTACCTATCAGTTTTATATTTGTATGAATACTGTAAGTTTCATCAAACCTACCCAAATGTCCCATTTATGTGCATTTCAGAGTTGCTAGGCTCCAATTATTGAGAATATTGTTACAGTTCTCAAAAAAATTGCACTCTGCAGTGCAGTCTGGACTGAGCTCCCTCCCTCCTTCCCTCCATCCATCCATTCCTCCATCTCCCTCTCACCCTCCCTCCTTCCCTTCTGTGCTCAATCACAAAAAACCTGGTCGTTGACATAATTGTTGTTATATATTCATGAATATAATTTTTTAATTTACCCTGTTTCGATGTTGTTAACACTGCTATTTGGATTACTTGCTGGGAGGAAGTTAGGAACTAGGATTACGTATATTACTTCAACATTGTCATCCAGGATCCTTGACTCTGTCGCCCAGGATCAAGGATCCTGTTTTGAAACTGTTACCTAGGATCCTGGATCCTGAACACAATTAGTCATTCCTTGCTGTGTGGGAGTATGTGACTCTTAATACAAAGTTTGTAGGCGGTGGAATCCTGTTATTTCTCCAGGATCCTGGTCAGAATGATTGCCTTGCTGTCTCTTGTCATTCACCTTTGAATGGTTTATTTTCAAGACACTGAAGTTTGGTTAACAGGAAATCCGAATGGTAATAGTCATTAGTCAGCAAGTGTGTGAGTGAGTGTGTATGTGTTTGTGTGATACACATTTGAGTTGGCATTGACTTTCCTGTGTGGACGAGAGAGTAAATAAGATAAAGATGGTTCAGTGCAGAAGCTGTGTGATGGTGATTCTGAATCTGAATTATAAATATAGTGAGCAGATAATGACACCTCACAATATCACCAGCATGTCTGCATATCCTGTGATTTGAGATATGGAATGACCCATAAATGACACACATGCACACAGAGATTCAGACACACACATGCACACACACACACATTATACACTTGACAGCCATAGATTATGAAGACCCCACAAAAGATACAATAGAAGTATTAGTGTCACATTTTGACCTCAGCTCAGTTTACAGAGTATGACAGAAGGACAGATAACAATTGTCTTATGTGGTTTTATTTTACATGAGTCCTTCAGCTTCAGACAGTCTTAACAGTGGTCTATATTTGCTTTGTTCACTCAGTCGTCACTGGTCAGCCTGACCTTCTACTTTGTAAAGTTGGTGCCCTACTCTATAGTAGGTCGTTCATATATAGAGAGCTCTGGCTGGTCCAACAGAAGGACAGATAACAATTGTCTTATGTGGTTTTATTTTACATGAGTCCTTCAGCTTCAGACAGTCTTAACAGTGGTCTATATTTGCTTTGTTCACTCAGTCGTCACTGGTCAGCCTGACCTTCTACTTTGTAAAGTTGGTGCCCTACTCTATAGTAGGTCGTTCATATATAGAGAGCTCTGGCTGGTCCAATTTGTTTAGTAAATCTAAGTTTCGCTCTAGTCACCGTCAATAGAACACTCGGTTGCCATTTGTATTGACAGCTGGCAAAGCAAATCAGCTGCAACATAATGTTATTCGTAAACCTGTCTATCAACTTTGATTTGCAATTTCACTTGCTTTTCATGTTAACATCAAGAATAGTCGACCACAACAGTGCCATTCGGGGATTCACATTCTGAACCATTTGCAAACCTCCGTTACAGTGCATAATGCTGTGCACATAAAATGTGGTTTGTGGCTGATTTTGTTTGTTATTTTTGTTATTCTGTAATACTCACAATTGTACTATTGTAATAGTTATTACAGACATACTATTGCAATACAATAGGGTTGCAATTGTATTGCAATAGTATGTCTGTCATAACTAATAGTATTGCAATAGTATGTCTGTCATAACTAATAGCATTGCAATAGTATGTTTGTCATAACTAATAGCATTGCAATAGTATGTCTGTCATAACTAATAGTATTGCAATAGTATGTCTGTCATAACTAATAGTATTGCAATAGTATGTCTGTCATAACTAATATTATTGCAATAGTATGTCTGTCATAACTAATAGTATTGCAATAGTAATAAACCTATTGCAACAGAAAAACTGTTCCCACTAATCACCCCTACAAATAGTCACGGGGTGACTACGTTTGAACATCGGTCAAGCCATTTTATTTTTAAAGAATGACAGAAATTGAAGATTTGTCAATTTTACACGTCGGATGTCTACAATTGTTCATATAAAATGTGTTCACATTTTCTGCATACAAGGTTAGGTGACGCAGGCATTGTTTTTGGAGTTGGGTTATGTGTGATAAAAAACAACTGATAACGCAGGTACATGGGTTATGCCACAAACAGTGAAACAGAGATATGGTAGGTATTTTCCTGCTCCTGGCAAATGTGTGTACCTAAGATAAGTCATGCCAAATAATTACCAATCACTGAATCCACCCGGAGATGTTGTTTCAAAATCGGAGCAGGATAATTAAACAAACAATGATGTAGATGCATTGTACACACTGGTGATTTCCTGCCAGACCAGCAGGAAGCTGTTTCCTCTCCTTGTTCCTGCATAATCCTACAAGGAGGTGCCTATTATCCTCCTGCCATACACTGCATGACATGCAGCAGGGGCTTAGCCAGAGACTAGTCAGTCAGTCTTGAAGACTGGCAGATGACTTGCCAAGACTGGTAATGACAACTGATAAGGCTGGTGGAATTTAGAGATAGCCAGCTGGCTAATAGATTAACTAATAGTTCCAAGTCTCACTATCATTGGCACAACTGGTAGTGAAACTAATAAAAAAAGGATCAGTATTAATTAAATAAATGTCTCAAATGACACTGGTTTGTTATTTTCAATAACAAACTGGCCAACAGTGGCTGTGAATCACATGATTGGCTTGCATGCACATCGGGCCCTTAGCCAGAAATTTTTTTTTCTAGTCTAGAATGAATGAAAATTGTATTGTGCCTTTCAATGCATGCAAGCCAATCACACATTGAAAGGCACAATACAATTTTCATTCATTCTAGACTAGAAAAAAAATTCTGGCTAAGGGCCTGATGTGCAGGCATATTTTTTAACATTTATAATAATCTAAAAATGAGTGATTTTTTATCGCAAGACTAAAATTGGTTTAATTGTATTAATAATTGGTTTAAGTTTTAGCATTGTACACCTCTGCCACTGGACAACAATGTAGGAACACACTGTGTCATTTAAATGACTCCACGTTGTTTAGTAAATGTTAAATTTAATTGAAATTTAAAAAGCAAAATATTTTGATGATGATAATCTAAAAACATTTTCAACATAATAGTTTTTAATACTCTTCAGTGGCCTTACTGAAGCACATTTTGGCATACTATAATTTAGGAGTTTACGACCTGTCCAAAAATAATGGTTTATAACAGAATGTTATGAAAACAAGGCTTTCCACCTTGTGGAGATGTCTAGATCCCCACCAGGCCCTTAGCCAGAAATAATTTTTTGCCAGTTTAGAATTAATCAAAAGTGCCTTTTAGCACACAAATGGCTTGCATGGAAGTCATTCACGTCAATCAACCATTATTGGCCAGTTTAGTTTTTTCAATGACAAACCTGAGTCACTCAAGCCACCTATTTAATTAATACTGATCCAATTGATTCATTTCACTACCAGTTAGGCCAATGATAGTCATTAATATGGGCCTATAGACCTATTAGTTCATTTAATCTAGTGACCAGCTAACCCCCTCTAAATAGATACAATCTTGTGAGTTGTAATTACCCATCTTGGCCAGTCTTGAAGACAGGCAGACTGGTCTCGGGCTAAGCCCCTAATCCCCACCTAGGTTTTCCCATAGAAAGGACAGGAGCAGCTGCCTGTTGGAATCTAGGAGTGAACTTCTCAAACCACCAACCTGTCTTCTGGTGTCCTCTGTCATCCAACTGTCACATTCCTCCTGCAGCCCATCCCTGTCACTGTCGGTAAGGTTTAGGACTTCCATCTGCCTTTAAGTTGTGGAATGTTTGGGACATAACAATTATTGTGACCAGGGACCAGGGGCCTGTTTCAGTAAGGCAATGGGCTCATTTATAGAAAATCGATCATTAAAGAGAATCCGGGATTCAATTTAAAGTGTTGCATTCTGCTGTTTTTTAGAATTATATACTAGATCATTGTTGAAAGATGAAATAAGTTTTGAAGAGCTGACGTGCTCATAAAAATGTTACTGATACGGTCCCCACAGCACAGTTCTCCTTAGATCTTCTTCTAGTTCTAGTCTTCCTTAGGAAAGCTCAAGTGAGTACGAGTTGACTAAATTAATGTTTGATTGTAAGAATTTTTAGCTGTGTAGAAAGTTATTTGTGAACAGGAATATGGCCATCATTGAGGACTCTAATATCTGCAGTGGAAAACTAACAAGTGATCTGTTGCCAGGGTACACTAGATATTTCAATCCTTTGCCATTAACTCATGTCCAGCATACCTGTTTTCAAGTTTTCTCCCACTGTAAGTACAGAGTGAAATCATTTTTATTATGATATTGATAATGATAACAAGTACTTGTAGATGTAAAGTTATAAAATTGTGAAGTATTGTAAGTTTTAAATTAAGATGATACCCCATATGTTGAAATATCTTCAGTGGTTTGTGATTTATTGCTTAAAAAGAAGCAAACTTAAAAAGCAATGTTTTTAGTAAAATATGTTTAAAATTGGGGTACATTTGAAAAGCCAACGATCACCGCGACCATACGTTTTGTGTTTTGATAGTTTTGGATTTTTGGTTGAGGAAACTGAACCGAAAATATTTGATTATAGGGTATGCATTTCTGTGACAAACTCACACAATTGATGGGACTGAGACATTACCAAGACAGCTATTTTTGGCTCATGTGTAGATTACACCAATGTGACTTAACACCTGGTTCGCTATTGCAGGTCACAGATGTTCAAATCAGTTACACAATTTAAATTATGACAATGCTAATATTCATTTAAAAAAATTATATAATAAATAAAATATTATCACAAAAGGGTATTCATGAAATTGGGTAGTTCAGACATTAACATATTTAGAGATATGGTTTGATGACATGATTTAATGATGACCATTAATGAGAAGTGCATACAAATTATATTTATGTATACGTTTATCAATGTATCATACCTATGAAAATAGTGGTCTGACCCCGAGGCTTGTGATCTAGGGAGCGTTTCACTAACATTTGTATGAGCTCATGAGCCTGATTTTGCTCTTTAAAGTTGCTCCTTAACAGTGCTCCTGTATATTGAAAACTGTCAACACCAACGGCTCTTTCACTGGAGTGTCACGGAAATAGTGTCCTCCGCGATATGACAATGAAGTGAAGTTTATTTGTTTAGATCATCATACGCACATACAGAGTTAAATGACAGTGTGTACACATTTTACATGGTCTTGATGATCCAAGGAGGCCAGCACTAAGACCTGAGAGATCGCTAACGTGCAAACCTCCCTATCACTGCATAAAATTATGGTGCAGCAGTCATTATTGGTGGTGTTTGACTAGAGTGTACATTTATAAAAATGAGGAGTTGCAATTTATTCATTTTCTCCATGGCAATTTCCGTGAAGAAAGTTTTCTTGAAGTAATTGTGTACAGTGTCTAATACAAAGGTGGCAATATATTGTATTAGTTTGTTTAATTTGGAAGTTACAGTCGTAGTTTTGGGGGTAAATTTTTTATGGTATCTGTAAAGCATTGGGGTGCCTTTCGTTGTCTTTTTGGTCTATTTGATACATTTCAGTGAACATGCCTTTAAAGTGAAACGATTCCATTTTTATATCTGCAGAAACATGTCATGCATGGCAGTTTAAAAAGGTTGTCTGTTTTTAATAGTTCTAGTTCTTTAAATAAAGGTGTACTGTGTGAATTATTTACTATTTGATATAGATCTAATTGCTTGTTTTTTTGTAGTTTGTTTATTTATTTATTTTGCCACCCCAAACTAATATGGTGTGACGTAAATAGTGAAGAATATATTATCGTTAGGTGTTTGTTGGTATGTAGTGTTTTAGTCTAGTAATCTTAAGTAAATAGCATCTTGAAAACACTGCTTAGCTTAACATATTCTAATTAATTAATGATTGATTTGTCTTATGAGCTTCTTGAAATGGTCCCAATGTGACTGTGGGTTAATATATGTAGTCACCAGCATACTTGCTTGGTGAATCAGGTGACCTGAGGGCGAATAGTCAACTTTCTATGGAAGTATGAATGACATTAATTAATCACCCCAGGCCATGGCCAGTGGCTGAGTTCCCTGTCTTGTCACTACAATAATATTGGGCATTCTCCCAGCTCTGGTTACCTTGCCAACTACAGGGTACACTGTGAGGGGTTAATATCCTACTGTAGTTGTATATTATTATGTGGTGACATCACCCAGGCATGCAGAAAAGGTATATTTAAAATGACTTTTTTCTCATTGGCTTTGTGGTTCATTTTGTATGCGAGTACGGTTTTGTTCTGTGTCCTTTTGTGTTCAGGAATTTCACAAGCAATGTTTGCCCATTTTCTGGTAAAGTCACAAGTCATCATTTGTGAAATTACGAATTACATATGAGCACTGCTTTTTGTGTGTTGTTCATGTACAGTTGAACCTTGCTTGATGGCCAGCTGATATCTTCTGTAACACAGCCACCCCACAATTAAGGTCACCGTCCAGGGAGAGTCTTTGTAACAATGAAGTGTAGGAGATTAGTCCTGCCAATAAGGTCACCTTGCCATTCAGGTCACTTTGGCCCATCCGAAAGGTGAAGGTCATTTAAAACATCTTGTTTTATTTAAATAAAATAGATACTACATAAATGTTTGTGACAACCAGGTAATATATTAACATAAATATTATATATATATATATATGTATATATATATATATATATAATATTTATGTTAATCAGAGTATATTGTATATATATAATATTTATGTTAATATATTATATATTTTCAAGTTGAAATATCTGAGCTGAGTTTTACATGATTTTCTTATAAATACATTAACCTTATTTTTACTAAATTACACAACATACATAGGCTTTCTCTTATTACTACCTGTTAATCTATGTAATTCTCCTTTGTTGTCACCTTGATATTATGTCTACTGAGTCATAAATGTTGTGATTTTGGCAAAAATGCGTTCTTTATATAACGCCATCAAGATTCCAATGTCCAGTCTACTTTCTTTGGCAAGCAATCCAAAACTATTAATATACAGGAATTTACGAACCAACATATTAAAAAAACAATATATATACAATATGAATCGAAATGCCAACACCTCAAAATGTCATTTTATAAGTTTGCTTCCATTTTGAAACACCAGTACTGAAGATATTTCAACAAATGGGTATCATTCTAAAGCCTGTGATCTGTGGATTCCAAAAAAGGTACAAACCTCCATTTCACAACTTTGCGGATTAACAGTAATACTCTCTGTGCTGTGACCGGTCATTTCGTGTATTACTCCACTCAGTACCCCCCCCCCTATTTACCGGTGTATCTGTGTTATGAATATGTCCATGCAGCCCTTTCTCTGTTTGTACTGAATTTACACCAACTATTGGGTAGGTTGGTATTGGGCAATCCAATTTATTAACACAGGGATTGCCACTGTGCACATATAGTATATACAATAGTCACATCTTGTGCACAGCCAGGTACATCCAGATTACAGATTGATGGACCACACATGTTATGTACAACACATTTTTGTACATATATAATAATCATACTAGACATTTACCAAAAAACCCTTGATTGCTGTTATATTAAATTACAGCATACCGACTGCCATATGTTTACAGTATATAAAACACAAGGGAAAAGGGGTCATATTTGTCTACCGGGCACCCTCTACATAACCCCAATAAACACTGTATCCCAGTAATTTGTATGTATAAAATATACAGGTCTATATATGGTGAAACTCCCAAATGGACATTTAATTGTGATCCAACCAACTAAATCTATGCATTTAATATCTTAAGATGTCACCATGATACATTTATCCGTTACACCCACAAATAGGTGACACCTTCTGAAGGCTGTCACACCAGCCTGGCCAAACAGGTGACAACTCCAGGTGCACAAGTGACACACAAGCAGAGAGAGTGTTTGAACTAGGCCAAAAAAACCTGTCCTAAATCTTGCATTTGACATTTAACTGGAGGCAAGTGTCAGCCTCTTGTCTAGGGCAAATATAAATAGGTTTGTTTGAAGTAACACAACTCCTTGGAATGCGGGACTGGTAGGTGTTCTGGGAATATGCACCTGTGGTGAATATATTTATAAGATTTATGCTGTCTTTACAAGTTCATGTTAAAGGTACAAAGATTCATGTGCGAATCATGTATGGATAAAATTGTGGACAAATTACCCGCCCTTGAAGGACGCCGTATGAATTATAAGGTGTCAAGACATGTAGTCAGTGCACATCACATCTTACCCCCTTGTAAAGTAATACTAGCAGTAAAAAAATCATGTATGACCCCATGTAAACAGTACACATCAGATCAGACCCTGTAACACAACAGATCAGGTCTGACACTTGTAAACTGAACACACCAGGCTTAACTCCTGTAAACAGAACACATCAGATCTGACTCCATGTAAACAGACCACATCAGGACTGACCCCTGTAAACAGAACACATCAGGTCTGACCATTGTTAACAGAACACATCAGGACTGATCAGGGCCTCACCCAGAGACCTGTCCACCCGTCCTGTGGACAGGTAATATTCAAAAATTGCGTTTTTGGACGGTTTCAAATTGATTGTGGACGGGTCCGTCCATGTCGTTTTTTTGTGCGGGCCAGCCCAGCCATTTTTACGACGTCATTGAAACTGCTGTGAAACCAGTTACAAAATCTACTGGTTTTGAAAATCGCCCACCCGGATCACTTAACCAGCTCCCTGACACACTAGAAACCAATTAAGCCAGGCCTAGACTTGCTAGGATAATTGTCACCTACCCGCTAGCAGAGACGTGTCACCTACGCGTTAGAGGTGGTTCCTTGAAAAGTAGCCAACACTTGCCTATGTTTACGCATATTAAATAATCCTATGTGAAGTCAACGTCAGGACAGGGAGACACAATAAGCACCTGCCAATTACAACGCATTCTTGAAAAACGTATGGAATTCCGCGTAATCGACATTTCGAAACAGGATTTGTGTTCATGAACGGAAACTCGGTAAATGCTGAAAGAGTAAAATCACCAATACTGTAAACGATACTGACTTTATTGGCGATATTTTGAAACAAACATGATTACTATGCAACGGTATTCATTTATTTTGGTGGATTTATGACGAATGATTTTAAAAACGCGCAATGCAAATCATTACGAGTGTGATGGCGCCAGTGCTACCTCGTGATTCGTGTCAACCAAATGCAAAGAGCGTGTATCAATACAAGAAGGTGCAGCATGCACTATTTCCATTGTTCAAAGTACGTAAGTGGAGCGGTTAGTCCGCCATTCTGGAGGCATGCCAAGCCAGAACATATGCACTGATGCATGTGCTAGCCTTCCAAATGGCGGACAAAAACTCCAATTGTAGACTGCCACGATCTCGCTCAGTGAGGCCTCCTGTCTAAATGTAGGCTCCTTGGTGTCAACCGACGTAAAAGGGACGCGGGCAGAAGGTGGTAACATAAACCGTTTTGTGATCGTTGTCTGGCTGTCCGCTAAGCGCATTGAAGACATGTTGCTAATTAAATGTAATTGTCACATCGTTACAACACGCATAAATGTACATATTCCGGTTTTGAACACAAAACTGGAAGGAATAACAATAGCCTAGGTTATGCTGGCTCAAAGTGATATAGCCTGCGTTTCGTAGTTCTAACAAATTCCGCTGGATGGCGTCAGATATAGCATTAGCTAAAATGAAACGGCATAAGTGATTTGAACATTGACAATTGTTAATATGATTGCTTGTGTAAATTACATTTGTCAATGATTATATTAAGCACTGCTGCATGAGAAACAACCAGACATTTATGTTATTGTTTGACAAGAATTGTTTTATTATCTAAATTGATTATGTACGGTTGTTATTGTGTTGCAAATATTGCACAAATAAATGTTGTTAGAAAAATTAACCACACAATAAAACAGTATTATTTAGATGCAGAGATCATAACAGTGTGATATTTTAAATATTTGACAGTGTATTATTTCTTAAAGTTAACTTTAAAATAAAATATTATTTTTCTGAACAGAAGTTGGCTTCTTTTTTACTTTTAATCATAAAATGGTACTTTTAGTTTATTTTATGATTGGACACACTAAGTATGATTACAAAAATTTACCATACTGGTATATATAATATACATATATATATATATATACTCATAGTTTCGTGTCCTATCACGCATCCGATCACACGTTCGATCGCGTGCCCGACCGCACTTTGTAGCATGTCAGAACAAATTTGGACTGGTAAAAATGTGATCCTGGGTTAGGCCCTGGGACTGATCCCTATAAACTGAACACACCAGGTCTGACACCTGTAAGCAGAACACATCAGGTATGATCCCATGTAAACAGAACACATCAGGACTTACCCCTGTAAATAGAACACATCAGGTCTGACCCCACTAAACAGAACACATCAGGTCTGACCCCACTAAACTGAACACATCAGGTCTGACCACTATAAACAGGACACATCAGGTCTGACCTCTGTAAACAGAACACATTAGGTCTGACCCCACTAAACAGAACACATCAGGTCTGACCCCACTAAACTGAACACATCAGGTCTGACCACTATAAACAGGACACATCAGGTCTGACCTCTGTAAACAGAGCACATCAGGTCTGACCTATGTAAACTGAACACATCAGGTCTGACCCCACTAAACAGAACACATCAGGTCTGACCCCACTAAACTGAACACATCAGGTCTGACCCCACTAAACTGAACACATCAGGTCTGACCACTATAAACAGGACACATCAGGTCTGACCTCTGTAAACAGAGCACATCAGGTCTGACCTATGTAAACTGAACACATCAGGTCTGACCCCGGCAAACAGAATACGTCAGGACTCACCCACGTAAACTGAACACATCAGGTCTGACCATTGTAAACAGAACACATCACATCTGACCATTGTAAACAGAACACATCAGGTCTGACCATTTTAAACAGAACACATCAGGTCTGACCCATGTAAACTGAACACCTCAGGTCTGACCCCTGTAAACAAAACATATCAGGACAGACCCCTGTAAACAAAACATATCAGGACAGACCCCTGTAAACAAAACATCAGGACAGACCCCTGTCAACAAAACATATCAGGACAGACCCCTGTAAACAAAACATATCAGGACATACCCCTGTCAACAAAACATATCAGGACAGACCCCTGTAAACAAAACATATCAGGACAGACCCCTGTCAACAAAACATATCAGGACAGACCCCTGTCAACAAAACATCAGGACAGACCCCTGTCAACAAAACATATCAGGACAGACCCCTGTCAACAAAACATATCAGGACAGACCCCTGTAAACAAAACATATCAGGACAGACCCCTGTAAACAAAACATATCAGGACAGACCCCTGTCAACAAAACATATCAGGACAGACCTCTGTAAACAAAACATATCAGGTATGTAATTATAATAATAAGATGAACTATATATTAACGACATATAATATTTGCTGATGACACAAACTTCTTGTACACAGGTGATGATGTATCAAAAATGTGCAAAATAGTATCTTTAGTATTGGATAAGTTAAGTACATGGTTTAATGCAAATAAACTATCTTTAAATGTTTCAAAAACAAACTTTATGGTAATAAGTCGGAAAAAGAGTGTCAATAATGTTACAGTTAGCATAAATGGAACTGATATTGAAATAGTATATATACTATAACATTTCTCAGTGTTCACATAGACTATCAGTTAGATTGGAATGACCATATCAAGAAGATAAAAAATAAAATTGCCAAGAATGTGGCCATCATAAATAGAGTTAAGCTCCTGTTAAATAGTCAGGCATTATATGCTTTGTACTGCATTCTTATCATGTCATATCTTAACTACTGTTGTGACGTGTGGGGAAATACATATAAGAACAAAATACAATCGCTCTATGTTACAGAAAAAAGCAATACCAATATGTAAACACGAAGGGTACTTGTCACACACAAGACCAATTTTCTATTATTTTAAAACTCTGTGTGTGTATGATACGATTGACTTCAACAATATGGTGTTTATGTTTAAGTTTACAACAATTTGCTTCCAGATCATCTGTTGAGTTACTTTAAGAGAGTAGGTGATAGTCACAATCACAATACACGTAAAAAAACTATCATTTCAAATTAAAATATAGTAGAACGACACTTAAAGCGGTGTGTATTAGTAATAAGGGTCCTAAGTTGTGGAATCAATTACAGCCAGACCTACATGCAGTACGGTTTATCAGTTAAACAAATCATAAAAGAATTCTCCTACAAAAGTATGAAATTTTATAGTAAAGTTTGTATTAATAACAATAATCAGTCTATTTATTACTTACAATGTACTAAGTATTGATTGAAGTATAAGTGGCCAGCCAATACACATAGCAACTTGTATGTAAAGGTTGCATCACTGTGATTCTAGTCAAATGTGTTTTTTAAATCAGTATTAATAAAAAATTAAATAACCTTGTAATTATTTAACAATTTGAAATTGGTTCAAGGATACCAGTGGGCTAGTTGTAGTTAGGAATGTGTAGTTAGCCTGGTGGAAAGTGTGAGACAGTCTTGGTGGTTTACACCAATTAACCCTGTAGGCAGGCTATCTGAGTGCATGACCAGTGGGCATTTAGGAGATTTCAATGGTCTAGGGGACCGACCCACGATTCCCATAACACTGTGTGACTAGATGATGACTTGTAACCCCAAATCGACATTTACAATGTTTCTTTCTAAGTAACAGAGCAGTTACACCTTACACGTACGTTCACACCGCACGCACGCATGCATGCACCCACTCACACACACATTCATGCGCAAGCATGCACGCACACACACATGCACAGTCACACATATTTTACGTACGTACATATGTTAATATTACATTGAGTTTTTCTGTAATACTTTAATATTTTTACCTAATGATTCAGTTTAATTTTAGTTAATATGGCTATTTTTATTACATATACCAAATACAATTTAAAAAATCACATTTATGTATTGTATGTACTATTTGGAAGGTCAACTATAATTATTCGCCTTAATGATCCAGAATAGTACTGTATCACTATCAGACACCTGTGTTCTCAGATGACCCAGTAAATAGTACACTGAGATACACGGCAGTAGATAGTAATTTATGGGAATAGTTTATGAATTAATTGCAGTTTCAGCCTTTCAGCCCATTTGATTAATTACAATTAATTGAAAGGCAGGCGTACCTGCCTTCTCATTTACCATTTCTGAAACAGTGAACATTGCTCAGATAACAACCAAGGATTGGTTTGTCAGTTGAAAGATTTTTGACGACATTATAAAATCAGGTTTATAATCATTGGCATCAGAACTTGGCGAAATCAGGGAGTTGAGTTAGAACTTGTGCCCCCAACTCTAAATATTGGGGGGTTCTGCCCCCTAACCTTCTTTTTGTCACCTATGATAATATATATATATATATTTAAAATGTAATTGTAATTATTGATTACACGTACATAAAATACTACACATGTTATAATAGTGTAATCTGTTGCATGTTGGACTATTATGCTCTCAGATTTGGTTATAATCAAAACTAGGTCTATGCAGGAAGTGTGTGTTCTGTGGTAGATGTAATTATAGATAATGGTTAAATGATGATAACCAACTAACACAGCCTCTGTGTTGAACCAGTAGGCGGATAGAAGCCACATCATTTGAGCACACAACCTTAGACTGACACACGATCAATCATCATTGGTTAAATTATTTACCATTTGAACATTTTGCAGGCTCAACTTTCAAATTGCAAACACTGTTTTGAATGTATTAAACAAAGTTTGGTAGGCAGTATACACACATGTATATAGTATTATAAATATACATTTTGTAATTTATTTCCATGTTTTAAATATTAAAGAGTATAACTCAACACAATTACATTTACGTTGATATCAGTATTTATTGCGAAGTAGCACTTTTGTAAACTTTACTGATGTTTTTGAAGGTCTCTTCCCCCAAATATTGTTTTCACGCATCCCTTTTGGCATCCACTTAATAAAAATCGAACAACAATATCAGCTACATGCTAAATTACCTGAGCAAATGTGCCACTTGGTTTTAGCGAAATCATCAAATCTGCAGTCGTATACATTATTTTTCACTGTATAATCGAATGTATCATCAAAATTCATGGGAAAATGTGATCCTCCTGTATCAGAGCTCTAGGCTACTGACACATTCGCAAATTACTTGATCAGATGTATACTATTAAAGGCACTGAAAAAATTAACTATATGATTTAAGAGTAGCATATAAAAGTTATATAAAATATCAGTTACATAACCCAAGGTAAATTAAATATGAGGAAATATATGATTTTTTCAGAAATTAAGTGAGTTAAAAATTAAATGAATTAAGCGGTTTAATACCTAAATAATTAAATTAGATATATAATAAGTTAATAAAATAATTATGAATGAAATAAAACTTTGTAATAACAATGTATAGTGCTGTGCATGATCAATGAGGAAAAGAAGATGAAATTATACCCAAAATCATGGATCGGAATGGAGGTCAGCCTCAGCCCTGACAGACAGGGAAACAGGAGGAGAACAACAATGATGATTTTAAAAATGTGTATACACATTTATTTAACCAGCTCTTTATATCAGACTGTTTACCCACTGCGTAAACTAACAGGATTCACTGTTGGGGTAAATCAATCAAGAGGTGGTACTTAAAAAAGGGTAAGTTCTTAAGATAAAATATGATAACATGTCCCACTTATGTAGTTGCCACAGCAGGTGCAAGGCTTCCTGTGTGAGCAGCAGACAGCTGATCAGTTTGAACTGAGACTCAAGTCAAATATTGACAGGCCTTTGGTATGAGTGGCTTTGTGTGGTGGCTAGCACCTTAGTCACCTGATTTTCCAGTGGGGGTCCTATCAGAACTAATGTCTAGTATTTCATTTGCTGATCTAATCAACAGGATTGCAGGGCATAATTACTGAGCACACCCTCCCCCTCTCCTGTTTCCTGCGTGGATGAAACCTCAAATGTTACGCCATTATTATTTTACCCGTTCAATACACATTACATTAAACTGGGTCTTATTGATACTATTTAATACACAAATTGCAGACAGAAATAGAAACAACCATTATGGCTTTTGTTCATGTGGTTTTGAGTGGTTATATTTGTGCTACAATCAGCAGATCTTCTAAAATTCAAAGTTGCACTTCAACTTTACCATGATTGGTTGAAAAATAGAGTGTTTTTTCTTGATCTTGTTTTCCCACTTTTTGATTGTATGTCCTTTTTGTAATATATATAATTTAAAAAAAATTTGCCATGAAATGGCTATAATAATAATTGTTCACTGTCAAATGACAGGAGGTGGTAGGTATATATTTTAGGAAAGACATTGATTGTATGTCCTTTTTGTAATATATATAATTTTCAAATTTTTTGCCATGAAATGGCTATAATAATAATTGTTCACTGTCAAATGACAGGAGGTGGTAGGTATATATTGTAGGAAAGACATCAATCTGCCGGAACACACTGGAAAATTACATTACAGAAACACTCACATTTACAGAACATGCCTTGTTTCTTTTTATTAGTGTTATTTATGTTGATGTACCATGGATTGGTAGAATATGACACTGTTCGTCAACTGAAAGCTTTGTGACCTGATAAACAAGTTCTGACAAACTCGGGTGTTATCAGGATGGGTGTTGGCCACCACCTAATGGTTTGTGGATTGGTGATGTGACAAATGTATAAGCTGTTGACAGCCATCACCCTTTCCCTTCTGTCATTAGTAACATCCTGGTTTTTATATCTCTTTCATTTTAGGTTGGTAATATTTTGTTTAGAATGGTTATGGTATATTGCCCTGGTTTATTATAACCGTGGTTTATGTTTATCTGCTGTGAGTGTTCTAACATAAAGGACTGAAGGTGAACGCCGGGAAGTCGAAGGTGATGGTCAGAGGAGTGATGTCAGAGTCTGGTACATGGCCATGTGGAGTCTGTAGCAAGGGTGTAGCCACAAACTCGCTTCAGTGTACATCGTGTACGAAGTGGGTCCACAGGAGATGCAGTGGTGTGAAGGGTAGCCTGCAGGCAGTGAGCGCAACGTTTGTGTGCAAGAGGTGCCGGGGAGAGGTACCACCTGCAGAAGCAACGGAAGAAGGCTTGGAGGTGGATGGAGAGACATACAACAGAGTAGACAACTTCTGCTACCTGGGTGACATGCTTAGTGCGAAGGGTGGGGTGGATGCAGCGGTAACAGCGAGAGTGAGGTGTGCCTGGCAGAAGTTCAGGGAGTTAACACCCTTCTTGACTTCCAAAGCGCCCCCCCTGAAGATGAAGGGCCAGGTGTACACAGCTTGTGTCAGAAGTTGCCTGTTGTATGGGTGTGAGACGTGGGCCATGAGGACCGATCATGACATGAGGATGGAAAGGGTTGAGATGAGGATGGTGAGATGGATGTGTGGCGCATCACTCAACGACAGACAACCCAGTGCAGAGCTTAGAAGAAGAGTAGGAGTGGAGGCGATTGGGGATGTGATCAGAAGAAGCAGGCTGAGGTGGTACGGGCATGTAGAGCGAAAGGACGACAAGGACTGGGTGAAGGGCTGTACAAAGTTAGTGGTGGAGGGGACAGTTCCCGTCGGCAGACCAAGGAAGACCTGGCAGAACTCCGTGTCTGCAGACTTGAATCTGATGGGTATCGACCATCGGTATGCACGGGACCGTGTCAAGTGGAAGAGGGCAATTGGAAGAAAGGCGAACCCAGCAGAGCCTGGAAACACCGCCTCTAAACGACGATGATGAGTGTTACTTTAGTCACAGTTTAATTTTTTTCTCAGATTCTCAGAAGTATTTATGTATGTTGTTTGTAGTCATGTTTTTAAATTTGTAATCGGAAGCTTTCTATTATAATTTATTTATAACTATAGTTTTCATTTTATGTTTTTATAACTAATTCTGACAGCTACGTGCATTAATGAATAGTCTTTGTGTAACAGTTGTGGCATGGCTGAATGCTTCCATGAGAAGTGCAGAGGGTGTGCGATTGAACTTGTCTGTCAGGTGGTGAATTATAAAGTGTCAACGACTGGTTAATTACACTTTTTGCCTTATTTTCACCACTTCAGCTTAGTCATTCTTATTGTAATTCAGAAAACAAATGTCACATTGAGTATGTGACTTGCGACAGCAAAGTGGATATTAATAGTAAGTCACAAAATTGTTAAATGGAATGTTGTAGCTTTTTAGATTCCACAGATCATTAGCTTTAAAATGATACCTCATTCGTTGAAATATCTTCAGTAGTTTTTAGTCCTTTGGCCGAAGGTCCAAGGGACTATTGCCATCACTCTGCGTCCACCGTACGCCGTTAGCTGCCGTATCTCAGAAACCGTTCAGCAACTTTTTCTCTAATTTTGTATAGACATATCTTAGGGCACTGCCACTATGCACAAGAAATCTGTATTTCATTGAATCATTTTAAGGGCTCCCTAGGGCCTCCAAGGATCCCAAAACTGGTAAAAATGTAACATTTTGTCTATTTTTTTAAAAACTGTTCAGCAACTTTTTTTCTAATTTTGCTTAGATGTATCTTAGGGTGCTGCCACTATATACAAGAAATCTGTATTTGATTGAATCGTTCTAAGGGCACCTAAGGGGCCCCCAAAGTGCAACAGTTTTACATTATCTAGTGATGTGGTTTTGAGAAGGGCCCTTGAGACCACCCCCAACAGTAGATTTTGTTTAATGTGCCACAAATTCAACAGCATGACTAAACTAAGCCTAGTGCTACTGTTCCATTGAGACCTTGACTAATCTTTAATTGGTCACTTTTTATCTTCAAAACTATTGATTTTCTTTGACTGTTGTGTCTGTTGGTTAAAGATGTATTGTCTGTAGAAACCTGTAGGTGACAAACATAGAAAATTAATATTCTGTCACCTGTAGGTGACAGACATAGAAAATTAATATTCTGGACAACTATAGAATGAAATATCCTACATTTTATTGATATCAAATGCATTCTACTGTTCTGTTTACGCTTGCCATGCCTTGTGTAGACATGGTACTGTGTAAATCAATTGTATCAATATAGACTAATAATTACAGATTCACAATATAGTTGACACCTGAAACAACCAAATGTCAACCATTAGAAGAGTTTACATAGTTCCGCTATACACAAGCAAGAAATCTGTATTTGATTGAATCATTCTAGTGTCATCAGCATATAGTAGAACATACATTTTCTACATCATCATCACTAAGGTTGTTGTACATTTCACCAGCTGCCATGTCAAGTCTGTTATAATTATGACTAACAGTGTTCAAAATGATTCAGGTAAATAGCAAATAACAAAGGGCACAAGTTTTCTCCTTGCCATACCTATACATCACATGAGAAGAAGGCTGACACAGCCTGGCCCTGATTTATACACGATTTAGCATTTTTGTACATGTTGTATACAACTTTCAATACAATACCATTAATACCGCATGAAATTATCTACAGGGAGGACCAGTCTACTAAATCAAACGCTTTCTTATAATCGATGAAGGCACAATAAAGCCTTTTGCGTCAAGACAAATACAATTCAACCAATACCCCTATTTGAACACTGCCTGTTCTTCACCTATTACATTCGCTTTGTTTAGGTATGTGGTCAGTCTGGTGTTCTGAACAATCACTAAGGATTAATGAACACTTGTGCAGAATGTCACCCACTTGGCAGGTTTAATTGATCTATTCAGCAATGAGGACACTGCTTAGACCTCACTCTGGACACTGTCACTCACAGTGTTGTGTATTGTCTTAGTTGGTGCATTGAGCTAATCTATTTGACCATGAATCAGTGGTGGCTCTGGTTGTGTATTACACCCAGCTGTGGAGCTAAGATTCTCTGCCTGCTATTGTTTGATGGAAACTGTGACTAATGTGTAATTGGTCACTGGCTTCTGTCAACAGACAGCATTAAGCTACTAGACCCCTGTTAAACTGGACAGTTGCCTATAGGTTTTAAACTGTGTCAAACAGTGAGTCTACCTTTTGCTCTCAAATAATCTGTCCTCTTAGTTTTACACATAAATACATAATCTGGCATAACTTGATAAGTCTTTGTAGCAGCACATTTGTACTTCCAGTGTATCATTTCAACATAACATACATATTACATACTGTGTGCCACATTTGAATGTTGTGCATGTAATATTTCCATGCAATCCATTTGCATATATAATGTAAAACTTCAACAGCCGTTTTCTTCATTTTCACTTTTTGATCCCTACCATGTTCAATGCTCCATAACTTTGCCAATTTTTGTAGCAGTCATATTTTTTGAAACCGTGTAAAGCACCCTACCAAACCTTTACAAGGATGTCAGAAAACAATGTTACAATTTTTCCGACTTATCACTCATTTGGTCAGCCGGGGTCACATATAGACGTACACTGTATTAGTCCAAAGGACTTCAGGGCCACTTGGCCCATTTTTAGTTATAGCTAACATTGACGCAAATGTAAATATGACATTTTGAGAAATGAAGTCATTTCAACTCATGCTGTCTACTGTTTGTTTAAATTTGTGAGTTCATAAATGAAAGGATTTTATTAACTTTTGAACTAGGGCTTTTTCTGTTGCTGCACCAACTCTTTGGAATATGCTTCCTCTTAGTGTTAGATCAGTTGAAAATATTACAAAATTCCTTCGTCATTTAAAAACTTATCTTTACAACCTTGCTTATTCACCGTAGCTCCCTAGCGCCTTGACCCATCTGTTGACAACTGGAAAACTACTTATGGATTTTGAGATTGACCAACCCTTTTGTTTTGATGCGCCTCTGAGCTTGGTTTCCAAGGATTTAGGCACAATAGAAGTTATCTTATTATTATTATTATGTGTCAAATAAAATAAACTGAACTTTGAAAGAAGAGAATATAAGGCGGATGTTTAGGTAAAATTCTCAGAATTGATTTCATGTGACCTGAATGTACATAATTTTGGGCTTGGGTGCAGATTTGGTGTGTTCAACTTAATACCCACGTTGCCACCACAGGTCACATTAACCCAAATCAAAAAGTTCAAAGTACAATCATTCCTGAAATCTCTGTGACTTCGACAGTGGTCAGTCTACAATAGACAAAGCTAACCAATGAAACTCCTCCACTTCTACGTCGTCCTTTACTTCAGTTTGTACTGAAGTCCAAATTCACTTGTTGGGTCCAGTGACTCCGGTGAAATAATAAATTTGAGGGGGGACTTATAAATCTTTAAAACGTATAGAAATATATACTTGGCTGATATATTGGACTGGTGTCTTCTTCTGACATAGGCATCGGAACCAGGGGAGCTTGGGGGGACTCAAGCCCAGAATATTTGATTTGAGGCTGGAGATCGGATTAACCCCCAATATTTAGAGCATCAAGGTAGTTTATTTTTGTGAGCCTCAAAGGGAAGTGGAGTTTGAGGTTTTAGCGAGCTTCTGAAGCGAGCCGGAAGATTTTTTTGTGTGTGAATATCATGGGGTGAAAATCGAGGAGGGTTTTTTAGAGCCTCAGCCCCCCAATATTCACCAGATTCGGATGCCAGTTCTTGGTGTGTTCCCTGGAAATGTGCCCGAATTAATCATATCAGAATTGTTCTTCTGAGGTGTGAACTTAGACAACACAGAATCAGTCACAGATGTGGTTGTTTCTAATGACTGACGCACTGTTAAAGGCAGTTATCACCTGGTGTTGACAAGTATCACTGTCAGTGAAATTGTGGATCCTGAAAGGCAAAAAATAGTGGCAGAAAGAGGGAAAATAGTGGCTTACTTTGTTACGTGATCCCTACTTTGGGTAAAGTAACACCACATTGGGGTAAACAGATATTTTCCAAAGAATGGTTGATTCAGAAAGGGATATTTTGGCAAGAACATGTTGTACTTGTGTCATGAGTTAGATGACTCAGAGTGGCGTCAGTCCATTCTAACACTTTGTTATAGCATGAAGGGGAAATGTTTGAATAGCAGTGCATTTTTCATGTGGAAGACAGTATTTAAAAAAAACTTAAACCCCAACATAAAAATAGGTGAGTTTAACTCGGCACCTGGAAAGTATTATGCCCGTAAGCATGTTAAGTTTAGATAGATGGTAGAGCATGGAATCTACTTATAATCGAGTTTGCATATACACATGGATGGACATTGTCGTTTTCCTCTTAGACGGCTTGAGCCTTGAGTGACCACCTGAATATGAAGGGTTTCGTGGAGAAAATGTGATAAACGCCATTATTGAAATTTTGCTCAAAACAGGACTAAACGTTTATTTAAACACATGCTGAGCTAGGATATTTTCTAATTTATACAAAAACGCAATAAATTTCAATGAAATAACATGCACAAAAGAGCGTTTGTTTTCAAAAGGCGACAACACCATCCGTCTTTTATATGTCTGTTTTCATCCAATCAGCACTGCCATGCCGCACGTGCAGCTACGTGGAGTGACGGCACGCTCTGTATGAATATACAGCGTTGTGATAACAAAATCATTTAAAATCACGTTTTGAGTAACAAATGTGCAATAAATATTTCAGAGTTTACCACCATTCTCTATGATTTTGGATTCTAAATATATATCAACTTAATTCACAAGTTGTTATTTAAACTTTGAGGACGAAGCACAAAAGTGACTTTTTCTCAAAACAAAGAAAACGGATATATCATTTTTTGCCCTGAAAGCCTTCATATATCTCTTTTCAAAATACGTGATATATATATGTCAAGATTCTCACATTTTATGGGGTAAATCAATTGTTCAGAACATAAAACGTATTGTGCGCGTAATATGTACAATATAACCCAACAATTGAAGGATTAGTGCGCACCTGACAGATATTTTGTGGAAACATGTAGTAGACATTGACATAATAACCCTTCCGTGTGCTCTCATGCCAAAGCATAGTACAGCTGTAATACAAATATTACTTGACAATTCTACACTATAACGACTAGGGCCTATCATTGGACACGAACCTCACTTTCTATCTGACCTTTGTCCATTTGAACATACAACGAGTGTCTGAAGCATGTTGTGGATGACTCTCAACTACCGAGGCATGTCCCGTAAGGTGACTGACATTTTTGCTATTTCATTATTTAACAATATTAAGTAACTAGTGAACTTCCCGAATATTTGTTAGCTGGTGCCGTATGTTGACGACTTTAATATGGCTTATCAATTCTGATATTGACTAACCCTTTTGTATCGATGCGCCCCTGAGGTTGGTTTCTGAGGATTTAGGTGCAAAAGAAGTTACCTTATTATTACTATTAATGCAGGCGTGTATGGACCAAACTGGGGGAAGTATTGAGGATACTATTTCTCTAGGTCTCCACTACTGACCCTGTCACAGCGACCATTATATCAGTAGGAGCCCGTGCCATTTCACCAGTAGACAGACGCTTAAATATAAAAAAAACAGCCAACTATTTATGTTGTTATTTAAAGTTGTCTGCGCTTAACTTTTTAAAGTAATTGGTGTAATTATACGTGATCAAGTGTCATTCTGTGAAAGAACACTGATTATAATATTAGCTTGTAAGATGACATCGTTTTATGGGTAAATCCTTGGAAACCACATTCTGAGGTATGTCAGAATAGAATGGTTGGTCTATCTTGAAATTGATAAGCAGTGTTAGAGTTATCAATGGTTGGATGAGTATGCCAAGGTGCTAAGTAGAATAAGAGGTTAAACAGAAACTATTTAAATGATGGCAGAATTGTAAAAAATATGTTCAATTGATCAGTCAATTAGATTTGTAAGAATCAGCCAATTCCAGTCATGTCCCAGTTGCAATGTTAGTTTTATAGGTGCCAGCTAAAATTTATATATGTTTCCTTGTCTCATTTCAAATAAATTCCTTTTGCAAAAAATATGATCTAATATTCACTATAACAACATTACTAACTCGTATGTATATTCTCTGTACTATGATATACAGTATTTGTGTATGAAATATGTCTGAAGACAAACTGTTTACTTAGTTAATTAATGTTGAACCTAACATTGATTTAAGTAATTCTCAGAATTGAAAAGTTCATGTGAATTCACAAACATTCACATGTTTTATGTTGGTTGAACTTGCATGCTAAGTCTCTGCCCAGCATTTGGCTCCAAGTGTAAGTCTGTAGATACAACGACCAAATTGTTTTCAAGACACAGCAATAAAACCGAGTGAGACTTTTAGTGGTCAAAGAGAAAACATGGAGGAAACCATTTTGTTTTATGACGATGTATTTTGTAATCTGGTAGATGACGATACTCGGTCAAAGTAGGAACACTTCCAACAGGTTGGCCAATGGAACGTGTTATATGGATTTGTAGAGCACATATATAATTATGTGACCTGTCACAACAGTGTATTAAGTTGAACAGGCATACTCTGCGGGTGATAAAAAAATAGCTGTCTAGGTCATGTGTCAGTTTGGTTACTTTGGCAGAAATGCATACTTTAAAAAAATAATGTTATTTTTCAATGTGCAGTTTTTCTTGACAAATAATCCAAAGCTAAATAAATACTAAATATATGTGGTCGCTATTGGTATTGGGTTTTCTCATTACCAAATTGTTAGGGTAAGCCTTTTTTTTCATAATTTTTAAATATTTGCTTCATTTTAGCAATACATAAAATCTACGTAGTGTAGTATTGAATACATGCATAATTATTTTTTATGTTATAATATGTGGATTAAAAAAGGAACACAACTATATTTCACAACATTGCAGCTTAATACTCTCTTTGTTATGGTAGATCACATGTTTGACTTAAATGGAGACAGTCCGTTGTCGCACTTACATTTATCTGGGCTTTAAATTTTATTCGGGTGATGTTTATGTGCATATGTAAGGCATAATATTTGGCACCGGTAGAACACTTAGTGATAAATAATATCCAGTAGTTAAATATGTTTTGTTTGTTGTCGTAATACGAGCGTTATAGTTAGAGTATATAATTATAATTTGCTGTTTCAGATTTGTGACCAAGTGTAAGAGTAAGTCATGTGACGTGTGCGTGGAAAGGAAACTGTTTTACGACAGAAATTGTTTATGTCTGTGGGAAGCAAACATTTTATAATTTATGTATATATATAAACATATATGTAAATATGTATATATATATATATAAACATACATAATGCCCAGATAAATGAAAATGCGACAGTCATAGTAGGTGCTAAATACATTCCCCTAGATACGCGCATGTGCAGAAACGTCACCCGGATATTATTTAATGCCCAGATAAATGTAACCGCGACACCTGTATTCTACCTGGCTTTAGCCAGCATAGTAATTTATTACAGGAAATATGTTGTGTTGAACGTGGGAAAGTGGGAAATTGTTGAACATTAAAGGATATTGTGGTTACCTTAGTCCTTCCGCTAAAGAACATTATATTAATTAAGAAATGAAAAACTAGGAACAGACTGCCTCCTTTTATAGTAAAAAATACGCATGCCAACTAAAAGTGTGGCAGTTGTGTACTTTACTGTCATATCTCTAACCAGATGTCATGTGTCAGGTAGTGCTTGATTGACAGGTCAAATATGATGTCATGTGTCAGGTAGTGCTTGATTGACAGGTCAAATATGATGTCATGTGTCAGGTAGTGCTTGATTGACAGGTCAAATATGATGTCATGTGTCAGGTAGTGCTTGATTGACAGGTCAAATATGATGTCATGTGTCAGGTAGTGCTTGATTGACAGGTCAAATATGATGTCATGTGTCAGGCAGTGCTTGATTGACAGGTCAAATATGATGTCATGATGGCACAAAGGGATTATTTATACTGTAAAAAAACATGAGAAAGTTGATATGTTGCTGAGTTACTTCACAAAGTACTGTAGTAAGATAGCATCAATAAGCCAATGTCTGCAATGAGAGTGTTGACTCATGGGTAATACCAAGACAGAGGTTCTGTGGTTACCAGGGTTCACAACTGGAATGCAGAGATAGAAGATGGATGACTAATGAATTTCAGGTTCAAGTTAGAAGAATATAATGCTAGTGATTTTGTTGTCAGTGGTGGGTTTAGTTTGGTGTAATCTGCAAACCTAAGGTGTGTGTGCCCCCCAGGGAGTGCAGTTGGAACTTTTTATGGTGTGCAGTTGCAGGTTTTTGATGGATTTGAAGTTGGTGTGCAGTTGGAGGATTTTAGTTCATTTGAATTTGGTGTGCAGTTGGATAGTTTTGGTGGATTTGAAGTTGGTGTGCAGTTGGAGGTTTTTGGTGGATCTGAAGTTGGTGTGCAGTTGGAGGTTTTTGGTGGATTTGAAGTTGGTGTGCAGTTGGAGGTTTTTGGTGGATTTGAAGTTGGTGTGCAGTTGGATAGTTTTGGTGGATTTGAAGTTGGTGTGCAGTTGGAGGTTTTTGGTGGATTTGAAGTTGGTGTGCAGTTGGATAGTTTTGGTGGATTTGAAGTTGGTGTGCAATTGGAGGTTTTTGGTGGATCTGAAGTTGGTGTGATGTTGGAGGTTTTTGGTGCATTTGAAGTTGGTGTGCATTTGGAGGTTTTTGGTGGATCTGAAGTTGGTGTGCATTTGGAGGTTTTTGGTGGATCTGAAGTTGGTGTGCAGTTGGAGGTTTTTGGTGGATTTAAAGTTTGGGTATAGTTAAATGTTTTTTGTGAACCTCAACTGGGTTGCAGTTGGAGGTTTTTTATTATACTCAAGGTTGCACTTGGGGTGCAGTTGTTTTATGAGTTTTATTCGGGTGTTGAAGGTTTTCTGTGGATGTCAAGGTGGGTGCAATTTGAGGATTTTGGCAAGCGTTATTGGGGTGCATGTTTTTGTGAGCCTCAGGGGGGTGGAATGGGTGGCTGTCCACCATTGGTCAAATCCTAGATTCACCTGGTTATAATGGGAGAAAAAGTAACCATTTAAGAAGATTTTACTGTACATACGTGGTTCAGAGAAACTATCAGTTATACCCTATTTTTTATGAAACAATCTGGTCAGCAGCTGATCTGTAGTTAAAACCCTGTACACCCTAGTCACAAAGTAAGTACTAAACAGTTGAGTCATCATGCTAGTCTAAGTAGCCAAGGAACCATTTCCCAACATGGATACCATGTGGAGTGCAGTAGCTAGATCTTCGGACGCACAACCAAGAGAACCCAGTTTCAAATCCTCTGCTGCGGTGTCGAAGCTTGGGCAAATTCGTTCACTCTACATTGCTCCAGTTCACTCAGCTGTATGAATGAGTACCTGGCTATAGACAGAGGTGGATATTTGTGTACGAATACCGGTAGTCTTAATTGCAGCATGGCTGGATGCTTCCCAGAGAAGTCAAGATGGTGTTCGAGTGAACATGTCTGCCAGGTAGTAAAGTGTAAAGTGCTTTGAGCAGTCCTGTGGACTGGGAACTGTGCTATATAAGAATTTACCTTTATTTATTTTATAAATTATGCTTTATTGATCTTTTTGGGCAAATAAAATCAGCTTCAATTCACTAAAAATATTATGCTAGCAAGACATCTGGGTTTCTAGTTCATGATGACATTGTTGTTATAAATATATATATATCCTCTGGTGAGATGTTCAGCACCTGATATTAGGGCAAGGAACCATCTTCATGACACAATGGGGCAACTGTCTGAAGACACCACAGGGCATCTGATATACAACAATGGTTGTAGAAGTATGGCAGGGATCTTTGTTGATTTCTCACTGACAGCCAGGCAAACTGACTGACAGGGTGATTATCACTCAGCTATGAATACATGAGGGGTGTTTGTATGAACCCGTTTACCCATGACAGGAGGAAATTGAATAAGGGTAACTATCATCATTATTATCATATAATTATAGATTTTTTTGTTTGTTTAGTATGACAGTTAAACCAGTGTGTCACAATTAAATTGGTTGTTTTATTTTAGATTTGTTTTTTGAAAAATCACACTTATGAAGTATTCATTATAACATACAACTTCATCCATGAAAATATAAAATATTTGTCTTTATAAAATCATTGCAAAAACTATTATATATATTTTAACCAAAATTTGGGACTAATTTCTAGAATGGCGTTAATTGTAAGGTGTCTGTACTACCAAGGTGAATGTAAATGACACATCAGACTTGCAAACAAGGCTTGATGTCAATGTCCTTCAGACAGGCAGACTTTTTGTCCTAATTATATGGAATGGGGAGTTGGTTCTGAGCAGCAGGGGGGTGGGAGGACATGGGAGCAGGGAATGGTGCATGCCTTCAGGGTAAGTAACCAAACTTGTGGAGGGACAGAAATATACAGACATCCACACCATTGCTGGTTAATTAGGTATGGCTTCAGACTCTGTGTGGTTATATGTGGCAACTGGTGTTAAGTGTAGTGTCTAAATAGACACATGCAAGCAAGCATGTTTACACAGGTATGCACACTCAAACAGTGGCATAGGCAGGATTTTGTATTGGAGGGGGCCATCCGGCATTCAAGCAAGCAATGAGTAGTGGGATGTGTGTGCGTGCACGTGTGTGCGTGCATGCATGTGTGTGTGTGATGAGGTGCTGGCCTTCAACCAATAACTTAACAACAAATCTGTACTGAGACAGGTGGCAGGGGTGGGGGTGTCCAGTGAGCTTCACAAAGATGCCCTTGTCATGTGTAACCATTTATTAAAATTAATAAATTCACCATACAAAGTTCCAACTTCCGAGTGGAAAATCAACTAGATAAATTGCTTTAGTAGCAACGTGCAACTTGATCTTGGTCCAGTAACTAATTGTCTTGCCAGGCAACTATCGGTTTTGCATCCTTGTGTTGATATATTAATAGGCATTAGCCATCAAGCACATTGTGAATGATGACATTTTTGTTGGCCTGTCACCTCTTAGGCTGCAGTCTGCTGGATGCTTATTGTCTACGGCAGAAGTGGCACATTCCTCCACTTTACTCAATCCCATCTGAATGATGACAAATTTCTATGCCAAAGACTGGGAAGTCCTACACAGGCACTCCTACAACCTCTGTACCTTGTCACTCTATGAATCTGGCAACCAGTTATATGTCCTCAGTCCACTACCCTCCTAATTTTCTGGGATGGGGGCATGGCCCCTTGGCCCACCCTCTGGCTAGGCCACTGTAACACACACAACATACATGCACACATGCACATGTACATTCACACACACACACACACACACTCACACACACACACACACACACACACACACACACACACACACACACACACACACACACACACACACACACACACACACACACACACACACACACACAGACACACACTCAAACACAATTTGCCAGACCATTCTACATATACCATCACCACCAGACAGTTAAATACAGTTCAAAACTGTTAAAAAAGCTTCTTGCCTTTACACATTGGTTTTACAACCATCTATCAAAGCAGAATAACAACATTACTCACTGGCTATCAATGGTACATAACAGTGATTGCAAACAAACACACTCCTGTGATTAAGACAAATGTAACTGACCCCACCAGACCACTTTTTAACTTGTAAGGGGGTGAACAGCCAGGGGATCTAGGCTTTGAAACTAAGCATCTGTTAGGTAATAGGGTCTGACAGGCTAGAGGAAGAGAGCAGATAAGTGATGTTGGTGTTATTTTGACAACACAGTCTTGTTGCTATCCAGTGTCAGTTTGTTTTGTTTGTATACATACATTGTATGTGAGTGTGTACGTGCATGTCAGTGTGCATGCGCGGGTGTGTGTGTGTGTGTGTGTGTACGTGCATGCATTCGTGCGTGCCCGTGTGTACATGCATGTCATACATGCGTGGTGCATGCTCACATGAGTTTGTTGTGAATGCATATAAGCCTGTTTATGTATTACCCAAGTAGCTGCAAGAGTGTAAATTATGCAAATAAACTTAGACAAAAGTTGATATCAAATTTCAGTTGATAATAATAATTACTAGAAATATTATTAGCTAATTTGTCAAGTATTGCTTCTAAAACGGGATAGTTAATCATGTATATTTTGAATCAGTTTTTGAGGTTAGGCCTGTATCCTAAAAATGTTTGACAGTGCATTTGCTGTGAATAGGCAATGCCACTTGGGGATTTCAGTTGATTTCCTGATATGGGACATTATCTAGGGATTGGATATTTCCACTCTGTTCCCAACAGTGATTTGATACAAGGTGGTGGAGTTTGCAATTATCGGTGGTTCTGATTTCTGCAAAGTTATTATTTGATAACGTTTAAATTGTCTCATTTATCAATAAAAATGAAGGATGAGCACTATCCAGGGTTCACACGGAGCAATGAAATCCATGAATTGCATGGAATTTCATTAGTAGTTACAAAGCAAGGCATGCCTTGAAAACCAGGAATTTTTTTAATGGCATGGAAAAGCCTGGGATTCTATGTTTTCAGAAATAAAATGGCGACACCCGTAATGTTTAATTCTCTGCCTACAGAAAATGTGAGTCATACACTGACGTCTCTAGAGGGTGTCTGTGTGGAAACAAGTTTCAAAAGATAAAACAATGTAACGGTGATTTATAATTGCTGCCCCCCGGTTTGTTCTATGGGTGGATGTTGGCTATTACCAGTTTATTACAGCTAACCTTAAAACATTTTGCTGGCAAAACCATTTTGCTCAGATGTAAGTCGGTTTTGGCGTGAATTTGTTTAAAGGAAGCCTGGAAATAGCATGGAATGTTATAGTTTCATAAGTGTATTAACCATGGTTCTGTCATAATCAATAACATAATATTGTTCTTGTGTTTAATTGTAAATAAATCACATAAATGTTTGGAGCAAAATAATGGTAGATGGGGCATGATGGTCGAGTGTTAAAAGTGGACTGTCTGTTGAGAATACCGGAGCTTGAATCCGAACGACTGCTTTCAATATTCGGGCAATTTTTCAGAAACATCGTAAAATGTTGGTCTCTTCTATCTAGTGTCTGTGCCAGTGAAGGTAAAATATCCCTGCAATGTTATTCACTAACTCTAGGTAAGGTAAACTGATACAAATATAACACTCCTAAATTACCCTAGTTAAATATTATTTATAAATAAAAACCAGCCTTCTTTCTATGTATATATATATATATATATATGTATGTATGTATATATATATATATATATATATATATATATATGTATGTATGTATATATATATATATATATATATATATATATATATGTATATATATATATATGTATGTATATATATATATATATATATATATATATATATATGTATGTATGTATATATATATATATATATGTATGTATATATACATATATGTAACTTTGTGGTTCACAGTTATTACAATGATTACTATAATGACTGTACATGTATTCCAACTTTGTATGTTTTCGGAAACCCTAAAAAGATAATATTTTGTCTGTACTCATTGTTTTCAGACTGCTGCTATTGTTATCTGTTCAAATACACACAGGATATAATTACTGTATTTGTTTTGATAACTTATGTTTTTGAATGCCACAAATTATTTTGGGTCCTTGGGGACTCTACATAACAGGACACTGAATGTTTTCGGACAACAAAATGGTTGGGTTGCACCAATTATAATTTTTGGTAACATGACCCCCCTTATCTGATATAAAACTGCTATAAAAATCACACATACGCATGATCAGAGACACACACACAAGTATACATATACCACATGCATGCACGCCCGCACGCACGCACACACACGCACACACACAGACATATGCACACACATATATGCATGCAACCGTTTCCCAGGATAATAGCAGTTGAATCCAAAAAAATGGTCTGCGTCGTAATCCCACCACTGACAATGCACAATATCACTACACATGTAATTGTCATTCCTGTGTGATTGTTCCCCAGTCACACACCACTATTGTCATTCCTGTGTGATTGTTCCCCAGTCACACACCACTATTGTCATTCCTGTGTGATTGTTCCCCAGTCACACACCACTATTGTCATTCCTGTGTGATAGTTCCCCAGTCACACACCACTATTGTCATTCCTGTGTGATAGTTCCCCAGTCACACACCACTATTGTCATTCCTGTGTGATAGTTCCCCAGTCACACACCACTATTGTCATTCCTGTGTGATTGTTCCCCAGTCACACACCACTATTGTCATTCCTGTGTGATAGTTCCCCAGTCACACACCACTATTGTCATTCCTGTGTGATAGTTCCCCAGTCACACACCACTATTGTCATTCCTGTGTGATAGTTCCCCAGTCACACACCACTATTGTCATTCCTGTGTGATAGTTCCCCAGTCACACACCACTATTGTCATTCCTGTGTGATAGTTCCCCAGTCACACACCACTATTGTCATTCCTGTGTGATAGTTCCCCAGTCACACACCACTATTGTTATTCCTGTGTGATTGTTCCCCAGTCACACACCACTATTGTCATTCCTGTGTGATAGTTCCCCAGTCACACACCACTATTGTCATTCCTGTGTGATAGTTCCCCAGTCACACACCACTATTGTCATTCCTGTGTGATTGTTCCCCAGTCACACACCACTATTGTCATTCCTGTGTGATATGTTCCCCAGTCACACACCACTATTGTCATTCCTGTGTGATTGTTCCCCAGTCACACACCACTATTGTCATTCCTGTGTGATAGTTCCCCAGTCACACACCACTATTGTCATTCCTGTGTGATAGTTCCCCAGTCACACACCACTATTGTCATTCCTGTGTGATTGTTCCCCAGTCACACACCACTATTGTCATTCCTGTGTGATAGTTCCCCAGTCACACACCACTATTGTCATTCCTGTGTGATTGTTCCCCAGTCACACACCACTATTGTCATTCCTGTGTGATAGTTCCCCAGTCACACACCACTATTGTCATTCCTGTGTGATTGTTCCCCAGTCACACACCACTATTGTCATTCCTGTGTGATAGTTCCCCAGTCACACACCACTATTGTCATTCCTGTGTGATAGTTCCCCAGTCACACACCACTATTGTCATTCCTGCGTGATAGTTCCCCAGTCACACACCACTATTGTCATTCCTGCGTGATAGTTCCCCAGTCACACACCACTATTGTCATTCCTGTGTGATAGTTCCCCAGTCACACACCACTATTGTCATTCCTGTGTGATAGTTCCCCAGTCACACACCACTATTGTCATTCCTGTGTGATAGTTCCCCAGTCACACACCACTATTGTCATTCCTGTGTGATAGTTCCCCAGTCACACACCACTATTGTCATTCCTGTGTGATTGTTCCCCAGTCACACACCACTATTGTCATTCCTGTGTGATAGTTCCCCAGTCACACACCACTATTGTCATTCCTGTGTGATAGTTCCCCAGTCACACACCACTATTGTCATTCCTGTGTGATAGTTCCCCAGTCACACACCACTATTGTCATTCCTGTGTGATTGTTCCCCAGTCACACACCACTATTGTCATTCCTGTGTGATAGTTCCCCAGTCACACACCACTATTGTCATTCCTGTGTGATTGTTCCCCAGTCACACACCACTATTGTCATTCCTGTGTGATAGTTCCCCAGTCACACACCACTATTGTCATTCCTGTGTGATAGTTCCCCAGTCACACACCACTATTGTCATTCCTGTGTGATTGTTCCCCAGTCACACACCACTATTGTCATTCCTGTGTGATGTTCCCCAGTCACACACCACTATTGTCATTCCTGTGTGATTGTTCCCCAGTCACACACCACTATTGTCATTCCTGTGTGATAGTTCCCCAGTCACACACCACTATTGTCATTCCTGTGTGATAGTTCCCCAGTCACACACCACTATTGTCATTCCTGTGTGATTGTTCCCCAGTCACACACCACTATTGTCATTCCTGTGTGATAGTTCCCCAGTCACACACCACTATTGTCATTCCTGTGTGATTGTTCCCCAGTCACACACCACTATTGTCATTCCTGTGTGATAGTTCCCCAGTCACACACCACTATTGTCATTCCTGTGTGATAGTTCCCCAGTCACACACCACTATTGTCATTCCTGTGTGATAGTTCCCCAGTCACACACCACTATTGTCATTCCTGTGTGATTGTTCCCCAGTCACACACCACTATTGTCATTCCTGTGTGATTGTTCCCCAGTCACACACCACTATTGTCATTCCTGTGTGATTGTTCCCCAGTCACACACCACTATTGTCATTCCTGTGTGATTGTTCCCCAGTCACACACCACTATTGATTTAATGCTGATCTATCGCCTTCTCTCTGCCAGTGCTGGAATGTGATTTAATGACAGGATCTCTAGTGCAGCCTTCAAGCTGATGTCTCTATGAAAACTGTCCTCCAAATGTGGTCCGCCACAGCGATCCAGGTATTAGTTAAGTCATACAGGCCAATTATGTACACGAGACAAAAATAGCTGTCTATGTCTCGTTCCATCAATTTTAAGATTTTAACTTAATTGCATACCTTATAATATCACGTTTAAATGTCCAGTTTATGTTCCTCGACAAGTAATCCAAAACAAATCAAATATGTGTCTTATGAACACACAAGTTAAGACCATAGACATAAATAGAACTGGTTAATAGTTTGCACCACAGCATCACAGGGTGATTAATGATGTGGTTCTATGATTAAAACACACTACAATTATTTTGTTTTTCGAAACGGCACTTTTTAATTTTGCTTCAATTTTAGCTGTAAATCAGAAACTATGAAGATATTTAAACATATGTTATATAATTTTAAAACTCATGATCTGTGGAATCCAAAAAGTATGAGACTATTTCACTGTTTTGCAATTTAATACACATTTTGCTGTGGCATATCACAAATACAGTGTCAACAAACCAAGGACAGCAACTGTCACCATTACAGGAGTATCAACAAACCAAGGACAGCAACAGTCACTATTACAGGAGTGTCAACAAACCAAGGACAGCAACTGTCACCATTACAGGAGTGTGAACAAACCAAGGACAGCAACAGTCACCATTACAGGAGCATGAACAAACCAAGGACAGCAACTGTCACCATTACAGGAGTGTCAACAAACCAAGGACAGCAACAGTCACCATTACAGGAGCATGAACAACCAAGGACAGCAACTGTCACCATTACAGGTGCGTGAACAAACCAAGGACAGCAACTGTCACCATTACAGGTGCGTGAACAAACCAAGAACAGCAACTGTCACCACTACAGGAGCATGAACAAACCAAGGACAGCAACTGTCACCACAACAGGAGCATGAACAAACCAAGGACAGCAACTGTCACCACTACAGGAGCATTAATAAACCAAGGACAGCAACTGTCACCACTACAGGAGTGTGATCAAACCAAGAACAGCAACTGTCACCACTACAGGAGTGTGAACAAACCAAGGACAGCAACTGTCACCACTACAGGTGCGTGAACAAACCAAGGACAGCAACTGTCACCACTACAGGAGCATGAACAAACCAAGGACAGCAACTGTCACCACTACAGGTGCGTGAACAAACCAAGGACAGCAACTGTCACCACTACAGGAGCATCAACAAACCAAGGACAGCAACTGTCACCACGACAGGAGCATGAACAAACCAAGGACAGCAACTGTCACCACTACAGGTGCGTGAACAAACCAAGGACAGCAACTGTCACCACTGCAGATGCGCGAACAAACCAAGGGCAGCAACTGTCACCACTACAGGAGTGTAAACAAACCAAGGACAGCAACTGTCACCACAACAGGAGCATGAACAAACCAAGGACAGCAACTGTCACCATTACAGGAGCTAAACAAACCAAGGACAGCAACTGTCACCACTACAGGTGCGTGAACAAACCAAGGACAGCAACTGTCACCACTACAGGAGTGTGAACAAACCAAGGACAACAACTGTCACCATTACAGGAGTGTGGACAAATGAAGGACAGCAACTGTCACCACTACAGGAGTGTGAACAAACCAAGGACAACAACTGCACCATTACAGGAGTATGAACAAACCAAGGACAGCAACTGTCACCATTACAGTAGTATGAACAAACCAAGGACACAAACTGTCACCATTACAGGAGTGTGAACAAACCAAGGACAGCAACTGTCACCATTACAGGAGTGTGAACAAACCAAGGATACAAACTGTCACCATTACAGGAGTGTGAACAAACCAAGGACAGCAACTGTCACCATTACAGGAGTGTGAACAAACCAAGGACACAAACTGTCACCATTACAGGAGTGTGAACAAACAAAGGACAGCAACTGTCGCTATTACAGAAGAGTGAACAAACCAAGGATAGCTACTTTTGCCATTACAGGAGTATGAACAACCAAGGACAGCAACTGTCATCATTATAGGAGTGTAAACAAACCAAGGACAGCAACTGTCGCCATTACAGGAGTGTGAACAAACCAAGGACACCAACTGTCACCATTACAGAAGTTACGCATGTTCTCATGACCATTTAATTTAGGGATCATCACAGAACGTTGATATCTGATATAAGACGAACTTACTTTCGTTTTGGGGAGGGGGGTCAAAGGTAGTTTTGTTTGCTATCGGACATCAATATTTTGTGCTTCAGACCAATACTATTAATATATTGATAACACCATACCAATGTTCAAAAACTTTCGTTTGAGAGGGGGTGGGGCGCTGAGGCCAGATGGCAGTAATTTAGTGATATCGAACATCAATGTTTTGAGAAGATCCTTATGCATTTACCTGTTATAGCATTGAATGCAGTAGATAGTAATGTTAATGTCACACCAGTGGCGCCACATGGTGAATAACTGACAGATCACAAAAATAACTACTAAAAAATACATTAAATTGTGTTTTTTTTCTCAAATAATTGGTTTACCAGAGGCCAATGGTCCAATGGACAAAATTAATATACACAGAGGTGAGTGGACATTTGGGGTCTTTAAAATAAATGAAACTTATTTTGCATCTAAGTCAAATGAGCATAGTCATGAAATGAATATCAGTATAGAATACTACAAGATTGTTGGCCATTTGTTTGGTTTCTTTATTGGGGTGCCCCAATTCAAAAAGTTATAATTAAACATACAATCGTTCAAATTTCAAAATCAGTTCCGGTTCATTGAGCACGTTTAAACAGACAAGCTGCCAGATTAGATTTAATTTAAACATTGCATGATTTTATTATTACAACAATATTATAGGGTGCCTATAAAAAGGACCTTATTATCATAAACAGTTAAACATACATCATTATCAAACTAAGCATTGTGCATGCAGAATGCCAGGACAGAGATTATATGTGTAATTGAACAAGCCAGTAATTGTTGCTGATAAAGATAAAATGCTTCTCACTTGCCCAAGGTTGATATCAGCCTAGATATCAGATATCACTGCACCACTTGGCCTGACCAGTGTGTGTGTGTGTGCTCAGGGCTGGTGTTATACAAGGCTCCTGTTGTTTTAAGAGAGATTTGATTGTCATCACCTGGTACAGAGCTGAACCACTGATATTGTGCTACACCAGGCATTTTGTGTGCCATGCTATTGTGAGTCAGTGCCTGATATCGCTTGTTGTTCTGTTGCAAAACTGTGTGGAGAATTACGTAGAAATATATATATAAAAAAGCCGTAGAAATGTATTTAATTATGTAACATAAATGATTGGCCACTTCAATATATATTATGTAATTCTAGAGAATTTACTATTTTCTATGTATAATTCTAGAGAATAAACTATATAATTATACAGATTTGTTTTAATTATATAAATATATAAAATTGTTGTGGCGACTTCATTCCTATTATATAATTCCTTATAATAGTTTTCTATGAAATTCTACAGAAATGTAAGGATGTCTATGACTACAGCACATTTGACATAATTCTACAGATTTATATATTAAAAAATAGTTTATAGAATAGCAAGCCATCTACAGAAAATCCTATGGACTTTTTTATTATGTATAGCATTTGTTGCTGTGGAACTTTTAACACACTGTTCCATGGCTCTCCTTTTGTGATATATAGATGTCTACCCTGTTGCACTACTACATTTATCATGGAAAATCAGTGGGCATTTAGGCTCACCCCTTTTTGAGATCTTGCATCTTGACATGCAAGGGCGTGCTGCTGGCGACTCCACTCTCAATACCCTCTGGCATATTGCCTTGCTAAAATACTGAAATTAACCTGAGCCAGTAAGGGATCGTCACAGAATGTTGATGTCTGATCTAATAATGTAATTTCGTCTTATATCAGACATTGACATTCTGAGATGATCTTTAATCTGGTTGTATTTCATGATTCGGCTGTTTGGGTTTGGCTAGACAAGTAGAAGTAATTATTTTAATACTCAACCACTTTTCAGGATATTTGAACTGATAATGATTTATATGGTATGGAATTATATATAATTACATGGTATATTGATATGGGACACAGGCTCTGAACAGATTCATCTATCTTACATACATCACAAGTGATATCTGCCGGGGGAAGTGGATCACTAAGTGTTACTAGGAATACAAAAAAGTCTGTTTGTTAGCCGAATGACTGTTTTTGTTTGTTTTATGGGGCAGTTCAGTAAAGATTGTCTTACTATTTAGGACATACTGGTCAGTTAAACATAATAATATGTACATTTGTGTACACTGTCTTGTCAGTATACCAGCTAGTCTACCGTGAAATGTGATGTACATTGTGTGTGTTTTACCTGGGTATTTGCATACTGTTTGCCCTCTCCATTATGCTGTTCGATGGCTTTGCTTTGAAATGGGATGTTGGTCACAGGCAGATAGTGGAATGAATGTTTTGCATAATGTAGTGTTTATATCTTAAGGGTTACTTGTTTGGTCTTGTTGTGTGCAGGTGAAGTTTGATCGCACCCTGAGGCAGGTGTGTTTATTGTTATACTTTGTTGAAGCAGGGAGATAATTTTACACCATGTTAGTATTTGTACAGAACAATGGGGTGTGCAGTGTTGACAGTGTTGACAGTGTGAACAATGAGGAAGTTCTAACAGATATTCGCAGGGCAAAGACTCGGTGTAAATCATATGCAGAGGGAAGTGATGCTTCAGCTAGGTTTAGGGGGTCATTAACAAGTGTCAACATTTGCCTGTTTGTACAAAGCATTCTGATTATCAGACGTATTTTCATTTAATTAATACTGTATAATGTTGATTATTTTTCATATTGAAATGACATACGTATCTTGCAGTGTTACAGCATAGTGTATGCAAAGAACAAGTAACATATCCCATTATAATAATGTATACAAACATTTATTTACAAACACTAGGGTTGTATAATTCATGTGCAACAAACATGTTAGTAATGAATGCTCTTATACCCAAGCTCTCTTCCCCTTTCATATGTTTTTTTGTGAAAAAATAAATGTTGTCAGTTATTATGAATGATCTGTCATTGACAAAAGTTTCATATAGTGTTATATATATATATATCAATATTTTTAGAACATCCAGTAGTGTCTTGAATGCACTTTTAAAAAAAGTGAATGAACTGTAATTTTGAGTATGTTTCCAGATAAACCGACTGCAATGTAACATATACCAGCGATCAAGTCAATCAACGAACGTGATATAGGAGAAGACAGACTGCTTGATTTAGGGATTACTGCGACAGGAATGGCTGGATCCACGGTTGGATTAATGCAACACAACTCATCATATATGCAAGCTTGTTTGATTCCAAATGGTCGGAACAAATGGAGCAGAATCATCCAAAAACTATACGTGATGGAAACAAACGTACAGTCTAAGATGCTATGATCAAATACAACAGATTGTGTATGCATAAGTTTTCATTTAATAATCTCCAATGTAGCGTAAACAGGGTCGATATTATGTACATATATACATGTGAACGATTACCACGATTGATCCATTTATGTAGTCTGTTATAGTCAATCCTAATGACCACTTTGGAGCTGTTACAATATGCTGATTTGTGTGTCTTATTTGCAATATAGAACTAGATCATCGCTACCGTTTTTCTCTGAGAGGTATTAACGAGGGCTGTAATTGTAATGAATTGCTGATGTATCGTGATACTTCTGTTATGATGCAAAAGGCGGTAAACTAGTATCACGATACAAAAGACACATTGAAACATGTTTTCCAAGGTGCTATTATGTTGAAAATTGTCAAAACAGGCTACTTATAAAAAGCCAAAGTGCTGATCTGATAAAATCAATGTTATGTATTTCTGTCCAAGCTAACATCTGGCAATAATAGGCAAAGGTGGTCATTAATATTTTGTATCAGTATCGTATAACATTTTCACAAATTACACAATATATTGATGGTAGTTAATTATTTCAAATCACTAAAAAGACACTATTTATAAACTGACTGCACATATCAAAACATTCACACACTACATATTTGACTATTACCGAAACCGATTCACAATTAGTAGTTTCTCAGTCACATCATTAAGCAATGCATATGCATTGGATCTTTTCAAGACCTAGAAGCCTATGCTCCAAATTATTTATCTTTATCTTTCTTGTTCAGTTGCATATTTTGGGTGACTAATTTTATCTGAGCTATAATGGTCCTCAGTTTAAAATTAAAGTCAATCAGCTTAAAGGCAATTATGTATATTTGTTCTTGAATTTGTTATTACCACCTGTTGCATCACTAATTTGTAGCTGGTATAACTAATAATTAATTAAGTGTTACCATCACCCTTTCTGATTGCGCAGACACATTACAGCTGTTATTTCAAGAAACAAAAATAATCTGTTAATCCCTACATTTGCCATAATGCTAACACTGATGTCGCCATCTGTTGTTTACTGTTGGTGTAAATATTAATAATTTTTATATTTATTAATTATTTTGTACTGTGCTTTTATACACAAACTGTACAATTATAATATCCACATTGTCAAAGTAGTGTATGTTTGCCTCTATCACTCAAAACCAGTTGACAATTGCTATGAATAGGTTGTATAGGTGCAGCAGTGCCTCCATCTAGTGAATACAGTGTGAACTGTAACATTAACCTGCTGTGTATAGTGTCTGATAAACATGTGGCTTTGAGTAAAGAAATACTTTGTACACTTCTGTGGGAATGATGCCAATGAGAAAACCCCTGTGAACTTTCGGCTGTCACTTCGCTGAACAGACAGTTTGTGTTATGCAGATTAACAATATACAATTTGGGATATTTGTTGGAGATATTGTTAGCACAATACATAGAGAAGAGAAATCTCACCAACAGCAGAGCAAGTGTGTTATGAATATATAATTGTTTCCTGTATATAGCCAAGTTGTGACACTCAAGTCCATGGTGTGATGTTTTCTTTATTCTGTATTTATAAAGCATTGATTCTCAATTGTTTACAAAACAAACATGTGATCCTCTCATTGCCAAGCACGCTCTTGAAAGTGCCAAATAATCCTAACAGGGTCGTGACCCTTCAGTTAGAGTACCCATGAGTTATCAGTTGGGGCAAGCATAACTGGATTAGATTCATACTCGGTCTGCATATTTATAACATGTAAAACGTCATTAATTTGTCACATTCAGTAAGTGCTTAATCTGGGCTAACTATGAATTACTTACATTTTGTTGCCTCTCCGTGGTTTGGATGTGACACTTTGGTGTGTAACATGAGCTTGTCTGCCATCATCAGTGTGTATATTAAACCAAGGTGCCTCACATATTTTTCTTTTATTACTTGCATTATGCAAAGTGTTGTACCATATGCTGGCATTATATCATTTGATGTAGTTTACAAAAGTCATATATCATTTGACTTGCAGTTTTGTTAGTTGTCATGGTTTACTGGAAGTAAAATACTACTGCGGACATACTAATAATAAAAACTAATAATAATTATTTTTGGTAGAAAATCACACTAAAATTCATGAGTCGTTAATTTCATAAGGTTGCCCGCTGCACAACAATACAAATATATCATCAAGGATGAAATCAGTGTTCCCACTGGGCAGCTTATTGCTATGTTTGCGGCTCTATTTTTACTATTTTATTTTATTTACTACAAATAACATCATAATTATTTCTGACAGCAAATGACATTACCACTAAAGATATTTTGTACTGTCAGTGTTGGATGCCAATGAGACATTTTTGCGCAGATGGCAGACTAACAACAGTGACAGAAAATGACATCTGTTAAGGAAAGGTTGTTTGATATGTGGTCTTGTATTAACCTGGTTGTTAATTATTAACAGGTAATTTGCAGAACTTCTTTTCTTACCAGTGGAATATTGTGACCTCGTTGTTGCATCAAAGAGTATAACAATTAAACTGGCTGTTTATTTGTAAGTTGTCCGTATGCTGACTCTTGTTTATGCCTGTGGGCTGAACAAATATTATCGAATGTAATTTGGCTGAGAATATTCCTTTTTAATATTTTAGTCTTAATGATATTACACAGTGGAACGTCACTATGAACATCACATTTGGGACTGGACAGAAATGACCTGAATAGCGAGGTGACCTTATTAGTGGGACCGATATCCTGTACTTTACAATTTGTGGAATTAATTTGGGACTGTTCTAGGGTGACCTTAATTGAGAGGTGGCTGTATTACCGAGGTGACGGTAAAGCAAGTTTCTACTGTATTAATCAATATAATAAAATAATGATCAAATGACCTCCCTTTATGATGCCTTGACAGCGGAGTTGGACAAATGACACAAAGAGATCTTGTTCAATTGTCATGTTCATATTCTAGACCTGATCATTTCATTTTGCAGAACTTTGTGTGACAGAACTATTTGAGAGGAACTATTTGAAAAATGAATATATATTCAACAACAACATGATACATGCACAGGTATACAATAGACAAAAGTTGCATTGTAGATATTAAGTATGTATTTGGAGTTTAATACCAGCACTTTGTAGCATTATGTCGGAAATTAAATGTGTTGTATATTATACAAAAATCAGTACAGGTATTTTAGCATTGAAGGTTTTTGATTATATTTAATCATTTTGATTGCTACTATTTACAACAGTCTTTAATGATAATCATTCACACACACATATATATATACAGTATATATATATATGTGCACTGTCTTCACTGGATAATTAGTGTTGGAAATATTGGGGCTTTATTCTTCCATGATGGTTGATGTTTCTGCCCAATATCATAACTGCTGAATACTAATCGTCATGTTTAACGGTATATTGTAATGTACATTGATGATTATTTGTATATTAAAGGATATCTAACACATGCATATTTGTTATATGTGGAGACTGTTTTTTAGAAAAAATGATAGAATATATTCTCTATGATTTTTGCAGATGATTTTCTAGCAAATTTTGTACTATTGAATTTATGTAGACTTGTGAGTGTGCATGCATGGATGTGTGCATACGTGCATGTGGCTTTACAAAGTTTACATAATTATATACAATATGTAGAAATTAATAAAAAATTAATTACCATAATAACCATACAGAGTTTTATAAAATTTAAAGCAAATTCTATAGAATTGTTACTTGTACCCACATAATTGTTTATAATTCTTTGTAATGTTTATAGATTTCTATATAGTTTCTGTACCTTGTTTATCAATTCTGTACATAGAATGTTTTGCTACTTTGAATGTGAACGCAGTAATATTAGTGATGGTCACATAAGTTTTGTAGAGTGCAACAAAGCTTCCATATCGATACATGGTGTTGAATTTGCGTTACTATGGGAACGGCCTACGAAACAGGCCCCTTAAGCAAGATTTGACATTTTTTAATCTAATAAATTGTTCCCTATGGGATCAAATTCTCCACTTATCTGACTATGTCTGTGATAACATTTAGCATATTTCTGTTAAAATTACCGTATCTATGAGGGGTTTCAGAACATCACCCAATTTTTGACTCACTGAAAAGGTGCGTCCAAACTGGCCCCCTGCACATCAACTTGCATTATTTAGTCATCATCACACATTTTGAAAACACATTGTAAACACTTGGACCCACATCATTGACATTTTATCCTTTCTTCCCTGTCCATATTGTCCAAACACAGTTGGTGCATTATTGGTTCTACACCCAGTTGTCTCGCTTGTTATCAAACTATGAGACATTGCATTGGCATGGCAAACAATATCTTCCTTCCCCGTGTAATTTCACTTGTGCTTTGAATGTTTTTTTTAAAATTTTGTTCTCAAGTCGAAACTGACGTTGTACGGACTGAGCGTGGTGATGCATGTCTTTGCTCTGTTACTCGACTATTGCTTTGTTGATTGATCTCCTTTCAGTGTAGATAATACACTCGCCATGGGCTTTATTATCGTAGTTTGGTGATAAATGCAACAAACACTATACTTGTATGTTACACTACTTAATAATATAATATGTATGCATACAGCTCATATTCATGCTATATAAAACTATATTAGTAATATTACTGATGTGCTTAAGAACTGTATTATTATTGTATGACTGGGTAACGTGTAACACCCTATATTTACATAAAATAATACAATATCATTATATGGTAGTTAAATTTACCTCTCAAGAAATGTTGTTGTTTTTTCTCTGAATTTACGGTCGTGTCACATGACCTACCAAATTAGAGAAAAAACAAAAAAGTTTCTTAAAAGGTAAATATACCCAACATGAATAACCAAGAAACCGGATCATCACTACATTCAAGGAATATCATAGTACATTACAAATGCAGGTGTTTAAGATAAGATAGTTTATTATGCCTTTATAAGGAATTTGGTATACACTTCATGGGCAATATATGTATTGTACCAACAGCATATCGATGATAGCGGGCACGTGTTAGCGTAGCGCGCCACTCATGGGCCCATTTTGGGTGCACTACACGGCGTCGAGTTGATCATCCATTTTTAGTACAAGCCCTGAATGTTTTTTTTAATCTAATGCACACATATCAGAGCACACAAGTTTGTGCATACCAAAGTTTCCGTTGTTTTTCAAAACGCACAAGCGGATATATGATATTTTGAAAATAGTGCTAACATCTTTTTCAGCTCACCTCTTTGATTGTGCTTTTCGCGTTTCCGACCAATGTTCACTAGTGGTCATTTATGAGTTACTTAGCAGTGCCACCACAAAACAGATAGGGGCCCGTTTTGGGCAGAAGATCCGTTTTGCACGCCGTTCCCTAACTTTTAATCCAAAATTCAACTGGCATTAATGTTTCATTCGCCAGGTGGTGCCATTGCTGCAATTACGTATTGGCGTCGACAATGCCGTTGAATGACTTGCATCATCCTCGCGCGCCAGGGGTCGCTGCTGCTGATTACGTCAGTCCCAGCCAGCAGTACCCCTGGCTGATCGCTTTGTGAAACTCTGAATTTAAGTTCAGCCTATCAAATCGCTCACTAGATCAGTAGATCTACTCAGGTCAGGTGGTCATAATAAAACTAATTTCACCCAACCGTGGCTCATGTTACATGCAATGTTTAGGGAGTAGAAGCAATTATTCGAATACACAATACCGCTCAGCTGCTCGTGCTAATGGGCGCACGGGTCATTATATATTGGGATTCCCAGAAGTCGTTTATCCGTCTTCAATTTGGGGCGGGTATTTGCGCTGTTCTCACGGGTGATGCAGTGGCGAGTGGCGAAGTCAATTACTAGTTTGACTCGGCTAACTTCCGCACTTCGCGTAGGGGATCAACCAGGGCTAGTTTTGCATGGCAAACAGCCCTGGCTTGCGATGATGACTTGCATCAACACATCAACGATAACTGGCAAACCTAAGTTTCATTGTATGAAACAAAAACGTGGCCTTCCACTGCTAATATGTTTGTGTGTCTATGTTTGTGTGTGTATGAGTGTTTGGGTGTGCGTATGTGTGCGTGCGTGCGTGCGTGCTGTCATGCGTACGTGCGTGTGTCTGCTGTGTGTGTGTCTATGTGCATGTGTGTTGTGTCTGCTGTGTGTGTGTCTATATGCATGTATGTTGTGTCTATGTGTGTCTGCGTCTCTCTCTCTCTCTCGTGTGTGTGTGTGTGTGTGTGTGTGTGTGTGTGTGTGTGTGTGTGTGTGTGTGTGTGTGTGTGTGTGTGTGCGCGCGTCTGTGTGTGTATTATTATGCTGTGTTTTTCGAAAATTTAGTAAACTATCGTTAGTATTCAATTGCACTGTAATATATAATGCTATATCACTTCATCTCTCCGATTCATTATAATAGTATAACATGTTTTGGGGTGTTTTTGAACGGCGTGTGTTGCCTCCAAAATTGCTATTTTTGAAGAAAAAAAATGCATCGTAATACTACAAACTCAGAACATCAGAAGGTGTTATACGTTGTATTTCAATATGGCTTATCGCCGTGTGACCCAGCTTCCTTATTCAAATGCAAGTGGCAAGTGCACGGTTTTCGTAATTTTGAACGATCGTAGAAAACACGCATAGCGTGGCCAACAAGTATTCCACATTACTGCATTGATCGATTTTATTTAACATTGTTCCGCGAACGTACACACACCATAACATTTCGTTAATATTTTAGCGTGTGGACGATCGTACAATTTCTAGCAACACCGTGAAGACGATCACTTAGAGCAGCATAAATACAGCTCATGTATTATCAGTTTTTTGTTTTCCGAAGAATACTAATCAGTGTTATCGAAAGTGATTCGGCCCGTATCCGGTCCAACGAGGCACGCTGCGTCGAGCCGGGGTTGGGAGGTGGGTAACCATGTCCCTGACATAAAAATGTTGCGTTTTGGTGAACTTGATAGCCATGTTTAACATAACAAATAAATGTAGTTCCAACGTCATTTATTTACAGTATTCCTATACGTCCATCAATAGGGCCTATATATGCGTGAACACGTACACTGAAGTTCATCATTCACTCCTGCTGGCAAATATAGTTGAACCTCATGTGAAGGCAGTAACTATAGAGTAGGGTGGGGCATAGCGCCCAGGGTAACACATATCGTCATAACGGTTGGCTCCATTTAATGCAATATACCTACAAATATCTACAATATGTCGGTAACTATATTGAGTATATGTCGTGCAAATCTGACATGATTCGAACAATATGTTTTTGTAGTGTGATTAATTACGTGCATGCACCCGATTTGGGCGCTTTGCCCCGTAGGTAGGGCAAAGCGCACATGGGATGGGCGCTATGCCCCATGTGGAATTGCATGTATTTTTTATCAGTAGGCTACAAAATGATTATCTAATAACAAGAATACAAAACTTTATTTAATGCACATACAAAATGCAGTCTACAAACCAAATGAAACACGAACAAAGAACAATATCGCACCAGGGAATCTGAATGCAGTTCGCTGGTGGCTTCAGTGTAGCAACATGTGCTATGACGACGTGCTGTTGAATTTGTTCATCCAAATAGTCTGAGTCTGATTCAGTTGTAGCAAATGTAGTATGGGTCGCCTGCAGTGCACGCGGCGTGTGCCCATTTCTTGCAGCTCAGACACTGAAGCCTCTCTGGACTTGCTGTTGGCGTAAGGCTCGCAGCAAACGACGCATCCTGTGTCTTCGTCGGTGTTCTTTTCTTGGTTTGACATCCCAGACGGACCAGCAGTAGGCTCTTGTGCTGACTTGGGCAGCTTGATCTCGCTGATTTTCTTTACCACCAGCGAACGTTTTGGGTTCTTCAATTAGCAATTAATGGCGAAGAAGTCAGCACGACACTGGTGGTTCTTATCACTACATGTTTACGCTTCTTGTTCGGCGGTGGTGGCGAGCAGCTCATAATAGCGCGAATGTCACCTTCAGATCCTGCAGGACTTGTAGGATGTTCGACAGAAACTGCCGGTGCAGATACACCAGTGGCGACATCTGGAGCGCTGGCTGCTTCAGTGGGGGGGGGGGGGCAACGTGTCCGGTGACGACATGGGTGGCAGCGACATGCAAACTGGAGCTTCAAGAGCTGGTTGCTATGGGGTGGTGTGGTGCTGAGATTGCCGGGACAGTAGCTGGAGAGGTGGTGACTCGGGTGCCGGCAACTTAAGCGACGACCACATCCAGGGCTGTGACTTGAGGAGTATCGACAGGCAATTCAAGTACATTAATTCTGCATCGAACTTGCTGTCGTTGAATGGCCATAATCCGCACGTTGCAAACCCTTTGACGGCAGACTGCACTGTAGCAGTAGAACTGTATGCTTGCTCAAACAATGGCACACATCATACTGGGTGATGGCATCACATCATACTGGGTGATGGGACGTCCCTTGTTGGATGCCAGTTGTCACATGAACGGCTGAACGCAGACTTCAGTGACTTAAAAAAATGTCCGGTCGAGTGGTTGGAGCCGGTGTGCGCATTGTGGTGGAAATGTAAGCAATATGACCCCATGTTCCCGGGCGAAGTCGATTGCCTCAAGCGTTTTTATGGCTTACAGAAGTACGTGTGGATGGTCTTTGGTGCAGCCGGCCATCGCGACGAAGTGTTTGAGCCACTTCATGAACAGAGCTGAGTCGATATAGCCTGAACCGCGATCATTCACTGCACCAATCGAACCAGCAGGGGCACCGTTCATGAGGGCCTCCACCATTCTCTTTCGAGGGACACAAACAGCGGAGGAATGTAAGAACCGCTTATACAGCACAGCGCGGTAATGTTCTTTCCACGCTCACCGCTCGAAACCTTTCGCACCTGTCTTGTTCCAGTTTCGCATACGACCTTCCCCGCCTTCGCTACCGTCGTGAAGCCAGTTTCATCGCAGTTCCAAATGGCAGTAGCTCTGTGATCCCCTCCTTGCAGGACCTCTTTGTACAAAGCAAAAAACACCATAACCTCATCGCGGTTGAAACCTTCGACACGGGCCAGGCTAGTAGAAATTGGCGCACGAATCGACAACTCTGGGTGGCGCTTCATGAAATTTGACAGCCAGTCCTTTCCAGCTAGCCCACGCTCGTCATCAACATTGTGCTGTATGCCCAATTTTGCGGCAACAGCGTAAGCCAAACGCCTGACAATAGTTGTCAATCCGTACATTCTCTTGACCATCTCCTTTGCATAATCTACCAATTGTGCTTCAAAGGCACTTGAGAATACGCAACGCTTGCTGCCCATAGCAATAACGCCAGGGAGCTGTACAACACCAGAGCAATGGCGCTATAGTGTGCGCCTTGGTATTCCATAATCTGCCCCTGCACCTCGTATACTCTGTCCTTCGTGGACAGCCGCTACAGCTAACACCAGTCGTTCAGACCCATACGACCCCTGTGTAGACTTTCTTTTGTACGTTCGAACCATGCTGTCTCTCAATCTGAAACGAACATGCTGTAACTGTTATCATTATAATAATCACAAGAACGTTTGATAAAATTCTATCATTAAAATTCACACGGATACCACACACACACACACACACACTCACACACACACACACACACACACACACACACACACACACACACACACACACACACACACACACACACACACACACACACAAACACACAATATTATAAATAATTGTGTGTGTGTGTGTGCGCGCGCTAAACACAAACAATGATTATATATATATATATATGTGTATATATAATATATATATATATAATGTATATTGTATTTACACAACGACATGCCATCAAAAATATATTCACAATGTTACTTTTATATCAATAATTGCAGATGGGGCATAGCGCGCAGGCATGGGCGCTTTGCCCCAATTCACAGGTGGCGCTATGCCCCACTGGCGACTATGCTGAGAACGTTTTAGTCATGACATTTTCTTTTATCGCTCACCGTAACTTAAGGCATGAAAATGCAGGTTATACAACATAGCGTAGAAAGCTATTCCAAGCGTTTCAACATTCGTAACCATTTAGGGACAATTTATTGATTAATATGGAAGCGATCTTATAACAAATAATAAAGAAACGGTAAATCAGCTGTACTTACATCGTGTTCGATTCTGTAAAGCCATAGCACGTTGATGTGTCGTCAGGACTCAGTCATTAATCATTTGATCGCTATATGGAGCCAACAAATGCAATATTTGCCAAGATAGTGGCATGGGCGCTATACCCCAACATGGGCGCTTTGCCCCACCTTACTCTATGAAATTAATACAAGGCAAAACCATTTTGGCCGTGAATCATTTTGTATCTCCAAAGCTTCGGCCGGAGCGGTCACTATGGTTACTATGCCTCTGCCTAATACATAATTTGTCAATAATATTGCGTGTGTAATAATAACGAACATAAGTCGCCGACTATTTTGTTACGTGATTGTTCAAACCGACACGATATTTATTCTATAATATTATACAATTGCGTGTGAGAAAACATATACTAAACAGTATTTGCAAGTAATCATAACATTATAAAATCAGAAGAACAGGCAATATTAGTTAAATTTACTAATTATATATGTGCGTCTACAAACAAAAATCTTTAGAGTATTAAATACAGTAATCTTTATAAAACATCTGTACTGCGCAAGAAGTGGAAACGAGCAAATTATACACTTGTTATATCGTTTGTGTCATTGTGGACATAATGAATATTGCATGTGCGTTTCGCCGAAATAAAGATTGACTGATTGACACAACATCGATAAATGTAAAAGTTCGCCAAACAAGCCGACGTGTCGTGGGTGACGCGTAATTGTGACGTCACGTGAAACGTGAAAGCGTCGGCAGATAGGTGGGACCGCGGCGCGATGGCGCAGATTATTCATAACAAGAGAGGCTATAAACGCACTCCGCCGAAGAAGACGACATGGGGAAGTTGGTCAAGCGGAATGTCGTCGTTGAGCCAAGAATCGGAAGGTCAACAGTTCGCTTCCGCGTACGCCGATACCCACATACAGTCCGTGTGTGTGCTGGACATCGACTCTGAGCCGTACTCCTACCGAATGACGCAGCTTGTTTGCACCATTGGGCCAGCCTCCCAAGACGGCGATTTGCTCATGAAAATGTCCCTTTCAGGTGAGTTATGACACGACGTTAACTTTATGTCCACTCGTTCCTTCCTACATCCGTTCGACCATTGGCCTCTGATCTACAAAATGGCGATGTATTTGAAAACATCTGAAGTAATTTAGATTTATTAACTTTTTTTCAGTTGATAATAATAACAATAAGATAACTTCTATTGCGCCTAAATCCTTGGAAACCTAGCTGAGGCGCATCAAAACAAAACGATTGATCAATTTCAAAATCCTTAGGCAATATTCCAGTTGTCAACAGATGGGTCAAGGCGCTAGGAAGCTATGGTGGATAAGCAAGGTTGTAAAGATAAGTTTTTAAATGATGACGGAATTTTGTAATATTTTTTCAACTGATCTAACACTAAGAGGGAACATATTCCAAAGAGTTGGTGCAGCAACAGAAAAAACCCTAGTTCCAATGTTAGTGTTAACTCTAGGAACAAAAAGTAGGTCAGAACTAGATGATCGAAGCTGTATATGTTTTCTTACAGGAGTAAGCAGTAAATGCAAATAATGCAAATTGCAAATGATCAAATAAGTTGTCAGTCATTCCCCAGGTGGAGCTACTATAGAGTAACATCTGCTGCCCGCAGTGCCTTAATTTGATGACAGCAGGCAATAAGTGATCACTGTAAATGTTACAATGGTGACAGTTATAAACGAATGGCGAGGTGATAGTATTAGCAGGACTAATTTGCCATACTGCACTGTAAATGTTACAATGGTGACAGTTGTAAACGAATGGCGAGGTGATAGTATTAGCAGGACTAATTTGCCATACTGCACTGTAAATGTTACAATGGTGACAGTTGTAAACGAATGGCGAGGTGATAGTATTAGCAGGACTAATTTGCCATACTGCACTGTAAATGTTTCAATGGTGACAGTTATAAACGAATGGCGAGGTGGCAGTATTAGCAGGACTAATTTGCCATACTGCACTGTAAATGTTACAATGGTGACAGTTGTAAACGAATGGCGAGGTGATAGTATTAGCAGGACTAATTTGCCATACTGCACTGTAAATGTTACAATGGTAACAGTTATAAACGAATGGCGAGGTGATAGTATTAGCAGGACTAACTTGCCATACTGCACTGTAAATGTTACAATGGTGACAGTTGTAAACGAATGGCGAGGTGATAGTATTAGCAGGACTAATTTGCCATACTGCACTGTAAATGATACAATGGTGACAGTTATAAACGAATGGCGAGGTGGCAGTATTAGCAGGACTAATTTGCCATACTGCACTGTAAATGTTACAATGGTGACAGTTGTAAACGAATGGCGAGGTGATAGTATTAGCAGGACTAATTTGCCATACTGCACTGTAAATGTTACAATGGTGACAGTTGTAAACGAATGGCGAGGTGATAGTATTAGCAGGACTAATTTGCCATACTGCATTGTAAATGTTACAATGGTGACAGTTGTAAACGAATGGCGAGGTGACAGTATTAGCAGGACTAATTTGCCATACTGCATTGTAAATGTTACAATGGTGACAGTTGTAAACGAATGACGAGGTGACAGTATTAGCAGGACTAATTTGCCATATTGCACTGTAAATGTTACAATGGTGACAGTTGTAAACGAATGGCGAGGTGATAGTATTACCAGGACTAATTTGCCATAGTGCACTGTAAATGAAATAATATGGTACTGTCATAGGGTAACCTTCATTTTGAGGTGACTGTGTTATCGAGGTGATCATAAAGCGAGGTTCAACTGTACCATGTAACAATGGTTGCGACATTACGTTCTTGTCACCGTTCTCCCGGCGCAGGTATGTTTTTTCCGAGGTATACCATTAATTTGTTATAAGGGCAGAGAGCACATCAACTTTTCTATCGGTGGCCATGTTAAGGTTTTCTCAGATGATAAAAAAAATTTACGGAATAATTTTGTTACAGCCACTGTCATCCTGTCATTGAAATGTTAATAACATTTCTTTAAAATAATTTACCTCCAGCTCTTTTTAGAACCAGGTATACACGATGCCCATCAATATTGACCAAAATAGCCGTATTTTTTTTAGCAACCACACTCCGCCAACTACACTCTTCCAAGTGTGGGTCAGTTCACTGTCAATACACTCTTCCACTGAACCTGTTATGTTTTCATTCGGGTTAAATAAAATGTGTTTTTCAGATATCGCCACTTTCTACGTTCTAGGCCTTTATTCTTCTCTAACACAACAGGACGGTAAATTGAACTATGACCCCCATAAACCGTTCCGGGGGACTGGGGGCTATTAGCGTAAAAAAGCAGCTAATGGCGCTAGCATGTTTTCGCTGTTTCGCTATTTTAAAACATATGTCATCCCATTGGACACGGCAATATTCAGAACCTTTATTACTATAAGCTAGTATCGCGCTCCAACGGTTGCTTCATCCTATTATTGTTACCGTTCTCCCGGTTGATAACTTGTTCGAGAAATACAACTAATTTGTTATAGATCAGACATATTCATTGCGTACTCCTACAAGCAAGCCTATCCGGCTTCGATCATCTTGTTATGATTTACGGTATGCACCTAAAATAACACCACTAATATTATTGGAACTAGGGCTTTCTCTGCTGCTGTGGCGACTCTTTTGCTCCCTTTTAGTGTTATACCAGTTGCCGTCATTTAAGAACTTACCTTTATAAACTTGCATATCCGCCGTAGCTCCGTGACATCCATTGACAACTTTAATATTGCTTTTAAATCAATTTTGTTGCTACGTATCTCTTTTATTTCGATGCGCCTTTGAGCTTGGTTTCCAAGGACTTAGACACACAAATACCTTATTATTATTATTGTCATCGTTATTAGTATTGTAGTTGTTGTTATTATTATTACTATTATTATTAATATTATTATATGCCTGCCACATCTGGGAATCTCCCGGATTTTTTGAGAATCTCCCGGACTCCCGGAAAAGATTTCGCTTCAAATCCGCTCGCCAGTTTTCAGAAGTCCAATCCAACATGACCGAACTGATGGGACTCTCGTACTATCTCGAAACTTCCGGATTTCGAAACTCACAAGCTGGCACGTATATTAGTATTATCATTATTTAGTATTATCATTATTTAGTATTATCATTATTTAGTATTATCATTATTTATTATTATAATTATTTATTATTAGCATCATCACCACCACGACCTATTATAGGGATGACGATAGCCAGACTGGATTTCACGTCGTATACAAGGGAGTTCCACAAGGAGTCAATACGGCTACTACGAGAGGTGGAGGAGAAGAGAGGGAGGCCGCTATGTATTGCCATCGACACGAAGGGGACGTCCATCACCACGGGCTTGCTCAAGGAGGGAGTCAACGCACAGATACAAGTGGGTTGTAATGGGAGCGCGGCGTAGTGCCTAGAGCATCGGACTCTCAGTCGACAGTAGTATATAGGTACAAATTATATATATATGTATATATATATATAAATTATATATATATGTATATATATATATAAATTATATATATATGTATACATATATATATATATATATATAATTTATACCTATATACTACTGTCGACTGAGAGTCCCTCTCTCTCTCTCTCTCTCTCTCTCTCTCTCTCTCTCTCTCTCTCTCTCTCTCTCTCTCTCTCTCTCTCTCTCCTCCTCCTCCCTCCTCCTCCTCCTCCCTCCTCCCTCCTCCCTCCTCCTCCCTCCCTGCCTCCCTGCCTCCCTCCCTCCCCTCTCGATATATAAGAAGAGAGAGAGAAAGAGGAGAGAAATAAAGAGAGAGACAGAGAGAGAGAGAGAGAGAGAGAGAGAGAGAGAGAGAGAGAGAGAGAGAGAGAGAGAGAGAGAGAGCGAGCGACAGAGAGAAAGGGGGAGTAGATATAGGGGGGGGGTGAGAGAGATAGAGAGGGAGAGATATATGCCATATCGTTGACGCATGTGGGAGCAGTGCAAAACTATGCACTGCAATGAATATGGATGATGATGATTATTATTATTGTTTTGTTTTTGTTGTTTTTGTTATTATTATTACTGAGTTACCCGGCGTTGCCTGGTAAAAAAGGCAGTCACATACATCCTCAAATAATTTATAATGAAATCTAAAAAAATGTATTGTTAATATCATTATGAACATTGAAAATAGACCAAACCTCAAAAGCCGAACATTTGAGTTCCAGACACCCCAAACCCATCCCACATGTTTCCAGCCTACCCTTTTCTTCCGTTGCCGTTATCCCTCACGGGGTCGGCCTGGACTGTAGGGGTCGTCGCCATTTTTTCGGTCTTGCACGTCTTCTTCTTTCAGCTCCCTCAACTCCTCTTCCTAGGGACTGGCAAGTCTGCTGCTGTTCTCAGGTAGTCTTCTTCCTCTCTTTTCTGGTCGTGGCCATACCAACGAAGCCGGGTATCTCTCACCTTCTCTTTTATGCCCTCAACTCCTGCTAGGTGTCGCACCTACTCATTTGTTTTTTTCTTCCCTAAGCGAGAGGATCATTGTCCATCTGATCATCCTCATCTCAATTTGTACGAGAAGGAGCTCTTCTTTTCTATTCAGGGCCCATGTCTCCGATCCATACATAAGGACTGGGCGAATCACCGTGCTGAAGATCTTGATCTTTAGCTTGTGTGATAACTTGCGGTCACAAATGACTCCACTTGTTTCCCTCCACTTCTGCCAGGCTGCCTTGACTCTTGCCTTGACATCCATTTCACAGCCTCCGTCCTCCTGTATCACAGATCCTAGATACATGAATTCGGTGACTTGGTTTAACTTCTCTCCATGGATGTCCACTATCTTGACTCTGCTTTTTGTCGCTCCTCTCGAACTGACTAGAAGTTCCGTCTTTGCCGTGATGACTTTGTGCCCTTTCTTCTCTAGGGATCCCTGCCACTTCTGTACCTTCTCTTCCTGTTTCTTCACGAACTCCGCAGTGAGGGACATATCGTCTGCATACAAGGTCTCCATTGGCAATCCGGGTCTGCAAGTCTCGCTGATCATATCTATAGTACGATGATAAAGAGCACTGGACTTAGCTCTGAATCCCATTCCTATCTCAAAGCTAGCTGTATCGCCACGCGGCGTTCTTACTACAATGTGTGCACCTTCGTACATGCACTGAATGATCCGCACCAACTTCTCCGGCACTCCCTTCTGTCTTAGGCACCACCATAACATTTATCTTGGTACTGTATCCTGCACCTTCTCAATGTCTACGATTGCGTGGTAGAGCTTCTTCTGTCCCTCTAGGGTATTCTCCTGGATCTGTCTCAGCACAAAAATGGCGTCGGTTGTTCCTCTCCGTGGTCTTCCACTATCTCCCTCAACCTCTTGTCTATGATATTCTCTAAGATCTTCAAGCTGTGCTCCAGCAGCTTTATTCCGCGATAGTTCTTACACTCTAACACATCTTCTTCTGTCTGTAGATGGGGATCTGTTTCAATCCTCGTGGATCTTTTCTTCTTCCCAGATCATCAACAGGAGTCTCCAGATGTATTCTTCTCCTGCTTCTCCCATTGCTTTGATCATCTCGGCTGTGAGTTGTGATGACCCTCATGTCTTCTCTTTTTTCATCTTCTTCAGTGCGGTCTTCACCTCGCTCTTGTATATGGTAGTTACTGGTCCTTCTTCTGGTAATGCCTCCGTCAGTTCCTCATGCGGGGTTTCTGTATTGAGTAAGCCATCGAAGTACTCCTTCCACCGATCGTTCAGCTCTTCTGCTTCTACCAATATCTTATTGTCCTTTATGATAACCATCTCTCCGATGTCTTTCTTCAGCGTCTGTCTTGCTCTCGTACCTTGTAGACTTCTTCTTCGGACTCCAGATTTCTGTATCACTCTTCTGCTGCTTGGTCTATCGCTATCGCCACTGCCCTCTTTGCTTCTGGCATCGCTTCTTGCGACCTTTCGCTTGCCTCCTCGGACTCTTCTTCCTGCCATGTTTTGAATGCCTCTTTCTTTCTCTTGATGGCGACTGTCATCTCTTCTGACCACCACCATGTCTCCTATCGCTCACGTGTTACTCCGCTGGTCTTTCCGCACTTCTCACTTACTGTCTTAACTATCGTGTCTCTCAGTTTGGTCCAGTACTCCTTGACTGTTGTTGCCTCGCACTTGTCCACTTCTCTTGCTACTTCCTCAGCAAATGCCTCTTTCTTCTGTTCTTCCAGCTTCCGTATCTTGATCTTTGGGGCTCTCCTAGTCTGCTTCATCATCCTTTTCTTCTTCAACTTCATATCCATGACAAGCAGCCTGTACTGATGCGCAACTGCGTCGCTTGATATCACGTTCGAATCTTTCACCAGCCTTCTGTCTCGTCTTTTTATAAACAGGTAGTTAATATGCATTTTCATCTCTGGGTCACTCTTGTAGGTGATCAGGTGTTCCGTTCTCTTCTGGAAGCCTGTGTTGGCAATGAACAGCTGAAGGCTCTCTGCCGACTCCAGGACTCTTTCACCTTCTGGGTTTCTGGTGCCATATCCCCATCCTCCATGGCTCTCCTCGTAACCCTCTGTATAGTCTCTCACATGCCTATTTAGGTCAGCTCCCAGTTTCCAGCCTATCCGCATTAATAAGTTGTAACTGGTCACTGGCCTAGTTGTTAGGACAACCTTTTGACAGAAATCGCACTCGCTCACCCGTGTAACTGACGTAACCAGCAACAGGCAGCTGGGTTACGCGTCCGGGAATTTGTAACGTTAATAACATAAAAACTAATACATTTGTCTGCATACACCCAGTGACACATTTGCAAATTGAATAATTACCTATACAAGTATATAGAAAAACACTAAATTCCATTTTTGGAACTCCACGGAATTGTTGCAGTGTGTTGTTTGCCAGAAGCAGGACGCGCTCACGGGGCTGACGCGGCGAAATGCTTACGTGACCAGTGACAGGTAGACCTGGTGCATGTTAAGCGCTGATGATGTTCAAACGTCAAAAACTTTTGAAATATTCAAAAGTTCTGCATACATCCAGCGACATACTTGTAGATGGCATAGTTATCTATACGATGATATAAAAAAACATTAAACATTCTGCGGCTGGAACTTCACGTAGAGTCTTTTGAAATATTGAGTCCCCAAGTTATCCACCCCTTCGAACGAATTTCAAAAATTTCTTAACCTACGAATCATCTCAATGGGCCCTGTAGATCACATGCAGAATTTCAGCCCGATACATGCAAAACCGACGGAGATGTGGGTTCACATAGTAGTAGTAGTAGTGGTGGTGGTGGTATTGCTATTATTATTATTACATCATCAACATATTTATTCGGACAAAACAATTCACAAACATGACGACAAATTACAATGTTTCAAAGAAAGAAGGTGATGATAGAAAAACGTTACGTCGTATTGACATATCACATCACAACATCACATTCATCGCGACTTAAAACATAACTTTTTATCGTATGGTAAGACGGACATTACATTCATATCACTTAGTTTCTTAACACAATCACTTTCAATCACTTACGTACATACTTACGGAAATAGCTTACTTACGTACGTGAAAACATGTACATATTCGTAGCATTATACGCCTGAATGTACACATATATCATTTGTATAGTATAGTTAATGTGTGATACAGAGAGTGAGTGATTGAATGGGTATACCAAGAAAGAATAAAGAAATTAAACAAACAAAATGTCCGTCACCTGACGGGATGCATTGGTAGATGACAGTCATAAATCGTGATAGTAATACGTGATATTGACTAAATGCTAGAAAACACAGAGCATCGTTTACTGCTTACACATACTCTTGGTTTGTTAGAAATGACGAAGGTCGGGGAGAATGTGAAGTTCACGTCCATCGATAAGCCCTAGTCTTGGTAGTGTAGAATTGTCAAACAATATTCGTATTGCTGTGCTATTGGCATGAAGGTGGACATAAGCATTATTGTGTCAGTGTCTACTTAATGTTGACGCTAGGGCCGTTTTCCTGATGTAGAAATATGCCGTGCCTGTGGAATTCATGTGATTGTTATGTTATGTTTTGCGTATTGCGTGCACACTACATTTTACGTTCCGAACAATTGATTTCTCCATAAAAAGTTTAGAATCTTGACATATATGGGGCATTAAAAATATGCAGGTTTTACGTCCTTTTCTATGGTTCGCAGTTTGGTCCCTGAAAGATTGGCGCTCGTGGTTCAAGGCGTCTAAGGAGAAAACGTTAACATATCTGCATACATACGCAATCGCGATTATAAGTAAATTAAATAAATCATAGTTGACTAATCATGGTATGTATTTGGTGCACGCAGCTGAAGGCTGGACAAACGGTCTACGTGACGACAGACGACAAATACAAGATGGCGTGCGATAGGTCACACATCTGGGTCGACTATGAGAGCATCGTCAACCTGGCGCAGCCCGGCAAGACCATCTTCATAAACAACGATAACATCGTGCTTACCATCCGTGAGGTGGGGACAGACCACAACATACTTTGCATATCCCGCCATTGTAACATAATCTCCAAAGGTCTAGGGAGCACGGTCACGTCAAAAAGGTCTACGGTCAGGGTAAATTCAAAGATATTGTCCCCAAGGCCCCCCTGGATCCGCCTGTGTGGATGGATAATTTAACCATATAGTTTCTTTAGAGTTTCTCAGTACATGTAACATTAAATAACTGACATCATGTGGGAACTACGTGAACATTTCTCACCTCGTTTTTCAGAAAACCCCATACAAGCCTGATACGCGTACTTTTGTCCTAATCTGTTGACTGATTGTGAAATTGTGCTGCGTTCTGCAAAGTAGCCATTGTTCGGATACACGAGCGATTAGCATATATTCATTGCTGCCAAATGAAAGGCGTATCTACTATAGCAAAAAGAATATATTATGGCCACTCAGCCTAAATACAAGTGAAGCCGCGCAATTAGTGGCGCCATTAGACGGCTAGCTAGGATTTATGTCCGTTTGAAACAGCTATATTTTGACTTTTTGACTATAGTAAGACAGTCAGCATTAACTGTATGAACATGTCCCACGCGAAAGTGCTAAAGAAAAATCATACATCACATAAAAACTTCATTTTTCTAGGGACCCTTTCAGATGTCATAATGGCGGCCGGCTCCAAAATGTGACCCGCCACAGCGAACCGGGTATTAAGTTGCACAGGACTATTCTACACACGAGGCAACATTGACTGTCCAGGTTTTGCTCCATAAACTTTGTGGTTTTGGCAGACACGTATGCATTACAATATCATCTTCTAATGTCCAGTTTATGTTTTTCTCGACAAATAATTCAAAACTAATAAAATACACGCATTTACATAACCGCATATTAGAAAACAATAAATTATATGAGCAAAAACCTCGTTCTACAAAACGTTGCGTTTTAAGGTCTGCTTAATTTTTAGCAATAAATCAAAAACTACTGAAGACTTTAACAAATGACGTGTGATTTTAAAGCTCATGATATGTGGAATCCACAAAACTGCATTTCACAAATGTCCTTTCTGGTCAGGTTACCGGCGATGCCATCAAGTGTGTGTTGGAGGCGAACTGCACTCTGGGTAGTCACATGACCTGCCATCTGCCGGGCGTTAACGTAGACTTGTCGGCGCTCACTGACGAAGACAAGGCGGACATTGAGTTTGGCGTGGAGGAAGGCGTCGACGTTATCTTCGCGTCGTTCGTTCGGGATGCCGAGTGCATACGACTCATACGCCAGGTAAAACAATCCTGTGTCACCCTCGCCAGCTTCAAATGCTGAGCGCAGTGTCGCAGTGTTGGAACATCCGAATCTCATTCGAGATATGGGTTCGATCCCTGTGCTGCGGTGCCGAACCTTGGGCAAGTTAGTTCACACTACATTGCTTCAGTTCAATATGTTCTTCGAACAAGTACCAGGATAAAGACAGTGGTGGATATTTGTGTACGACATTGTCTTCGCGCATTAATTGCAGCGTGTCTGAAAGCTTCCCTGAAAAGTCGTGATGGTGTTCGATTGAACAAGTCTTCCAGAGAATAAAGTACAACGCGCATTGAGCAGGCGTGATGCTGTTGATTGTAGTCGTGAATGATCAGATTGTGTTAAATCTTAGATGTAGACGCCCACATAATTGCGTTTTGTTTCCTTAAAAGCAATTCTTTGTAAACTAATAATACATTTGAGATGTATTGTATCAAAGCATGATATTCTCTGCCACTTATTTCGTGGATTTTATGCGTAATTAATTGTCGTCTTACATGCACAAAATAGCCGATAAAGATTGTGCTTATAAGAATCATTTTGAGCTTGTGGCGTGGATGATTTACGCAGCCCGAGTTTAAATATGCACGCATGCTCAGTGAAGCACACTTTTAAATCAATACATCTGACATGGGCTGCCTCTATATTCACTCTCCGTTTATTACACAGATTATACCTTTCCCCTTCCTTCTTTCCGTTGTTAACTACTGTTAGATCCTTGATCGCGGAACCGTTTACCATGCCCCGTTTCCTCTTTTCCTTTGAATCTCGAGTTCCGCCTGTGTCACAATAAACGTGTTCATACTTTCTCTACGAGAATCTTCATTCTATGATGTCGTTGTACGCACAGCCCACGGCCAGTACACGACAACTACGTGACATAAACAGCAACTGGGTGTTTTTCTTGTCCCAGAAATCTCAGTGGAGTTAACCGAAGTCTGACGGACAGTACCGGATATTCATGAACACGCCTGATATGGATCGTGATTGCTGGCGCGAACGGGAATCTCCTCATGCATACGCGGAGTTATTATATCGATATATTGTCATGGTGATTTATCACTAATAAAACATAATGATAATAATATAAATGCATAAAATTACATGAATTGTTCACATCAACAGGATTAATGAATAATTATGTACATTATAGATATTAATAAGTTCACACAACTGCCTTTAGGTGCTCGGTGAGAAGGGGAAGCGAATTAGGGTCGTCGCTAAGATCGAGAACCACGAAGGAATCAAAAACTTCGACGAGATCCTCCAGGAGTCGGATGGCATCATGGTAGCTCGGCGAAGTCTCGGCGCCGACATCCCCTTGCATAAGGTGAGTGTGTCGTGCTGTGAGTTACTGGCTACTGGGACGGTTAGTCATACGTCATTGCCTTTATTTGGTGTCTGGTCGTCAAGGTAATCCGCCATCTTGAAACATTTTTGTGACCTGAATTTCAACAAAATATATGACGGAATGTCCTAACCCACCACGTGTTTTCTAATAGTTTGACGAATAATATGTGTATGTCATAAACCGGTTTATAGTAGTCTCTTAAGAGTTTCTGTGTGAACAAAGCGTAACGCATTTAGTGATCTTTACTTTTTCGTTAGGTGTTTATCGCTCAGAAGATGATGACGGCGAGGTGCAATCGTGCCCACAAGCCCGTCATCTGCGCGGCTCAGATGCTTGAGAGCATGTGCCGACACAGTCGACCGACGCGGGCCGAGGCCAGCGATGTCGCCAACGCCATCATCGATGGGGCTGACTGCGTGATGGTCTCGCAGGAGACTTCTGACGGACTCTATCCGCTTGAGGTGGTGCGAGTTTTGCACTATATCTCACGAGAGGCAGAGGCCGCGATCTATCACCGACAGGTGTAGTAACTAGCAACTATACTTACATATTAGGGGCGGATGCTGAGATGGTAGTCTATGTGGACACAAAACATCAAATTGCACAACCCTCTTGAGGCTCGCGAAAAAACTTTCACTGGCGGCCGAACCAATTGAATATTGGGTGTGCGGTGTGCACTTTTTGCGGCGACGTTCACAATTACGGAAGCTCACCAGACACCTCCTGTTGCACCCCCTTAAGACTCACCTAAACGGGGGCGCATTCCATAAGTCCACGGGACACAGCACAGGCTTAGCGACAAAATACCAAAGGTCTAGGGGGCACGTTCCCCTAGCTCAGCCTCCCTGAATCGTGTGTTGCCGTTTCAAATCTTGGGCAATTCGTTTACTCTAGGTTTTTTCAGTTCACTGAGCTGTATAACTGAATACTTGACAATGGTGGATATTTGTGTACGAATAGTATTCGCGCATTAATTGAAGCGTGGCTGAATGTTTCCCATATAAATCGAGATGGTGTTCTATTGAACAGGTGTATCAGCGAGTACAAAGCGCCTTGCCCAGTCGTCACGACTGCATGCTGCTTTATGTACAAGAAGTCACCTTTATTGTTTGTCTATCTGTCGTGTCTTTATTCTAACATCGTCTGCATCCCGCCGCAATGCATTCTGTTGTTTCGATATGTTTAAAATTTCCCTTTCTCATTATATGAACTGTATCCCTTGATTTTTCGTTTCAGATATGGCTATTTTAAGGATGTCTTCAAAACTATCATACCTGAATCAATCCAATCGCATTTTCACCGTAACAATATGTATGTTTTTAGAAAAACTTACACGTGCACTGAAAATAATAATGATGAAAAGCATTGTGCAACTACTAAAATAATGGTAATTGAAAATGTGTCTTGTAATATGACCAAATATTCAGTGATTTCTTGAAGGAATCCAACCAAACTTGACACTACTCAATTTTGACCCAGCTAACGGTTAGTGCGTTCTATAAAATGTCACTGTGCTAATACGCGAGCTTTTAGCTCTCTGTTGCCACCGTGTAAATAGTTAATGCGATAGTAGTACGACATCAAAAATTGATTGTGCCAAATTATCTCTTGCAAAAATGTTCGAAATAAATTGACAGATATCCCCCAATACGCGTTTTAACGAGGGGCAGTTTTTCTGTGCGTAGGTATTCGACGATCTACGCGAGTTGACGCACCGGCCTACCGGAGTAGCTCACACAACAGCCATGGCGGCTGTACAGGCTTCAAGCAACAGTTTGGCGGCCTGCATCATAGGTAATGATGTCATCATCATCAACGTCATCGCCATCGTCATCGCTCTCTTCATTGTCAAAATCTTGACCTACTACTTATGATACTTAACCCCAAACAGCGCTACGTAGGACTAACGTATGGATGGTTTATTTTATGAGTTTTCCTTTCAAAGCAACATATAGAGATTCCACCATTGACTACACATTAACCCTCCTCCCGTGTGGAATCACTTACTTCCCCTACCAGACACCACTACCTTCGACCGCCAGTCCGGCGCTCTACCACTCAATCAGCCTCAAAATCGTTATCACTAAGCGGCTTTTTGCTCCCCCTCCCGAACACATGCATGTAAATACCTGATGTCAATCTTGTGCCTTCAACCTCACCCTAACTCCAACCATAACATTCAACCTTACTCTAAACCTTGTTTTCACATCAGACCAACCATAAAAGGCATCTCTACGTGGATGGGCAGCAGGAAGCTCCTTGTGGTTAGCAAGTGCCTTGTGATTGCAGGTGCTTTGTGATTGGCAAATGCCTTGGGATTAGCAAGTGCCTTGGGATTAGCAAGTGCCTTGTGATTAGCAAGTGCCTTGGGATTAGCAAGTGCCTTGGGATTAGCAAGTGCCTTGGGATTACCGAACCGAATCACAATAGCCGATGCATGGGGAACGCGATTCCATAGTTGAAGACTATAAAACATGCATGATGTTCTTCTTTGAATGGTGACATTCAAGAGTCCCATAACGCATTCATTTACACCCGCACACATGCTCCGAGAAATACGAATTAGGAGGCGTTTTATGAACCTATCATACGTCATGTCCGTAAATGGGGATACTGTTCGTAACGTTCGTCCATAAGCTATTTTCATATTCAAGTTGTCTGCCAATATCTTTCTTAAATTCTTCCTGTCTTCTTCTGTCACGTTGCACATTACTTAGCTCAGTAGTGTTCTGGTTCCGTTTGTCATCGTTCTTCCAAAGGGGGTAGTGTAAGAAGTGACGCAAGTTAGGTAGGCCAATGACAACGCACACGAACCTTTGACAAGTTGGCGCCCGATTCTCAAACCGTCTATGAGTAAAATGTTAAAAAGCACCCGCACGCATGAACACACGAAGGCCGCACACATGAACACACGAAGGCCGCACGCATGAACACACGAAGGCCGCACGCATGAACACACGAAGGCCGCACGCATGAACACACGAAGGCCGCACACATGAACACACGAAGGCCGCACGTATGAACACATGAAGGCCGCACACATGAACACACGAAGGCCGCACACATGAACACACGAAGGCCGCACACATGAACACACGAAGGCCGCACACATGAACACACGAAGGCCGCACGCATGAACACACGAAGGCCGCACACATGAACACACGAAGGCCGCACACATGAACACACGAATGCCGCACGCATGAACACACGAAGACCGCACACATGAACACACGAAGGCCGCACACATGAACACACGAAGGCCGCACGCATGAACACACGAAGGCCGCACACATGAACACACGAAGGCCGCACACATGAACACACGAAGGCCGCACGCATGAACACACGAAGGCCGCACACATGAACACACGAATGCCGCACACATGAACACACGAAGGCCGCACACATGAACACACGAAGGCCGCACGCATGAACACACGAACACACATGAACACACGAAGCCGCACACATGAACACACGAAGGCCGCACGCATGAACACACGAATGCCGCACACATGAACACACGAATGCCGCACACATGAACACACGAATGCCGCACACGAAGGCCGCACTCATGAACACACGAAGGCCGCACGCATGAACACACGAAGGCCGCACACATGAACACACGAATGCCGCACACATGAACACACGAAGGCCGCACGCATGAACACACGAATGCCGCACACATGAACACACGAATGCCGCACACATGAACACACGAATGCCGCACACATGAACAAACATACGCATATATGCAAGCTCAATGATAGTTAGATGATGCTATTTGAACCTTATGAATTCGTACTTTCACAGTGGCGAAGTCGGACGAGAAGTCAGCGCAGAAGATGTCGGCCTACCGGCCTCGGTGCCCGATACTGGCCGTAATGAGCGACATGAAAGAGGCAAGATACATGCGACTGCACCGCGGTATCCTGCCGATCATCTACGAGGCTCCAGAGAATAAAATATGGGCGGACGAGATGGAAGACCGCATCAGTTTCGCCATAGACTTCGCGTGGGACCGCGACATTATTCGGGCCGGCTCAACGGTAACACCGTCAGATCTACCGCATCGCTCCATCGCATCGCGTATCATTGCGTCGCATCGTGCATCGTTCCATTCATCACGAATCGCATCGCATTGCACATTGTTCTATCAGTCACGAATCGCATCGTTCATCGCTCTGTCGTATCGCGTATCATTCAATAGCCCGTCTCTCCGTCCTAATGCACATGCATAATGCTTATTAAGTGATGCATGACCTATTTTCACTTTCACTTAATATATTCGAAAATTAAAAAATTAGCGCATTCGACTACGCTAGTTATATGAAATAAGATAACGAAATTTTACTTCAATAGAAAGGAAAATGATTATTCACTTCGAAAAAATTCACACAACGTTTTATTAGTCTATACAAATCACGTTTTGTAAAAAGTATGCAAGTGCGTATACCACAACAATATATATTATTTTAACAAGACGTATAACTTTTCTACTGTACATGTAATTTGGGGTTGACATAGCAATAACAAATATTATTCATACGAAACCTGACGGTATATTATTTGACTGCACATTTCATGCTCTGTAGAGATAGTAGAGAACCGGAAATGGAACGCATTTTTAACCAATCAAATGCGGAGCAAGTAATAATTATACGGCCTCCACTTAACTATATCAACCGTACACGTGCAGGTAGCGGGGCATCTATCAGAACTGGTGTTGGATGTCGTGGATCGTGACGTTGCGGCTGCTCTGTACTTCCACTTAGGGTTAAGTTACATGGACATTCACGGTGTTCTGGTCATCAACCATCGCAAATAGGCGAGCGGTAGAACCACATAACAGACCGATTTAAATGGCCCCCCCCCCCTCCCCCACCTACACACACCCAAATGTTATATCATAGGAAAGCCCTGCATCTGCCCGTCATAATTAGGACTGTCGAAGAATTACCAAATGGTGCAGTAAGCGTGAATCCAAGGTCAACCAAGGTCACCATCAAACGATCAATTTTAGAAACTGGACTTTTTCGAAAACTTCTTAATATTTCAATGGCTATTTAGTTACTTTATTTAACTAAAAAATGGCCATGTCATATATTCTTCAAAACAGAGTACGATATGATGCTGTATCCAGGAATGATAAAAGTGACGACAAGGTCAAACAAGGTTACCCATCAAATGACAAATATTCGAAAGTTTACAATGCCGCGAACATCGTAAAGTTACATTGACTGTGTTTCTACTTCACGACTACGGACAAATCCTACACTGTACGAAAGGACAATTTCTCCCCGTCAAAATGCGGTGTGACATGGCGCTGTGAGATGAAGCAGTTTGTGTGGAGCAGCGTTCAAACAAAGTCACCGTCAATTGATGAATGTTAGAAATTGCGCCATCCCGCAAGCTTTACAAAATCTTAATGGTTGTGGAGCTACGTGTCCTACGTACTGATGGCCATTTCATATTCCGTTGGAAAGCTTTCTGTCTTCCCGTTACAATGAGGTATAACGTATAACTATTAAATGGAGCATTATGTGTGTAGTGAATGTCAAACAAGGTCACTATCAAATGGTGACTGCTCAAAATTGCACCATTCCACAATCGGTGTAGGCCTAGGTTTACAATGGTTGCGTATCTACTTGCCCAAATGCACAATACCTCTTCATACCATTGTAAACCGTATTGTATCTTCGTCAAATTGAGGTATGACACGGAGCTATCAACTGGTGCTGTATGTGTGGAGCGAATGTTGAAAAACATCACTCTCAAATGATGAATTTTCGAAACTGTGCTATTCTGAAAATGTTAAGACAAATTGTTCTAACAATTGCCCTGAAGTCAAACGATAAAAAGAATAATTATTGAACTTTTAGAATATCAATATATATATATATATATATGTTCGCGATATCTTTATTAAAATTGCACATTCTACGAAGCATAATCAATACGAGCTGATCCACGTACATGCTATAACAATTATCGCTATCGGGGGCTAGTTTTCTCCTATTTGTGCTCGAGTTACTCTTGGGTTGGTAAGTTTTGTTTTGACTAATCTTAACTAACAAGTCTTATAAAGAAACTGTTATTTCAATAATAACTGCCTGCATAAAATAATAACATGCAACAATGCATGTCATGTAACAACATAAATATTGAATAAAACAACCTTTATCGTTGACAGCCGTGAGCGATAATAGCAAGGTCGCTAAGTGTGAAGAATTGGGACAATGCATCTTTGTTGAATACGTGGCATCCTGGCTATAAATCTATCATAAATGTACATACACATTTAATAATGGTAAATTATCATCTAATTTAAGTTAATTGTAGTGCGAATTCCTTTTCAACCCATTGTACGTCACGTTCGTCTTCATTCAATAAAAGTAGGCAGATTGCCTGACATTACCAGTTTTATTTTAACAGGGCTGAACATTTGCAATGGAATCTAGCCCCATAAAGCTAACGAGAAAGAGAAGACGTCTCTCAATTAACTTCTCAAAATGCGTCATTTGTCAGGAATGTTTGAACAATTTAAAACTGTCAAAAACAACATGTACTGGGCAGAAATCATTGTTGGATGCAGCGGAAACAAGGAGAGGTGGCCTATATCACCGTCTAATAGATGCATTGCCTAGCCTTGAAGATATGCCACCGATACTATTCCACAGGAGTTGCTTCAAAACGTACACAAGCAAGTCAAATTTGACTTAAGAAGGCTGTATGTCAAAGAGGAGACGAAATGATACGCGCAATATCGGAGGAGGACTTGATAACTGAGGATGCCGTGTATCACTCAACATGTCTTTCATCCTACCTGAGTAAAACAAATCTTAAAACAAAGACACCGTCGTCAACTGTTACAATACAGTGTCCTTATAACACTGCATTCTACAGTTTGATTCAAGCGACACGGGTATAGGGAAAACAGTCATCAGAGATGCAAAGGGAAGCAGTGGTATAGTTGGACTGACTAGAAAGAAGCCAGCACTCATCAGGTGGACATTGACGACTCACATCATGAGTGAATTAGTCCATGGGCCAATACACATGCCGGTACCATTTTGAGGGACAAAGGCTCACTATATGTTTTTAAAGAACATTACCTAGGGCACATTTTTCAGTATGATGGACATTCCCAAGTGGTAGCTTTATATTTTTTGTGTGGGAAAATATGCTTTTTTTGGGTAAAATAACGTTTTTAAAAAATTGCCCTTTTAAAAAAGGGAATGTACAGCTAGACAAAAATTCCAAAAGTGGAAATTATGACCAGTATAAGTGTTGATTTTTTGATTCCATTTATTCAACATTTTTCTCAACAGTTGCCATGGAACCGGCCATTTTGGTGCAAAAAAATATGTTTTTTGGTGACAAAACTTTAAAAATTCATATCTCCGGATTCACATTAAATATTTGGATGCTTTCAATGGCAAACCCATTCTGAGATACCCAGATAGTTTTCAGTTACCTGTGTGTACAATATATTTAGGCAGAATGGTCAGTTTTGGGGTAAAACATCAGTTTCGAAATGCCGTTTTTAGGAAAATGGCAGAAAAGAGTGATTTTGAGATTTCCTTGCTATTATACGACACCTAGCTATGCCCAAAGCTGTCAAAGTTGAGTATATCGGTAAAAAAAACATTGCAAAGTGATTTTCATTCATTGATATTCCTAAGGTCCCATTGATGAGTGGTTACCATGGTAACACGTACATTTCTATTTTTTCACTTGTTATCATAGTTGATTTGAATAATGGCTCCCGAGGTTACAGACATTATTGGGCACAGCTTGTAGTCTTTTACAGTGAAATATTGAATTCATGCCTCAGTTACAAACTTTTTAACATGACAAATAGGAACGTCACCATTATCCAGGATCCATTGAGGATAATGAGTAAGGTCATCTTTAGGTAAAATAGCATTTAAACAATAGTCTGGTACATCACTATTTATTTCCTTTGAAGTCAAACCTCCATTTGAAAGTCATCCTGATTTGTATATCACGATATGACTGAAAATAGATACATGTGGATCACTCGAATTCCCCCGCGATGGTAATTACCAAGTGGCATATTGTGAAGCTATTAGTATTATGTCACAGGAATTACACATTCAGCCCATGGACATTTTGCAACACAGTCATTTAACAATTCAAACATCGTCATCGTCAATGTTCCCAGCAATAGGTGTCGGGTCCTCGGGTTCATCTTCGTCCGCAATCTGGTTGGCACAGATTTGCTTGCGACACATCAGAGTACATTTAAGACCATTTGCGATGCATTGGCAGTCGTTGGTATCGCATGCCCGGCTACAGTTGCATTTCATCAGCTCAAGAACAGTTGTTGGTGCTGGTAGAACGGTCATCCATTGCACGTCAAGATCACCATCTTCATCGATGATCCATCCATGACTTGTCGGCTGTGGGACTTCTGGTTTTGCTTCAAGTGACCTGCGCCATATTGCAGCCTGATAGTTGGCCCGTCTAGTATGCTGTTGGAGGCAGTCTCTGCAGGGTGGGAGAGATGATGAGCTAATATCTCCCCTCTTGGCACAGAAAAGCCTGTACCGGTATTCGTTGACCCTAACGGTCGCTCCTTTTGAGGCATATAGACTGCACACAAATGCCTCAAGCTTCTGGTTGACTTCATCCGAGACTTCCCACGATTGTCCAAGATCCGTGAAACATTATTGATAATCCTCCTCTTTTCTCAATATTTTCAGAGGTCTACGCTTTCCTTTTCCTGAGAAGGAGCTGATAGAGTCGCATCCGATAAATGCATGGAAGCCTATGAGTGCAGTGCATAGCTTTTTTCCTAATGTCGAAGCTACCTTGTCTATGTCTACAATCTTTTTGGCATGGGATATCGGACTTGAAAGCTAAGGCAAGCACCATTATGCCAGTGTCTTGAGCATTGATAACAACATGTTGTATCCACTTTTTGCTGCATCTACAGCATGGTGCAAGACCCTGGTGTCGGCCTCCTCGTGTGTTAATGTGAGCTCATCAATCTCCACGCAGCTGCCTACTTTGAAGCATTTTTCTTCACAGGTCATGAAGATAGTCTTGTTGCCGATGCTCTCCCTATGCTTCTCAACCTTCCATTCTTCAATCAGAATCGTATGAGACTGCTTTTGTTGTATGGATCCTGCAGTAGTTTTCTCCTTTGGCGGATTTCATGACCAGGCGCAAATGTCTTGAACCTGACTCCTTCATCTGATCCACGTTTTCTTCTCTCAGCATTCTTTATAGACATTTCTCTGTATACATCGAACACAACATCAATTCTATTACTGTCCCTGCCTTCATGTAAAGCTAAGTCCAGTGCATTCTTTGATAACTGTGCAAATGTCTGACCTTCACCTTTCAGGCGTTGCAGAAGTGCCATCCCATTGATGATGTTTGCATTCGGCTGTGGCACAGTCTCAGCAGCTGATACATCCTGTGCCAGAGCTTCAGGTAGAGTTGACTTGGCTGTCTTTTGAATTTAACCATCCGGTGTCGCCAAAGCCCATGGTATTGGGCCCAACGGGTACGCCAATACATCTTGTAGATCAAGGTCACGAGCCTGCGCAGTATCATGTTCACAAATAAACGCCGGTCAGCTTCCAAGGACAATCTGTTTACCCTTTTCAGGTGTCAGTTTTATTTTCTTCTTCAAGTCAGAAAATGTTTTCAACTTCAGCTTGGTAATTTTCTGATTATACGGCTGTTTCGGTGGATCTGTGTCGAGACGGTCCTTCTTGAATTTCTCATAGGCCTCTTTTCCAACTGTGTGCGCTTGCTTCATGTCTTTGGCAACCTACACTGGTGCCAATCTCCCGCTTGAGATGCTGACAAGTTCGGGATGATTCCCACTCATTGGATTAATCCATTCTTCTTCCAGAATAGGAATTGTAGAATTTACGTCAGAATGGTCCCTCTGAATGCGGCTAGGCCGAAGATCAGCATGGGTGAAATTTGGATTCGGCTGAGTGACCATCTGCTTTATTTGTCTTAGAGAAAGGCTGCGATACTATGAGGTCAAATAGTACCTGCTGACAGCTGAGGCTTTCAAGCTGAATGCTTTTGTCCCTCGTGGAGTTTTGGTGTCGCTATCGACCGTTTCCTCAATTGTCTGGTCAACGGGGATTTTCCCAAAAGGATTTATTGACCCACGTTGAACGGAGAAGCCCCCGTTTGACAGGTATGCATGCGCATCTGGGTGGCTGTTGGCTAGTTGGGACATTTGCGCCAAATAGACTGAACCATAACGTGAGTAGTTTATCCGGTCGAATGAGAAGGCCCAGTACAGCAGAGCTTGGAAAGAGTGGAGATGCAACAACCAGTCACCTTCTCTAGATGCACGTATCAGACCCAGCATCATGTCCACCATATCGATGTAGGACACCCAGAAGGCTGCAAGCTCTCCTCTACTTCCATCTTGCATACTGTCAAGGAATGCCTCAAAGTAGCTAAGAATCTACTACGCTTGGATTGGTCAAGACGTCATTAAGAGCTGTCTGACATAAATCGTCACATGCTGCATCAATGCATCTAATTGCATCTTCAAGCTCTGGTATATCATTCCGGTGCGAAGCTTTCAGCGATGGTACGAATTCCTCCCATGCTAACCGGAGAAATGCTTCATACACCAATTTATAAAGCCTCACTTCACGATTGTACTGGCGTCCTTCCAGCACTGCCTGGACAGAACCCTCTGCAAAGATTCCTGATTCGACAGCCAACTCTCTTAGACCAGCATCTTGGAATCGCTTCCCAATGACTGATAGAAAGTTGAGGACTGCATGGCAGTCACCCATTCTCAAAATGATGCCTTCAAAGTATTCATTATGCTTCCATACGATTTCGGATGCCTTCGCCTACAAGGCCTGATCAAAGACATAGATAATGCTGGGTAACTGAAGCTCCTGGCTGATCTTCTAGGACTGATTCAGTAGCTCAAATACTGTTGCCATCACTGTTGCTGGTGCATTAATACTAGGCAGATACGATATTTTATCTCGATGAACTTCTACGTCATTTCTTGTCAGAACGTTGAAGCCAGTCCAACTTGGAACACTTGTGTCTGTCAGCCGAGAAAGCACCCAAATACGGTTTTTCTTTTGTGCACTTTCAACTGCTACACTTGCATCAGGAACAAGTGTTAAATTGCTCCAGGACCAGTCGGTTCTTCAGGATTGTACTGTGGAAGAGGTAAGCTGCTGACATCAATGGACCTCTTCTTGGATATTTCAACTGTCCGCTTTGGTGTGAATGGAAGTGGCCCAATAAAGCTTTCTTGGATTGCAATGCTGTTAACACGATGTGATGTCCCTGCTCCAGAGAGGGTTTCCTCGAGGTTGTCTATATTGTCCCACGCAGGTATTGTGAAATTTTTTATTAAAATGTCAGCTGGGAGTATAATGTCGCTGCATGTGGAGAATTCCATTTTCTGCATACACAGTGCTGTTTCAATTTGTTCAATCAAAATATGATACTCCATGCCCCAAGCGATTCACTATTTGAATCAGTTCAACATTCCTTGTAAGTATATTTACTGCCAGTGGCAGCAAGACATGCAAAGGAGGACGGCGTCTTCCTGCAGTAACGGCATATATGATATATTGGGCAATGGAAGCGTTCTGCAACTATGTACACTTGCTCGGGTTTGACTCGTCACTACGACCAGTAATTAACAGTTGTAAAAATTTAGAGATCGATTCTGGTATCCTGGCTGATTCTAAAGTCTGATTTAATGGTTGAGGTGGCCACTCTTCCTCAACTTTCTGCTCTTTGATGTCTGCTCTCAAGAAAACTGCCGCCTTTTTTAGTATTGCTTATGAATCCGAGCCAGAAGATCTGAGGTCTTCCAGCTCCTTTCGCATCATCACATTCTCGAGGATCAGATGCTCCCTCGACAGATTGTCAGGGTAGACATAGAGTTCCCCCTTCATCTTGAATGAAGTGTAGTGCCTCTTCAAATTCACTTTCCAGTTCTCGACGGATTTGCTTCTTTGTTGACTCTTCTACCTGATCGATGCCATGAGACTCGATTATGGCTACAAGCTTTTGGGAGAGGTCCACCATCCTAACTGCTCTGGTATTGGTAAATAGATTGTTTCGGATGAAAGCAAATAGTTCATTATAGGAGTCATCCACAACAGACTTATAGTTTACGCCAAGGTCGTTTGAGTCTTCAATGTCTTTTGGCTTGTTGGTGGGTCTGGTGTAATCCCTATAGCACGTTCGGTGATCGTATCTAATTATTACAAATCGAACGCTATGCTGCTGCAACTTAACTAGCGGCTTTCATGTGCACCCGTGTCTGAGGCTGACCCTAAAGTGCTGCCCTCTGTTGGAAGACAATGATTATCTGCTCCTGTTGTCACTACCCCCCCCCCGCTGTCTTATTGTTTTTGATTTTACCGATATACTCAACTTTGACAGATTTGGGCATAGGTAGGTGTCTTATAGCAAGGAAATCTCAAAATCACTCTTTTCTGCGATTTTCTTAAAAATGCCATTTCAAAACTGATGTTTTACCCAGAAACTGACCATTCTTCCTAAGTACATTGTACACAAAGGTAACTAAAAAACTGAATGGGTTTGCCATTGAAAGCACCCCAATATTTCATGTGAATCTTGAGATATGAATTTTGAAAGTTTTGTCACCAAAAAACGTATTTTTTGCCTCAAAATGGCCGTTTCTATGGCAACCATTAAGACATTTTTTGAATAAATGGTACCAAAAAATCAACACTTATACTGGTCATAATTTCAACTTTTGGAATGTTGTTCTAGCTGTACATTCCCTTTTTTAACAGGATAATTTCAAAAAACGTGATTTTACCCCAAAAAATCATATTTTCCCACAAAAAAGGTATTAAGCTACCACTTGGGAATGTCCATCATACTGAGAAATGTACCCAAGATGATGATCTTTCAAAAAAATATAGTGAGCCTTTGTCCCTGAAAATGGTACCGGCATGTGAATTTTTGGGTATTGGCCCATGGCCTAAATATACTAAAATAAAGGAGTGGTTTGTCCACAAGTACTGAAGACAAGGATCACAAAGAAGAACTGGCATCCACACTGAAGAGGGATGATGAGCATGTGAGACCTCTGACCAAGCATGCTGTTAATAACAGCGTCCAGTACGTTTTTCAATGTTCCATCCAACAAGCAATCACTAGTGATCTTTCTTTGTGAATATATGGTCAGTCGTGCATCCCAGTGGCTGGAAGCACACACAGCGTGTACACTCCTGGTTGTTGGAGGCACCACCAATGGTGAGGTAGTGAAATCAATCAGTAGTCGAGGTGTAGAAGAATACATATACTTTGCCAGTACACAAGAAGAAGCTGACACCAGGATGCTTCTCCATGCTGGTTTTGCTGATGCAGACTTCGGAGCACGTGGTATACTAGGAACCATAATAATTAAGTCACCAGACACATATGTATTAGTGCTTGCTGCATACTACTTTATCGTACGAGTACGGTTGATATAATTAAGTGGAGGCCGTATAATTATTACTTGCTCCGCATTTGATTGGTTGAAAAAGCGTTCCATTTCCTGTTCTCTACTATCTGTTCTCTACTATCTCGTAATTACGAGATAGGTATCTCGTAATTACGAGATAATATTTCGTAATTACGAGACAGAAAGTTTTATTCTGGTGGCACCAACAGGCTTCCGTAGATTATTGAGTCATTTGAAAACCGAATCATATACTAACTTAGATATACATAATACCAGATTTTCCCCAGGTGATTATCGTAATGAGCTGGGTCGACACGGAGGGTAGCAAGACCAACACCGTACGGATGTTCCGGATCCCCTCCGGCAAAGACCATTATACAGCCGATGACGAGTACTTTGCAACGAAACTGGGGGCTGAAGAAGACGCAGACGAGGACTTGTGACGATTACGCCACCTGGCGAATTAAATGCGAGCTGCCGCCGCCTGGCGAGTAGGATCCTGGAATCCATTATCGCTGACGGTTGCCCTGCTTGGAGATTAGCGTGTCATTGATATTTATTTAACACATATAGGTGCAGGTACACGTGCTGCAATACTCGAAACAGGCTTGGTGATATGTGCCAAGCGTTTTGTGAAACGACATAGTTTTAAATTCAATTATGTGACGTCATAATAACTTGGCCACAACACGTCACTACATTGTCTACTGTTGATGCGGTTTTTACTTCGATTATTCTTCAGTGATTTTCTTGTACAATCCATGTGAGCTTGTGTATGAAGTATACGAGCTCAGCAACAAAAAGGAAGGCTATTATTTCCATTGATTGTGGTACGTAACTTTATTCCTGACACATTGTTTATATATTTTATTACTGAGGTCGTGTGTACAACAACAAGATGGCGGCGGCGGCACAGCTTTTTTGCAAGCAAATATTCTACAGTCGCACGTACACGTGCAATATCGCATGTCCAGTTGACCATGGGCTTATGTGCGTACCACTAATTGTGAATCGTATGTTTGCAGGCATGCAATTATGTGTAGTAAATTATGGCAGTGCTAGCATACGAAGAACAATGGAGAGGTTGTATGCATATGATACGAAGCACATGTGAATCGTAAGTTTTGCTTGTTTGTGTGCGATCACGTGGAAATCGTGGGGATGTTTTCATATAACAAAATGTGAATCGTGAGAAAGTTTGCATACTCTCACGTGTTAATCTAGGCAAAATATTGTGCGATCATCTACGAATTGTGGAATGTTTTATAAAGGTTCACATATGGATTGTGGGAAAATATTCACACGACCGTGGGTGAGTTCGGGTATTGTATATACATCAGACTTTAAAGTAGAAAATAGGTGGATTGCGTAATTTAAACGCGTCTTAGAGAAGGATTGACCGCTAATCACACGGTTGACAACTAAATTGGGATACATTGTACACGGCTTGGGTCACTGTGACCGTTGCACTAATATGTCATAATAAATTGTGTCATTGAGACGTCATGAGTTATTGTTTTCGTCGGCAAAACATGTTGTCATATCGAAAAAAACGAGTGGTCGGTAAAGGTAAGGTAAGGTTCGAAAATGGCAAGATTCGAAAAAGGCAAGATTATCGGCTCATTGACTGTTGTATAGGGCGATGACATTACGTAGGAATGTTCTTTATATGATTCTGTTTTTGCAAATACTGAGCTGAAGCGCTTCCATAATTATACACATACACACACACGCGCGCGCGCACACACACACACACACACACACACACACACACACACACACACACACACACACACACACACACACACACACAAACACACACACAGAATTATATATGCTCGTTTCATAACCGGCGACTACCACTCCAGACATGAAGGATCGATCACAAACATATTAATAGACCTAAAACTAAATACCCTACAAAAGCAGATGTCGGGATCTACCTAATTCATGTACAAAATAGCTGAGGGATCTATCCCAGCCATCCCCGCAGAAACATACTTTCGGCCCCAAAGAATAAATAAAAGACGCATCCAACCCAAACATTTTCCAGATCACGTATCCTCAAACTTTGTACAACACCTAACAACCAATAACACCAGGTGCTATACAGTACCAGCATCCCACACCGATTCAATTCAAAAACTCATACTTTGTAAAGACAATAGTAGACTGGAATAAACTAAACGAGTCGCTGGTCCAGGCTGAGACCATAAACGATTTTAGTCGCCTATCCTGCGGCTCAAACACTCAATAACACCATACGCACCCACCCCGTCGTAAACCATAGCCATCAGTGGCTCCTTACGACGTAAAAGAATTATAATATATATGTATGTATGTATATATATATATATATATATATACAAGGCTTTCACAAGGGAACGCCACTGCCATCTGTCTCCAGCTAGCCAAGTGATCGTCTTCCAGTCTTCATATGTTTTTCGAATATTTTTGAATGGATTGCGCGGTGATGACGTAGTTTGTGTGACGCATCTAATGCTATATGGAAGCAAAGCAATTATATACCAAGCATAGTCACTCTGTATGCAGTGAAAATGGGGCGGCCATTGATTATTACGTGCGTGGCTCCGTCTGGTGTCGATGAGCTAACCGGGGTGTGGCGCCCACGTAAACAGATAGGAAAATGGTTAATACGTTACGCATTTGAGGCAACAGTCACCATTCAGACGCATATTTCACTATCCCAATGAATCATGGAGATGAAGTGATGTGCCAGTGTCAGACTAATGGAGTTTAATAGCAACAACGATCAATGGAATTATCAACAACGCCGATAAAAATATAAGGCGCCGGGACACTGCCAATGAATCAAATCAGACGGCTATTGTTGACACTGTCAGTCGATGTTGTTCTGGTGAGCACATGGTAAGTACGCGTATTTAAGTAATGTTGGCAGTTCCACCGTGTATATATATATATATATATATACATAAATATATACATATATATATATATATATATATTGATTTGTATGTAATTTGGTCTAATCTTCGTTATTACACCACCTATTTTGTATTACAAGTTATCAAATCAAATCAAATTTATGTATACACCACATATCTCTACAAAGCAGATTCAGGGGTGTTTATAAACTAAAACATGTAAGAATACACGTTGTCGTTATAATATTTCAATACATGTGTTACATATGCTAACACAACTACACATTTCGATTATTATGTAGGCCATATACAACATTAAGATGTATATCAAGATTTAACAAGATTTAACAAGATTGCCATCCAGAGAATTAACTCTAGATGGCAGGTGGACAAGGAAGCCCTTTGGCTTATCTAGAGTCCAACCTTTTTATCTACATATATCCAGCCCTTCTGAGGTATGTGTCGATTTTATTTTTAAACATATTCACACTACTAGCACCCACACAATCATCAGATAATCTGTTCCATTCATTCACAGTCCTTTGTGAAAATGAGAACTTTCTCACGTCTAATCTACACTGCTCCTTTAATAATGTAACTTCATGTCCTCTAGTCTTTCTATCTTTCTTAACTGAAAAAAACATATTTCTATCAATATTTTCATAACCATTCAATATTTTAAACACTTCTATCTGATCTCCTCTCAATCTCCTGGTCTCTAGTGTTGTTAAACCACATTCTTTTAGGCGTTTTTCATAACTAAGATCCCTCAGTTTTGGTATCATTTTAGTCGCTCTCCTCTGTACTCTTTCTAGCATATCTATGTCCTTCTTGCGGTATGGCCTCCACGCTTGTATACAATATTCTAAATGAGGCCTAACTATTGTTTTGTACAGCGGTATTATTAGTTCTTTTTCTTTATATGCTATATTTCGCCTAATCAATCCAAGGATTTGATTTCCCTTTGAAGCTGCAATTCCACACTGCTCTGAAACCTTCATGTCAGCACTAATTGTCAGCCCTAAGTCTTTTTCTTTTACAGTAGTACTTAGTACAGTTCCCCCCATTGTATATTCTACATATTCGTTCCCATATCCTGTATGGAGGCATTTACATTTCCCAAAATTAAACAACATTTGCCACTTTTCAGACCATTTGATCAACCTGTCAAGATCATCTTGTAAATGCTGTATATCACCATCACTTTCAATCCTTCTAAACACTTTTGTATCATCTGCAAATTTCAACACCTTGCTAGCTATATCATCGTCCAAATCGTTTATATATATTAAGAATAATATAGGTCCCAGTACTGATCCCTGTGGAACCCCACTCAAAACTGATTTCCAGTTTGAAGCCTCCCCATCAACAACTACCCGTTGTCTTCTGTCAATCAGCCATTTTCTATCCAGTTAATTATACCATTTCCTATGCCATGGGCTTTTAGTTTAAGCAGTAATCTCTGATGTGGCACTTTGTCGAAAGCTTTTTGAAAATCTAAGTAGATGATATCTACTGGTGATCCATCATCTACCCACTTAGTGATATCTTCCAAAAAACATAACATATTTGTTAAGCATGACCTCGCTTTTAGAAACCCATGTTGAGATGGGTTTATCAAGTTATGTTTAACAAGAAAATCCACCATGTGATCTTTAATTAGTCTTTCTAATAATTTACAAATCACCGATGTTAAACTCACTGGTCTATAATTATTTGACTTGTTTCTCGAACCTTTTTTAAATAACGGTATAATGTTTGCTTCTTTCCATTCTAAAGGAACCACTCCCTCTTCTAATGACAAGTTGAAAACTGTTGCAAGCGGTATGCTAATTTGTTCTACAATTTCCACTAGTAGTTTGGGTGGAATACCATCCACTCCAGGTGATTTATTTTCCTTCATAGCCCTAATTTTCTTAGCTACCATTTCTGGGGTTACAATTAACTGTCTTAAATAGTCTGATTCTGCCCCCTTGAACTTAGCCTCTGGTACTGGCAGTGAACTAGTGTCTTCTCTGGTAAACACTGAACTAAAATACTCATTTAGGTCTTCAGCCATTAAGAATCCTTCTGATATTATATTTCCAGCACTATCTTCTAGAGGGCCGACCTTATCCTGAACTTTCTGTTTGCTTCGAACATACGCATAAAAACTCTTGTTGTCATGTTTTATATTACAAGCTAATTTATGTTCATAGCTTCTCTTTGAATTTCTAATTTCAGCTGTAGCTTGGTTTAGTGCTTCTTTATAAATGTTGTAGTCTTCGTCATTTCCAGTACGTCTATATGACTTCCACATCATTTGTTTATACTTAATTTTTCTAATGGCTTCTTTCGATAAGTATTTCTTTCTGGTCCGTTTCCCTTGTTTTTTGAAGGGAACAAATTTATCTACGATGCACTCTATTTCATTCTTTAAGATATTCCAGCATTCTGTTGCTGTCTTATTCTTCAGTGTATTATTCCAGTCTATCTTTGCTAAATATTTCCTCATTTCCTTATATCTTCCTTTGTGGAAATTTCTCCTCAACTGCTTTTTATTATTTCTTTCTGATTTTACTTTGATGGTAAAATGTATCTGGTTGTGATCACTACTTCCCAGAGGCTCACATAATTTAACATTGTCAACTAATTCATTCTGTGAGGACAAAACTAAGTCTAACACATTCTCTCCCCTGGTTGGTTCTAGCACATGTTGAGAAAGGAAACTATCTTGTACTAAAACTAAAAACTTGTGGTCCTCACTACCCATACTCTGTAGAGATTTCCATTTTATATGCCCATGGTTAAAATCCCCCATAATAACACAGTCCCGTTTGCTCACTTCCCTTATAGCGTTTTGTATTTTTTCATTCTCTTCTATGCTTATGTTTGGACTTCGATAAACTAATCCAACTGTTAACGTTGAGTTTCCTGTAACTATGTTACACCAAACAGCTTCTTCGCAATCTGCTTCTCTGTCTAATTTTATTTCATAAGCCTGGATAGATTCTTTAATATATAAAATAACTCCACCTCCCCTTCTTCCTATTCTATCTTTCCTAAACATTACATATCCTGTCAGTCCCAATTCGGCATCTGATATATCGGTGGTTGCCCATGATTCGGTTATACCTATTATGTGAGGGTCAATATCTTCTACCATAATGTTTAGTTCATTTCTTTTGTTTACTATACTCCTTGCATTTAAACAAACACATTTATACCCAGCTTCAGAACAGTTTTCCAGACTGTTCTTTGCTGAATTATTTTTGCTGCCTTTATCTATGCCTCCAGTTTCAGGCTTCTCTGCGAGTCCCCCCTGCGAATTTAGTTTAAATAGATGCAACCTGTCCCACTGTCAACAGATCGCAGCAGATTCTCTGAGAATACTGCTGCCCCCTTTCCACTTAGATGGAGGCCATCTCTCATGTACATATCTTCTCTCCCAACAAAGTACCCCCATAAATCTAGGAATCCCACGCCCTCTTCCTCACACATCTGCTCAACTAGTGCGTTGATCGCCATCCTCTTACAGTTTCTGTATCTTGCCCCCCTTCCTCCCATTACTGGCAAAATTCCTGAGAGAATAACCTGTTCCACTCTTGTCTTCTTTAGCTTCCTCACTAGATGTCTGTACTTCTGAACTATCCCAGTTGTTCCCTCCTTGTCTGCATTGTTTGTCCCAACGTGTACTAGTATAGACCCTCCCTTGCCATGCCCCAATACCTTCTCTACCCTTTCGGTCACATGCTCTATCCTAGCCCCCGGTAGACATACAACAACGTCCTTCCCCTCGCATATAGTCTTGTCTGTTTTTCTCAGAATTGAATCGCCCATAAACACTCTCTCTTTTCTCCTTGCCCCCTCAATCACTGCCTCGGAGTAGTTCCTCCGGTTTGCATATGTCTGGTTGTTGTCTTTTCCTCTTGTCATCTTCTCTCCTGTCACATTCTCTTCCATTCCTTTCTTTCCTGTCGCGTTTTCTCTTGTCCCCTTTCCTCCTGTCATCTTCTCTTCTAGCACATTTACTCTCACCTCCTTTCGTCCCTTCTTCTTTCCTCCCATCACATTTTCTTCTCTCCTCTCCCGTCCCTTTTCCCCGGCTACCTCCTTCACTACGGTCACTTTCTCCCCTGTCACCTTCACGCCTGTCATGTTTTCTGTTTTTGCTGAACACTGTCTTCTTCCATCAGTCTTCTGTCTCACAGTCTTACCAACTGCCTCTGTGGTATCTACCTCTTCACCACCTGTATCGCTGTCGTGTCTCTCCTCGTTCTCTACAGTCTGACTACCTGCTGATCTATCCCCACTGGCCCGTTTTCTCTTCCTCTGCCGAACACTTTTCCTCCGTCCCTCTGTTTTCTCAATGTCTTGTTCCTTCACACCGGTCACCTTCCTTCCTCTCAGTCTCCTTTCTTCAGTCTCCGTGTCACAACTCTGCTCCTTCCGTGTTGTAGAATTCTCAACTCTCTCCGCGCCATCCCTCTCTGCTCCATCTATTTCTATGTTGAGTCTCGCCTCCATCTCCTTCACTATATCCGTCAACTTACACACCTCCTTCATCAGACATTCCACCCTCAAACACCCCATGCACCGAAAGGTGAATCCGTCATCTTTGGTCTCTGCCCATGATTTTGGACAGCCAGACAACGCAAAATCCACCCAGCTCTGGCAGTCGTTGCAAACTAGGTGTCGTTTTGCCCTGAGTTGCCGCTTGCAAGGTGCCATATCAGAATTTATTTATGTTCAAAGTAGTTTTATGTAGTCTTTGAAAAGACTTTTGTGTGTACAATTTACACCAGATTGTTTAGGTTATAGTTAGTTATATTTGTTAACACACAATGACACACCGTGCCTTACCTAGTTACGATGTCGATGACAATGTATTCAAGTTAGGCTTAGATACAAGGTAGTCTTTACAAAGACTGTTTCCTGTGTACTATTATACACTTTAAAAGATTGTTATTTCAGGTTTTAATTACTCATCTAACTACACCGATTATCTCAAATAACGCTATTCTATTGTCGTTCACGGTACGCTAACTTCGCCAGTGACCTACTTTGTAAACAACGTTCCGATTACATTAACGTCCCCAATTATCGCTCGCAAATCGCCTACTTTTAATCTACCCTAGATTACTCCCTCTAGCTAACTTTTAACAAAAAATATTGCTTAATATATATCTATAATTACGTTATGTATCCTATACGCTCAATAATATCACTTATCTTGATCAAATATCCTTATATTTTCGCAAGTTTGCTGCACCAAATTCAAATCAATTCATCACCGGAAGTCCCCCAAATGTTGAATTATACCATAAATTAGACAATTTTTACTAAAATGTTTGGCGCTACACACCATCTTTCTTAGCTTAACAAAACATTCATACTTCCACAACCATTAAATCAACATTTATACAAAATTTATAAGTTTAAGTATATTTTCAGATCCTATTAACTAATAAATACGTCAATAGTAGTTTTATAAATCCAAATATCAATGCTATTAAAACAGTGATTTGGTCATTATGATGCAAATCAGTAAATCAAGCTCGCATGTCTGACAGGAAGGGGGGTGCGGTGTGTAAAAGATATTGTGTGTGTTTAAAGGGGGGGGGTGAAAGATACCCGGGGCATCCGATGGGGGAGGGGGGTGATAAAATTCACATTATCTTATTTCCCTAAATCGTCGCCCCCCCATTCCGTAAAAAATGATGATGACCCCATAAATGGAGGTGTTTTCTAGTGTCACAACTTAAAACATGCTTTTCACCATGTAACATACATCAACACTTGTGTTTGTATCTAAGTTTCTCTCACCTTGTTCTTTCCTCCCACTTTGTTGGGTGCGTGCTTTAACGTCTCCCCAATCTCCAACTCTACATCCCCAATCTTCGCCCTGGGATGGTTCTTCACACATGCCCCTAAAATAAAAGATAACAAAATTTTATTTAATATATGAAATATTGTAGGGTAGTCTTTTATATCTTTAACCTGTCACCATCCCCTGCTTTAAAGTTGAGAAACATTTGCTCCAATGCCAAAACATATTTATATTGAATTTTTTCAGCTGCTGAGTATTTCCCCGATTTATGTTGCTATATAATACTTACTAATCACAAGATTGCAGATAGACATATCAGCAAACTTCTTCTTGCCCTTCCTCCCCTTAAGGGAATAGAGGGACCAAAGTGAGTTTGTCCCCACCTTCCTTAGCATGGTCCGGACACTGGTCCCCAAGTTTACTGCCCCCAGGGATGTGAGGTAAGCAAGCTGAGGAAGAACAAATATAAATGTAAATACACTGGTAAATGTAACTGTCAGCAATCTTTGTAATGTTTTTCAAAGATTCAATTAAATATTTAAAGAAAGCAATCTAGCCAAGTTTAATATTCAAATATAAAAATGTGTAAATCATGCAGATGTTTGTTTAATATGTAATACTACCAGTATTTGTAATTCTGTTTTGTTGATGATAGTTTATATATGTAACTATTTTTAGCTATTTTATTTAGTAGGTGGCACTAGACCGAGCTAACCCTTTTGGGTTCCTATAAATATAATATACAGTAAAAGTATTTCCTTCACTAAAATTGGAACATTCAATCAAATTTCACCACCCTAATCACATGACCCACAGTACCACCTACTAAACAATATTATAGTTGCACAGACTATCATATAATATATTAAAGTGATTGCACACCAGTTGTTTTCGGAACAGCTGTTCCTTGGTGACCTTTTCACAGAGCGCAAGCAGCTGCTCCTCCCCATCCACAGGCGCTGGCAAGACATCTTCATTGCCATCGACATTTGCCGCCCCTGTTATGATGACTAACTTCTTCAGAAGTGTTATCTCCTCACTCTGATTTTGAATTATCTTGTCCAGTTTCATTAGAACTCGAAACTGAAAGCCTGTTTCAATATTCATACGTACATTAGTACATATTAATTAGTACATGTACCAATATTTATGTTCCTATGTTTAATACTAGTAGTGGTAAGCGGTTCGCCATCCCCGGAAGTGACCTAAGATCAAAGGCTTTTTCGTTTTTTATAAGTAGAATTCCTACGTTTTTTACAAGTATGAGCAAGCAACGTCAAAAAGTGATTGATGGGGGTCATGAGAAAGAGGGTGTCGCCATCTACTGAATAAAGAGGAAATAAAATAGGGTGAATGACGAGCTCTAGTGACTAATCAGGTACTAATTAGGATCAACCTCTAGTGACTAATCAGGTACTAATTAGGGTGGCTATGAGTAGCGCATTCACTAGAGGGTAGCACTAGCAATAGCTAAAATGTATACCCCTAGTGACTGAAAAGCGTCGATGGTGGTGCGTATAGGCGATTGTGACGGTGTCAGCGCACCAGATGTCGCTATGGACGGAAAGTGGAAGCACCCTTTTACGTGCATAGTGTCCGGCCCTACGGGGTGTGGGAAGACTACTTTCGTTGTACGCCTGTTAAAGTTTGCTTCGTGTATGATTTCGCCGCCACCGGAGCAAATTCTGTGGTGTTACGGCCAGTGGCAGACCGCTTACGACTCTATGGCCGGCGTGGAATTTGTAGACGGTTTGCCGGATCCGTCGCTTCTGGACGCCAAAACGAGGACGCTTCTAGTGCTCGATGACCTTATGTCGGAGACCGATAGTAGCATCACGACTTTGTTTACTAAAAAAAGTCACCACTGCAACGCGTCCGTCGTACAGCTTTTGCAGAATCTCTTTCCGAAAGGGAAAGAAAATCGCACAATCAGTTTAAACGCGCAGTATATGGTCCTCTTCAAGAGTCCCCGGGACGCGGGGCAAGTAGGCCACCTGGCGAAGCAGATGTATCCGGGCAGTGTCAACTACATGGTGGAGGCGTACAAGGATGCCACGTCGGCCGCCTACGGTTACCTCCTGGTGGATCTGAAACAGGAAACGCCGGAAACCATGCGCCTGCGTACGGAAATTTTCCCCGACGACCCCGTTCAGTACGTCTATGTGCCGACGAGACTATAAAAAAGGCGGGGCGCGCCGCGGCCGCCGTCATTCGACAGGATGACAGAGCGCGTGAAGAGGCACATCCTTGCCCTGCAGCTGTTGCGCCGCTACAAGGGGAATACGAATCTGAGAAAGGCGGTAATCACCCACGCGGACGCCGACCTCATCTGCAGTCTGGCCGACTGCGCGTATAACATCCTGCGAGGGAACGTGAAATTGACGCCTAACAATCGAAAAGTGCTGACAAAGTTCAGGAACAATTTGCGCAAGTTAGCGTCGAAAAAAGTGCCCATCAAACGGAAGAGGGCCGTCCTGCAGACGGGTTCGGGCGCGTTTCTGACGGCGCTGCTGGCGCCGTTGGCGAGCACCTTTCTGCCCCTCCTCAGGCAGGCTTTCGGCTGATGCAGCACGCGAAGAAGATGGCGCTGGTAGACCCCCGGTTGGTGGAGCGTCTACTGCCGTTACTATCGCAACCGACCACGACCACGTCGCGTGTGATGAGTAGCCTGGACGGCGATATGAAAGCCGTTCTCGAGCGTGTCGATTTATCCGAAGGCGAAAAGGTGGTGGCGTACAATCAACTGCTGAGTCGTTACAACGCCATGGAGGCGTCTCGCGCGCAGCAGCCGATGCGCGTGTCCGTAGTGAAGAACGAGTCGTCGTCCGATCAGCCGCCGTCGCCGCCGTCGCCGCCGCCACCACCTACGTCCGATCAATTGCCGGGGGAGATGGAGAGCGAGGCCGTGAAGAGCGTACCGAAAGTGCTGAAAGAAAAGGCCCGCCTCCTGTTGGCCCGACTGAGGGCCGACCCGCTGATTCGCTGGAACGATCGAGCGGAGCTCGTGTACGCCGGTACGCCTATTGCCGGAAGTAATATGGTAGATCTCGTGAACGATCTCATGCGAACGCGTAAGAGGGCCCCCGCGCCGGTTGGCTGGGAAGCGTTCGGCGACCATATAAGGCGGCTGAACGTCCCTATGGAATTCGTCGGCAACCCCCAGCGTCGGGCGTATATACAGCGCGAGCAGAAGCGAAAGAGGCGCACTCGGTCCGTCGAGCGCGAGCAGAAGCGAAAGGGGCGCACGCGGTCCGTTGAGCGTACGCCGTGGTCCAGCTTTTAGCGTGTCCCGTAGAGGATGCCGCCCGTCCGAAGATCAGTACTCGTTGTCGTCGTAGCAGTCGTAATTGCGGCGGTCATCGTCGCCGTCCTCTTGTTCGCCGTATCGTCGTCGTCGTCGCCGCCGCGCGCCCCATGGTGTCCCGGCGGACTCGTGGTGCGCAACGAGACGGCCGGCGGACTCGTGGTGCGCAACGAGAGCGCCAACAACGCGACGGCCTACTGAAGCGCGCCTACTTCGACCCGAAACGGGCAGGCAGTTATGGCGGCGTCGATGCGTTGCGCCGGTCGGCTGCGGTGCCCAAGCCGGCCGTCGGGCGGTGGCTGGCGGCGCAGGACGCCTATACGCTTCACAAGCCGGTTAGGCGCCGATTTAAGCGACGTCGCGTTATCGTGGGCGGTCAAAATCAGCAGTGGCAAGCCGATCTCGTCGACGTGGCTAAACTGAAAAAGCACAACGACGGCATAGCGTTCCTACTGACGGTCATCGACGTCTTCTCGAAGCGGGCGTCGTGCGTTCCGTTGAAGCGCAAATCCGGTCCGGCGCTCGTCGCGGCCTTCGAGGGGCTGCTGGCATCGCCGGCGCCACCGCACGTCCTGCAGACCGACAAGGGGAAGGAGTTTCTGAACAGACCCCTTCAGACGCTTTTGAAGGCGCGCGGCGTCCACCATTTCGTGACGCACAACGAGGAGACGAAGGCGAGCGTCGTGGAGCGATTCAATCGTACGCTGAAGACGCGCATGTGGCGGTACTTCACGAAGCATCAGACGCTGAGGTTCGTGGAGCCGTTGCAGGACTTCGTGCGGTCGTACAACAACGCCTATCATCGAAGCATCGGTAGGACGCCGGCGAGCGTCGACGCGTCGAATCAGGAGAGCGTGTGGCAGCGTCTGTACGGTGGCGGAGGGTGTCAAAAAAACAAAAGCAAGCCGAAACTGCGAGCGGGGGATCGCGTACGCATCAGCAAGGCGAAGGGCGTCTTCAAGAAGGGGTACATGCCTAACTGGAGCGAGGAGCTCTTCACCGTCGTAGATTTGCACCCGACCGACCCTCCTGTTTACCGACTGATGGACGACGCCGGCGCGATACTGGACGGCACCTTCTATGGGCTGGAGCTACAAAAAGTGATCGTTGCGAAGGACAAACTATATCGGGTGGAAGCCGTTCTACAGAGACGTCGTCGACGACGCGGTAAGGGCGAAGAGGTGCTCGTCAAATGGTTCGGCTATCCGGCCTCGTTCAATAGCTGGATCGAAGCCAAGGAGCTCGTGGATTATAAGGGCTGATGACGACGACGCGTTGGATGCGCCACGCGGGGTGCTGGCGTCTGCACGAGGCGGGGCTGTGCAACGGCTTTTCGTTTTTTTTGTAAGGGGACCGTGCTGTATTAGTAGACTGCCGAGGCGAAGGGAGGCGCACCATCAACACCACCGTCGCCCCCACGCCCGTCGACGAACTCGCTCTATGGTGTGCCTGCGCGGATAAAGGAACGACGCCGTAGCGTCGGACGGCAGTAGCGCGATGTGTACGGACGAGACGACAGCAGCAGCAGCAGTAGCAGCCAATGCAGAAGCCGCCCACCGCCGTCGACTCAGGCGCATTTGTCGCTACACCCGCCGACGCCTCATGCGTCTCTGTGGGTGCGCCCGATGCCGTCGACGCCTCCTCCGTCACGAGCGTTCCTTGGCGTCTCTGCGGCAACGAATGCCCTAAGGCCGAGATCGTCTTCCTGTGCCAGATCGTCGTCCTGTACACGGTGATCGTCGTCAGTATATACAATCTAACGCGCGGCACGGGCGACTCCAATCTGTGGACGGCGCTGCTGAGTAGTTGCCTCGGCTACCTACTGCCGAGTCCGTCTATGAGGAGGCGCGATGGCGTCGTCGTCTGACTTTTACGTCACGTTGCCGAGCAACGCGTCTATGAAGGCGCACCCCAAAAACACGTTGACGCACTACACGACGAATTTGCCGCAGCGCGTCGACCTGTTGGGCGAGTGGGAATGCGGGCTGGTGTCGCTACAGTATACGCATAGCTGGTACAATGTGAGGCCGGTGGACACCTACTTCTTCGTGGCGTGCGAGAGGGGGGAGGTGGGCTTTTTCACCACCGAGGACGGGGGAAAAATTGCCCGGCAGGCCAACATTCCGCACGGCTTTTACAACAACGCCAAAAAGCTGGTGCGCAAAATCAACGAGGCGTTGACGAAACTGTGCACCGACACGGTCAAGGTGCGACTAGTGTACAGCGCCATCACTAATCGGATGACGTTGCTTCTATCGCCGGGCGTCGAAATTAACATGCCGCGGGACGGGCGCCTGAAACAGATACTAGGCTTCGAGTCGGACTATATCGCGAGTTACGGGACGCCCGCGGACGGCAGCGACCTGCCCCCGGGGTACCTGTTCGAGTGCGAGGCGGACCACCCGGTGGACCTGAGCGGCGGCGTCGACACCCTGTTCGTGTACACGGACATCGTGGAGACGCGCATCGTCGGCGACGTATTTGCCCCCCTCATTCGAGCCGTCCCCGTCCACGGTTCGAACGGCAGCATCGTATCGAACATCTTCGACCGCGTCCAATACGCGCCGCTCCTGCGGCGCCAATTCGATTCGATTGAGATAGATATAAGAGACGACCTCGGTCAGTCGATACCATTTGAGAACGGAAAAGTCGTGACGACGCTTCACGTCCGACGCCGCAAGTCGAAACTGTTCTGACGATGACGCGAAACGTGTACGAGGACTACTACACGCGGCAGGTCGGCGGTGGCCTGCCGGTGTTCGTAGGCGCCCGAGCGCAGCGAGGCCACGGACTGGGTAATCTCTTTGGCAGCCTGTTTCGAAGTGCCATGCCGCTTATCAAGAGAGGGGCCATGGCGCTGGGTAAGCGCGCGCTCAAGACGGGCGTGCGCGTGGCGCAGGACGTCGTCGCCGGCGGCAATCTGAAGCAGGCGGTGAGAGGGAGGCGGGCGCCGACCTTCTCGACGGGCTGCTGAATGCCCCGCCGCCGAAAAAGCGACGACGACGCATAAAGCCGCCCGGCAAGCCGGCGACGGCCAGCAAGAAGAGGCGCCGTCGAAAGAGGCCGAGCGACGACGTATTTCCCGCGTAGTAGTAGCTACATAAGTCCGACCGGCAAGGCGGCACCGGACAGTAAGGGGAGGCGCCGTCGAACGAAGCAGACGTAGTAGGATGGCGTTCGTGCATCGGCAGTCGTGCGAGGGCGTAATGTCCGAACTGGACCTGTTCAGTGTGCCGACGACGCAGACGAGCATCGAGAGCGGCCAGTGGATCGATCACCAGCCGCTGACGGCCCTCGACGCTGGCGGCCCCCTCGAGTTTCTCATTCCGGGATCCGGAGACGACTATCTGGACCTGTCGTCCGTTAGACTGTACGTGCGCGCCAAGGTGGTGAAGGGGGACGGTACCGCGCTCGCGAACGACAGCGTCGTGGCGCCCGTCAACAATTTCCTGCATTCGATGTTCAGTCAGGTCGACGTGACGCTGAACGGCACGCTCGTGACGCCGTCGTCGAATACGTACCCGTTTCGGGCCTACCTCGAGACACTGCTCAGTTACGGGCCCGACGCCAAAAAGTCGAGGCCGACCTGTGGTGCAAGGACACCGCCGGGCGCATGGAGGCAACCAACAACAACAACGGCGGGTTCGCGCATCGGCACGATTTCGTACACGAAAGCCGCGAGTTCGACATGATAGGGCGCCTGCACGTCGACGTGCACATGCAGAACCGGTGCCTGGTGAACGGCGTCGACCTGAAGATGCGACTGGTGCGCAGCAAGGACGCCTTCGCGCTCATGGGCGACGTCGTCGATCCGGGGTTCAAAATCGTTCTGCTGGAGGCCTACCTGCAGGCGCGCAAGATCAAGTTGAATCCGGCCGTCCAGCTCGGCCACATCAAGGCGCTGACGCACGGGACGGCCAAGTATCCGATGCGCCGCGTCGACTGCAAGGTGTTCTCGATACCGCAGGGTACCGCGTCGCACACGCACGAGAACGTCTATCTGGGGACGCTCCCGCGACGCGTGTTCATGTGCCTGATCGACAACGACGCCTACAACGGGGCCTACGATAAAAACGCGTTCAACGCGAAGCACAACGACATAAACTTCTTCGCCCTCTACGTCGACGGACGCCAGGTGCCGAGCAAGCCGCTGCAGCCGGACTTCGCGCATCGGCGCTACATCCGAAGCTATATGAACCTGTTCGCCGCGACTGGGAAGGCGTACGAGGACGAGGGGTTCGATGTGACGCGCGGCGAGTTCGGCAGCGGCTACACCATATTCGGCTTCGACCTGTCGCCCGACTGCTGCGACGGCGAACACTTCAACGTCGTGCGTACGGGGAACCTGCGCGCCGAGATCCACTTTGTGCACGCGCTCGCCCGGACGGTGAACGTCGTCGTGTACGGGGAGTTCGAGACGGTGCTCGAAATCGACAAGAACCGGAACGTCGTGTACGACTTCTGAGATGGACACGTTTCAGCTGATGCGTCGCCTGGCGATCGACGCGTACACTAAAAACATCGTCGTCGGCGTCGTGCCCAAAGACGAGCTGCCGGGGCGGCGGCTCACCGCCTACCCGACGGCGTTCGTGTGCAACACCGACGACGGCGACGAACCGGGCGAGCACTGGGTGGCCGTCTACGTGGGAGCCGACCGGCGAGGCGACTACTTCGATTCGTACGGCCGTCCGCCGCTGCACGCCGACTTCCGCGCCTTCCTGAACCGCAACTGCGACTCGTGGACGCACAACGACAAGCGACTGCAGAGCGGCGTATCTAACGTGTGCGGACAATATTGCGTCACCTACCTGCTCTTACGGTGCCGCGGAATGCCGCTAAGCGGCTTCCAGTGCCTGTTCGGCCCCGATAGGGTGGCCAACGACTGTCTCGTATTCGACTGACTAAAGCCTCATTGAACGCTGCCTATTATCGCTTGTTGTTATTATTAGACGACCGAGAATCCGAACCGATTTTTTTGTCGGACCCGCCGGTCGCGGGCTCCTCGCCGCGCTAGGCAGGCAAGACCGAAGTAGTGAGGTTGTTGCGCTATCGCTTGCTATTACCGAAGCTAAATAAAACGATGAAAACTGAACCGAGTGTCCGCATTTTTAATCCCACCACAAACATACATACATACATAGTCCCCTAGGTCCCTAGGGGTCCCTACCCCTAGGTAGGTCCCTACCCCTAGGGGGTAGGGAGGGAGGTCCCTCGTTATACGAGTATCGGTGCCGTGGTGACGCCGTCGTCGAGCACGCGCCGTTTGGCGTAGAAGTAGCTCAGCGCCGCGCGCTCCTGAACGTACGTCAGCACGGACGACTCCTTCACTTGGAAGCCGCGGTTCCGGCCGCCGCCGCTCCTTTGGTGGCGCAGCACGTCGAGGAAGGCGTCCTTGTCGACGTCGTTCTGACGCTTGCTCAGCCCCTTCGTACTGTATTTGTCGCCGTCGTCGCCGCCGAAACAGTAGTACGTCTTGCTGCAGAGCGCGACGATTCCGCGGCCGGACCATTCCTCTTTGAAGAGTCCCGGCGTTCGCTTGTCGTACCGGCGCCGACGCGCGCAACACTCGGCGGGCGCGTCCCACGCTCGGCCGGCGAGCCGGCACCGCAAGTACGCATCCGCGTGCGCGTCGCAGTGTTCCGACGGGAACCACTCGCCGCGGTGTCGAAAGTAGTGTTCGCGCTTGGCCGCCGCCACGAGCTCGTCGAGTTGGCGCCCCGCGAGGCTCAAATACGCCGAGTCCGTGTCCATCGCGCAGTACTGGAACAGGGGGCGCGGAATGTAGGCGGCGATGAAGTCGTAATAAAACTCCAGCATGCGCAGTTTGGCGTACTGATAGACGAAGTAGCCGATCTGGTTGGGCAGCGCGTACCGGACGGTTCGCTTGTTCAGCGCCACCTCGTAGAGGCCGTCGGGGACGACGACGTCGAGCTGACGGAAGCGACGATTATTGATCAGCGTCGAGGCGCCGGCGGCCGTGCAGAACTTGATGTTGCGGTGCAGGTCGACGCGCGTGATCGTTTTCCCGTAGGAACTGTTGCCGAGCAGTTTAAACGTGTCGGCGATGATGGCCTTGTCGGGGTCGTCGTCGCCCGCGCGTCGCGCGGCGGAGACCGTGTCGCCGAAGCGGCGAAAGCACGCGACCGGCTCGTACTCGACGATCTGGTAGACGCGCTCGACGACGAGTCCGTGCCGCAGATACCACCGCAGTAGCGGCGTCGCGAGTAGAATCTTGACGCCGAAGAAGCTCCCCATGAGCGTGCGCTGAGGCCGGACGAGGAGGTCGTGCGTTTCGGCGTAGCGACGCATGAACGGGCTGAGATCGTCGCGCTCGATGTAGGCGTTTTTGAAGATCGGCTGCATCTCGGCGAAGGTGTCGCGCAGCGCCGTCGGCACGGCGATGTCGCACTCGACGAGGCCGAACAGCGTGCCGTCGAGCACGGCCTTCAGGATCGTCGACCGCGTCACGGCGCCGTCGCCGGTCCAGCTCCGCGGTGGCGGCGGCGGCGGCGGTCGCGTCGCGCGCCACTGGCACTCCCACATCTCGACGACGGCGACGAAGCGGCGAAGGTAGGCCGTGACGGCGGCCGTCTCGGCGTACAGTTGGCTCATCGGCTTACCGTTCACCGCGTTCGTCTCCCTCCCCGTGCACGGACAGCCGTGGAAGAAGCACCCTTGGAACTGGTACGCCGTCCGCGTCGCGCCACACCAGCCGTCGACCCGGTACTTGCCGACGCGCTTCTCGCGCCCGTTGAGCTGGTGACGTATGTGGGCCCCCGTCCGTCCCGCCTCCCACGTCAGCCACTCGACGGCCAGGCGGCCGTAGCGGTGTACGCGCTCCGGTCGAAAGGCGTTGTCCGCGGCGGCGGCCGTCAAATCGTCAGCGCGAAAGTCGGCGCCCCGATGCAGCGCCAGACAGCGGAAGAGGCACAAGTTGTCGGCATACGGATGCCCGCGGCGATCGTTCACTAGGCTGACGAGGCCCGCGTTGTGGCGCAGATAGGCGGGGAGGGGCTGCTGACGGGCGCATCCGATAGGATGGTGGATGATGGCGTTGAGAAAATACGTAACGTTCGTTACCAACTCGGCGATCCACCCCGAGTCGGGGCGCTGCGCAATCACGTACTGCAGAACGTCGGGCTGACGGGTGGCCTCGAGGAAGCGTTCGAATGACGCGGCGTCGGAAACGAGGACGGGCGACTCGAGATAGCGGCCGCAACAGTTACACGAAGAATGGTAGTAACGTAGTCGACCCGTCTCCTTGTGCCGCAGAATAAACCCGTACGATAAGTTTATTTTAAAGGCCCGAGTCTGCTCCTCGAACATCAGTCGTAGTTTGGCGCTCGTCGCCCCGTGTCCGGCCAAATGGAAATTATACCTAGATTGAACGGGTCCGCGCGCTACAGACGTACGGATGCTCGCCCAGTAGTCGCGCACGACGCTCTGTAGGTCGTCGTCGGCGCCCCCCTCGAACGGCCGATTTGGGGGCCCCTCAGC